>OZ024821.1:14851651-15463871 GCA_964016985.1 Anodontia alba
TTGTCCATCTCTGTCCAGCTGTTACACTTGCATACTGTCAGGAATGGTTAGAGCTAGGATCCTGAAATTTTATATATAGCATCATCATGAAAAATAAGCGGACGCACATTTTTTTGTTTTTTTTTCACCGGGGTTCCCCTTGTTGAGCTATTCCCTTTTTTCGTCTTAGGCATTTGAGAACAGACAGTGGGTACCTTGTGTGCGCAACTCCTCATATAGTTTTATACTGCTCGGTTTGAAACTTTGCAGGCTCTTTTTTCATGGTCTGTAGATGTGCATGTGGCTTTGGCATTATCCTCAATTTCATTAATGTCACCTTTTTAGACTTCTGAACAGCCATTTTTGGGGCTTAAATACTATTAAAGTGCATTACCGTGGGTACCTTGTGTGCACAACTCCTCCTACTTTATACTGATCAATTTGAAACTTTGCAGGCCCTTTTGTCATGGTCTGTAGATGTGCATGCGGTTTTGGCATAAGAGTTAATTTAATTTTTGACACTTTTAGGACTTTTGAACAAACACATTTTCTAGTTATCTTAGTTTCACCTCTATTCAAACAACAACTCTTTGTAATGACCCACAAGTCTGCCTTACACCTTCTGTTTTCTAACTTGGGATTGGACATTTGAGTGTCCTGGAATGGTTGTTTGTCCTCACTCAGAATTTGGGCAGGAATCTTAAGTTTCCTATATGCTTTCTCATCTTGCTTAGTCTGGGCCCTGTATTAAACTATGCCTGCTGAAAAATGGGACATATCTCGTAACTTAGAACTGTCAATGCTGCCAATTACCAAGTCATACAAAGTGTCATCTATGCACAATGCCTCAATTTGACCCTTAAAAAATGGACAGTCAATATTAAATATTGCCAAAGGATGCCTTTGCATAACTTCATCTATGAGTCACAGTTTGACTTTTTACCAATCAACTGATCCTGCAAAACCAAGTTTCTTCTCGCGATCACCCCAGTACAACCAGTATCCCTGAGGTTTCTGGCAATCAGTGGTACCTGGTGCTGTAAGTACCCATGACTTCAAAAGTAATTAACCCCTTCCTTATTCACATATGAATTCAAGTGACTATCTACTTTACTCTGATAAAGAGTCTCTATGCCATCACTGGACCCCTTATGTCCCTTTACTTTACAAAAGTTGAACTGGTGACCTCCCACTGTTGCATTATCAAACTTATTGCCAAAACCTGTACCATGACCGCAGTTATTTCCTCTACCGCGAAGACTTGACCTCGATTATACCACAACTCCTATTAAATGCATTATCTCCGTTAAACTGCATACTACTAGTCTCCGCACTAGAGGCAGTTGCCAGCCTCGCTCAATCACTTACAATATCTGCGCTTGACACTACCTTCCTATTGGGATTATTCCAACATTTATATGTCAAATGTGGTTTCCAACAAATTCTGCACTTAATCTCTGGCTTATTGCCAGACTTACTTGGTTTGATCCTATTATAACCCTTACTATCTTTATTCTTGCTTTGCCCCTTTTCCTTCGCAACTAGATATGCCGGCTCATGTTTCAGTGAAGAAGTTGACTTCTCTACCCATCGTGTCTAAGTTCTTAAATGACTAGGGGTGGTTGGGTGAGGCAAAGGTGTCGTGTATCTTATATCACCGGGGCGTCCAACTGAGATTGGCTGACAGTTGGGCAAGGCCTGCTGTCCTTGCAGCAGGTAAGGGTATAGGGGGAATATTATTTTTTTTATTTCTTCTGTTTCTTCACTTTCATTCATTTTCCTCTTTCTGCCCTATCCCTCTCTTTCATCTCCTCTACTATCTCTTCAGACACTCTTCTCCCTTTCTCTGGGAGACAACACAAATGACTTACAAGGGTTGATTTGTCATTAAACCCAACACAATCAATCTTAAATGACTTGGCTTTAAATGAACAGAAAGATCTCTGTTACATGAAAAAAATTCTCTAAAATTTGTCTCAAAAAATTGATCACATTCCATAAAATCGCATACTGCCTCGTTCACTTTCATCTTCAGCCAACATTAGCCAATTGTTATAAATAGCTACTAAAGTGAATAAAAGACTCAGACTTCCCAGGCCTACTATAATGAAATTTCTTATGAAATCCATGCTGTCCTATCAAAATTCTTTAAAAGTGCCTCTTTCAATTTGTCATAATTGGCAGCATCCTCATTTGACAACCTATTATATACATCTAAGGCTTGCCCCTTTAATAATGCACTTAAATATGCCGTTCATAAAGTCATATCCCAATTATTAGCTGTTGCATACTTCCCAAACCGGGATAAATAACTATCCATTTTGTCTTTACTATCATCAAAGTACGGCAGCTTGGGACTGTGCTCATGGGCTGCTCAGTCCTTTGATTTTGCATGCTACATATCAGCCTTATGCATTTTGACTGATGGGCTGATTTTAATCTTTCCTTTTTGAATCCTTGCCTTAATTGCTTTAACTCTCTTTCTTTATTGGCCTCGATGTTGGTCATCTTGGCCTCAATCTTAGCCAACTTCACCATAAAACTTTCCACCTTCTCAGCCTTGGCTTTGGCCTCCTGGACCTCGACTTTAGCCTTCTCGCCCTGAGCTTTGGCCTTCTCAGCTTCACGTGCCATGGTCCTTTTCACCTTTTCATTATTCTGCTTTCTTTTATAACCTAATTCCTTTCCTAACTTGGCCAACACAGCCATAAAGACTGAAGTAAAATATCACATCAAATGAATTTTAAATTTCAAATTGTCCAACCAAAATGCTGGTCACAATTTTAATGTATATGAAATAAGATCTGCTACACCCTAGCTTTACAATATTAGTGACATAATGTATCGAGAACAGTTTCACCTTTCGATTGTTTCAATCTGTGAGGATCAGGTGTCCATCTACTGTTATATTTAGTCCCCAGATATAACATGTCTCCCTGTCACCAGATATCTTCACATTTGTCTCACCCTGTCTCGTCAGGTTCACAGGACACAGAATACCCACAGCCATTCTGCAATAATAAACATGATTTTAGTCAAACTAAATATAATAACAAGAACTCATTACCTTTTTAGCTTGCCTGTACAAAAGTACAGGAAGAGCTATTGCAATACCCCCGGCACTGACGTTAACAAAAATGTCTTAAGTTTTACACCAAATGTTTTAAGACTTTATATTTTCTAAATTCTCAGATGGATTTAGTTTATATTTGGTATGATATGTTGGTCCAAAATTTTATTGAGCACTTTCTACACCCCTGCTGATGACCTAGAGGTCAAGGTCACGGACTTAGAAATTTTATGTTAAAGTTTTGTGTCAAAGTTTTTAAGATCTCTTAATTCCTAAATCCTTGCATCAGTTTACTTTATATTTGGCATGATTATAGATATTGGTCCATAATTTTATTTGGCACTATCCCCATCCCTGCTTATGACATAGAAGTCAAGGTCACGGACTTTGAAATTCTATGTTAAAGTTATACCTCAAAGTTCTTAAGATCTTGTATTTTCTCGACTAGTTTTTAAATCATAATATTCATTTAGTTTATATTTGGTATACAGATAACTATGAAAGATGTACCTTGTCTCCTCCTGCCGCCTTGCGAGCTATCCTGAAATGTTATCCTTTCACCTTAAGTAAGATGATGATGATGATGATTTTGTGTTTTATGTCTCTTTCAACAGTTTTTAACCTTTACAACTCTCTGGACTAATTCAGCAGACGACAAATAAGTTGATGACAACTTTTCAAATTTTCTCCAGAAAACAAGATTTGACATTTTTATGCAAATTTTTGTCTCCATTGGAGATAATTTGCATGAAATGTCAGAACCTTTTTCTTGGAAAAATAAGAAAAATATTTTAAATGTCTGCTGAATTTGTTATATACTGTCAAGAAAATTTAAGTTCCCATTCAGATATGCATATCTGGTGGTCGGGTATGAAAGCCACGGCCAAGTTGCCGAGCCGAGCCAAAAAAGCCGAGCATGATATAGTATTTTCTTGTATTTGTTCAGTTGAGTTCAAGATACTTATTTCTTTTTATCTGATATTACCGTATATGTAAAATGATGTATTTACAATTAAATTTTGTATAACTACTTGCTTTTTTATGATTTTATATCCAATTTTCCATTCAACAGGGGTATGAAAGCCATGGCCGCGAAAGGGATATGTTTTGGTCAGTTTGAACAAATGGCAATGTGTTATATTCTGAAACTTTGACAGAGGTTGCAAAAAGATATGTAAAATTACTTTGAATCATTTTAACATGCAGAAACTGTTTATGTTTTCCCATTATTCTTATTTTTCAACCAAATAACGAGGATCGGCAGAATCTAAAAATAGATTAGACATAAACTAAACGAAAATTACTGAAACGGCTGAAAAGGCCATAAGGCTCAGGTAAGCTAATAATACAGTCATTATTGACTCTACGTATTTAAATAATTTGATAGGTTTTCCCATTAATGCTGGTCATCATACTGGTATTAGATGTAATTGTTAAATTTAGGTGTTTTCAATGTTCTTGCTTTCCATTTCAGTTATTTTCGTTTAGTTTACTCTGTTCTATATTTAGATTCTGTCAATCTTCATTATTTGGATGAAAAAGAAGAATAATGGGAAACATAAACAGTTTCTGCATGTTATAATGATTCAAAGCAATTTTAAACATCTTTTTGCAACCTCAGTCAAGTGCTCAGATTATAATATATCGCCATTTGTTCACAAACTGGCCAAAATATATCCTTTTTGCAGCAGTGGCTTTCATACACCTGTTGAATGGTAAATTGGATGTAAAGTCATAAATAAGCAAGTAATTATACAAATTTTAACTGGATACAGCATTTTACATATCGAGGGTTGAGCGCAAGACTATGGTAACTCAAACATATTTTTGAAACCCTTGTTTAGGGGCAACTTGGACCCCTTTGTAAACAATGCAAATTTAGGTGCCATTGCTCATACGAGCAATGGTACCTAAATTTTCATTGTTTACAGAAAGAAATGTCGTAATCTTCATAATGCCTTCATGGTGAGGAGATTAGGTTTGGGGAAAAACAACCATCTTACTCGGCTTACACTAGTCTTGCGCTCAACCCTCGATATGTTGTAATATAAGATAAAAAGAAACAAGTATCTTGAACTCATTTGAACAAATACAAGAAAACACTATATCAGACTTGGCTTTTTTGGCTCGGCTCGGCAGCTCAGCCGTGGCTTGCATACCCGACCATATCTGGTTCCTAGGCAGTTTGGAACGCAGGATGTTGCACTTCATCATGTGGGAAAAAGTTATAGCTAGAATGAATTTGTTTTGCTCAAAAAAATATTTCATGAGTTTTCCTTTTCACTGGGTCTATTTAACATATATCTGTATAGTAACACAGAAAGGATCTAATGTGCCAAATCAGGAGCAAATCAAACAAATCATCCCTCTTACTGACACCAGATGTTATGCTTGAGAGCAGTTAAGATGGAACAAGGGTGACTTCCTATTGATTAAATTCAAGTTGGATAACACCTAATTGTGTCACTACACAGAGACTCTAGCACTGTTAGAATTTTTAGAAAATTTTTTACACATATAGATTTACAACATATGATACACAAATATATAACCGCTATTCTCTTGGTGTCAGCCTCAACAATGATCACAACACAATCGGAAACTATACTTTTTATGATTAATCTGGCGTGACTAATCAAATAGTGGATAATCAGTACATTTCACAACCAAGTGCGATGAACGCTGCCATGCTGATGTGAATAGAATGCCCCCTTAAACCTTTAACCCCAACAGTAATTAATAAACGTATGTACTGGTTATTTTCCTCTTCCACTTATCATTGCACATTAAGATCAAGAATGTGTCTTAATTTGGCAGTTAATGCTAATATATATTTCACACAGGTTTTATGGCACCAGTTGCCCACTTGTTGAATATTTATTTTCCACATCCACTTATCAATGCAAATTTAGATCAAGTACCTTTCTTGATTTGGCCATATTCCTCAAAAATAGACATTTTTTATCCAAGAAAGGTTTTATAGATTGATATATGATATTAATACGATCATATAATGTGGCATCTGACAATCTGTAAAATGTTAGTTAGTCTTTCGTTTTTGAGCTGAATCAAAACTGAAATGATTTTTTATGGTATCTGAATTAATGTTGGCAACTCCTCTGTGACTGATCTCTTCATTTCCGACATCATCGCTACCGAAAGTGAGAAATCTACTAACTGTTGATACCATCACCCAACCTCAAAATCAAGCGCAAGCATTTTTCCAACAAGACAGTTACAATATTTTTTTTCATACTGCCTGAATAACAATAGGGCTATTTACCAGTCTCAATATGCAATCTGTCGTTTCGGGATTTGCACTAAAAGCCAACAAATAAATTATTGTAAAAAATAAAATACCACTCACAGAAAAAAATCTGACAAAGGTATCCTGAGACATTTAGCATAGTATATTGATTTGCTCTCTGCGATATTCTTTCAGTTGGGTTTACATATGGTCCGTAGTTAGTATCAATTTTGCAAAAGCACGGGGAAATCAATATTTTGCAGTTTCATAAGGTAAACATGATTCACATGATTCAGGTGTGATGTAACAATTGTACTTATAGGTAGATATGGACTTAGGTATTAAAAGGGGACCTCATGTCCTTAAAATTGTGCAATATATTTGAACTGCTCTGTATCGTAACATACAATGTGCATCATATGAGAACATGGTTAGTATTATCATTGTTAAAGAGAAGAGAGTATCTACATTAATATTTCTCTTGTGTCTACACAGAAACATAAATTGTGGGTACTTATCAGAAATCCCTCAGTGAGATGCTTCTAATGAGTACCCACAATATATATTTGTACCCCCCCCCCCCCACACACACACACAAACTGTGTTGTGGGGGGTGGGGGGGGGGGGGGGCGGTGCGGGGTGCGTACACTTTATTCATGTTTTCCATCTGTTCATATGTCCATCTGTTATGTTTTGGTTTCTGATTTTTATCTTGCTAAATGATTTATCAGAAGTCAGTCTTAACCTTGGAGGTGGAGAGGTGGGGGAAGGGGGAGGGAAGGGATCAAATAAGCAAATAAGCACTGCTTATTGACATTTCTTGTTTCATGGAGAAATCAGAAACTAAAAAAAATGATACTTTATGATTGAAAAAAAAAGACTGCATTATTATCTAGAGCTATGGACTTATATCACATTTGCAAAGAACAAAGATCCATCCCACCTTGCATGTAACCTCCAAGCTGCACAGCTGGGACCTTTTTAGTCTTGTGACAGTGCACAACGAACAGTAAAGATCCAAGCAATCAAAATGCTGTGATGTGCATGCTACTCTTTTTTTTTTTTTTTTTTTTTGACATCGTTTGGAAAGATGTTTTCCCTATGTTAAATTGAAAATAAAATGAAAACATTGTAAAAATCCTATCTGGCTTATATTTATTCCTATTGTCATTTTCGAATTTCTCCCTGACCTTTAATAATATTCTACACAAATCTCAGAATGTGTCTAAATACATTTTCGCTATGCAAACAAAAAGCTTCTGGTTGAGACATATATGGCCCCCGGCCTTTCCATAGCTAAATTCGGGATCATACTATTTAGAATGTGGGGATTTTCTTCTGGCATTGTTTGCAGTTCTTTTATTTATGAGAGTAAAGATCACACAGGAGGTAAAGATTTAGAAAGAGATTATCTTATTATTGACAACTGTAACAAAATAAACATAATTTGGCAAGTAAGAACAGTATTACAGATAAGCAGAAGCTGTAACATCCCTTTCAAAGAATGGACTATTCTGCTGATGACGTTGCGGAGCAACGATGTCATCTTGAATCAGTGATGTAAACAATGGAAAAGTCTGACCTCAGGGCCCAAAAAGAATAGCTGTTTTGTCAAGCAAAACTAGAAATCTAAATGCATTTTTCCAAGGACGACAAAAGGTTTCAAGTATGTAAGGCTATTGTTTATTACACGTGGATGCTTTAAAAAAAGTTCCTACTTGGAAAAAGTCTTTCCAGTCGATGTATAAAAGAGAGTAGTCTGGGTCTTAGCTGGTCTTGTCAGGTGTCCTGAAGTAATTGTCAACTTAACCTTTAAAGTGCTATTAAGCCAATTTGCAGCAGACAAGAGTCATAAGTTATGTTTATTTTTCAGAGAAAATAAGATGACATTTCTTGTGAATCATCAGCTGATGAATCATATGAAATGTCTTGTTTTCTCTTAAAAATAAAAAAGTCTACTGTAGTTGCAATAAGTGCTTTAAGGATTAAATATGTATTGGTTTGCAGAAATTTATAGAAACAGTTGTGCAGTTGAATAATCCAGATAGTATATTGGGAAATGTTGTTGAATAATAAAGTCACAGAAGACATTGATTTTATTGTCTTTTCTAAGTTATTTGAACAGAACTGGTCAAACTGTATGGATATGCAGATTTAATCTTTATAATGTATCTGTCACTAAAGTGTACCATCTTATGATACATATAGGATAAATATGTAGCTATGCTTGGCTTATTAAAGTTTTGTTCTGACGTGTGGGTTGGGGGCAGGGCCACTGGGGGTGGAGGAGTGTGGTGCAGAAATGACAGATTTTCAGAACATGGACATCTTCAAGTTTTGCATCAAATTGAATAGTATGAACACTAGAAAAAGTTTTCAATAAACTGTTTGGTGTGGGGTGTTTCAGCAGTAACAATAGTATGTCCATATTTTACTCTGATCAGTTTAATTTTGTGCAAAAGTTTAGTATTAATGTAAAGTAGCCTTGTAAATGCTAAATGGATTGGTCAAACCTTCCAGGTGAAAGCATCCACTAGGCATGAAAGGGTTAAAAAAGAGTATGAACGAGTTATTATGTTAACCCATGTCCTGCTGAATAAATTAAGATGCCACGCCCATTTCTAATTTTCAGCCAATCAAATTATTTGATCCAGATTGTTGATATAAACTCATGTACTTAATGGCAAACAGTGCAGAGCCAACTGATCTGGATCTACACTGGTTGCAAAGGCAGGACATATCCCAGCGGGCACATGACATAAATATAACGTCACCTCAACGTCGATGCAACGTCATGACGTTGCATCGACATTGAGGCTACGTTGTATTTACGTCATGTGCCTGCCGGGATCTGGGTTCAGCAGGACTAGGGTTAATGTGGCACTGCAAGACTATTAAACACGTTTAATCATACCTCTAGTTAAATCTATAGAGCTGTTGACATTTTCAGATTTGTAGAAATCATTATGTATAAGTGAAGATACCCAGGAAATGCCTTAATCATGAAACACAGCCTTTCTGAGGCACCAGAAGAAGGAGAGATGAGGAACTAATAATGACAAAACAAATGCCACGTATGAAATCACTGATGCACAAACAAAGAAGAACTGCAACAGAGGAACCACCTTGGAATGGTCAGGAGAAAAACTACTTGGGGACTTAAACCAGTTTTACATATCGAAACCTCACTTTTAACCCTTCTCTTGCTGAACATGACATGCCCTGCCATAGCAAACAGTGTAGATCCAGATCAGTTGGCTTCTTCAGAAGCCAACTGATCTGGATCTGCACTGTTTGTCATTAAATATGTGAATTTCTATCAAAAACCGGGATCAAGTAATCTGATTGGCTGGAAATTAGAAGTGGGTGTGGCATCTTAATTTATTCAGCATGACAAGGGTTAATTTTGATGTAGCTCCAAATTACAAATATAATGCGGTCTGCATATGGTTCCTGTATCTCATCCGTGAAGCATCACAGAGAAACATATAATATCAGGAGGCCCATGGGCCACAATTCGCTCACCTGAGCAAAATAGCCATCGTATATCTGTAGATGCCATGCAACATTTTTCCAGTATTGTCACAGCAACTAGGACACAAATTTGACCCTGCCGTAAAAAATGTCAAATGTCATCCTAGGATCATCATTTGAACAAACTTGGCGGACCTTGAGTCTCGATGCTGTATACCAAGATTCAGCTCCAAAGCTTGGTTCCGGAGAAGAAGCTTTTTAAGTGTTTTTACCATAATTATATGGGCATGATGGCCGACCATAACTATCTGAACAAATTTTCAATCCCCCATTTACAGAAGGCTGCACATGAAATTTGAAGAAAATTGGCCTAGGGGTTTCAGAGGAGTCGTTCAAAGGTGTTTACAGGCGGACGACAGACAGCAAGTGATCACAATAGGTCATCCTGATTCCTGAGTCTTCAACTAGCATTGGGAACTCAAGGTCTACTTAGTTTATTCAAAATGATGATCTTTAGGATGACCATTGACTTTTTAACAGCAAAGGTCAAATTTGCATCCCCATACTTTTGCATGGAGGAAAATGTTGAAAAATTATTTTCTCAAAATGTATTAAAGACTTATGCCTGAAATTTACAATGTATGATTAAAGTAGTTAAACTTTTTAGTTACATTCAAAAGTTTGTCCCCCAGGAGTTTTCTGCCCTTGTCCCTGGGCTTATACATGTATAAAATAGTGTAATCTTTAAACGTCTTCTCTGAAACCGATTACCAATTTTTGCCAGATTTTACATGGAGCCTTCTGTCAAAGGGACATTGACAATTTGTTCAAATGGTTCTGCTCTATTGAAAAAGATGGCCACCATGTCCATATATGGTAAAAACATTTTAGAAATTTTCTCCAGAACCAAGAAAGCTTTAAGGCTGAATCTTTGTATATAGCATTGGAGATGCAAGGGCTACCAAATTTGTTCAGATGATGATCCCAGAATGACTGTTGACTTTTATGGCAAAGTCAAATTTATGTCTCCTCACAAAATTTTGAAACATCATTTTCTCAAAATTTATATAATACTAGTGCCTGAAACTTACTACATGTATGTATGATTAAAATAGTAAAACTTTTAGTTACAATCGAAATGTTGACCCCTGGGGGTTATCTGCCCTTGCCCTTGGTCATGTAATCTTTAAATATCTTCTATTCTGAAACCTCTTGACCAGATGTCTTCTATTCTGAAACCGCTTGACCAGATTTCTTATTGGGCTTTCTGTTGAAGGGGTATTGTCAATTTGTTCAGATGGTTCTGCTCTGTTGAACAAGATGGCGACCAAGCCCGTATACGGCAAAAATTAAAAAAACACTTAAAATCCTTCTCCAGAACTAAAAAAGCTTTTTTTTTTGAAGCTGAAACTTAGTATATAGCATCTGGGACGCAAGGTCTACAAAGTTTGTTCAAATGATCTTAGGATTACCTTTGACCTTTTTTACTGCAGGGTCAAATTTCTGTCCTAGTTGATGTAGCAATACTGGAAGCATGTTGCTGGCATCTGCAGATATACAATGGCTGTTTTAATCAGGTGAGCAAATCGTGACCCATGGGCCTCTTGTTTCCAGTTGTAAAGTATTGAGATTTTTCTTATTTCTCCATGAAAACATTCTGGGTACTCATTAGATGTGCCTCAATGAGGCACTTCTACTAAGACACTTCTAATGAGTAACTACAGCATGTGTGTTTTCATTACAAAAACACGCCTATTCAAATATATAGAAAATTTTACCTCCAAAAACTGAAAATTTTCAGATTAAAAAAAACTAATATTTTTCATATTTTTGCTCAAAACTTAGATTGTGGATACTTGTTAGGCGGTTCTAACGAGTACCCACAATCTATGTTTTTGAGTTGAAATAAGAAAAATGAAGTATACCCCTGTAAACCCAAGTTTTACTATATAAAAGTGGGGTTTAAGGGGGTCAAAATTCTATAGGCCTGTTTTCGTTATGATTTGTTCTGAGCCAGCTTTTGGTAACATATTAAAGAAAGAAACATACGGGTATGGTGGCTAGTACAGTTTGAAAAATCCTTTGGTTTGTGTCTCCAACAGTAACTTGTTATGGAAATTTGGCAAAACGGAAACTTCACATGAAATATGCCTTTGATAAAGTGACGTACCAAATATCAAAAGCCTGTGTCAATAATTTCATACTAGAAGATTTTAAAAGTTTTTTTTCCTATATGAGTCTATGTAAAACAAGTGACCACTGGGGCAGGGCATTTTTGACCTCAGAGCTATAATGTGAACAATCTTGGTAAAGGTCTATTAGATAAATCTAAGTACCAAATGTCAAAGGCTAAGGCCTTCTAGTTTCATACAAGAAGATTTTTAAAAATTTTCCCCCATACAAATCTATGTAAGACAAGTGACCTCCAGGACGGAGCCATTTTGACCCCAGGGCCATAATTTGAACAATCTTGATAAAGGCCCTCTAGCTGAAGATACATACCAAATATCAAAGGTCTGGTCCTTCTAGTTTTCAGACAAGAAGATTTTTAAAGTTTTTACGTAAATGTGACCATGCAAAACAAGTGACCCTTGGGCTGGGCCATTTTTGACCCCAGAGCTATAGTTTGAACAATCTTGGTAGAGGTCTATTAGATAAAACTATATACCAAATATCAAAGGCCTAGGTCTTCTAGTTTCAGACAAGAAGATTTTTTTAAAGTTTTTCCCTATATGTTTCTATGTAAAACAAGTGAGCCTAATTTGAATAATCTTGGTAGAGGCCCATTAGATGAAGTTACATACCAAATATCTAAAACCTGGGCCATCTAATTTCAGAGAAGAAGATTTTTAAAATTTGTCCCTATATGAGTCTATGTAAAACAAGTGACCCCTGGGGTCAGGCCATTTTTGAACCCCAGAGCTATAATTTGAACAATCTTGGTAGAGGTCCACAAGGTAAAGCTACATACCAAATATCAACATCCGGAAGGCTCCATATGAAATTTGGCTTTCATTGGCCTAGTGGGCCTTATAGTTTCAGTGAAGAAGATTTTTAAAGCTTTTCTCTGTATGTATCTAAGTAAAACAAGTGGTCCATGGGGCGGGGCCAATTTTAACCCTAGGTCAATAAGTAGAGGTCCACAAGATACAGCTACATACCAAATATCAAAGGCCTGGGCCTTCTAGTTTCAGTGAAGAAGATTTTTAAAGTGTTTCCCTATATGAGTATGTAAAACAAGTGACCCATGGGGCGGGGCCAATATTTGAATAATTTTGGTAGAGACCATCAAGATCCCGCTACATACCAAATATCATAGGCCTGGGTCTTCTGGTTTCAGACAAAGATTTTAAAGTTTTGCCTATAGAAGTCTATGTAAAAAAAGATTGACCTTTCTGTATAAAAAGGCCAAGGTCAACCCAAGGTTATCATTTTTCCAACTTTATCGGGGCCCATGTCCCCAATGCTGCATTCCAAGCCCCATGGCCAGTGCTGCATACCAAGTCCCAGGGCCATTGGCCCTTTGGTTCCACAGGAGAAGATTTTAAAGGGTTTTACCATATATGGGCGTGGCGGCCATCGTTGTCAAATGGCCCATTTGCGAGGAACAAACTTTCATCCCATTCTACCCGCTGAGGCTCCATATGAAATTTGGCTTTGATTGGCCCAGTGGTTTCTGAGGAGATGTTTACAGAGTGCAGATGACAGACAGACGGACAACGGAGCCTGCCTATACAATTAGCTCACCTATGAGCCTAAAGGCTCAGAAGAGCTAAAAAGAAATGGTCTGCCTTGTAAATATGGAAAATCTGCCTTGTATATCCAAGCCCTTTGATGACCAGCTCAACCTGTCAACCATGGAAAGTCAATACTCTAACACTTTCACCCACAAGCAGCTTTTGATTAGAATTTTAATAAGAAATAATGTCTTTGAAGAATGGACTTGTTGAAGCAAAGAACGTGCTTAACTAAGCAAAACTAGCAGTATTTTACTCCAGTGAAAATGATAAGTAGCTGATTTTGAAACAGTATTTCTGAGAAAAAAAATAGAATTCTGATAAAACTTAGTATGAAAAAAGTGGCTCGTGGGTTTTATTAAGTCGTGTACAGAAAAAAAAAGATGTTTTTATCTTCGTTCTTAGTTATGTAACTATTATATAGAGGATATTCAAATGTTTGGAGTGAATATGACTTTTATTTCATCTCATGAAGTGAAAAAATGTATATTTCATGAGTGCCGAAGGCACGAATGAAATATACATTTTTTCACTTCATGAGATGAAATTAAAGTCATATTCACAACAAACATTTGAATTTTCTTTTTATTATATACATCACTTTCGATAGAAGAGATGCAAATCTTGCAAAATTTGAGTTGCTTCCCTTTGACCATTAATGTAAATAAGAAAAAAAGTAGTTCCGGATCTTTTTTCACTGCTCAGAGGAGTGAAAATATAAGTTTTATATTTTCACTAGTGAAAATATAACTTTTTCGAAATACGCATTTTATTTCATTAATAATTCTCTATATTTCTTTACTTTGTATATAATAAATGCATATATTTATTATTATTATTATCATTATTTACATTGAAAGTATTTTATTTTACAAAATTAACAGAGCAGCAACGATGTCCAGGAAGAGCCTTACTCACAGAACATAGGTCACTAATTAGGGGGTGGTGCGAAGGTGTCTTGTATCTTACGTCACCGGGACGTCCAACTGATACTGGCTTACAGTTGGGCAAGGCCTGCTATCCTTGTAGCAGGTAAGGGTAGAGGGAGGATGTTTTTGTTTCTTCACTTTCAGCCCTGTTCCTCTTTCTTCCCTGTCCCTACAAAATGACCCACAAGGTTGACGAGTCATTAAACCCCAACCCAATCAATCACTAATGATACCTACGGGAAGAGTAAGCAAACCGCGACGGACAACACACGTGCCACACATCACGAAAACACCTATATAATTTTGACCCCATTAAACCCCACTTTTATACAGTAAAACTGGGGTTTGCAGGGGTATACACTATTTTTCTTATTTCTGCTCAAAAACATAGATTGTGGGTACTCGTTAGAACCGCCTCGTCGAGGCGGTTCTAACGAGTACCCATAAGCTATGTTTTGAGCAGAAATATGAAAAATATCAGAATTTTTATCTGAAAATTTTAATTTTTTTGGTAGTATAATTTTCAGTGTATTTAAATAGACGTATCTTCGTAATGAAACCAGGTTTTAAAATACATTGTTTGCACGGGTATCTGTTTTGGTCTACCGGGCTTAAAGGGCTTATTAAAGCTCTTAGTTTTATTAATAAATGAGCCAGCACACGATAAAACCTACAATAAGACCTGTGTGACCAGTAAAGACTGATCAGCCTGTATGTCCACTAAGTACAGCAAGGGTTCTTGTTTACTGAATAGCCCGGGGGCTGTAGAAGGCACGTGCGATCAGCGAAGACTTATCTGACTGCGCGGATGAGCGAGTCTTCGCTGGTCGCGTAAGTCTTATTGTTGGTTTTGTCGTGCGCTGGCTCAATCACGGCTGCTTATCTCTACACCACGCGCAACAACTTGTTGTGAAAAGAAAATCGTAAGGAGATCTTCCGGAGGGGTTGCGGAGAATCGGTTTAGGTATCGTTGAAGGTGGGTGTCAGTTGAAATAAAGCTGACATTTTGGCACGATCGCCGATATCCAAAATCGTGCGATGTAATTCAACCTCTTGTTTAGTCTCCCATATAATAAGACCAAAATTGTAGTCCTTTAAGCGAATACGGAACAAAAATAATTTTTCTGCCGATGCAAGGGTGGTTAGAGTTTGCCGTTTTGGTGATAGACAGGCAGTTCTTAGAGAGATTACAAATCCCCGGTTAAAATCACCATTTTAGTGATAAGCAGTTAATTATCTTATCATTTAATTTCAAACTAGTTTCAAAATAACGCCATAACCGTCCCAGAAACAGAACTTTCAGAAAAACAAAAACAAAAGCTCATATATTGTTACCGTTATATCGGAAATCGGTGTTTAAAATAAATCTGCACAATGCGTACAGCTGATAACAAATATAACTGAACTTACCCAGAAAAGGCTTCAGTCATGAAGCTCAGCCTTTCCGGGTCACCGAAAGAAGAAATAAACAAACATTGATCAAACAAATTGGCACTTTTGCAGTTATAGACGCACGAAGAAAGAAAATATATATTCTGCGATGCACGATGAAGGAAAATATATTCTGATCCTCCCCGCCGCTCTCCCAACCCTCAACACACACATACACAGAGAGAGAGAGAGAGAGAGAGAGAAGAGAGAGAGAGAGAGAGAGAGAGAGTACTGCAACAAAATAGAAATATATATATATATATATATATATATATATATATATATATATATATATATATATATATATATATATATATATATATATATATTGAGATTACTGAGATGTTTAGGAAGAGTTGATGGTTGTTGACGGTAAATAGTAAGACCGGTTTGAAGGATGTGTGTCGTCACTCACTGGTCACGTACAATCTTAGTCACCGTTTTTATGGACAGGCATTTCAGCTCCTTGTGCAAAAACATGAATATGTTTAAGAACAGCTTTTTCCCTTTTACTAAAAGTAATTGCTTTTTAAACATCAACACTGATTAACCTACAACGTTTTTATCGTTGGAATGTACCCCTGATCTTGGTAACAAATTTAACACTTTTAAACAGAAGAGAGAAATAATATTTTCAATTTACCACTATTTCTTCAAATGTTTCTGGCGATAGTGTGAAAATCGCCAAAATGTTTTAATGGCATTTTCAACGCTGTGCTTTTGTTGGACGTCATTTTAACAAACGTCACATCCCAGTAAACATTCTTTGCAAATCTATAGCGGGCCGTTATCGGCCCGTCAGGGTAGCTAACGGGTCGATAACGGCCCGCTATAGATTTATAAAGAATGCTACCTGGGATAAGCATAACACTGATTGCATCGTAAGTGATATTATTCAATTACTTGGAGGCAATATAATGGTTTATTTTATTGCAAGCGGGAAATTAATGTATATCCGAAATGAATAAAAAGGATATTTTCACAAGCGAAAAAAAATATCGACATTTCTTCACATGTGAAAAATGTCACGGCTGTGTTATTTTCACGACTCATTTCGAAATACGTCGGTAGTCTTCATTGTAACCCGAACGGATGCAAATGGCCAGAATGCCGGTAAATTCTCTGTTTCTGAATAAAACTACCAAGTATACGGGGTTTCATTTCCTTGGGAATGGTTTTGTGCCAAAGTTATTTTGATTTATGAAAGTGCTTTTGTTCGTCATGTACGGGTAGGTACGAACGTCGACGTCATAACGTTTGCGTTTTTTTTGGCGACGTCAGTTGTGGCGTCAGAAAAAAATTATCATGGAACCAATGGAATAAAGGGAAAATGTACGTTTTTGAAGTAAACCCATAAATATTTTCATAGACAGATTCACCTTGTATAATAAAAACATTCAAATTTTCACTCGTGAAAATACTGATGTTTTCATTACACTCAATGAAAAAAAGTTCTGGTATTCACTTCAAAGGAGTAAATATACTCTAGCAAGTTGTAAAATACCGTCTTTGTTGTATAGAAACAAATATAGAAAACAGATATTTTCTAATGAATGTGCAGCACCTTAAGACCGATTTGTGTACATAAAAGCTCTCAAATCAGACTTTTGTCGAATGAGTACTTTCCGTACATTGAGCAAAACTTCGGTAATTTCCGTAAAGTCCCCTTTGATGGATTTTAATTCTAGACTGGTTTTAAAGATATTACTGTTGAAATTTCACAAATCGAACTAGACGGAGAACCATTCAACAAAATGGGTCGCTCTGTTGTAGCGGACGATACAATCCAGACATATGTCAACAAATTATTCAGTCCAGGCCAATGGTACTTCGGTCTGATAATTGGACAGGTATTAAGAATCACTCGGCAGTAAACAAGACACGTTAAGATTCATGATAGATTTGTGGGCATCTTTATTGTTCTGTTTATTGTAAACGTCAGCTGGAGGTATCGTAGATAAATATGTGGTGGGGTAGAGGATATTTTTCTAAATTCATTATAGTTCTCTATGTCATATCACCTGGATACATGTGTGTCTCAGAGAACTGTCAGAAATTACAATTAACATACTAAACAATAGCAACCTGACCTGGATGCTTCATGTCTGTCTACTTTTTGTGGGTATTTCTCGAGCTACTGCTTCCTAAGATCATTAATTTCAAATAATATGAAAAAGGGCTTAGCCTAAATGCGAGCACAGCATAGACCTAGCTGTAGTCTCTTCAAAAGTCCTTCACAGCATCATCAAAAAATGAATATCAGTGTATAAAAATTATATGTAAATCAATAATAAATAATATAAATAATCAGCAAAATATGTTCGTGACACTTATTGACATTTGTTTCTTGTGTCTTCGTGATGCTTATTAGTGAGACCCGAATTGTGTGACTAGCGGTATAATCAAGTCCGCCCCAGTCCTGCCAACTTTCGGGAAGAAAAAAGGAAGAAAATTGGTCAGAGTGTTTTCTGCTAAAAGTATATATCATTGTATGGTACTTTGCCTTGGTCATATTCCCTACTGTAGAGCTTTCTTTCGCAACGCACTCTGCGCGTCTTGAGCTGTGCTAGTTATTACTGTAATGTGTTTATCTGTTGCAAAATAAAACAACTACATTAAAAGAAATTATTATAACCAGGCTAAAAAACAGTAAAATTTGGGTCTGATCCCCTGATTATGTCTGATCTGAGCAGATCCGGTGAGTTTATGTACCAAATGGAGCCAGTTTACCTGTCAGTTTTGGAATCAGTATAGTACAATGGATGTCTCAATAACCGATAAAAAGAGGAAAATGTTGTGTGTGCAGTTAACAGCTTTAAAAGGCCCATCTCTCAGTCTTCGCGAAAACTGCAGGACTGTCTGACAAAACCGGCAAATTTTCTTTCTGTCTTGCAGAAAATTTCAGTTTGTGTGACAAATGTCCTGTGATTCTGGTGAAAAAAAAGATTGTAATTTAATAACAGACAAGCCTCCTGTCCTGCAGAATTTTATTTTGTCCTGCCAAAAATTTCAGTCTGTCCGACAGCTGTCCTGCATCTGTTGGAAAGATTTCGCGAAGACTGATCTCTCATTGGGACTAATTATTCTTCCCAGATCTCTCCCTGTCACCCATATGACTAAATGCCCTGCAAAGTATTTATTCAGATTCAGATATTTTTCTTCCTTTATAGAAAATTGGAAAGTGACTACTCTGCTTTCAACAACCAAATTCGCCAAAATCTTTAAGGAAGTTTCTTTTGTGTGTGCTGTGCATTCATCTTCATCAGATTCTTTATTAACATGCAGATACAGGGGCAACATCCACATCAGTGGGTCCCCTTCCATGTTGCTGGCTTGCTGCATCTCACACCACATCTCCAGGTGTGTCTATCATGAGGGTAGATAGCAGAGAGCTTCCACTCTCTGCAATCCCTCTCTGTCAGCTGCTTCCATGTCATCTTGGGCCTCCCAGGCCCACACTTTCCACCAACCTGTATGTCACAGACTGTCTTAACTGCACCATTGGAGCATTCCACATGTCCATACCAGCGGAGCCTTCTCTCCTTCAGAATGAGGTCCAGATTCTCAGTGCCAAGCCACACAAGTAGCCTCATGGTGACAATGTCTTGCGGCTTGATATTGCAGATCTGTCTGATCATTGACCTGTCATTCCGCTGCAGATGTTAGAAGTTTGGCTTTGTCAGCTGCCGTCTCACTGGCATGGAGCATTGCGCTCCTCACACAAGAACTCTACATGCGGCCACATGAGTTGAAAGAGAGGTGGTGTGAGGAGAGGACTGGTAGCAGCTCCTTGAACTTCTTCCACGCAGTTTTCACATGTTTTGTGGTTGAAAGCTCACAGCCACCAGCTGCTGAGTGCATATCTCCTAGGTTGCAAAAGAAAGCTACTACCTCTAGCTTGTCAGATCCGACTTGGACTTCTCTCTGTGGTCTGACATCCAAGGACTCGTGCAGTTCCCTGTCATGGTGTACATCTGTAATCAGGGTCCTTTGTCGAGCGTTGAGCCCAATGCATTTCTTATGCACCCAGTGCTTGCAGCTGATGCAGATGCTGTTGCTGCCCACTCCAGTGCGACAGACTACGCATGGAAACTCGCCTGAACTCTGCAGTAGGTCCAGGCCTGTACCACAGATCATGATCTTTGTCTTTCCTGCATTTACTCCAGTCCTTTCTCCCCCATTACTTCTTTCCAAGTCAAGAGCCTCCTGACACATTCCTTGAGCGATTTAGCAATGATAACAAGGTCGTCTGTATAGAGGTCCTTCCAGGGAATCCCAGAGCGGAACTAGCATGACAAAGCTTCAAGCACAATGATAAAGAGCAGCAGGCTGAGTACTGAGCTTTGGTGAGCACCAAACTTCACTTTAAACTCACTGTACCCCTCACCAACACGGACATGGCTCTACGCATTGGCATACATCCCCAGCACCAGTCACACAATCCACTTCTCCACACGAAGTTTTCTCAGCGCCCACCAGATGACCTTCCGAGGCACTCAATCAGATGCCTTCTCCAGGTCTACAAAAGCCATGTAGAGTCTCTTGTTGGCAGCTAGATACTTCTCTTGCAGCTGCCTAACAACAAAGATTGCATCTGTTGTGCCTCTGCGTGTGACAAAACCAAACTGGGACTGGGAGTCGTCCATTGACACCAACTGTCTGATAAGGCCATCTACAATCCTCTGCAGGGCTTTCATGACCTGCTCTGTCAGCTTGAGACAGTGGTAGTTGCCCCTTTCCAAAGCACCCCTCTTACCCTTGTAGAGGCAGACAATGAAACTCTGCTCCCAGTCAGAGGGTACCTTGCCATCGCGAATAATTGCAGCTCAAGGTCACATATTATGGAGGCGCCCGTGTCACCGGCTGCTCGTATCATCTCCGCCACTATGCCTGATGGGCCTGATGCTTTGCCCACCTTCATCTGAGAGATAGCCTTCTTAACCATATCACTGGTGATTGTGATGGGCGGGCCTTCCACTGCTGGTTCGTCAGACAGGTGTTCTTGGTCCCAGTCAAACTCAATGTTGAGAAGCCTAAATGGTAGTGCTCTAATCAGGCCTGCTTTGAGTCTTCGCTAATTGACATATCCCCTGCATCATTCTTCATGGGTTTGTCACCAACAACTTCAGCGTTTTCTCTTCTTAACTGGTTAGCAAGGCAGTGGACTTCTTATTGGGATCAATATTCTTGTTGACCTTCTTGTCGGCTTCTTGACAAGCATGGTGCTCTGCATGTCTCGCAAGAAGCTGATGTTGCAGGGCTACTTCCTTACCAGATTTAAATTTGCAAAGTTTTGATATGATTGAATGCAAAACCTTTTGTCTTTTCTACCTATAGCCCTGCATCCTACTTTATTGGGCCCTTTGCAACTCGTAGCCAGATAAGAGAAGACACTACCTTTTATCCAATCATTGTTGTCTGTAATTCAGTCCTTTTGAAACAATCCTGCCGTGGTGATTGGTAGGACTGTAGGCCTGGTTAGCTTAGAGCACCTGACTTGCAAGCAAGGGTTGAGGGTTTGTGTCTGGCATCAGGCACACTTTTTCCTCCTTAGTTTATTTTAATGGTGCCCAATGTGAAAAACCCATGGGATTGTGAATTGTTGGTAAGTCCTGGTAGAGGCTAGAAACTGATACATGTAGTATGTTCAGTTCAAGGTTTTCCTTCGGGGTTTAAAAATGAGGGTCCCATCCAGGGACTCCCATATGTGGAGTTAAGGGGTCCTTTAATAATATTTAGGAGTTTGTTGTTTTAATGAGTTTAAGCCTTAAAGCATAATATAATCACAACTACAGCAGACAACACTTTGAAGCATTTGTTTTTATTTTTCAGAGAAAATAAGATGACATTTTGTGTAAATTGTCTGCCTAGCAACAGACAGTTCACATGAAATGCCAGGTCTTATTTTCAATGAAAGAAAAATAAAACCAATTATAGAATGTTGTCTGCTACAATTTGCTTAGTACTGTAAAGTTTAACTATTGCCAAAATATTGATAATTCTTGCTCTTTAGATCACACATAGATTAAGATACAAAGCCATATAGATAAATTAATTTTGGATTGATCATATATGCATCACTCAGGGCCCTTGCCCCTGTCTTTTGAGAGTCCAGAGCAATGTTTTGAGGGTAAAAACTGCCAAAATGTGAGTCAGGGAAAACCCTGTCAGTTGATGCCTTGCACAAAAGTTTTAAGAGGGATGAGTGTGGTGATTTGCAGGACTGTTGACATGGTTAGCTCAGTTGATAGAGCATCAGACTTGCAAGCAGTGGGGTCCAACAGGCTGCATTTTACAGAATTTTTTTAAACAACTTTGGTTTGTATTATTTCAGCTGACTTCTCAAAGGGATTATGCAGTTCATATTGTACGTACTCCCGAACCTCTGGAAGATCAGGCAAGTGATGATGATGAACCAGAAGATGTTGAAAAGTCACAGAAGAAGAGGCGTAAATCACAGTCTAAACCATCAAGCCTTGAGCTGATGAATGAACAGTGGGCTGCAACACATGCAAAACAGGTATAGACCCGGCAGGCACACAATGTTTAAACAACGTTAATTCAACGTTGTATACGGTTGATTCAACATCCATGGCGTTGAATCAACATTGTTTCAACCTTGTGTGTCCGCTGTGATAGTTTATTTCTGTAGCAAGACCTAAAATAAGATATAAGCTGGGCTCCATAGCACAGTCAGTAAAACACCAGGGCCCAGTTGTTCAAAGCATCATTAGCTTAACAAGCTCGTAAGTGGTCAAAATGTTAACTGTTCTAGTAAGTACAGTTTGTAATTCACAGGTAATTTTGCTGAAAAAAAAAAATATGAGTAGCTTTTGCAAATAAGCTGCTCACATTTTTCAGCAAAAATATTAGAATATATGCCATATTTAATGACCAAAGTTTTAACGATACGTTTACTAACGACATCGTTAGTTTTGAACAACTGGGCCCAGACTGCAGATCCAGGGGTCACAAGTTCAAATCCCAGCTCAGCTACATTAATTTAACTAAAGTTAACTTTAATCATTTCTACTGTCATTCTCTCACTTCCCCTGATTCAAGAAGGGCAGTTGTCAGTTTCTAGCAAAAGTATGTTCACAAGTACTAATTGACTGCATAGAGGACTAATAAGCCTGCTCATGGAAAGTTTGAGTTGGTTAACTACAGGCTGAACATGGCCTTAACAGAGTTGACTGTGCTGTAAAACTCCAGCTTAAACAAAAAATCAAAAATATTAAATATTAAATAGTTCCCCTTGCACTACATGTACCTGTCCACACTAAAAAGAACCTCTATAGGCCTTTAAAACCGTTTTTGGTACTATGTATCCCTTTTTCTGTGTTAAAATTGTCTTTCAGTGTCAAAAGTCATATGCAGATTGTGATATCATATTAATAAAGTCCTTTTCATTGGAAAAAATCCTTTTCGTTGTTTAGTAGGACTGCACATTGGGTTACACTTTTTTACTCAAAGCGGTAGATTTAGCATGTTTTTATGCAGTATTCTTCTTTGTCAGCTGTTATTGTACTCAATATGATTAAATCTTATTTCTTCAAAAGTTTCAATTTTTATTTGTTTTTGGTTTTTTTTATTTTGAGCCTTTTATGCTTTTTTATGCCCGTGCCTGCAGTGGGGTATATAGCCTGCAGTGGGGCATATAGTGTTTAACCATGATGTTATGTGAGTATGTCACATGCGTAACCAGAGTCTAGCAATTATTTAAGTTAAGTAAACATTCAAGTTTACAGTCAAGTATACATTCAAGTTTACATTGACAGTTACATCTGCGTTTCTCTTGGAGACTATAACTTGGGTACCTTTTATGCCAGGAGAATTTTGGTATGCTACTTACCCAGACCTAAATCTTCAACTCTGTGTTAGAGTTGCCCCTGGATCATGCCCTTGGGTGGGGCTTTGGTCAAAATCTATAATAGATCAGATGGATCATTTGGAAAATAGTTGTTGAAATTTATGCATCCAGATGTTGTTGCCATATGGGCAAAGAGCAAAGGGCCGGGGCATCTGTGTACTTTGAACATATGTCTAGTTTTCCATTGAAAATGCATTGTGACATTTTATTTTTCAAGGTTGCTACAATGTTACCTGGGGGTCTGCAAGTGATAGGAGTGTTTGCTGTGGCACCAGCTCAGATGATGCAGAGTTCACAGGCCAAACTAAGACAGGTGAGTGGTTTAACCATTACCAATCTCCAGGCTAATGCAGCATACAATAAATTGATTCCTTATTTTTTTCAGAAAATATGTATTGATATGTCATGCAAACTGAGACAGTTTTCAAACTAGGCTTTGACATTTCATGCAAATTGTCTCCTGGGAAAAATAATTCAAAATGTTGTCTGCTGAATTTTTTACCCAGTGTGCTCATGCAGAGCATTAAACAATTCTTTTCTTAGTCTGCATTTATATGTGTAACAAAATACATTAACCCTAAGTATTGGAACAGATGGTCCTGGGCAAGCAGTGAAGTCCTTGATCAGATGCCTGGGAAAGCAGTATTTAATGAGGCTCTACTCATCCAGCATTTTGATCACATCAATAGTTACATTGTAGTAAAATCAACTTGTTCTTTCCAACAAGTATGGTATGGATTTAAAGTATCCAATTATTTTGCAAGCAAGTAAATATTGTAGTAATGTGTAGGATATATATGTACATAGGTAGGTAAAAGCCAGGTCAGTCTTAACCTTTGCCATGCAGAATAAATTAAGATACCACTCCCACTTCTAATTTTCAGCCAGTCAGATTACTTGATCCATGTTGTTGTGCAGATCCAGATCAGTTGGCTTCTTCAAATGCCAACTGATCTGGATCTACACTGTTTCCAAAGGCAGGGCATATCTGGGTTCAACAGGACCAGGGTTAATAAATTGGTCAGGCTCAGCAAAAGTGAAACATTCTACAATGTATGATACAAAGTCTTTAAAGTTTGGGAAAGACCTACTGATATACCATATTTACCCTAAATTTTGGACCCTTATCTCCTTATCATACTTGTCCTATATGTAAAATTTGAACAAGTCCATTTTACTACCTGTTGGTGTGTCTTAAAGCACTGCTGGATGAGTGGAAAACAGTGTAGACCCTGATCAGATGTTGCATTTTGTAGCATCTGATCTTTGTCTGCACAGTTTGCTCAGGCCTGTCTGTCCAAATACTTACGTAAAATATGGTAGATTTTTTTTTTTTTTTTTTTTTTTTTTTGCATCCTATAGTTGAATTGGAAAAAAAAGACATTGAAATGAACTGGAAGTGGAATTCAGCTCATGGCTGTACGGTACTTCTTTGCACAGAGCCTTTCATAGTCATCCTTTCATCAACTAGATATGACTTAAATAATGTTAAAAGGGACGTAAGATACCAACTCGTCATCAACACTGAGATTATTTGTAGTTTACCAATCACTAAATCATTTCCATTTCTGTTTACAGCTCTCATATCTTTGAGTAATATACTTTGTTTCAGATATTATTTGCCCTACAAAAACTAGAAAAGAAGTCAAGTATAGATGTAAGGACAGACATACACATGGACAGAGTGCTATTGCAGATTTGTTCAACTACCAGGAAGTATCCTTTTAAATAGTTGTGTAACACAACAACATATTCTAGTGAAAAGAAGAGCTGATTTGGGACTTGTGTCCACATATGCAGCAAGGATGGTTTTCTCATGTTGCACATATTAGAAGTGCCTCACTGAGGTTCTTCTAATGACTACCCACAACTAGGGCTGTCACATTTACAAAAGTCTGTCAATGTTCATATGGAAGGTCAAAGGCAAAATGATTCTTTGTAGCCGAAACAGTTTTGAAATCATTTTACAAGACAAGAAGAGTGAACTGGTGTCATTTAATGCTAATTATTTACCTGTTATGATAAATTTTCATCTGAGGAAGATGTGCTTCTGCCATAGCAGTCAATCACTTGGATTTTGAGAAAATCCGGGAGAGGTAACATTAGAATGTTACAGCTGTGTAATTGCCAAGTACGTTGAAGATACCACTGTATATTGGACTGACCCATTTCTGATTGGAACAAATATTGAGGGGAGGTCTAGAGATAACATTTCCTGATTGCCTGATACAGGCCAAACCAGAATGCATGTAGTTTGATAAAAAATGTACCCCTGGTCTATTTTTTGGTGTTTTTTTTTTTTTTTTTTTTTTGGTGTTATTTTTCAGGCCAAATCTCTTACATATGTTGGCCCCTCAGTTTTCACCGTTGTGTTCATACCACCACCTCAGATTATCACTCATTAAACTGGATCCCCATGACCTACATTTGCAAAATGCACTCCTAATTTGGTTTCAGGGCCAGCTCCAATGTGTTTGAGTCCCATCAAATGTCATCATGCATGTTTTCCACCACCCCAGGTCACCTCCCATGAAACTGATTCTCGACAAACTACTTTGTAAAAATTAATGTATGGTTTGGTTTTGTGGTTAAGGCACATATCTTTGCTCCCATTCATCCCACCATACCAGATCACTCACCAATATAGGTCACCTTGGCCTGCTTTTGCAGAAATCAGCCTCTGGTCCTGTTCAATACATCAGGGTTGCCACCATCAGGAAAAAGTCAAGGAAATTTGAAATTTTTTTTTCAAGGTCAGTGAAATGTCAGGGAATTTTGAAAAAAAGGTCAGGGAAATTTCAAATTTTAGAAAAGTCAGGGAATTTTGTAATTTACGGCTAAATTTTTGGATGGCTATGGCTGTTTTCTGAGTATTTCCCAAAATATAAGCCAATGATCTAACATTAGTCTTAGACGTCTCTATTAAAACTAATATTCCTAATAGCTGTTAAACAACATTGTACTAATATTAGTTAAATGCACTTAAGTATTGCACTAATAATTCAAGAAAAGATTGAAAGGAGTTGTGAGCCTTGACTCCAGAGCAGTCTCCTGGTTATATGTCCCACTTTCACCATTAGTTACAGGAAGACTAGTGATTCATTTAAATTTTTATTCATCACATTCAAGATGCTATCCATATATAACTTTACATTAGAGCGCCACATTTTCAACATTCAAACTGAATTCTATTTTGGTGATGTGACACTATTCTGACAGAGCAGACCTCAAGGTTATAAAACTTCTTTCATGCTCAACTCAACTGAGCATGAACTTTGTCCTGCTAATAAATCTCAAATTATTAACAATTGCATATACTTTCTTGCTAAATATAGCTGAGCATGAAAATTTCTCTGCTAATAAATATGAAAATGCCAACTACGGTTGGCATTTTCATATTTATTAGCAGAGAAAATTTCATGCTCAGCTGAGTTGAGCATGAAAAATGTTTTATAACCTCGGGGCCTGGATTCAGCCTAGGGATCATTTAGGAAGAAAACCTGAACCGGCTGACTTCTCCCTATTTTGAGTTAAGGGAGAAGTTTGAATATGCAGAACATATATGGAAATACAAAACTTTAGCCAAACTTTTCCTTGAAATTCTGAAAATGTTGCAAAACTTCACCCTGTCTGAAAGCCTTAGGCTGACCCCCACACAATTTTGTCAGAATTTTCCTTGTATCCCTGAATTTTGAGAGCTTAGTCCTTTATGTTACTATTATTTGTATCAGAATTTTCAGAGAGCAGCTGCAGCAATGTTACTGTTCAACAGAAGAGAGAAATAAAAGCTGTTTTTATGCAGGATATTACTGAAAATTGAGTTAATAGGAGGAATGGGATGGCTATAGGCTGGAGGCCTTTAGGTTTGGCAAATTTGGTCAGTAAAAACTACTATCAGGTGAGGGATAAGTCAGGGAATTTTGAATTGGCTCAGTGGTGGCAACCATGTACGTACATTTTAAAGTCAGTTTATCTTCTGCAAAAGCCGGCCTCGGTGGCTCAGTTGGATGCGCCGTCCGACTGGAGACCAGGAGGTCGCGGGTTCAACCCCCGCCGAGGTCGGCAACATTCTTTCGTGAGATTGATCATGAAATATTTTCTACGGTCATTCTCTCCCTTCCGCTGATTCAAGAAGGGCAGTTGTCAGTTTCTGGCGAAAGAATGTGCACAATACTGGTTAACCGCTTAGAGGACTAAGCCTGCCCAGTAAACGTGTGGTTAGGTAAACTGACCGCGCTCGACATGACCCCATTGGGTTGACTGGGCCGTAAAACCTCAACACAATATCTTCTGCAAAAATAGGTCACAGTGATCTACCTTGCCAAAATGTAACAACAGTTATTGGCAAGCACTTACTGGCAATAAGCATTCTGGCAGTAGCCATTTAGTTTTAGACTAATTGTTTAACTCTTAGCAGACTATGGGCAAATTCAGGAGATGACAAATTGATGATACTCGTCTTATTTTCCCAGAAAGTAAGATTTGATATTTTATGCAAAGTGTCTCCTTATGAGGCAGTTTGCATGAAATGTCATATCTTATTTTCTGGAACAATTAGAGCTCTATATAATACCTATTCACTATGCAATTAAGTTTTGGTGTGGACTGGTCTTGTACCTAGAGTCCTAATGTCAGTATCTTTGTGCTTAATGGGCATTGGTACATTTTTAGGGGTGGTACCTATGTCAAAATTGTTTTGCCTGACTTCTGAAAGGAGTCAACTCTAAAAGGAAAGATTTATTTCCTTTCAGAATAGACCCCTTTCCAGAAGGGGCTTGGTGTGAAGTAAAATGAATGGCAAATTACAAAATGTCTCTCTTGGCAGAAATGATGAAACTCTACCTAGTGTATACAGTTCCCTTAACCCTTTGTAGACTGAATAGACTCTTCCACATCATATTTTGGAAGAGTCCAATTTCAACTTTAGGTATGAGGGTTGTGCAAAAAGTTCTGTCACTAATAGGCTTCCTTGGTTTTATCCCAGGTATATTTTAAAATACTTCACTGCACTTGAATAGTGTGTTGAATAGCTAACGATACCCGTTTTTTTTTCGTGCAAATTGCTTTCCAACTGACCGAGTTATTTCAAATTGAAATAGATGCAGTCATATACACTGACCAATTTACTTGTTACATTGGAACATGGACCAGAAGACTGAAATTCATAGCTACATGTATATTAAATGCCACATTAGGCTTAATATAGATTCAGAGCAGATATTTAATGAATTGTATGGTATATATGACCTCAGACCATTTCAATGCGCACAGTTTTTAGGTGGGTTAAAGCTTTTAAAGCTGGGAAATTTTCTGTTGAAGATGATACCCATCCTGGAAGGCCTTAAACCTCTGTTACCAAGGCTAACATCGCTGCTGTAAAGATTGTGGTCGAACAGGATGCGCTATTGTCTGTCAAAGATATAGCTAGTTGTACTGGCATATCAGAAGGCAGTGTGCAAACAATTCTGAAAAAGCGTTTGGACCTGAGAAAGGTTTGCACTAGGTGGGTACCTCATTTGCTCACTGAGGAGCAAAAGACACAACGCCTTAAATGTGCCCGGGAACTTTTGAAAACATACAAAGGCTGTAATAGTCGGGTTAACAGGTGATGAAACCTGGGTGCACATGTTTGAGCCATTGCCAAGAGAACCATAAGTTTGAAAAAGATGTTATACGCCATTTTCTTTAATTCAAGTGGGCCAGTCGTTCAAGTGCCTTGTCCATCTGGTCATACAGTCACTGACCGATTCTACAAGAATTCTGTACTGAAGAAAGTGAAAGAGTTTTACAATAAGAAACTACTATTAAGCAAAGGATGGTCAGGAGTCCACCTTTTACATGACAACACCTCCTCTCATAAGTGTGAGGTTGTTAAGCCTTTTTTGGCTTCTGAAAAGTTGAAAGTTTTAAACCATCCACCTTATTCACCTGACCTGAGTCCCTGTGACTTCTTTTTCTTTCCAAGTCTTAAGAAAATGCTTTCTGGAAATAAGTATACGTCTAGAAGTTCTCTTGGCAGCGCTATTTATCAGTGTCTCCAACAGATACCGAAAGAAGACTATTTATCTGCTTTTTACAACTGGGTAAAAAGGTTACTAAAATGTGTTTCAGTAAATGGGGAATACTTTGAAGGTTTGTAATAAAAATAAGTGTGATAAAACATAGCACTGAAGTAATCCGAACCCAGTGACAAAACTTTTTGCAGGACCCTCGTACATGCAGTTATGAGATTTAGTTATCAGTGTCTCCAACAGATACCGAAAGAAGACTATTTATCTGCTTTTCGCAACTGGGTAAAAAGGTTACAAAAATGTGTTTCAGTAAATGGGGAATACTTTGAAGGTTTGTAATAAAAATATGTGTGATAAAACGTAGCACTGAAGTAATCTGAACCCAGTGACAAAACTTTTTGCAGGACCCTCGTACATGCAGTTATGAGATTTAGTTATTCCTAGAGAAAATGGCTAAACTACTTGCAAACAGTGGAGACCCTGATCAGATGCCGCATTCTGCGCCATCTGATCTGTGTCTGCACTGTTTGCCAATTACTCTTTTAGGGGTCTCCCAACTACAACGGGTTAAAAAAACACACACCATGGTGAAAGCTTTCAGTATTAATATTGAATTCAGTATTGAGAAGATTTTTTTGTGCTATATAAAGTATAGGGAAAAAGGTAATTTTCAGTTGGAAAAGTGGATTTACAGTTTTGAGAATTTCTGGGACTTCCACCCATGCACACAGTCAGTGATGACATGTTTTGGAAGTGGAGTTGTCAGTCCTTAACAAGTTTCTAGATATACATGTAGAACTATTGATGTCTCTGATCCAAAGGTGAGATCTATTAAAGTGTTCAGTTGTAATGGAGTAAGAAAATAATATGTTTACCTTTCATAGTGTGCAAAAAGTTTTCAAATTCAGACAAATGGCTAAAATCTATTTGAAATTTATAGAATTTTTGCCAGACTGGACACATACTTGTCTGAAATTTCCGGCAGTCCTACAGAATTTGCTGTAATAGGCTGACTTTTATCACCTGAGTGGTTTACATGTTGTTGTTTTTATTTTCTTGAACAGATTACTATGTTTACACTAAATATTGGGACATATTAACACCTTACCATATTTGTCCTAAGATTTGAACGTCCATTTTACTACTTGTTAATTTGTCAGGAAAACTGCTGAATTAATGGCAAACAGAATAGACCCTAATCAGACACCACATTCTGTGGAGTCTGATATGTGTCTTCACTGTTAAGCCAGGCCTATCTATCCCAGTACTTGGGTATTTGTTTTTCCTTTTGCATCAGGCATATTTACTTTTTATATTGATTCATATGTTTTGCATAATTTTAAGCCTAGTGACCAACAAATATTGTTTGCATTAATGAAGGTAAAAATTAACCTTTAACATGCAAAAGTCATTGAATTAAAGATTGTCTTTTGAAATTTTTATTGATGGCTTTCTTAAAGTAGCACAACTCTAATCCTTGCTAATTTGCTAAAACTGAGAACCCATAAATAGATACAGTGGTTACATTACCCTTTTGAAATATAGAGTTGAGCAGAATAGATAAGTAATTCTGTAATTTATCCTATACATATATTGGAGATTGTCTGATTGGCTTGATTCACATTCATTGTTGGCTCCTCACTATAGTACTGTATATTGTACTTACCTGAAATATTTTTATGAGAGTTATGCCCCTTTTTGAAGTTTGCAATTTTGTATGGACAGGCATATAGTTGGGGCATAGTGTTTTACAAACTTGCATTTGTAGTTTTACAAGATGTTTTATTTCAATAATTAATTTCAGAGTGCCTTTAGGCCAGCTGACTGGAAATACCAAGGATCTTCAGAAAGCTGGAACCGACTTTCTACAGATGTTGCAGTAAATGTTCCTGTTGAATTACCCGTGAAGTTTCAAAATTCTTCAGTTTTAAAACAGATACAGGTAAACAGTTACAGGTGACCCGTAACATACCTTCTGATATGTGAGCCCAACAAAGGCACAAATCAGCCTGCTCATCTGTGCAGATTCTTCAGTGTCTCCATGATGAAACTTTGCATCCTTGGCTATCCAAAATGTGCCCAGTGAAGATTCTTATTAGATTAAGCAAATGTGCAGGCCAGTCTGAATGGTCGCTGATTTATCTGAAGGTACATTTCCTGACTGTTGCTCAGGTAATTTTGGTGCAGTAATCACCGTAAATACATGTATTTGCACATTGTAACTTGCCACAATACTTGTCCAAAAATGTGAATAATCCATTTGACTTTTCCTACTCTACATGGTCACAGCCTTTGTGTCTAAAAAGCATATAGGGCAGACCCTCCACTTTGATCTGGTCTGCACTGTTTGTTCAGGTAATTGTATTGGAATATTAACCCATTGTAGTCTGGAAACCCCTAAAAGGGTAACTGGTAAACAGTGCAGACCCAGATCAGATGCTGCAGAATGCGGCATATGATCAGGGTCTCCACTGGTTGCAAATAGTTCAACCATTTTTCTCTAGGAATATCTAAATTGCATAGCCTGACATACCTAAAATCTAAAATAGAATCTTCCAATATATAATATTATTCAGTCTACAATGGGTTAAGGGCAAATATGCTGCAGTCTTTTTTTACTGCTTTTGTCTGTTTGACTGGATAAATGTAAGTATTGTAGACAGGCCTGATCAAACTGTGTAGAACCTGATCAGATACCACAGAATGCAGCATCTAATGATAATCTACACTGCCAGACATCTGGGTGTATTTAGAATATCCACAGATAGTAAAAATGGACTTTCTGGTATTCAAAGTTCTGGAAATATTCTTATCACCCCAAAACATATGTTATGGGTACTCATTAAAAGCACCTTGTGCTTCTAATGAGTACACACAACATATGTTTTCATGAAGAAACAAGAAAAAGATAATGCTTTCACATCGAAAAAAAATGTCTTATTTGCAGCTATGAGAGTAACTACATTATAAGCAAGATTCCAGATAAGATTCAGAGGAATTGTTAAAGAGGAGTAACTGGTGATAATTTTGGGATAATTTTTCTTATAACTCCATAAAAACATATGTTGTGGGTACTCATTAGAAGCGCCTCGGTGTAGAAAATTATCACAATTATCACCTAATACTCCTCCTTAACAATTCCTCTGAGATTCTTCTTTTGTGTAAGAAGTATTGATTTTCTATTATTTTTTTTTTTTATATTTGTATAGAAAAAAATAATGATGTGCACTGCAGGAAAAAGGACCTTATGCCTGACGATTCACATGATATATTAAGTCTGAGTTTCTCAGAAAATTAAAAAAAAAAAAAAAAAAGATTAAAATAAAATGGCATCCACTGCAGTTGTGATTGGAGCTTTAAGGGTTAAGAAATGCACACATCCCTCTAAGTCATATTTCTGTTTCAGTATTGTGTTCAACCATTTTGTTCAAGAATGTATGACAGTCTAACATTGATAAATGGGCAGCTAAGGAATAAATCAGAAATTCTGGACCAGTCTGCAGAGAAAAAGGTCAAAGGTCGAGATAAAGGGCAGCAAACACAGCAACACTATTCTTGTAATCTCCTTATTAAATTGGTAGGTACATTATGGCTGACTTTTGTAGCTTCTTTTTCTTTACCGGAGAAGGCAAACTGATTTCAAAACCAGTCTTAGCACATTATGGGCAAATTCAGTAGATGACATATTGATGATATTGCTCTTATTTTTCTGAGAAAATAGGAAATAGAATTTGACATTTAATGCCAAATCCTATTTTCTAGGAAAAATAAGAAAAATATATCAAAGTGTTGTCTGCTAAAATTTTATCCCCCATGCTTCTGTAAGCGTTAAAATTATGTTTACCCTAAACATATCTATCTGAATATCCGAGATATCTGTACACCCCTTTTATCCATAGCTATGTAATACAGCTAAGGCCCCTTATTCTGCAGCTTTTCCTGATACTGTGAAGTTTTCTGTTGAAAAACCCAGACCAGCCTGGATTGTCAAATAGCAGCTGCACCAGCCTCGGTGGCTCAGTTGGATGCGCATTCGACTGGTGATCAGGAGGTTGCGGGTTCGACCCCACCATGTCAGCAACATTCTTTCATGATGATTTGATTATGAAATATTTTCTACTGTCATTCTCTCCCTTCCACTGATTCAAGAAGGGCAGTTGTCAGTTTCTTGCAAAAGAATGTGCATAATACTGGTTAACAGCTTAAAGGACTAAGCCTGCCTACTAAAAGTGTGGTTAGGTAAAAGGACCGCGCTCTACATGACCCCATTGAGTTGACTGGGCCGTAAAACCTCAACATAAACAAACTCATTTAAAAATGTAGATCATTTAGAACTTACATTGTGGACTGCAAAGCCCCTAGCTAGCCTACACCGTATCATAGTGGGGGCCTAGGCAAGCCTGTGCATCTGTTCAGTCTGAAAAGACCACCACTGCACACAAACTGAAAAGGCCCTAACCAGAAGCAGGGATGCGTAGACCATTAATATTCAGACACATTAACCCTTGTCCTGCTGAACCTGAATATACCCTGCCTCTGCAAACAGTGTAGATCCAGATCAGTTGGCTTCTGAAGAAGCCAACTGCAGTGATTTATTTACAATTTTATGAAAATGCGTCCCAGGACTCGCTTGGGCTATATAAAGCGAGTCCTACTAGAAAATCATTGAGTCCATTACAGAATTTTCCACTATAACTTTGTGAGTCCTGGGACTCGCTGAGATTTAAAACGTGAGTCCTCAAAGCAAAAATGTGAGTACAGGACTCGGGATGCGCAGGTAAAAAAATCACTGCAACTGATCTGGATCTGCACTGTTTGACATTAAGTATGTGAATTTGTATCAAAAACCTAGATCAAGTAATCTGATTGGCTGAAAATTAGAAATGGGCATGGCATCTTAATTTATTCAGCATGACATGGGTTAACTTGTTACCACACTTGTCCTAAAGTTTCACAAAGTTCATTTGACTACCAGTTGAAGTGTCTCGAAGCTGCTGGATGGCAAGCAGTGTAAACATTGGTCAGACAGTGGCTTCTGAACTAGGTCTGTGATGATTGCTCAGGCCTGTCTGTCCCAATACTTAGGGCTAATATGATATAATTTATTAGCGTGACAACATGCAGTTTCATGCAGTTTAACCCATTTATGCCTAGCGCCCCATAAAGGGGACATTGGCAAACAATGCAGACCCAGATCAGAAGCCACAGAATGCAGCGTCTGATCAGGGTCTACATTGTTTGCATTAAATACAGAAATTTCTATAAAACATAGTATATATAAAACTAACCAGACATCCCTTCTACTTGAAATGGACCAGTCCAAAGACTTGAGTTCTTTGGCATAAATAGGTTAACCAGGATCTTCACAGGGCACCTGTGGATAAGCAAAGATCAATGGATAGCCAAGATTGTGGTCAGACTGTACAGAAGCTGCCTTTCTGAGTAATTTTTGGGCACACATGAGTTTTTTTGGGCACACATGTCTTAAGGTACATTTTCTTACATTACCACACTTGCTTTCTGCTTATTGTCCCCCGCCTTTTCGAAGAAAAGCGGAGGGACACTGTTTTTAGCTCACCTGAGCTATGCTCAGGATGAGCTATTGTGATCACTTTTCGTCCGTCGTCCGTCTGTCCGTCCGTCCGTTAACATTTTCAAACTACTTCTCCTCTGAAGCCCCTGAGCCAATTTTGCTCAAATTTCATATGGAGCCTCCTTGGGTTGGGGGAATGAAAAATTGCTAAAATGGTCGCGATCCATTGACCAAGATGGCCGCCATGCCCATATATGGTAAAAACCTTCAAAAATCTTCTTCTCCAGAACCAAGGATGCCTTGGGGCTGAATCTTTGCATAAGTCATCGGGGACGGGAGGTCTACCAAAATTGCTAAAATAAATGTTGTATATTGACATTTGACCTTTTTACGGCAAGGTCAAGTTTGCTTCCGTATGCAGTTGTATGGGAAAAACCTTTAAAAATCTTGTTTTCCAAAACCGAGGATGCCTTGTGGCTGAATCTTTACATATGTCATCGGAAACTGGAGGTCTACCAAAGTTGCTAAAATAATGGTCGTACATTGACATTTGACCTTTTACCGTGAGGTCAATTTTGCTTCCTTATGCTTTTGTATGGGAATAATGTTCAGAATTTCAAACAACTTCTCCTCTGGAGCCTCTGGGCCAATTTTGCACAAATTTCATATGGAGCCTCCTTAGGTTGGGGGAATGAAAGATTGCTAAAATGGTCGCGGTTCATTGACCAAGATGGCCGCCATGCCCATATATGGTAAAAACCTTTAAAAATCTTCTCCTCCAGAACCGGGGACGCCTTGGGGCTGAATCTTTGCTTAAATCATCGGGGACTGGGGGTCTTGTTGTGTTGAGGTTTTACGGCCCAGTCAACCCAATGGGGTCATGCCGAGCGTGGTCAGTTTACCTAACCACACGTTTACTGGGCAGGCTTAGTCCTCCAAGCGGTTAACCAGTATTGTGCACATTCTTTCGCCAGAAACTGACAACTGCCCTTCTTGAATCAGCGGAAGGGAGAGAATGACTGTAGAAAATATTTCACGATCAATCTCCACGAAAGAATGTTGCCGACCTCGGCGGGGGTCGAACCCGCAACCTCCTGGTCTCCAGTTGGACGCGCATCCAACTGCGCCACCGAGGCCGGCGACTGGGGGTCTACCAAAGTTGCTAAAATAATGGTCGCACAAGTTTGCTTCCCTATGCATTTGTATGGGAAAAAACATTTAAAAATCTTATTCTCCAAAACCAAGGATGCCTTATGGCTGAATCTTTGCATATATTATTGGGAACATCTGCATGTCTGCAGTGGCTGTGTCACTCAGGTAAGCGAACCGTGGCCCGTGGGCCTCTTGTTGGTTTTCCGTGGGGCGTGGTGCGTGGTTCCGAATTTTTAGTAGGTACTTTGTCCCCCTAACTCCTCCCACAGTTTTTGTCCGATCCTTTTGAAACTTTACAGGTGTTTTCAGGATGGTCTGAAGATGTGCATGTGGTTTTTTCAGAATCCTGAAATTATTTTTATCACTTTTACACATTTTGAACTTAGACATTTTTTGAGTTCTAATATTACAGAAGTCTATAGTGAGTAGGTACCTTGTCCCCTTAACTCCTCCCACAGTTTTTGGCCAATCCTTTTGAAACTTTACATAGGCTTTAAGGATGGCCTGAAGATATGCATGTGTTTTTTTCAGAATCCTGAAATAATTTTTTATCACTTTTTCCGCATTTTTAACTTAGACATTTTTTGAGTTCTAATACTACAGAAGTGTATAGGGAGCAGGTACCTTGTCTCCTTAACTCCTCCCACAGTTTTTGGCCGATCCTTTTGAAACTTTACAGGTGCTTTAAGGGTGGTCTGAAGATATGCATGTGGTTTTTGTCAGAATCCTGAAATTGTTTTTTATCACTTTTTACACGTTTTGAACTTAGACATTTTTTGAGTTCTAATATTACAGAAGTCTATAGGGAGTAGGTACCTTGTCCCCTTAACTCCTCCCACAGTTTTTGGCCGATCCTTTTGAAACTTTACATGGGCGTTTAGGATGGCCTGAAAATATGCAGGTGGATTTTTCAGAATCCTGAAATAATTTTTTATCACTTTTTACACATTTTGAACTTAGACATTTTTTGAGTTCTAATATTACAGAAGTCTATAGGGAGGAGGTACCTTGTCCCCTTAACTCCTCCCACAGTTTTTGGCCGATCCTTTTGAAACTTTACACCGGCTTTTAGGATGGCCTGAAGATATGCATGTGTTTTTTCAGAATCCTGAAATAATTTTTTATCACTTTTTACACATTTTGAACTTAGACATTTTTTGAGTTCTAATATTACAGAAGTCTATAGGGAGCAGGTACCTTGTCCCCTTAACTCCTCCCACAGTTTTTGGCCAATTCTTTTGAAACTTTACAGGTGCTTTAAGGATGGTCTGAAGATATGCATGTGGTTTTTTCAGAATCCTGAAATTATTTTTTATCAGTTTTTACACGTTTTGAACTTAGACATTTTTTGAGTTCTAATATTACAGAAGTCTGTAGGGAGTAGGTACCTTGTCCCCTTAACTCCTCCCACAGTTTTTGTCCGATCCTTTTGAAACTTTACAAGGGCTTTTAGGATGGCCTGAAGATATGCATGTGTTTTTTTTCAGAATCCTGAAATAATTTTTTATCACTTTTTCCGCATTTTTAACTTAGACATTTTTTGAGTTCTAATACTACAGAAGCGTATAGGGAGTAGGTACCTTGACCCCGTAACTCCTACCACAGTTTTAAGCCGATCCTTTTGAAACTTTACAGATGCTTTAAGGATGGTCTGAAGATATGCATGTTTTTTTCAGAATCTTGAAATTATTTTTTATCACTGGTTTCCTGCTTCAGTACTTAGGTAAGTGATACAGGACCAATGGTCCTCTGGTTAACTTTACCATTTTTAACACCTCAAATAAAAATAAGGCAGGGGACATAAATTCCCCATGGAATTTGCTTGTTTTTTCTGTTGTATTTTTACTAGTCTTTTACATAGCTCCAGATAAGAATGGTATCCTTATAATATTTTTCTTATTTCTCTACAAAAAGATATGTTCTCTACAAAAAGATATGCTGTAGGTACTCATTAGAAGCACCTCACCAAGGCACTTCTAATGAGTACTCACAACATATGTTGTCATTGAGAAATCAGATAAATATCAGTATTTTTTGTAGGACAAAAGTACCCATAGGTCGAGATAAGCAGCGCATTTGCATATTTACCCTATGAAAACAAGCGAAATTACAGTTAATTTTATGTAAAAGCGTACAAACGCAATTAAAAATTCAAGATACTCCATTACTAAAAAGAAATGAGCGTAATACATGTATCTGCCGTCTATAACAGCCATTATATAAACACAGCAGACGGGTATCTTCTCTACGTAAGTAATGAAGGAATCTGTAGTAATTTACTGTAAAGCAGTCATATTATATTGTGCACGGGTTGGTTAAACCAAACACAGGATTACTGATTACTGTAGAGAGGCTGACAACATACTTAGGCACCCAAAGCTCATGACATCTCATAGCAAACTTCGCTTTATCTCATTCGCCATCTTGAATTTGGCATCACAGTAAGCAGGCCAATAAATAATTAGCCAAAAAATGATAAATAACTATTGATAAACAGGTTTAAAGTTGCTTTTGAAAAAATAATAATAAGCTCTACAGAATTTAAACAAAAAAAATGCAAATAAAAAATTACCAAACATATCACGTGACCTCCTTTGACCCTCGCGTGTGAGGCCAACTGTTTGTAAAAAAAATGCGTAGAACATCATTATCATGTGGTTCAGATATATGTAGCTTACAAACTGTGACAGCACTCATTAAACTTCTAAAGCAGGCTGATGTAGATTTACATGTTTTGTTGGATTCCAGGTTGTGTTACAGGTTATTTTCATGCATAAATATGTGGTCACCGTCAATACCCAATTCACAAAACAATCAGTGGGTATTACAAAATTGGTCACTTCCATAGTAGCCATTCAAAATTACCAAACCCACTTTACTAACAAATTAGCAGGTAATACCCAATTGCACAAAATTCCTTATCTAGAACTATGAGTGCCTTATCTAAGATGAGATATACTTTTGTTTTTCTTTTTCTGTTCTTCAGTGCAATAAACAGAACGATAGTAGGTGAACCTGTTACAGAAGATAAGATGGGCAAACTAGTTTTTAAGATAAGATAAGCTATACTTTTCTTTTTATTTTTATGTTCTTTAGTGTAATAAACAAAGAACGAGAATAGATGAACCTGTTACAGAAGATAAAATTGGCAAACTAGTTTTTAAAATAAGATAAACTATACTTTTGTTTTTATTTTTATGTTCTTTAGTGCAATAAACAGAGAACATCAGTAGATGAACCTGTTACAGAAGATAAGATTGGCAAAATAGTTATCAAGGGAACAATACACAGTGAAGCATATGTTACATCAAAAGCTACAGTTGAAGAAGCAGAAAAGGTACAGTAGCAGTCAGGCTTTATTTTGGAAGACATATGTAATGCAGATAAAAATATGGTCTCTTTCTTTTTTGGTGTCTCAGTTGGATGCATGACCGACTGGTTATCAGGAGGTCATAGGTTCAGTCCCTGCTGGGTCAGGAACGATTCTTGGAGAGTTATTATGAAATATTTTCTACGGACATTGTCTCCCTTCTGATGATTCAAGAAAGGCAGTTGTCAGTTTCTGGCGAAAGAATGTGCACAATACTGGTTAACCGCTTAGAGGACTAAGCCTGCCCAGTAAACGTGTGGTTAGGTAAACTGACTGCGCTCGACATGACCCCATTGGGTTGACTGGGCCGTAAAACCTCAACACAAAAAAAGAAGTGATATCCACACATTATTTTTGTTATTTCTCCATGGGGTTCTCATCAGAAGTGTCTCGATGTTCTGTTTGTGGAGATATAACAAAAATATTAGGGCCCAGTTGTTGAAAACATTTTAAACTTAAAGAGCTTGTTAATGACAAATTGGTTAACTGTTGTAGCTAAGGTATTTTCAAATACAAAGATATTTTTGCTGCAAAAAATGTGAGTATTTTTCAGCAAAAAATATCAGTGTTTTGCCATATTTCAAGAGAGAAATTTTAACGTCACATTCGCTAACAACTTTGTTAAGTGTTGAAAAACTGGGCCCAGTACTTTTTGGCTGATATAAGCTCCTTATCTGGAATTATGTAAGTTGGGGACTAAGTGGGAAGCTGCTTCATTGAATAAGTCAGTGGCATGACACTGTTAATTTGCCTTCTTGGGTCATATTCCCTGCCAAGAAGTGTCCAGGTAGCCAAGTGGTTAGCGCTCCTAACTTCGGATTATGAGTTCCGGGGTTTGAATCCTGCTGAAGGTGGAATTCAGCTCATGTCTGTACGGCGCTTCATTGCACAGAGCCTTTCATTATGATCCTTCCATCATCTCAATATGACTTAGATACATTTTAATGTTGACAGGGACATAAAACACCAAATCATCATCATCATCATCATCGTATTCCCTACCTGCAAAGTATGTTCATACCAGCTGTTAGATTTGGGTGAACATACTTTATGGCAGGGAATATGAGCCCATGTCACCTGTCAAGAATCATTAAAAAGAGGATCTTACAGGAGTGGTCATTTCAGTTGAAATGAGCCTTTACCAGTAACAGTTTCATAAATTTTGCACAAAATGACATTTCATGTAGGTTTCTGTTTATCATATCACTTTAAAACTGTTTTATGGCTGTAGAAGTTAAACCGTTTTTCAACAGAAAATATAACATTGTCAGGGACAGGGTGATGACATTATGCACCAGTATCCAAGTGTTATGTAAGGTGTGGTTATATCATTTTTATGACATGACTAACCACATGATAAAATGAATGCAGTCTACTACAAAGCTCTTATTGAGTTTTCCTATGTTATTTGTCACACTGTTAGCCTTTGTGATTAAAAAGCTTATGTCATGATACAACAATTACTTTACATTTCCAAGGCTTGTACTGCAGTTAGTTTGGAATATGCTGTCTGAAAAGATAACTAAAATTACTTTTAGGCAGGCTTGGAAGCAGTTCATGTTTTCTTCTGGAGCACAAACAGACAGATAAGACTTGTAAGTTAAATTAAATTGAAAATATATTGAAATAAAAGAGGAAACATGGACTTTTAAGTTGGTTACTCATGATGTGGTGAAAAATAAAAATGATAGCCATCAAAGTTTTAGAAAAATGAGACAGATACAGCTTCGTCTCCAATCAAATGCCTGGAAATTCCTTTGCAGTATAGAAATCAGCATTGTTCTTGCTTCCATGTATCAGGAATTAATAGCAAATTAGTCAGTTGTCTCTCATCGGGATGATTCTCTTGTTTTTCAGGCTTTAAAGACAGATGTGGTGCGGAGTCTCTTATCAAGATGTGATCTCTTATGCGCTGATATTCAGGTGGTGGAGGAAGATTCAGGTACATATAGGAGATGCTTATACCATATTTATCCTAAATATTGGGACAGCTTCTCCTTACTAAACTTAACCTGATTTCAATATTAAAGTCTTCATCACATTTTAATACTTGTAAATGGTTCTGAAAAGCTGCTGGATGATTGGCAAACAGTGTAGACCCTGATCAGATGCCAAATGTGGTGTCTGATCTTGTTTATAAAATGTTTGCACAGATCTGTCTGTCCCAATACTTATGGTTATTATGATAATCTGTGATTATGTTCTGTATAGGAAATAATGTGGATGTCCAAAGACCTCCTTTATTCAGTAATAAAAGTTTTGTTCAAGAGGGCTAGATAGACTTGGTAGATTTCCTGGCATTTTATACAAGGGAGATAACTTTTGTGACTTCCTGTTTACTTTACTGTGCACCAAGCTCCTTCTGAAAAGGGGTCTACTCTATAAGGAAAGAATTTGCTCCCCCAGGGAGCAAATTCTTTCCTTACAGAGTTGACCCATTTTCAGAGTGGGCAAAACAATTTTGACAGACTTATCTCCCCTGAAAGTTTTTAGTCTTCTTAAGCATCATGAACTCTTCATTGATTTTCCAAATTCATTTAAGTGTTTTACCAAAAATATTCATTAACAGTGTATCTTTATAAAGCATAAACAGCTGATACCATACCCACATTTGCTTGAGCTTGAACACAAGTCATTTTCAGTTTCTTAGTAACCGTAAAAAGCATGTATTAAAATGTATCTTATCCATATTTTCTTTGATTCATACTCAAAACTGAAATAGGAAAAACACCATATTAACCATAAGTATTTGGGTAGATAAGTCTGAGCAAACCGTGTAGACCCAGATTGGATGCCACAGAAAGCGACATCTGATCCAATCTACACAGTTTGCCACCAAATCCAGCAAAATTTCTAGACATATCTATAGGTAGTAAAGTGGATGTGTTAATTTTAGGATAAGTATGGTAAGGAATAAGGGTGTTCAGATACTTAGGGTAAATATGGTAAATACAGTGCAACCTCACTACAACTGCCAGCTTTGGGAAGGCATAAAACTGACTGTTGTAAGAAGGTGGTTGTTGTAGACAGGTGAATGATATGATAAAACAGCACGTTTGGAATTCAGAAAAATGGCTGCTAAATGGAAGTGGCTGTGGTTGAGAGTTGACCTTTAGGAGAGGTTCCACTATAAATAAAATAAACATGTTTTGATGGAGAAATGAATAATCTGGATACCACTCTTATCTAGAGCTTTGCAAAAGGTACAGTAAATGTCCTAAAATTTCAAACACTTTATTCCAAACTGTTTTGGTCTAAATTTTGCTTTTTATGCAGCTGTTTCTTAAAATACTTAGCAGAATAACAGTGTAGACCCTGATCAGACTGCTCCTTCAGGAGAAGTCTGATCTGGGTCTACACTGTTTGCACATGCCATTTTGTCAGACACTTTGGTGTTCAAAATTTTTGGACATTTACCATAATGACTCTGTTCAGAGTTATTTCTATAATGGTATAATATTTCTGTTGCAGCTAGAAAAGAAATTTATAACACACCAATGAGGGTATTTTTCAAACTGCCTGGCTCCAATATCCAACTATGTGATTACATGTTCCATGACGAAAAAGTGCAGGAAGTAATTGAAAGAATAAAGGAACTTCTTGACATTACCTTAGAAGAAAGTGATCTTGATTTGAACAGTGAAAGGAATGCAAGTAAGTTACCATAATAACCTTAAGCATAGCTACAGATAAGAGGGGGTATCCACATAATATTTTTCTTATTTCTCCACCGAAACATGTGCCGGCCTCAGTGGCTCAGTTGGATGCACCGTCCGACTGGAGACCAGGAGGTCGCGGGTTCAACCCCCGCTGAGGTCGGCAACATTCTTTCGTGGAGATTGATCATGAAATATTTTCTACGGTCATTCTCTCCCTTCCGCTGATTCAAGAAGGGCAATTGTCAGCTTCTGGCGAAAGAATGCGCACAATACTGGTTAACCGCTTAGAGGACTAAGCCTGCCCATTAAACGTGTGGTTAGGTAAACTGACCACGCTCGACATGACCCCATTGGGTTGACTGAGCCGTAAAACCTCAACACACCCACCCAAAACATATGTTGTGGGTACTCATTAGAAGCACCTCAGCCTCACTGAGGTGCTTCTAATGAGTACTCACAACATATGTTTTCGTCGAGAAATAAGAAAGATATTATCGTTTTTCGGATGAAAAAAGTGCCTTATCTGTTGGTATGCTTGAGACAAACATGCCAGAGCAAACAGTGTAGACCCAGATCAGATGCCACAGAATGCGGTGTCTAATTTGGGTCTTCACGGTTTGCCAATCTTTCAGCAATGTTTTTCAACACATCAGCAGGTAGTGGAACAGGCCCTTCTCAAATTTTAGGTGGTAAGGAGTTTTGGTGTATCAATAGGGTAAATATGGTATAAGCTCTAAGAACCATGTCATGACAAAACCTGGTGTTGTGCATATGAGAACTGAACCTGCTGCAGTCATACAGGGTGTGGTCTGGGCATTTGCAGTTCATTACTTGATGGGCTCCATAGCTGACAAGCTTCGTAGTGCAGTTTATAGCATATCTAACTGCAGATTCAAGGATTGCAGGTGAATTACAGCTGAGCTACATGACTTTCATGGAAATTGATTGTGGCAGGCCAGTTGTCAGCTACTGGCAAAAGTATGTGCACAGAGTATAGGTTAACTGCTGAGAGGATTAAGCCTACACAGGAAATTGGTTAACTAATCGCCTCGACATGACTATGACAATGTTGACTGGGATTTAAAGCTCCAAATGACATAAATCAGATGCATTTTTAAATCAAAATGGTCTAAATATACATGTTGGCCAGCAATAAATATCCTTATATATCTTTCAGTGATACCATTTGCAAACAGTTTAAGTGTCTTACCTGTTATATGGTAGTCTCTTAAGTTCTCCATATTCTGCGAATCTGTTTAGCAGGAGCAGTTCATATTATGCCAGAGATCATATGAATCATATCAAACAGAAATACCCTTAATGTGTGAAGAGTGACCCAATCAGCTCGGCATCAGTACAGTATAGCATGTAAAATCAGTTGTGTATTTCTATCACTTTCTATTTATAACACACAAACTCATGCGCATGTGAACACACACACACATGGGGAGGTGTTTCAAAATAATGAATAATGAAGGTCAAGACATAACTTAGCATATGACGTAAAGTTGGTTTTCCACAGGTTTGACTTAGATATCCATAGCTCCAGATAAGGCAATTTTTCTTATTTCTCCACTAAGGCGCTTCTAATGAGTACCCACAACATGTCGATGGCTTAGTGCAAAACTAGGCTAACTCAGTTTTGTGAAATTTTACAGGAGAGTGAAAAAACTGTCTACTTATTTTTTCTTTTTATGATTTGTAACTTTTTCTTTGGCAATATATGCTGGAAAATATTTTATATTTAATGATAATAGTCATTTTCATGTTGAATACTTTATAAATAGTTAAAAATCAAGAATTTGAGATAGTAACAGTTTTGCACTGAAAATTGATTGGTTAGTGAAAAAAAGTTGGCGCAAAACTGTAACTAAGTCAAGTTAGATATAGTATTGCACTCAAAATTATTGAAATGTTGAAGGAATGATGTCAAAAAAAGTGCTAACTCAAGGTTAAAAATTTCAGTAATTTAATTTCAGACCTGTTTTGAAAATTAAATTAACAGCTTTTCAATACATAAAGGCCATTTAGATGATATGATAGCTCAAACTTCCAAAACAACAGTGAAATTTAATAATTATCACTTATATTTTCTGATTCAAACATTACTAAGATGCACAACACTGAGAAACATTTTTAATTTTGATTTATCAAAAAAATATTAATTTTCTGGCAACAAATAAAGGTATACTTTCCCATTTTATTCAACAGTAAATATTTGAACTTTCTATTCTAGAAATAATTTTTCCCGACCATGCCTTATCCTTATTTATGTATGTTGTTAGAGGGTGAGTTGCAAAGTATGAATTCATGCCAGTGAAGCCATGAAGAATTTGCATTTGCCCAATAACAACATGGTATAATCACATTTAAACTCAGGTAAGGAAAATTATTTTGATAAAGTAACATTGTTCAGAAAAGAAATGTATCATTATAGCAATGTTTTCTGAAGGACTCTTTGGAAGCCGACTCATCTGGCTTCAGATGTGGGCTTGTGCACACACTTGGGCATGCTCTATACTAACAACGTGCCTAACTGGAAAATTTCACACACTGCAGTTTCCTGTAGGGTCTGTAGTTAAAAGGTTAACATCATGTCAGATTTAAAATTAAACTCAGCAGTCAGTAGTTCTCAATTTATTCCTAATACGGTTGACTTGTTATCATAAATTCCATGGGACTGGAAGTTTTGGTTTGAGATAAAAGCTAGTAGTTTGAAAGAAAAGAAGTTGAAATCTAAGGAACATGTAGCAAAACTAAATAACATTGCCTATAATTTAATTAACTTAAGCAGTAGTTTGACATATTGAAGTTTGAGATAACAAGAATGTTTGAGAGCATACCATTGTACTTATCGCCAAATGTACATCATATAATTATTATAATGTACCAAAGATACACCACAACCTCTTTATAACACAGTGATTGGGGTCCAAGGAAGAAACTGTTTTAATTAAACAACCATGTTGCATCAAATTAAATATGTGAAGATTACATAGGAAAAATAACCATTGATAGTCATATTTTTTCCGAATAATCTATACATTTTGGAGAGCCATCTTCAAACAGTATCATATCCAAACCTGTATTGTAAGGAAGAGCGTTATAAAGAAATTTGCATGTATGTGTTCTTATGTACATCCTACTACATATATTCTTTTAATATTATACATAGCAAATAATTATGCTGCAGACCATCCTTAAAGGTTGGGTCTGAAACTAAATACCACTGGGTTGGTCAAAAGCTGAAGGTCAGACAGGAGACTGGAAACAGGAATGTTTCACTTTTTGATCCAACTGCACAGAGTACTGTGAATCATGAGAAAGGGCTGTATAAACTGTGGGAGCATCTGGGATCACACTTGAGTAAGATCTTTTACTTGAATTCTCAGACATTGTCATTGGATGCTCTTTATTCAGTTTGTCTTGCACAAGTCAATATCTTTCACATTCAAAGTAGTGAGTGCCCTTCATAACTGCCAAGCCAGATCTAGTGCACTGGGCCATTGTAGTCATACTTAATGGCTACTGTAGTTGGATTACTTGATCCTATTTTAAATAAATGACCTTACATCTGACCAGTAAATTTTGTTCTGCTCAAATCCAGGTCAAATTTTTTAGTAGTTTTGAGATTGACCTAAAATAAATAAATAAAAAAATCTAGCTTGCAGGATATGGATTTTTTCAACATACAGTTCTAAAAACAGCAGCCCATTGGGAAGTTGTCTAAACACAAACAGGATGACTAGCTCTAGTCAATAAAAGCATGGACAGAATTGTTCTCATTCTGAGTTTGTCCCTTTTCTAAATACTTTTTTTTTCTATAGATTCTAAACAGAGTTGTATGGCATACCAAAACATAAGAAAATATACCTATTTTTATTTTGGGCAACACAGTTGTCCAAGCTGGCCTCAGTGGCTCAGTCAGTGATCAGGAGGTCAAGGGTTTGATCCCCGCCAGGTCTGGCAACATTCTTAAGTGGAGATTGATCATGAAATATTTTCTTAGGTCATTCTCTCCTTTGTCAGTTTCTGGCAAAAGAATGTGCTCAAGTATTTGTTAACTGCCTAGTGGTCTAAGCCTGCCCAGGAAAACATGTAGTTGGATAAATTTCGACATAGCTCTAATGGGTTGACTGGGCCGCAAAACCTCAACACAAATGAACAAACAAACACAACTGTCTGAATGAAGTACAAGATTTTTCTTTCCATCTTGACTTAGCAACCAAAAACTCAAAAATACAGCTTGACACTTCATATGCTTCCCATCCTGAAACAGATACATTCCAAAGGTAGCATTATGCATTATATGACTGCAAATCAAAACTACTGAAGTTAAAAATATTCAAATGATGTTTGAAATTCAAATTTTGGCCTTGGAAGTCATCAGCACTTCCTCAGGATCAAAGCACGCATCTACAAAAGTTCAATACTTAATTTTTATGCTTTTTGTTTGTCTTTTTGCTTGTTTTCCCCAGCAAATATTTTGTTCTTGATTGACTCATATTTCTCTTTCACTTTGACAATGTCAGAATCTGAAACATTTTTGAAAGAGCTGCATAAAATGCAATGGTTATTAACAGAATCTGTTAATTTGGCATAAACAGCAGCTGATGACCCAACTGGCAAAAGTCCCAAGTCCATGGCAGTCTGTTAAATAACATGTCAGCTCTTACATACAGCTCTGTTTTATTTTATTTTTGATTAATAAATAATGATTAAATAAATAAAAAGATAAATGAATAAAAAATTATTTTATTGTTTCATAGCAGAATAATATAAAATTGCTTTGTTTGTATTTTGACAAAAAAAAAATCATTGTTAATAGAACATAAATAGGAAACAAATGTATTGAAATACTGGTCACACTATCTGCTCTGTCTTTCTCTTCAATTCATTAATAAATAAAAATATGTGAAAAAAATGCACCTGTATGAACAGGCTCTGGCATAACAGATTAACTGTGAAACGTAAATGCCGTATGCTGGTGCAGAAGGGAAAATTAAATATCTTTATAGATATTGTTTAACAACATGTACTTAAGAGTAGAAAACATAGAGTAAAAAATTATTTCTACCTTTAATTGAAGCAAATTTTATACTACATTTACAAAGTATTTTAAATATAAAGGCATACTCTACATAAAACTCGAGGTTCTAAGTACTACTTACTTTAACACCACTGATGGTGTGATTACTATAAGTAATACTTGTACGAAATAGTGTTACCTTGTTGTATTGCAGATTTGCACTTAACCAAAATATGTAGAATGTATAATTGCCACATTTAGTAAAACTTTTAATGTTGCAGATATAAAATATTGACTTCACTGGAAATATATAGTTCTTTATGCAAATGTATACTGTTAATGTGCAGTAGACATTTCATTTTAATCCTTTCACACAATTTAGACCCAGTCTATAAAAGGGACATACCTCCGTCTTTGCCCCACTACACCTGAGTAGGTGTATATTTACACTTATATTGACATCCAGAATTCCTAAAATGCTTTAATCATGCATTTTGTTTCTGCTGAATTAAAAAAAATAATAATAATAATCAGTATAATGAGATAATAAGAATTGTTAGAAGTTATGAATCTATTTTCTCCTACATGTATACTCTAATTAAATCTTCATTGTAGACAGGCAATTCTGTATTCAGATGGGAAATCAACTCAGGCATACTAACATACGTCTCAGAGTATCCTTGCAAGCAGATCTTTCAAGGTCTAACAGTGTTTCAGTAATGATCACAATTTCATGCAAAGTACAGTTACCTGACTGACTTAAGTACCTGATGCTCTTGCAGAGAACAAGATTAGATTTCTCTATGTCTTCTAAACATATTATTAGAAATTCATTTTAATGTTTTATAAAAATTGCAAACATTCTGTTACAATGTATGCTAAAACAATCTATTAAATGTGTAGGGTATACAGATTTTGTGTTAAAATTATACCATGTTTGTTGGGTTTATACTGTTTTCAAATAAGCACTGCTTATTAACAGTTCTTGTTAGTTTAATCATCATATCACTTAAAAAGACTATAATGGTATTATATTGTTATTATTGAAATTAATAGTATTTTAAATCATTTATTTAACAATCCAGACAGAGCCTATATTAAGGTGACACATCTCAGGCTTCGCTCCTGCTATGCCTTAGTAGATATGTTATGTGTGTTTACACAGATATTGACATACATAATTTCTTAATTTTTAAAATGATACATTTTTTATATATGTAAGTAATGTAAGTATTATGCAAATCCTTGCCCAATCTTGAAAAAGAAACAATCAATATAGTGAGAAAATAACTGTATTTTTTAAGTTAAGATGATACTATTTTATGCTTTAATCAAAGTATATCTTCTGCGAAATGGATATATACAATTCTGCACAAGGGTGGGAAACCAGCTCAGACATGTTTATGTATGTCTGGTGTCCTTGCAAGGCTTCATAGCATTTAATTTTGATCTAACTCTAATGCTTTAAGTCAAGTTAGTAATAGTTTTGCACTAACAATTGTTTTGAATTTTGCAAAACTATTAGTGCAAAACTATAGCTAACTCTACTTAGGTATAGTTTTGCACTGAAAATAATGACATTTTGACTTAGCATATTTTCTTAAAAATTAAATATCTATACAAATACTTGGAATATATTCACAATGTTTTCACAGATTATAGAGAATGTGACATTTGTTCAGAATTTGTAATAAAACTAATTTTGGAAAAATATGGACTTAGCCTAGTTTTGCGCTGAGCCATCGATGTGTTTTCATGGAGAAATAAGAAAAAATATTGCTACTTTTTGGCTGGAAAAATAAGAAAAAATGTTAAATCTTATCTGGAACTATGACTATCACACAGTGTATTTGTATATTGTTTCAGCGGAAGAGGACTGTACTTCTTTGGCTCAGGAAACACCAGAAGGCAGTGAGAACGGAGACTTAGAAGAACCTAGGAAAGGATTGAATTATTATATAGGTAAGCCATCAATAGGAGTACACTTTGGAATAATGTTTTCCTTATTTATTTGTCTGCAGTGACTGGTCATGTTCTGTCTTCTGTACCGGTACACATTGGTCAAGGACCTGAGATTTTGGAAGTATTCTCCAAGACAGTACCATATTTATCTAAATATTTAATTCAAACACCTTAACTTCCAAAGTCAAAAGATTGGAACAAGCCCATTTGACTATTTGTTGATGTGTCTAAAAAACTGCTGGATAAATGCCAAACACGTGGACCCAGCTCAGATGCTCCAGAATGTGGCATCTGACTAGATGCCACATTTTGCAGGGTCTGAGCTGGGTCTACAGTGTTTGCTCAGGCCTATCTGTCTGAATACTTTGGGTTAATGTGGTGTCTGCTTATGGACTTGAAAAGTGATTACACATTTTCCCTCATCCCACATCGCCACCCAACCCTTCCTGACCAAATGCACATGATGTAAGAGGAATTGTTACACTTTCAAGGGAAGCAACTTCATCCAAACAGTTTTTGCCTCCCTTCTGAAATGGAGGTCTACTTTTAAAGGGAAGAATTCTTTCTTTCTATAGTAGAACCCTTTTCAGAAGGGGTTAGTGTGCAGAAAAGCAAACAGTAAATCACAAAAGTCTTCCTTTCACAAAATGAATCCACTGCCCCCTTAATTCCGGAATTGCCTTTACCGTGCTTATTCTATAAGTTGAGCAAGTCAGTTTGATTAATAATTTGTCTAAGCAGTGCCGGATGAATGGCATACATGGCAAAAAAACAGCCATAGATCTGCATCGGGTGAACCACTACTAATGTGTATCCACAACATATATTTTCATGTAGAAATATGAACAAAATATCAATTTATCAATGGTCTAGGTGGCTCAGTCAGATGCATGTCTGACTGGTGATCAGGAAGTTGTGGGTTCGGTCCCTTCAGGGTTGGGGCTTTCATGCAGATTGATCATGAAATATTTTCTACAGTCATTCACCCTTTCCGTTGATTCAAGAAGGGTAGTTGTCAGTTTCTGGCAAAAGAATGTACACAAGGACTGGTTAACTGCTTAGAGGACTAAGCCTGTCCAGGAAAAGTGTGAATAGGTAAAGTGACCGGCATGACATGACCCTAATAGTGTGACTGGGTCGTTAAACTCCAAACGAACCAACCAAAACTTCAATACATTTTCGTTAAAAAACAAACTTATAATACCTGGAGGTATGCCAACTTGCTTTAAGAATAGTTTGATGTTGGTCTGTGAATTTTGCTCCATGGTATATCTGAATATTTGGGTAAATTGCATCACATGAGTTTTTTGACCATGTACATTCTTGGGGTACCATTGGTTAGTTTGCAACTATTCCTGTCTACTCTGTCCTGTTTTCCATCATTTTCATGTAAACCCTTTTCATGCAGAATAAATTAAGATGCCACGCCCACTTGTAATTTTCAGCCAATCAGATTACTTGATCCAAGTTGTTGATACAAATTCACATTCTGATTGACAAACAGTGCAGATCCAGATCAGTTGGCTTCTGAAGAAGGGTATATCCGGGTTCAGCAGGACTAGGGTTAAGGTTTATCTAGTCCTTGAAATTATCTATCCATCTTTTCTTCTTTTTGCCTCTTCTTCTTGTTCATCAGGATAAAATATACATCAAATACACTACTAAGAAAAAAACCTGTGATATACCACATGATATCCCAAAAATAGGAGTACTTGTAGGTCATGTGATAGTCTTTTCATTATGGGTGAGGCCATAATAGAAGCATGTGAACACAAGTTTATCTGAATCAACAAAAATTGAAAACAGAATAGCAATGTCAACCCTGATCAGATGAGCCGGCTCCTTATAAGCCATTTCATCTGAATCTACACTGTTTGCGAAAGATACATTTTTGTATTGGTCTTGGGCTGAACGAGGGGAGCGAGGGGGAGGGGTCTACCGTAATAACCCTGGGACAGGCATCCCTGAGCAAACATTGTAGACACAGATCAGATGCCGCAAAATGTGGCTGATCAGAATCTACACTGTTTGCCTCTTATCCAGCAATATTTTAGACACATAAACAGGTAGTGAAATGGTCTGTGGGGTGGTTGGGTGAGGGGAAGGTGTCCTGTAGCTTTTGTCACTGGGGCGCCCAATTGATATTGGCTTACAGTTGGGCAAGGCCTGCTGTCCATGCAACAGGTAAGGGTAGAGGGGGAATGTTGTTATTTCTTCTGTTCCTTCACTTTCTTTCATTTCCCTTTTTCTTCCCTATCCCTCTCTTTCATCTCCTGTACTATCTCTTCTTTCTCTTTTCTCACTTTCTCTGGGAGACAACACAAAATGACCTACATGGGTTGACTTGTCGTTAAACCCCAACTCAATTAATCAATTAAAATAGTCTTTTTCAAATTTTAGGAGGGTTATGACAGTAAGTTAAGGTATCCCAATATTTAGGGCAGATATGGTAATATATATATATTTTTATCCTTTAGTTGCAGGCTTGGGTGGAGCAGTGGCCTTCTTTGTAGCGGGGCTTTCCTATCTTCTAACACAGGAGAGCTGAGACGACAGGAGAAACACTCTCTGACAGCTCAGAAGACATATAATTACAGCAGAGGAGTTAGGGAGGAGTATCTGGTGATAATTTCTCCATAAAAACATATGTCGGCAAGTTGCTTCTAATAAGTACCCACAACATATGTTTTTTATGAATAGTTAGAGAAAATTATCCCAGAATTATCATCAAAAACTCCTCCTTAACAACTCCTCAGATTACAATAAACAATAAGTGCCATAAACTATGGAGTATCTTGGGGCTAATGTGTCTTGACTATGCTACAATTGACTTAGGGCAAAAGCAAATTCCTGCTTAGTCAAATACAATCTACTCTTCTGTGTAGCCAGGTCAGGGTATTGTTAGACACCTACTGTATTAATCTGCCTATAAGTCGATTTGATTATTAGACGGGGGCTGTTTTTGGGCCCTTCCCAGGCAGGATTTTGCTTTTACTTAATTATAAGAGGGGTTAAAAAAATCTCCGACCTGTCCCAGATATTCCCTGCTGCTCAAAAATTCCTAAAGTACGTTAAGACATTGGCGTTGTTTGGTCAGATTTGTAAGTGAATTTATCACAGATCAGCAATTAAAAAACTTCCAACACCACTTACAAGCATGCATAAACGTCATCCTTTTCTAAGGCCTAAGAGGACACCATTTACTTCACCAAGAAAAGTACCGTGCCGCTTATGCGACTGATCAAAATGGGGACCGATGCACTCGGGTCGACGCATTCTCGCAGTCAGTTGAGGATTTATGTAATTTGTAAAGCTGATTCCGAAGAGTCTAAAAACAAATCAGATTTCGTTTTTTTTTAAAGCGCAGACTCATCTGGGGCTCTGTATTTTGCAATGGTTATAAGGTACAATTTTCCTTGTTGCTATCCTAGAAAATTCTGCTGGTGGTCATTAAATACTCAAACCAAAAAAAGGTATCTTATCGATTCTAAAAAAAAAAAAAAAAAAAAATAGCCAAAAATAGGGCAGGGTGTCGCATCGGCTTGTTCCAATCAGGATCTACTCTGTTAGCTTGACAGAGTTTGCAGAGCCTAGAAACAGTGTCTTTTCAAACATTTTATGCGCAGGCTGGTCCAGGTCATTGTATCTTGCCCAAAAAGTAAGTTACTATTTTGCAGATCACGAGTCTACCTTTATTTAATCCCATGCAGAGTCCCAATGACACGCTTACAATAACTGTTCCGACATGTCAAAAAAAAAGTACCTATATCAAATGTGAAAAGGAAACTCCAGATTAATGTGCTCATCTGCGCGGTCCAATAAGAGTCTATTTTATTTATTGTGCAGACTTACAAGACCTGACATTCTTTATGTACAATTTTAGCGGTTTTATTATTCTGAGTAGCCTGCGCAGCTGATCTGATTGCAATTAATTTGTATGAACAAAATAAGGTCTGTTTTATCACAGTTCAAATTTCTAGTAACAACAAAGGGATTACAACAGTTGCCGACTCGTTTGATGGTTTGTTCACATGTCAATCATGCAGCCAGTTAGTGAATGTATCCCTGAAATGGACGTGATTAACCTTTACAACTCTGTGGGCTAATTTAGCAAACGACAAATTGATCACATTTTTCCAAGAAAACTGAATTTGACATTTCATGTCTTCATTGAAAATAATTTGCATGAAATGTCAAACCTGTTTTTCGGGACATAATTATATGTATCAGAAAAAATTATTTCTAAATGTTGTCTGCTGTTATTTTACCCAGAGTGCTAAGGGTTCAGTCCTTTTTTCAGATCTAATTTCCTTACCCGTTTTACCTAATGGACCAATCCGAAATGTCTGTGTAATTATTTCCTGTGTCCATTGTAAGGAAAAAACGTCTTATGTTTTAGAGTTTCTCGGGGATGGATAACATTTTGGAACATATTGTGATTTTAATTAGTCTGGATTAGTAAATTTCTGTCAAGGAACGAAGGTAAACATTATACCTTTCTACCGATTTCGAAGATCGGCATTTTCTGTGACCACGTGGCACCACCGGACTTTGCCGAAAATACCGATATTGCCGAAGACCTTGATTATAAGACGGGTCTGGATTTTTGGGAGCATTTTTTTTTGGAAAAATCCCCGTCTTATAGGCAGATTAATACGGTATTCAGGAATTCTTAATTTGCACACACAATACCATCTTGTAGGTTATCTTGGTCAGCAGAGAATTAAAGAGGATTATTTGGTGATGATTCTGGGATAATTTTCTTCAATTCTCCATAAAAACTTACGTTGGGGTATGCTAGAATTGTCATCATTAATGTCTATGGATCCTGATCAGGTGTACAGACAGTTTGCTTAACCCTTAAAGTGCCAATCACAACTGCAGCAGATCTAGATGACATTTTTTTATGGAAGCATGGTAGAAAGGGCATATATTATTACCCCTGTCCGTCCGTCTGTCCGTCTCTGTCCGGCATTAGCAATTTGTGTTTTAAGTTTTTCAGGCGAGGGCATCTGTGTCCTTTGAACCCATTTCTAGTTGTTTTTGGTTTGTTTTTTTTCATAAGGGATTATTCACATGAAAGGTCAATTTATTTTCCATGAAAAATAAAAAAAAATATATAGAATGTTGTCTGCTACAAATTTTGCTTGGTGCATTAAGAGTTAACCCTTTCATCTCTACAGACCAGTACAGACACCTTTGCAAACAGTGCAGATCCAGATGAGACGGCTCATAATGAGCCATCTCATCAGGATCTACACTGTTTGCCATTTTGTTATTGTTTTGACATGTCCAGATTCAGAAATGGAAAAGTCTGTCAGAAGCTTGAGGGTGAAAGGGCTAAACTCAACATAATCTCCAGATAAGGTGAAAATTGAGGTGATAAGTTTTGTACTAGACACATCTAGTGGGTACTCATTGGAAGTGCCTCAGCAAGACATGTATTGGTACAAACTGCTTGGAGGACTAAGCCTGCCAAATTAACTTGTGGTTAGGTAAACTGACCACGCTCAACATGACCCCATTCGGTTGACTGGGCCGTAAAACCTCAACACAAACAAAAATTTTCTGATTAGAGTGGTATGCAGAAAATCATTTTTTCTCATTTCTCTATGAAAACATATGTTGAGGAACCCTTTAGTAGTGAGGCGCTTCTAATTAATACCCACGACATATATTGTCATGGAAAAACAAAAAAGTACCAACATTTTTGTAAAAAACAAAAGCCTTATCTAGTGCTATGAAAATTAAAAAAAAAAAAAATCCTTTTTTTCTTACCTATGACAAACAAGAAAAATAGAAAAGAAAAAAACTTGTAAATCCTTTAATGTAAATCCCTTTGCAGGTATTGAAGGATTTCTGCAAAGATTTGCCTCCATGATTTCTAAAATCAATAAGGCACAAAGTTATAATGTTTATGCAGCTTAAAGCTATTTTGATAGAGGGACCAAATCATTATGGGTATATTTGTTTAATAATAAAGCGTAGACAGTATCACAGTGAGAATCAGTTCATTTATATGACAGGCTTCTTTCCATAATTGTGCTGAATTTTATATGAGAGAGGTATTAAGGCGAATTGTTCATATTTTCCAAAAACTGGGAACGGAAATCCAGGGGAATTAACTTTCTTAAAACTGTTTTGCCTCCCTTATGAAAGGGGTCTACTCTAAAAGGAAAGAATTCCTAAACAGGAAGTAATGATAGTTGTCGTCCTTGTGAGAAATAGCAGAAAATCTACCTGGTGTATTCTGTCCACTTAAAACTAAACAGATTTGCATGAAAGAATTTTATAATACTATTGATAGGCTTTCAAGGCAGCCTATTTTTTTTTAAAAATCCCTTCTTAACCTTTCTTTTTGTTAAAAGTGCCCTTTGTTTTTTAGCAGAACAAGGCTTTCACATGATCAATAATTAGTATAATTTGATTAAAATACAAAGTTTTTTTTTTCTCACTGGCTCAATACAAAAAGAAATATATAAATTCTTTCATAGTTGACTGCATAAATTACCATTATAAGTAAATACCTCAGCCATAAAAGCTTTATTGTCTATCCAGTACAATGTTGCTTAATATTGTTCAGGATACTGTCAAATGACAAATGTAGTGTGTTGGGCTCAGTTGTTCAAAGCATCATTAGCTTAACGAGCTCATTAAGGGTCATTTCATTAACTGTTTTAGCGGATTCAGTATACAATATTCTGATATTTTTTGCTGAAAAAATGTGAGTAGCAAAAGCTACTCACATTTTTTCAGCAAAAAAATTCAGCATATTTGCATATCACTCGATGTAAATTTTAACGAACCATTAACTAGCGATGTTGTTAGCTTTGAACAACTAGGCCCTTGATAATTACCTTAAGAAATATTGGATGTTGTCCTGTTAGGGCTCACACAAAACAACAGGGCCCAGTTGTTCAAAGCTAACGACATCGTTAGCTAATGATTTGTTAAAATTTACATCGAGTGATATGCAAATATGCTGAAATTTTTGCTGAAAAAAATGTGAGTAGCTTTTACATTTTTTCAGCAAAAAATATCAGAATACTGTATATTGAATCCGCTAAAACAGTTAATGAAATGACCCTTAACGAGCTTGTTAAGCTAACAATGCTTTGAACAACTGGGCCCAGAGGAGTTAAGGAGATTTGGTGTTAATGCGGGAACAATTTTCCCTAGGTCTCTATAAAAAACGTGTTGTGGGTACTCATTTGAAGGGCCTTACCAAGGTGCTTCTAATGAGTACCTACAACAAATGTTTTGTGGAGAAATAAGAAAACTGTGTCCCAGAATTATCACCAAATATAATTTGAATTTCCTTCACAACTCATCTGAAACAATCAACCCTTGTAATTGTCAAAATGGTGGTTATATGCCATAAAATAAGGTAGTATAACAGAACTCTTTGATTATACATTATCAACTCTTTACTGTATGCAAATCAGTCAGTGAAAGTTAACTGTGAACAATTTTGTCACCCAAAGTACTATACAGTATTTACCCTAACTATTCAGACTAACTGGCCTGAGCAAATGGTGTAGATGCAGACCAGTGCAGCAACTGATCAGGGTTTGCACTGTTTGCTGCCCATGCCGCAGGCTTTAAACCCTCAACAGATTGAGAAATAGGGTTATTCAAATTTTATTTATGGCTAATATGGCAAGGAGTTGAGATGTCCAAATGCTTTGGGTAAATACAATATTATTCTTGCTTAGCGGATAAGGTTTTCCACAAATTACAAGGGTGCTAGCAAATCTTATCTCACACATTCTTATCTGCCCCATGGGAAAGAAAAAAATTAAGAATTCTCACGTGATACACAATGGTTGTATAGGACGTCACTGTACACCATTCTTAAGGTTGACGTCACAGAACGTATTGACGTAAATTAACGTCACGGTATTGTCATCATATTATGGCAAACGTCTGCAATAAAAGTGACTGCGTTATCAACAACCTACTTTCAGAAATGAAAGGTTTCAAGAAAAAGAATCTGTTAAGGGTTTGAGGCACAGATAGACAAATCCGTCCCTCGGGATCACAGTCTGGCTATACTCTGCAAGCCTTGTCATGCAAGACAATAACCCTCGGGACAGATATTTCTATCTACCCCTCACACTCATGATAGATTCTTATAATATTTGAGCTGGTACACAGCAGTTCCTACAAAATGAGCTGTGTGGCCAGTGAAGACTCTGCTCAGCCTGTGCAGCCAGGCAGTCTGATCAGTCTTCACTGTCCGCATGAAGAAGCTTTGGGACCTTGGTTATCCATAAAGCGCTTAGTGAAGACTCCAGTCAGACTGCCGATGCATATGCTGTCAGAGTCTTTGCTGGATATACATGCTATTTTGTAGGAATTGCTTTGCCGTGGCTTATTTTTATTGCATAAACCCTATCATACAATTTAATAATTAGCATGCTGGGTAAAATTTCCAGCAGAAAACATTATGAAATATTTTTATTGTTTTTCCTAGAAAATAGGCTTTGACGTTTCCTGCAAATTGTCTCCTCTCAGGAGACAATTTGCATGAAATGTCAAAGCCTACTTTCTGCGAAAAATTAGAAAATATCATCAATTTGTCATCTGCTAAATTTGCCCAGAGAATGCCGGCCTCGGTGGCTCAGTTGGATGCGCCATCCGACTGGAGATCAGGAGGTCGCGGGTTCAACCCCCGCCGAGGTTGGCAACATTCTTTCGTGGAGATTGATCGTAAAATATTTTCTACGGTCATTCTCTCCCATCCGCTGATTCAAAAAGGGCAGTTGTCAGTTTCTGGCGAAAGAATGTGCACAATACTGGTTAACTGCTTAGAGGACTAAGCCTGCCCAGTAAACGTGTGGTTAGGCAAACTGACCGCGCTCGACATGACCCCACTGGGCTGATTGGGCCGTAAAATCTCAACACAAAAATTTGCCCAGAGAGTAGTAAAGGTTAATGTGATTCTCCACTGTGAAGGTATACTGTAGGATAACCTAAATTTATAGACTCCTTACCTTACTATTCCTTAAATCTGAGCCAGTCTACTTTTCAACATGTATATACAGTTGACTCTTGTTATCTCGACCTCGCTTATCTCGAATAACGCTTATCTCGAAGTAAAAATCTGGTCTCTGCCTAAACATGAAAATCTAACAACAGGTAAAAAAATATTGTGGAAAAGAGGAGAAATTGCCCCAAAGGAGCAATTTCTCCTCTTTTCCACAATATTTTCAATATATCTCTAAATTCAAGAGTCCAATTACATATTTGTCAAATGTGGTTGTGCGAATAATTATTTCCTCAATTCTGTAAATCTGATATGTCGAGGAACGGATATATCGAAGTATTTCAGAGAGTCCCTTGGAATTCGAGATAACAAGAGTCGACTGTATATCGAAGTGAGACTTTAACAAACAATTGTTCTATGTCTAAACTGTTGTGATAGAACAGCAATCAATGTAGACCTTGATCAAGGAGCAGTTTTTATCTGTATCTGCACTGTGCCTGTCTGAATATTTAGAGTAAAAATGGTAATGTGTATTTTAAGTTAACCTTTACCAGTCTCTGGGCAAATTCTGCAGACGACAAATTGATGACAGTTTTTAGCTCGCCTGTACGAAGTACAAGGAGAGCTATTGTAGTCACCCCGGTCGTCCGCGTTTGCGTTTGCGTTCCCATTCCCGTCACACTGCGTTAAAGTTTTTCAAATGCTTATATCTCAACAGTCACTCCTCACAGAGGCATGAAATTTGGAACTAAGGTACCTTGATGGGTCTTCTGAGATTCCAAGAGAATAAACTCCTGGGTTCATGCCCCTGGGTGGGGCTAGGGGTCAGAATCTAGGACACCTTTGTAATACTGTGTTAAAGTTTTTCAAATTCTTATATCTTGACTTTCACTCCTCATAGAGCATTCATATTTAGAATTTGGGTACCTGGAGGAGTCTTCTGAGATTCCAAAAGAACATACCCCTTGGCTCATACCTCAGGGTGGGCCTTGGAGTGGGGCTAGGGGTCAAAATCTAGGACACATTTGTAAAATCTTATATGCCTACAGGTTATAGACACAACTGGTTATACATCAGCTAACTATGTGACATCGGTTTAAGTGTAAGAGAGTGACGGTCATGGTGACCTACATTTTATAGTCCAGGTCACCTAGATTTCACGGTCCAGTGATTTTGCCTTATATCTTGAATACTATTTGTTGGATAAATGTCACACCTGGGATATTACTTCCATGTGACCCAATGAATGACCACTTACTATATCTAGGTCATTGTGACCTATATTTCATGGTTCAGTGATTTTGCCTTATATCTTGAATACTATTTGTTGGATAAATGTCACACCTGGGATATTAGTTCCTTGTGACCCGATTATTGACGTCAAAATATATCTCTGTTGGTGTGACCTATATTTCATGGTTCAGTGATTTTGCCTTATATCTTGAATACTATTTGTTGGATAAATGTCACACCTGGGATATTAGTTCCATGAGACCCAATGAATGACCACTTACTATATCTAGGTCATTGTGACCTATATTTCATGCTTCAGTGATTTTTGCCTTTTATTTTTATTACTATTTCATGGAGAATTGTCATACCTGGATTATTATATCTATGTGACAAAATGATTTACATACAAATACATCTAGGTCAGTGTGACCTATATTATATGGTTGAATGATTTCGCCATATAACTTGAAAATTATTTCATAGAAATATGTCATACCCATTTGACTTAATCATTCTAGGACACTGTGACCTATATTTCATGGTTCACTGATTTTCCCTTATAAAGGAAGACAGTGTGATGCAGAAATATCATACCTGGATTATAATTTCCATCTGACCCGAAGATTGTCCTCAATATACTTCAGTTTGACCTATATTTCATGGTTCAATGATTTTTGTCCTTACCTTGAATACTATTTCATTGAGCAATACCATAAATCAAATATTAGTTCCATATGATCCTATGATTGACATCAAAATATATCTAGGTCAGTGTGACCTACATTTCATGATTCAGGGATTTTTGCCTTATATCTTGAAATTATTTGATCAGCAATTCCATTTGTCAATCTACTTCCATGTGATCCCAAGGGTTGACTTAAAAATATGTCAGTGGTACATCTAACACAGAGATTTCCTTTAACGTTTATAGAGGGAGAGACTCAAAACTTATTTAAGTCCTATTTATGTCCTCTCTCAAAATAGGAAGAAAGTCTGCTCTTGACCAACTTACAACAATATTTCTCAAAATGTGTGGGTCCTCAAAAATCAGTTCTTGATATGTTTAGTCAGATGTTATTATTATACATTTTGAATTTCTTAATGATAAAAATGTTACAATATAAAATGTACCCAGCAGGCGAGCTACGCTGTCCTACGACAGCTCTTGTTTTCCCTAGAAAATACTGACATTTCATGCAAATTGTCTCCTTAGTAGACAATTTGCATAAAATGACAAAGTCAGTATTCTGAGGGAAAATATATATATTTCAAAATGTTGTCTGCTGAATTTCTCACCCAGCATGATAAGCTTTAAAATGGTTTTAGGAACTGCTGCATTGCACAATCAGTAATATATTTTGAATATTAGCAGACAATCCTTTAAAATATTTTTTGTTACTGTTTTCTTGATAACAGGGATTGGCATTTTATTTATATTGTCTTTAGAAATAGTTTGAATGAAATGTCAGTCATGATAGGGCTTGACATTTCATTTAGAGAAATTGAAATGAAATGCTAGGCTCTGTTTTGGGGAAATACATTACAATATGTATTGCCTTTTTGCTGACTATAAAAAAAACTGGCATTTTGCCGAATATCTAGAAAAATGAAAGCATCCAGCGTGGTGTAAAAGGTGTGTGAGTTTTTTTGAATACCTGTACCTAATCTAATGCATAATTTTGCAAAAAAAATTATATTCAGAAAAAAATATTTCTTTTCAGAAACATACCTTTTTAGCATACCTGAGCATAATGTGCTCAAGGTGAGCTGTTGCGATCACCCTGTGTCTATCGTGCATCCTCCATCAGCAACAATTTCTTTAAATGTCATCTCCTCTTAAACAACCGACCAATTTCCACAAAACATTACAGAAATGTTTCACTTACGTTCCATAACCAAAGTTGCTCAAATGGTCCCATTTCGCTGAACAAGATGGCCACTAGAGCTAAAACTAGAAAAATCTTTAAATGACATCCCCTAGGCCAGTGTCCCTTTTTAAATTAATTTCACATTAATATTTCTCTTAACCAAAATTGCTCAAATGGTTCTGCTCAGCTGAACAATATGGTCTTCAGAGCTTAAAACAGAAAAAAAAATCTTCACCTAGTCCAGTGGTTCAATTTCAAAGTAATTTCACAGAAATGTTCCTCCCATGCTCCTTTACCAAAATTGCTAAAATGGTTCGGCTTCTCTGAACAAGATAGCCACCAGAGCGAAAAATAGAAAAAAATCTTTAAAACATCTCCTCCTCCTAGTTTACTAGCCAGATCGCAAAATAATTTCACAGAAATGTTTCACTCATGATCTTTACCAAAGTTGCTCAATGGTTCCACTCCGCTGAACAAGATGGCCACCTGAGCTAAAAACAGTAAAATCTTTAAACAATATCTCTCCTTGGCCAATGGCTTGATTCGAAAATAATTTCACTGGAATGTTCCTCGTATGCCCATTTATCAAAATTACTTAAATGGTCCCACCCCACTGAACAAAATGGCCACCAGAGCTAAAAATGGAAAAATCTTTTAACAACATCTCCTTTTAGGCCAGTCGCCCAGTTTCAAAATAATATCAGGGACGGTTCCTCTTATGCTTCTTTACCAAATTGCTAAAATCGTTCAGCTCTGCTGAAAAAAATTGCCACCAAAGCTTAAAGGCTTCATATTCCTCAAAAAATAGACATTTGAATTTCCAAGAAAGGTTTAATAAATAGATATATGGTATCTATACAAACATAAAATGTGGCACCTGACAGCCTGCAAAATTTCAGTTAGTCTCGTTCTTGAACTGGATGAAAACTGAAATGATTTTTATCGTATCTCTGAATTAATGTTGCCAACAATAATTCAGATATACCATAAAAATCATTTCATTTTTATATCCCCGGCATACGAAGTATGCTAAGGGGGTATATAGTTTTTGTCTTTTCTGTGTGTCTGTCTGTCTGTCTGTCTGTTAACATTTATTTTGTGTCAAAGATTTCTCAAGAACTACTGTACCTAGAATCTTGAAATTTTGTACACATGACAAGTATGACTAGTTGTATTGTGGGAAAGAAAATAGGGGCTGTGGGGCCAGGTCCCTTGGAGTTATTTCCCTTTGTTATTCTGGCTACTTGTGTGTGAGTAAACATTTATTTTGTGTCAAAGATTTCTCAAGAACTACTTAACCTAGAATCTTGAAATTTAGTACACATGACAAGTATGACTTGTTGTATTGTGGGAAAGAAAATAGGGGCTGTGGGGTCAGGTCACTTAGAGTTATTTCCCTTTGTTCTGGCTATTTGTGTGTGAGTAAACATTTATTTTGTGTCAAAGATTTCTCAAGAACTACTGTTCCTACAATCTGGAAATTTTGTACATATGACAAGTATGACTAGTTGTATTGTGGGAAAGAAAATAGGGGTCATGGGACCAGGCCCTTAGAGTTATTTCCCTTTGTTGTTCTGCCTATTTGTGTGAGATTTCTCAAGAACTACTATACCTAGAAACTTGAAATTTTGTACACATGACAAGTATGACTAGTTGTATTGTGGGAAAAAAATAGGGGCTGTGGGGCCAGGTCCCTTAGAGTTATTTCCCTTTGTTGTTCTGGCTATTTATGTGTGAGTAAACATTTATTTTGTGTCAAAGATTTCTCAATAACTACTGTACCTAGAATCTTGAAATTTTGTACACATGACAAGTATGACTAGTTGTATTGTGGGAAAGAAAATAGGGGTTATGGGACAAGGCCCTTAGAGTTATTTCCCTTTGTTGTTCTGGCTATTTGTGTGTGAGTTAACATTTATTTTGTGTCGAAGATTTCTCAAGAACTACTCTACCTAGAATCTTGAAATTTAGTACACATGACAAGTATGACTAGTTGTATTGTGGGAAAGAAAATAGGGGCTGTGAGATCAAGTCACTTAGAGTTATTTCCCTTTGTTGTTCTGGCTATTTGTTTGTTATCACTGATGACCATGGCCGGGGGTATTAGTGAGCATATGCTCACTTCATGGTCTAGTTGATCCAGTTCAAAAGGAGAGTAACTGAAATTTTACAGGCTGTCAGATGCCACATTTTATGATTATATTAATACCATGTATCAATTTATTCAACCTTCCTTGGATAAAAGATATCTATTTTTGAGGAATATGGAGCTGTTTAAAAAAGAAAAATCTTAAAATGACCTATCCTCTTAGACCCACACAGAAATGTTCTTCTTATGCTCCTGTACCGAAATTGCTCAAATGGTCCCCTCAGCTGAACAAAATGGCCACCAGAGCTAAAAATAGAAAAATCTTTAAAGGACATCTCCTCATAGGCCAGTTGCCCAATTTCAAAATAATTTCACATAAGTGTTCCTTTTGTGCTCTTTTACCAAAATTGCTAAAATGGTTCTGCTCCACTGAACAAAAAAATTTTAAACAACATCTACTTCAAGGCCAATTGCCCGATTTCAAAATAACTTCACAGAAATGTTCCTCTTATGCCACTTTACCAAAATTTCTAAAATGGTTCCGTTCTGCTGAACAAGATAGCTGCCAGAGTAAAACCTAGAAAAATCTTTAAACAACCTCTTAGGCCATTTTCCCGATTTTAAAATAGTTTCACAGAAATTTCCTCTTGAGCTGCTTCACCAAAATTGCTAAAATGGTTCCACTCCAATGAACACGATAGCCTCTAGAGCTAAAAATAGAAAAAAAAAAACAACATCTTTAGTCCTCATCTCTTAAACCAGTGACCCCATCACTTTTACAAACTGTAACACCTTGAGCTCAGGTGAGCGATCCAGGGTCTTGTGGCCCTCTTGTTTAATACATGGGAATAACCACTTAAGGTAACAGCCAAGTAGATATGAATATTTATCTGTGTATCTGTGTACATGGGTTTAACCCTAATTTTGTATTAGTTTCCATGGACTGCATGCTTGCTTACTGTGGTACATAAGTAACTTTATAAATTAACTGTATGTATACAACAAAAGATAACTGTTCAACAGATTAATGTAAATAAAAGGTGCCTACTTTTTTGTTCATATTTTTATTCCCATTACTGACAGGACCTGTGTCTGTTACATATAATGTAAATATGGGGGACAATAAAAAAGTTCTCAGCCCCTGTACTTTGGGAATGACATAGAGCAGAAGTTGTTTCTCAATATAATCTCCCTTTGATTTAAACATATTTTATTTCATAAACTCATAGTACAGTTTTTCATATAAATGCACCATCTCCCTTTGCCTCGATGCACTTTCTCCAATGCTGTTCCCTTCAAAATAGAAACCTTCTTCCTGGTCCTCCATACTCATCAACAGCATCTATGACGCCTTCATTGCTTCCAAAATCCCTATCACAAAGGTTAGTTTTCAGATTCAGATAGGTCTGAATGGGCTAAATCTGGAGAATAAGGGGAATGAGGAAGTACCTCAAAACTGCATTTAGTTGCAGCAGCCATGGCAACTAGAGAGGTGCAGGTTGGTGCATTATCTTGCAAGAACAGAACACCTTGAATCAACTTTCCTCTTTTTTTCTTCACAATGTCCTGATGCAGTTACCTCAGTTCTTCTGCATAATATGAACTACCGGTATTTGTCATGCTTCTTTCCACAAGGTAATCCACCATAATGTCCTGACCATCCCAAAAGATAGAGACCATCACCTTCCCTGCTGAAGAAACTATTTAATACATAGGAGAGGGTGAGCCAGGGTGCTTCCATTGCATACTCTGCTTTTTGGCCTCAGGATCCAAGTCTCATTTTGGTCACAACTCAATGCATAAATTCCTCAGGGTCATCATCATAGGGAGACAGGAGATACTTAGATATATCAAGCCTGCTCTTCCTGTGATCTTTGGTCAATATTCTGGGAACCCATCTAGCCGAGACCTTGGACATCCCTAAGATATTGGTCAAGATAGACTGAACTGCCCCAGAACTTATGCATATTTGTCTAGCTATATCATGCAGGCTTCTTCTCCTGTCACACTTGATTAGACTGGGCACAAGCTCAACGTTTTCATCTGTAGTAGCCTCTTTAGGGCCCCCAGACTGTTCATAATCCTCCATGATTTCCCTCCTCCAGCAGCCCATTTCTTCACCATGCTGGAAGAAGGGGACATCCCCAAGGGTTTCAGTGAAGTCATCATGAGTTTCCTTTGTGGACATGCCCTTCTTACAGAAGTACTTTATAACTGCTCTAACTTCAACTTTGTCCATTTTCTCAGTTTAACATACCCTTCCCCTGTTTGCAGCGAACTCCTAATGAAATCAATAGCTTTGAAGTTTTATTCTTTCTACCAAAGACATTGAATAAGATAAAATATTTTATCAGTTGATGGGGTTTCATTTCACTTTATTCATTCTAAGTATATCCGGCCGAGAACTTCTTGATGGTACCCTACAGTTTATGATATTAATTTTTTATATGGAATTTAACAGTCAAAGACATGATTGAGACAAGATAAAATTCTGAAACTGGATCCAGTCATGTAAAGGGAATAAAATATTACAGGCAAAACTTGGTAGTTTTATTTTAAGAACTTCAGCAAATATGTAGCAAAACATCATATAATTAGCTGTCTACTAATGTTATATGCCTGCTGTTAATAATTCACTTAAAAGAGTTTTGTATAACTGTTCATAAAGAATAAATAAATGTTTCCCAACAATAAATTGATGTTATTTTGTACATATGTGAAATACATGAACAAGAAAAAAAAAGTTTTAACATCCAGAAAAAGAGTTTTTACTGTTTTGTTTATTCTGTTTTGTCAGACATAAATTGACAAAATAGTCAGTATGATGTAATAAAATCTTTTTTCCTATATGTGCCCATGTTTTACAAAAAGTGATGGGGTCAAAAAAGTCCTTTGCTGTGACAATTTGTTGCCATTTTCTGGCAATAAATTTGACCCTTGCTACTGAAGATGATGAATCTCCTAATTTTCTATACTAATAGCTGAATAAAAAAAAAGAATATTTAAAGGAATGAGATAGGAAATGGTTATTTAGTGTTCTGCTTATTTAATTAATGGATAACATATACATGTACATAACAACCAAAATTCTTCCGATTTAGCTCCTTATTATCACACAAGATTCGATCAAATTTTGCTCTAAATGCATCCATAGTTACACTGGAGATTGCCATTTCTATTTACCTGTGGCGTCACTCACTCACAACAATAACTATAAGTCTGAGGCCATTAGCTATTCGGAATTTTCAAGTGATAATTTTAAGCTTTTTTTCCGTAAATATTGCGAAGAGGACTCAAAATGTCAAATGCAGATACTTTATATTCAATTGGCTATAACTTCGATCTGGAATTGCTGGAAGAAATAATGGCACATGAGGACTCGAGGAATGGTGTGATTGTGGTAAGTTGCGAAGAAGTGAACAAGACAGAAGGAAATGTATGTTGTAGAAGTTCTGACTTGACTATCCCCTGCGTTGAAAGATCTAACTCTGAATCACGTTTTAATCCATAAATATCACACCTACCAAACGAATGAATGCGTAACCATCGGCGAAGAATGTGAAACAATTAGATCGACATCCGGTTAGGGATTCGATGACTCAAAAAGGTAAGTAAACTTTGCATTTTCTGTGTTTCATGAGCGATATAAATGTTGTCAGGAAACAATTTAAAAAATGGGGAATTACATTCAACTGCCAATTGATATCGGGGTCTGTGGAGGAAATCTCAGACCACCTACTTCACGCATATTGGCTGAATTATTTTTCGTGTGCTGAAGGTGTACCGAAAAGCATAGAAAACACGTGGTAATTTGTGGTGTTTTTGTCCTTTATTTAATTTTGCGCTTTGCTAGATGTTCAACATATCATCATGCACACACGACAGACACATGTGGTTATTTGTGTAATGGCTATTTTGGTTGTCAATGCAGCATTGTCAAAAAATCGCCACGGGAAGGGTTGCGCATAAGATCTATATAAATAAAACTTACAGCTATAAAGTGGGTCTGATTTCACCTCCACAGCTCCAGTATCACACGAAGCTTGCTCTATGGAACCACTTTTAGCCAATCTGATAAGCAGTGCACTGTTGATTCGGAAATAACAGTATTTTACGGAAACCTCTTCAATCTCCAGAATCCTGGTGTATAATGACTGTTACACAGTGTTTTTGTTTTCACATCGATTCAATGCCCCTGTAGTTGTCTGAAATGAAATTTAACAGGTTTTGGATTTTTTTATTTTTGCAAAGAAGTGCCAAATTAATCTGCATATTTTTTGCATATTTTTAGATTGTCTGGTTGAGAATGATGACAAAATGAGAAAAACACACTGTGTGTTCCCTTTTTAAATGCCAGAATCTTACTACAATAACAGATGGTCCAATTATGATTTGTAAATTATCGTGAAATCATCAGATGCAGAAAATTATGGTGATAAAAGCTTTTCTGGACAAGGCCATTGACATACTGGATTTCAAGCTTATTTGACTGAATGGAGCATCAATTCATGAATCAGCGGTCATTATTTGCTTCTGTAGAAAACAAAAAGGCCAGTTTGCGTTTCGTAATGGCGTATAACCTTTTATCATTTTTCTATGGTTAAGCATTGGAGAGCCCAGTTAAGCATTAAAAACTCGATGCATGTGTAGAAATGCGGCAAAGTGAAGTATAAATGATAATATATTTGCAAGAATATAGCATGCCTGTTTGACAAATCTAGCTTGTCCTGACCTTTTAGTTTGTGGTTCAGACACTAGATTACAGATCCAAGGGTTTCTGGTTCGATCGCCGGTTAGGGCAGTCGAAGGGAATACTTTCTAACAGGTCTTAGTCACTTCATATTTCAATTGAAAACAAATTATTTGTATCTCTGACTTTAAAAGTGATGGTTTATTTAGACTCAGACGTTGTAATTCATTTGATCTGTGCATATTGTAAATATCTTGTACCGAGTTCAGGCTTACTGTTATTCGTTGCCTATTACAGATATTTAATTTATGAGCTGGAAGACTTCCAAGCAAACTCAACAACTAATTTAGAAATGGTTTATCCATAATGTCCACTGAGAGTTTGCTTTGGGTTCCCGTAATTGCAATGTTATTGTTCACTGTTATGTACATGTGCTTTTTTTTTTTTTATCTATATGCGTGTGTCCAGGCAGAACTAAGTTGGTATCTGCTCATTTTTTATTTTTTTATTTTATTTTATTTTTTTTTTCGAATCACATTTGAAGTTTTATTGACCTCATTATCCAGGGCGGGGATGGGACTGTCTTAATTCGCTGGTTACATAGGCTGGAGGCCAGCATTTAGTGTTCAGGTCACCTAAAAATCAAGATTGCACCTCCAAAATACCCAGTGTATCCGCAAACCTCTCACAAAAAGTTTTATGTTTTAGCTTATCCCCAAAATATTACCAATATTTATCTTTAGCTTACCTCTAAGATATTACCTATGTCACTTCTGGTTTAGTTTATTTTATCTATTTAGTGATAGGATTCGTAATATGCTTTGAACTGCGTCTTGTGTTCACCACACCTAAAAAACTAGATTGCACCCCATAAATACCAGGTACACCCACAAAACCCCCACAAAAAGTTGTGTGCTTTAGCTTATCCTCAAAATATTCCCAATGTTTACCTTCATTTCTGGTTTACATTATTTCACCTACCGGTATATACTTATAGTATTTGTAACATGCTTTGAGCCGTTTCTAACAGTATTCTTTTTTTTACTATAATGGCACTAAACCGTTGCACAGCAAAATATCATCGTTAAACTGAGTGAAGTAGCTTCTGATATGGGTTCTTGCAGATTCTAACAACACTTCAAAACAATAATTAATGGTAGTCCCTAAAAATAGCCAGTGTTAGAAGTAATCCAAAAATATTTTTAAATGGCTCTTACCTCCAAAATTGTATTTTTTCTCAGAAATCCAAAACATAGTAAAATTCAAAATTCTAAACCCAAAATAGTCCCAGCTAAATGTAACAGGCAAATTTCTAAAAACACCCACCCCGCCCTGGGTTCATCACTTTTTTGTTTAAGATCACCTTTTTTTTACTGTATTTTTTGTTTTAGGTGGCGGATGCAAATCAAACGGTTAGAAGCTACAAATGCGACATCTGTCAGAAAAAATTTTCAAAGCTGTATTATCTTAGAAGGCACATCAGCTACAACCATGGATGGGACGGGGGTAAAAAGTGTCAGTTTTGTTCCAGCAAGTTCCGAAACAAGTCTAACCATAAAAGACACGAAGACGAAGTGCACAAGGGAAGAGAGAAGTACATATGCAAAATGTATAACAATTCTTTCGCAACAAGATATCAACTATTAGTCAGCGTTACATAAGATTTCTGTCTATGACTGGTCTTCTAGCTCATAAATTAACTGTAATAGGCAACAAATAACAGTAAACCTAAACTCGGTAGAAAATATTTACAATATGCACAGATATAACAAATTACAATGTCTGAGGCTAAATAAACCATCACATTTACAGACAGGGATACAAATAATTTGTTTTCATGTGTAGTTTGGAGTGACTTAGACCTGCTAAATAAGTATATCCGTCGATTGCACTAACCGGCGATCGAACCAGAAACCCTTGGAGCTGTACTCTAGCATCTGAACCACAAACCAAAATGTCAGGACAGGCTAGACTTGTCAAACAGGCAAGCTAGACTTGCAAATATATTATCATTTGTACTTCAGTTTGCCGCATTTCTACACATGCATCGAGTTTCTAATGCTTAAACGGGCTCTCCAATGCTTAACCATAGAACAATGATATCAGGTTATACACTATTATGAAACACAAACTGGCCTTCTTGTTTTCTACAGAAGCAAATAATAACCTCTGATTTATGAATCGATGCTCCATTCGGTCAGATAAGCTTAAAATTCAGTATTTCAATGGCCTTGTTCAGAAAAGCTTTTTCCTTCACCATAACTTTCTGCATCTGATGAATTCACGACAATCTGTTATTGTAGTAAGATGCTGGCATTTACAAAGGGAACAAACGGTGTGTTTTTCTTTTTTGGTCATCAAATTCTTCAACCAGACAATCTAATGCTTAACCAGCAAAAAATAGGCAGATCAGCACTTCTTCGCAGAAATAAAAAAAAAAACAAAACCTGTTAAATTTCATTTCAGACAATTACAGGGCCATTGAATCGATGTGAAAGCACAAACACTGTGTAAAAGTCATTATACACTATGATTCTGGAGATTGAAGATGTTTCCCTATGATACCATGTTATTTCCAAATCAACAGTGTACTGCTTATCAGGTTGGCTAAAAGTGGCTCTGTAGAACAAGCTTCGTGTGTTCCTGAAGCCGTGGAGTGAAATCAGACCCGCTTTATAGCTGTAAGTTTTGTTATTATTTATATAGATCTTATGTGCAACTGTCCATTTTCGACCCTTCCCATGGCGATTTTTCGACAATGCTGCATTGACAACCAAAATATCCATTACACAAATAACCACATGTCTATCGTGTGTGCGTGATGATATGTTGAACTTCTAGCAAAGCGCAAAATTAAATTAAGGACAAAAAACACCACAAATTTCCATGTGTTTTCTATGCCTTTCGATACACCTTCAGCATGCGAAAAAGCCAATGTGCATGAAGTAGATGGTCTGAGATTTACTCCAAAGACGCCGATATCAATAGGCAGTTGAATGTAATTCCCCGTTTTTTAAATAATTTCCTCAAAACATTTATATCGCTCATGAAACACAGAAAATGCAATGTTTGTTTACCTTTTTGAATCATCAAATTCCTAACCGGATGTCGATCTAATTGTTTCAGGTTCTTCATTGATGGTTACGCATTCATTCGTTTGGTAGGCGTGAATATGCTACAACTGAATGAAGTAAGAAAACAATATCACTAACAACAAAGGGTGTTTACACGAACATAAAAGAAAGTGAAGGAATGATGTCACAGCTTTATACTGGTTACCGCATTCGCTATGTATTTATCGATAAGCGGGGAACCATACTGAAATATGGCATTTCACTTGACAAGGTTCCCGATTTTATGATAAAACAAATCACCATATGGTCAATAGATACTGTGCTTTTCAACTGGAATAGATATTTTATTGTATTATGTTGAAAATTATCGGGTCTTACATGGTTCCGATCTCATTCCTTTAAGTCTTCTGAGTCAGGTGGTGAAAACCCATATTAAAAGTTATTGAGGTTTTAAGATTTGTATCTCATTTATATTCATGAGGAACCAATGACATTTATACTGATTCTTAAGAATGATTTATTAAACCCTTTAAAATGTTTGAAAATATCATTACGTGTTCCTGTTTCCTATACATTTTAAGTTATAGCACTTTGTAGGCTAAATATTCAGATGAAATTTCGTGATATTTTTCTGTTTTTCACATAAACCGAGATTAAACAGTGAATTCAATTTGTCTGAATTCAGACCTTATTCTCTATGGAAAAAAAAAAACAAAAAAAAAAACTTGTTTTAAATGTTGTCTGCTTTTATTTATTGATAGCAGGTAAAAGTTGATGCTTTCCTCTTTGGAACCTTTCTAATGTGCTTGTGCAAAATTGGATTCCTTTAATAAACAAAACGATTTCACAAATTATTTATGTAGATTTACAGACAACTATTGAAACAAATGCTTCATTTATTCAGAATTCCGGAAACAATCTAATTCATCCCTTTATGTAGTATGATAAAAAGGGATTATCAGGCAGGGTCAGAAATTATGTGACTATTCATGTGATGTTCATACAGTGTATTCATAAATATACCCAACAAAAATAAAAAGTTTACACTTTTTCTTGTGCAGTTTTATCAAAATTATTTTTTCTTTTTAATAATAAGGCATATTAACTTACATTTACCAGAAATCCAACTGCAAAATATACAGAAGTATAGTGTAATAGTTGGCTAAGGTTCTTTATGTTAAATACATATGGGCCACATGAAGCAAAAACACTGCCTTAATTCTGGTCATTTGGTGAATATGCTCCAGGTGGGTATCATTGAAATCGATATGGTTAGCCTTTACAACTCTGTGGGCTAATTCAGCAGATGATAAATTGATGAGATTTGTCCGAGAAAACTGGATTTGACATTTCACGCAAATTGTCTTCCTTAGAGACAATTTGCATGAAATGTCAAACCTGTTTTTGGGGCACTTCGGCATTTTAGAAAAAAATATTTCTAAATGCTGTCTGCTGTAATTTTACCCAGAAAGCTAAGCATTTAATCTTTTCTTGCATCTATTTTTCTTACTGGTTTTACCTAATGGACCAGTCCAAAAAGTCTGTGTAATCATTTCGGAAATTCCGGTGTCCATTATAAAGAAAAAAAACGTCTTTTCAATACATATTTATGTTTTAGTGTTGAGTCTTCGGGGATGGATAACATTTTGGAATCTATTGTGATTTTAATTAGTCTGGATTAGTAAATTTCTGTCAAGGGAACGGAGGAAGTGTCGAAGGTAAACATCATTATAGCTTTCTCCCGGCTTCGATGATCGTCATTTTCCGTGACCACATGGCTCCACCGGACTTTGCCGAAAATGCTAATATGGCCAACAACGGGTCTGAATTTTCAGAGTCATTTTTGTGTAAAAATCTCTGTCTAATTAGCAGATTTGTACGGTATACATGTACAGTCGGCAAATCATAAGAAAGAAAGTGGGCAAACCGATTCATTAAATATATAAACATATCAATTAACATTAACTTTTCACGTGTTCGAAATATTTAAAAATCAGGGTAAAAAAGTACGTGACTGTTCAAACTAATAGAGCAATTTCCAGGAGGTGATTTCAAAACAGTAAGGGGTGTTTGAATTATTAGAGTGTTCGAACTAAAAGGAAATCTACCATAATGTTTGAGACCTAGACTTAGAAAAAACAATGGGTCAAAACACGGTAGCTAACAAACTGCTTATTTAATCTTTTCGTCTGGGCTAAGTCAACAGATGACAAATTGATGATATTTTTCTTATTTTCCCAGAAAACAGGATTTGGCATTTCATGCATATTGTTTCCATTGCAGACAATTTGCATGACATGTCAAAACATGTTTTCTGGGAAAATTAAGAAAAAATATTTCGAAATATTGTCTGCTGAAAATTTTACCAAGAGTGCTTAGCATTAATGTGTCATTTTTATTTTTGCCTCCTGCTGTATTTGATGTATATTTGTTTGAGGTGCTCTGCACATTTCATCAGCAGTTCAAATTCATCAAAAGGAGAAATGGTTCTGCTATTTAAATTTTGTATTGTTTGTTGCTAAAAGCATACCACAGCCCTAAATAAGCGATGTAAAGCATGAATAAAACAAACAAACAAAACATCCTTGTTATACTATATAGAAAGTCTGTACAGAATCCATCAATTGGTTACGGGAATAGGGCATTATTTTTTTCATTTTAACTCTTGTCCTGCTGATTAAATTAAGATGCCACTCCCATTTCTAATTTTCAGCCAATCAGATTACTTGATCGAGTTGTTGATATAAATTCACATACTTAATGGCAAATAGTGCAGTGCAGATCCAGATCAGTTGGTTTCTTCAGAAGCCAACTGATCTGGATCTACACTATTTGCAAAGACAGGACATATCCCAGTTCAGCAGGACAAGGATTAATAGTGAAAGTTCTGTGGTGACCTTGAAAATTGGGTCATAGCCAAAATCTAATCAGCAATTAAGACCATCCCTGTTATACTATATATAGCAAGTCTGACTAGAATCTACCTACTGGTTATAAAGATAGGACGTTGAAAAAGTTTATTTTAATAGTGTAAGTTCTGTGATGAACTTGAAAATTTAGTCAAGGTTACCATAATATAATAGCAATCACGACTATCCCAGTTATATTTAGTATGTATACAATCAGCCAAAATTCCATCAACTCATGAAAATAGGATACTGAAAAGCTTTATTTTTGCTAAATTACTGATTTATACTTCATTAAATCAACTGGTTATATAGCTAGGACATTGAAAAGCTTTATTTTTGTTAATAACTGATTTATACCTCATTAAATCAACTAGTTGTGAAAATAGGTCATTGAAAATCTTTAATTTAATACAGTGTAGTGTAAGTCCTGTGATGACCTTGAAAATTGGGTCAATGTCACCAAAATCTAATCAGCAATTAAGACCATCTCAAGTGTAGTATATACTAAGTTTGACCAGAATTCAACCATTGGCTCTGGTGTTAGCATGTAGAAAAATTTTCAAGACAAAATTTGACAAATCTTTGCACCCATTTAACCTTGTCAGGGTCATCAAAATCTAATAAGCTTTTTCCCCATCCCAATATTATTCATATCCAGTCTGGTAAGACTCCATTGGTTCAAGAAACAAAGTGTTTCAAATAGGCTACACAGACATGAAGCAGACATGACATGATTTCAACCAAAAAAGATGGAGGCGTGCATAATTATAGAAGGAGCTATTTCAGAAACTAAACTGTTATTCTTACATAGTATGTGATCCATCACAATGCTCTGATAAACATAATTGACAAATTTCAGCAACATATCCCAAAGAGTGTGGAAAAATAATAATAATAAATAAAGAAATAAATACATAAACATGTAACTATGCCATATGTTGATATGATAAAAGCTATTTTGGGAAAAAATCAATATAACTGTACTTGTGACATTGAACATGTGTTTAAGGTCACCCAAACCTAATTGACTTTTTCACCTGTCCAGTAATACATCTGTGCAAGTTTGTTAAAAATCCACATGTTGTTTCAAGAGAGAGGGTATAGGCAAGGTACTTCTGGCAAATATTTGATACTACAACTCCATCTGACCTTGAAAACGGGATCAAGGTCAACAAAACCTAACTAACTGTTTGGCATGATTTATCTATGTCTAAAGAAACAGGGTGCAGACAAGCTGTTGTACAAACTCCATTTTGACTTTATAAAGTGAGTCAAGGTCACCAAAACCTAATCATCACTTTCATCTGCCCCAGTTATGTAAACAACCAAATTTGGTAAAATTCTACCTAATGGTTTAAGACAAGTGCAGACAGGCTACTTTTAGCTAAAATAAAAAAAAATGATTGTGTTGGGTTTAACGACACGTTAACCCTTGTGGGTCATTTTGTGTCATCTCCCAGAGAAAGGGAGAAAAGAGATAGAAGAGATAGTAGAGAAGATGAAAGAGATTGACAGAGAAGAAAGAGGGAAATGAAAGAAAGTGAAGGAACAGAAGAAATAACAACATTCCCCCTCTACCCTTACCTGCTGCCAGGACAGCAGAGCAGGCTTTGCCTAACTTAAGTCATTATCAGTTGAGCGCCCCGGTGACAAAAGCTACAAGACACCTTCCCCTCACCCAACCACCCACCCCGCCAAAAAAAAAAAAACAAAAAAAAAAACAAAAAAAAACAACTATTGATCTGTCTAAAATAGTGCTGGATGAGTGGCAAACGGTTTTAGCTAAAGTTTATCTTTCAAACCCCCTTCAGACCTTGAAAGTGGAAACATTCACTAAAACCTAATCAACTCTTTGGTCTATCCTCGGAGGGGTGGGGGGGGGGGCGGGGGGGGGGGGAGAGGGGGTGTAACTTAGGGGTAATTTTGGTACGGGTGTGCGAGCCAGTATTTCAAAACCTACCCCATTCATATACCTGGCCTTCGAAAAAAACGGACCCATTCATATACTTGATCATCCAAAATGCTGACCTATTCATATACTGCCCTTTGATATTTTGTGCCCATTTTTTGCTGGTTATTACACAAATATCATAGTCAATTCACGTAACACCAAGAGGATAAGCAGCCTCGAAAAATCTCTGAGCGAAAAATATGTGCATATACTCACAGTATATAATCACGTGACCAGTGGACAGTGACCGAAACCGGAAGTTGCGACGCTGTCCGACGGACAATCGCAAAGTTGGCATAGCATTTCAATGTGTATGACCTGTGTTTATTTTCAATTTTTATCTCCTTTGGCATGCAATTTGCTTGTTACAAGTACAGTGGACTATTGGTAAAATGTCAGTTTGTATTCGGCAACAAAATAACACGGGAAAGATGGTCATTTAACAAAGAGAGAGAAGAAAACGTTCGGATCGATCAGAACAATTTGGCATGTCAGTCTACCCCGAGCTGTGTTTCGCATCGTGTAAAGTCAATAATTCAAATACATGAGGGGTATTTTTTAACAATTGTTTGCATAATAATCATTTCCCAAGCCATCTGTAGCCAAGCTTTATCCTAGTCGAACAGGTATTAGAATTTCGAGGCATAAACAGATACACACCCTCTTCGCCATGACTGTTCACAAAATTGAAACTGTACGAGTCGAAAAGTTGCCGAAGTAAATATTTTGACTGTCCGCAAAGTTGCCGATAGCAATGATTAAAAATCAGGACTGTCTGACAGGTGTCTGTGAAAATAGTCCAAAAGCAAAGCAGGCACAGAGAATACATGTATATATGGGAGGCACATTGGCAGAATCTGAGTATTTAGTCCATTCTGGTCCTACATGAGCCCCATTTAGGAGTTATTTGTCCTTATAAGATCTATATGGGACCCATATAGGTATAATTTGATATCTATAAAAATAAATGCCTATATCTGGGACCCTGAGATAAAACTAACATAATCCTGGATAAATGACAATATTACAAGATACATATATGGGCCCAGATAGCTCCCAAATGGTACAGATATTTGACCCCTATAATTCCCTTGTTGACCTAATACTACTCGGGACCATTATGGGTTCGCAATTTATATTAAAGGTAACATCTATCTATCTGTCTATCTATATATACGGCATATATATACGGTAAACGTCCTAACTGCAAATTTCTTCTGATGTCATGCTTCTGTTATGCTTGACTAAGGGAGTAAAGTTCTTTGACTTGAAAACTATAATAACAATTAAGCATAATATCAATTTAGGTATATGTAAAATTCCTGACAAAAATGCCAATAATAATGACACTAATAAGATATAAAAAAGATGTTTTCTTTAATTCAAAATTCAAAATTAAAAAAAATGTACACTATGATTTTCTGAAACTACATTATTTAATAAATAAATAACATGTTAACCATTTGGCGATGGTGGGCGTTTACCTGTAACAGTAATGTTACTAACGTTACCCTCAAAACAATAAAATAATTGGCGTAAATATTAAAGTATCCCTATCCATGCTTACTAGCATGCTTTTTGCTACTATAGCATGCGTTTGGTGCAATGTATTTAACTATTATTATTGGTTTAATATAGCATATACTTTGAATAAATTCTTTATACATTTCTTAATGTTATATACGTTACTTTTTAAGTGATACTTAATTTGCATTGTATAAAGGGCTGTTGATACTTTGTATATAAAGGTGAAGGGAAATCAGCCCTTTAACTCTATTAATAACAAACATGGTTAATTATTTCTCAGATACCTTTATAGTTTGGTGAGTAACATTAAAGAAAACCCTAGCCAATCGTCTGCTGGTGTATCCAATTGATAATTTTACCTTTAAAATAGTAAAATGTACTCTATAATAAATACAGAAATATTCCAGTTACATTATACGTATCTGATATGTCTTTATTGCTTATGCTCTATGCATAAAGCTAACTTTCTAAACCTTTATTCCATCTAGACTTCCAGAAATATTGCACACTTAATACTGTTATACACGTTATATGTCAGTTTAAGTGCTGTGATGTTTCCTATAGACAGTGTTTGCACGAAAAATCTTTTCAGTAGAGCTCCATGAATGAAATTACTCTATACTTTCCTAATATCAACCCAAAAGTATGAATAAAATGAAAACATTTTTTTCTGAGGGTACAAATTATTCAAGGAGAACAATGTCATAATTTGAGTTTACATAAAAATGCAGTGTTTATCACGCTGATAATAAATCACACATATATCAATACTGCACTGCAATTAGATGCAGCCAAATACGCAGCATGCACACTCTGGCACTTCTTTGTTACCAGAGTGTATAGAATAAAAAATTTTATGCTGGCTAGAAGACAGTTTGCTTCAATAAAATCTGCTTATTATGAAAGAGCATGAAAAAAAAAACAAAAAAAAAAAAAAAAACAAAAAAAAACGCACATACAAGTCTGTCATACATGAAATTATTTAATGACAAACGCATTAAATAAATGATTGCTATGGTTTATCATCAATATAGTGATACGAAAACCATTATAGATATAAGTTTATACAAAAGCCTTGTTATGATTTTTATTAGTGACATAAGTGATAAGAGAAACACATAACAACATTAAACTTAACGATTTCCGTTCTCTTTGTTACTTTATAATGGACCTCCAAAACGTGTACTTGATTGTCAGACTGGTGAAAATATAAAATAACTTATAGGAATGGTTGTGTCGCCGAGCCATATGGCTTACGGCAGAGTCTGATGTCGATTCAGCTGCCAAGAAACTATAATAAGATTAAAAAAATGTCTTTGGACCCTACCCCTGATATACTATTTATTACTAGATTATTTGATGCCAAGATACGATAAGGTATTCTATTGTCACCTTTTCTTTCCATTGCAATTTCAGAAATGACAACGACCCAGTACCTGCTGATGGTGAATGATTCTGTTAAATAGTGAATAGTTTAGGATTATTGTATTATGTATATTTAGGAGATAAAGCAACACAGTTTGTTTTGGGGGAAATCATATTATCTTAATTATGATTAATCTAATGTTACGTTAATGTATTTAAGCCGCAGCATGGCAAAACAAATAATTGACTTGTGCATCTGGGAAATACTCAGATCTGTATGGTTGTCCGCTCAGTCTGATCAGTCTTTGTAGTCTGCACGAAAACAGTTGAGGTCCTTTGCAATTCATTGAACACAATGGAAGACATTGACCAGTCATCGCTGTACTTACAGGCCGTACATGTCCTGTGGCCGCTTATGATAGTGATAAACATTTTTGTTTTAATCAGGATTACATGTGAATACTATTCTGGTTTTAAATACATGCACAAAAATGAGTGTAGCAAGCTATAATTTGGATCTTTTTTTTTTATATACCAATAAAATTCTTGAATTGATATGCATTGGTCAGCTAGATTGCAGATAAATGAATTATCTACGTATCACACCTGGTAGTGCAACAAAATAAATAATAGAAAGTGTCATTTGTACCCTTTTATTATGACAAAAAAATCTTATTTTAAAACCGAGTATTAATCCAAGAGATAAAAGTATACGTAAAAACCTTTACAGAGACAAAAAACCCTAAAAATAAGACATTACAGTGTTACATACATATTACCACTGATAAATTATTAAGCAAAGTCATGTAGATACTGTATTCAGACATAAAGAAATTATAAGCATTGCCGTAAATCGAAAACTTCAGGACAGTATCCAGTATTTTATGAAAAAGTGGCTTGATGCATATGGCAACTTTACTGTTAACAGTATGAAATGTATATAACTGACAAAGAATATCGGCATTAAATTTGCAGTTTTGGAAATGCTTACAAAAAAAACTTTCTAAATGATACAAAAAAGACACTAAATACTGATGCAGATAACCACAGAGAAAATCACCAAAGCCTACAGTATGTAGATATTTTATATGTTACCTACGTTACCATGGGCAGAATGATATGGCAGAGACATGTTGAAATGCGCCTATGTATCCCATATTGCTAAGCAACAATGCTAAATTAAGAATTCACTTTATTGGTACAACGTCTAGGTTGCATTTGATATTATGTGAACATATTTTTTCTATGTTACATTTCACATTAGTGTGTTAGGGTGCATAAGTGACAAAGTATAAAAGTATAACTGCCAGAGAAATAATGTTTGCTGCTTTGGAAAGGGTATTAAAATGCCTTATCAGAAATTACAATATTAAGGTCACAGAGGCAAAGAACAATATATGAAAATGAACTATATGAGTTACAATACTCATTTCTAAAGAATACATTAGAAAATGTAACATGCGTCACTCCATGTAAAGCCAAAAAGAAGTTTCAAACATCACATTTTGTAGCTGGTGGACTGTTCTTCAACTTCATATATTTAATTGGAGATTTAATTACTTTTGTTCCAATTCTCATGGGTTTAATAATTTCCTTTGTTATTATACGTTTTGTAGAGGTAACGAATGTAACAGGCTGTTACTCAGTAACTCCCCCCATCGCCAGATTGCTAACATGCTGCAAGATAATAGGATTTAAGAAAAATACGGTCTACAAAATTCCCCCTGGGGTGGGGTGGCGGGGGGGGGGGGGGCGTGGGGGGGAGGGGAGGTAAACAAGAGTTGGACAGTGGCCTAGTTTGTGTGTTCTGAGATGGCTGATGAGACAAGTATTGGCTCTAAACTGCCTTTTGCAGATAGAACAAGAGAGATCTGAGGAAGAAAGCTCTGTCGGTGATGCCAATGTGTATTTATAGTTTATTTGCCAATGTGTATATATGGAAACCCAAATATGTAGAAATTAAAAGAAACTAAAAGACAACAAAACACGTGAGAATTCTATCATTTTCAATTATTTTTTACTTTCACTTCCACGATCACCATTATTCATCCTAAAGCAAATAACACTGCAATAAGTAGTAAATGTAAATGCGGTTAATAAGAATAACCATGCCCTCCAAGCACATTTGGGCAAACAGTAGGCCTCATCATATCTATGACGTTACGATTTGGTTGTCTCAACCCTCAAACTTCTGATAACTCGAAATTTTTCATCAAGTTCCGTGAAATTCGAGATAACGAGCCCCGCAACGTGGAGGTGTGTGTGTGGGTGGGTGGGGTGGGGGGAGACATAGTTTAAGCAATATAAAAATATTGGTCAACAGGCTGCTTTGATGCAGCATCCACAAGTAGATCTAAGATTTATTATTATTATTATTATTATTATTATTATTATTATTATTAGAATATTTTGTTTCTTTCTAAATTCATGATCATGATTGACCAAATGTTTTTTTGTAAATTGTAGAGAAAGTCTTTGTATGCAAATATTGAATCGCAATTTTCCGGACAGTATAAACTAGCAACCGAACAATTTTGCGGACAGTCATGGCGAAGAGGGTGTGTATCTGTTTATGCCTCGAAATTCTAATACCTGTTCGACTAGGATAAAGCTTGGCTACAGATAGCTTGGGAAATGATTATTATGCAAACAATTGTTAAAAAATACCCCTCATGTATTTGAATTATTGACTTTAAACGATGCGAAACACAGCTCGGCGTAGACTGACATGAAAAATTGTTCTGATCGATCCGAACGTTTTCTTCTCTCTCTTTGTTAAATGACCATCTTTCCCGTATAATGTTGTTGCCGAATACAAACTGACATTTTACCAATAGTCCACTGTACTTGTAACAAGCAAATTGCATGCCAAAGGAGATAAAATTGAAAATAAACACAGGTCATACACTTTGAATTGCTATACCAACTTTGCGATTGTCCGTTGGACAGCGTCGCAAATTCCAGTTTCGGTCACTGTCCACTGGTCACGTGATTATACACTGTGATACTAGGATGTCAGAAAAATGGGGCCTTTCACATGGGAATCCAGAAAAATCGGGCCATTCATATACTTTTTTGTTGAAAAAGGGGGGCCAATCATATACCTGGCGCTGAAAAAGGGGGCTATTCGGCACATCCGTACTATGCCATATATAGGAAGTTACCCTCTCTCTCTCTCTCTCTCTCTCCCCCCCCCCCCCTCCCTTCTCCCCCCCCCCCCTCCCTCCCGCCCACGAGGGTCTATCTAACTGATGTACCATGCAAGTTTGGTAGAACCTGGCAACTGATTCAAGAAATGGAATGCAGTCAAGCTATTAGTGGCAAAAAAAAAAAAAAAGACATTCAAACTCCCCTTCTAACCTTGAGAATGGGGTTAATGTCACTATAGGGATCAAACATAGTTTTTCATGCATTAACAGTCGCCATTCCCGTGGGAGGTGTTGAAAACCGAGGCCGAAGGCCGCGGTTTTCAACACCTCCCAAGGGACCTGGCGAATGTTAATGCATTGAAAAAACATGTTCGATCGCTATTATTGCATAAAAACTGAAAACATTTGCTAAATTTCGCGTTATTTCTTGCACTATTTTGTTTCGCCCTTTCCCCGATGTCGCGCGAACGATATTTCCACAGACTATGCTCGTTCTAGGGCAGGCAGTACACATCTCGTGACGGCAGCTATTCTGTGGCCCGGTATGAGCATATTGAAAGTTACGTAGCCGTGCATTAACAGCGCGAGAATTGCATTATTAATACACGGCTTTTCGCCGGTTTATGCACGGCTATTAATAACGTGCGACACTGCTTTTTATACAATAATAAATCTTAAGCAACCCCTTGGCCTACTCCAATGATGTAACTATGTAAGTCTGGTAAGAATCCGTTGATTGGCTCAACAGATATAGTAAAGATGTGAAGTGAAGGCCAGCTTTTGCGCAAATATCCTAACGCCATCCCGAGTTTAAATAAGAGGTCAAGGTCACCAAAACCTAATCAACTCTTTCCCTTATCCCAGTAATGTACTCGTTAAATTTAGTAAGAAATCAACTAATGACTGAACAAGAACAACGCAGAAAAGATGCTAACATGCCACAGAAACCGGAAGTGATCCACACCAAACATGGATAAGCATGGCCTACAAGATGATGTACAACACGGTTTTAGAGAAAATGGTCTTGTTAATTTATAAAGCACCGTTTACTAGGTTGATCAAGAGCTTTGCCAGGAATGCGAGTGTAGGAAAGCAGACCGGTTTACTATGTTGATCGAACTTTGTCAGGACTGAAGCAAACTGACACGGTACTGGTTTCAAAGGCTTTGGAGAAAGTAAATAATTCAATGCTGCTTTGGAAGCTCCATCAGTATGGGATCCCAGCCTTCAAGGTGACTGGTCGCAGATGGTGGTCCTTTTAAGGAATAATTCTAAGCTGCTTTAGAAGCTGCATCAGAATGGAATCTTAGATTTGCGCCTTCATGGTGACCGGTCACAGACGGTGATCCTTTTAAGGGCGGAGATCCGGATTATGTTCCCCGAAGACGTACGGGGCATTCCATCCAAGATTCTGTTCTGGGACCGATCCTGTCCCTCATATATATCAAGAGGATTGGGTTGTCATTGCAAATACTTCCTGAGGAATACTCCGGTGTACAGTTAAGTAAGAGGCGCTGATGATGGAAAAACTTACAAAATGGCCTAAATAAATTAGCTGTGTGGGAATTCAGCTGGTAGGTCTACCCGGACCCAGTTATTCAAAACTTAACGAACTTGTTAGGTAACTTGACGTTAAAATTTCTATCTTGAAATATGGCAAATACGTTTTTTTTTTTTTTTTTTTTTTTTTTTTTTTTGGTTTTGGGGGGAGGGGGGGGGGGGGGGGTGAAAAAATACGTCACGTTTTTGCAGCAAAATCATCAATGTATTTGAAAGCACCTTAGCTACAACAGTTAACGAATTTGTCATTAACAACTGGGCCCTTGAATACAACCCTTCTAAGCGCCAGGTGGTACAGGTGTCAACAGTCAGGAAACAGGAAAGCAATAAATGCAATAGCCAAATCATGGAGGATACTGTGTGTAAAGCGCTTTGGGTTGATATCACTGTCCTGAGCTCCTGTTTATATTTTTTTCACTGATCATTGTAAGTGACCATGCCCTACCGCAGTCTGTTAATTGTAGGCGTATGCTGGCCAATCCTCAATACTTTCAAGGATGTGGTGTGGTAAACAGCAGCATTGCAGATCCGAGATCCCGAAACAGAACTAATTTTCATTTGATTTAACTCCACTTCACTATTTTAACCTAGCTGTCATCTTTATCTTTTCTTACTTTCTGACAAATATGCTCGACAACGCTCACCTGTCTAGATCGTTTGCGAGGGCATACTTGGCATACATACTTTGGGGAATTTAAGGGGGTAGGGTATAGAATCCTTTGGGGAATATAGTCCACTGTGAACAACAAATGAAAAGATATTTTAGTCAGAAGTCGCTTAAATCGGGAACTGACATTTTCAGTGAGTAAAAACAATAGGTGAACTACAAACAGATGGGAAGGACCTATTTATATAAAATTAGGGGACCAAATCCAGACTTTGGCGTGGAACGTTGCTACTCGTCTTTCAATTTTGCATGGCGCAGAAGTAAATCGCAATTATTCTTTTTTTTTTTTTTTTTTTGGTCATGATTCAATGCAAAACCTTTTGTCGTAACTGCACAAACTTTTATTCTATTCAACGTTTTTTTTTTTTTTTTTTTTTTTTTTTTTTTTTTGTTTGTTTTTTTTAATCGAAAAAGTCCATTTTGTCCCATAGAAATAATGGCTGCAAATTACGCAAAAATCGATAGTGTATTTAGTTTTTGGATGCAGGTTTTAACCAAGTTCCACTCATTTTTACAGTATTGTTAAGGAACATCAATTATTTAAAAATCAGTGAAGAAAAGCAAAAAAATAACAATTATTTATTTATTTTTCCAAAAATCCAATTACTTTAGAAATTGCATAATCCAGACCCATTCTGGCCGTGAAATCAATCTTGCAGCAAATATTTGAAAACAAAGCACAGAATCAGAAAAGGACTAATGGTTCCTGATAAGATATGGTCAATCAGATCAAAACACTTTCATTTAGAATAAAACACCAAGTGAAAGACGTCTTTCCAAAGGATGTCGAAAGGACAGTAATTTTAGAAAAATGTTTCGCATGAGTGGAAACAAGTTTACTTCATTTATAGGCTATGATTCTCACATATACTTTATAAATAGTCAACAAAGGCCGCTTATAAAAATGCTAGAAGTAACCATTAGAATGAAAAGAAAGCATGAAAAGTTTAATGTCACGAAACCGATTTATCGCCGAACGTATCGACGATTTCACACTCTGTTACACTCGCACACGGTAAATAGGCAGCTGATGAATCTTCAATCGATAGTCTTGTGTGATTTGATTGGATAAAATATCTGCGCTAAGCCAATCTATTCCTGGATAACATTTGAGTATGTTAGCAGCCGATGTTTTTGGTTAAAAAAATAAAAAAAAAGTTTGATTGTTTCATGCTCAAACATAATGTTTACTGATTATACCAAGTTTAAAATGTAGAATATATGTCAAAATATATAGTATGGTCTATGCGATATGTTTTATTTAGAAAACATGATACCAGTTTCTTTAGAGAATGTGCTGTCAAGGGTTTTCGCGTTCGTCACCCCTCCCCCGCCCCCCCCCCCCCCCCCCACGCGGACTTGTTTTGGTTGATCGGAACACTTTTTACTCCGAGCATTCGGATTTGAAATCAAATGTGACGGAATAGCTGCTAAAGAGTACAGTCAACTCGCCATTTGCGGATCACAAAAGTTTTTGATACACACAATGGTCGCTTAACAATCCCAACATAGATCTCATGCATATGCAAAATTTTTTGGTCTGATTCCAGCCATATCTCAAGATATTGAGCTGAAATGAAGTTTGAATCACTTACAAGCTGAAAACAGTATACCTTCCCCCCCCCCCTACATATGCAGTGGGGTTTAAAAATAGTGTGCCATTGCTATTGTGCTTTCATGGCTATGGCAAGTTTTTCATAGATATATAATGGGAAAGGTTAAAGTAGGCCATTTTTTGTGTCGCCTACATAGCATGGCAGATACATGGGGATCATGTTGTCTGTCTGCGTCGCCGGCGGTGACGGCGTCACACTTCTTGTTTCGTCTCGGTAACTTTTGAAGGGATGCATTGATTTTATTCAAAGTCTGCAGAAGTTTATATCATTGTAAAATACAGGTCGTTCGATATTGATAATTATCTGCCAAATTTTGGCGGAGTTTTGGCCCTTTTTTCGACTTAGTTTTTATTGTTGGATTAAGATTTTGGTTTCTGTTCAATAATGTAGCGTGAAACCAGGTCTTCTACGAAGTCAAGCACCGCAGTCACCGTCCAGGTACTAACCGCGATCTCCGTTGCTTAACTTCGTAAAAAAGCCAATCACTCTGCCAGTGTCGCCATAAAAGCTGGCTTCCACAGCAAGGCTGTAGAAGTGATATATATACCTAATCCGTTATATTTCTCTCCCTCTCTCTTGACTTTGTCCCGAAGTCACACATGCCTCACTAGGCAAATCCGAGGGCAGAACCTATGCAACTCACTAAGGACACTGTCTTCCATCCCACCGCTGCCACCAATGTAGCATGAAACCGGGTCTTCTATGAAGTCAAGCACCGCGGTCACCCATCCAGGTACTAACCGCGATCTCCATTGCGTAACTTCGTAAAAAAGCCAATCACTCTGCCAGTGTCGCCATAAAAGCTGGCCTCCACAGCAAGGCTGTTGAAGTGATATATATACCTAATCTGTTACAATAAGTTCTGAAGGGATACATTCATTTTATCAGAAGGGTATATCATTGTAAAATACAGGTTGCTTGATATTGGTAACCATCCACAAATTTTTGGCCGGATTATGGCCCTTTTTCGACTTAGTTTTTGTTGTTTCCATAACTTTGATACCCTTAAAGGTATTTTGATAATATTTGGTAGGGATGAAGAGGAGGACCAGTAGGCATGTTCTATGCAAGAGAGACAACTCTCACTTTCTTGGTTATATACTTATCTCCCCTGAAGCCGAAATCTTGTACAGGCCATAACTCCCATACTGTTTCAGATAATTTGATATTATTTGACAAGGACATATATCAGGTTAAGTAGGAGTGCTGCATGCAAGAAGGGCAATTCCTGCTTTGTTCTTTTTCTAGTTATCTCCCTGAATAAATTTCTTAGCCAAATTGTTGTGCACTCCATAACTTCTTAATGGGTTTGAAATATTTTGATAATATTTGGTAGAAGCAAAGGTAAGTACAGTAGGCGTATTGCATGCAAGAGAGACAACTCTCACTTTTTTCATTATGTACTTATGTCCCCTGAAACCAAAATGTTCTGCAGGGTGTAACTCCCACACTGTTTGAGATCAGCTGATAATAATTGGTAGGAACTTACATCAGGTCAAGTAGGAGTAGTGCATACAGGAAGGACAACTCTTGCTTTGGTCTTCTGGTTACCTACCCTGAACAAATTTCTAAGCCAAATTCTTGTGCACATGATAACTTTTAAATGGTTTGAAATATTTTGATAATATTTGGTAGAGACATAGATAAGTACCTGTAAGTGTGTCACATGCAAGAGAGAAAACTCTCACTTTCTTTACTTATGTCCTCTGAAGATAAAACCTTGTGCAGGCCATAGCACCCATACTGTTTGAGATAATTTGAAAATGTTGGGTAGGGACATATATCAAGACCTGTAGAAGTGTCACATGCAAGACAGACTGCTTTGTGTTGATATTGGTTTCTTCTCAATAACTTTTGAGATGCATTGATTTCATTAGAATATATATATATATATATATATATCATTGTAAAATACTGGTCAAGGGATAGGAGCAGTTATTAGGACAAATACAGTGATTTTTTTTTTTTTTTTTTTCTTTTTTCATATCAAATGATGGCACTTAAAGCAGGCGACACATCCAATACTCAGAACTCTAGTTTCTGTGGTACTGCAGATATTTTGACAACAGTTTTACAGAAATGTTCTTTTGAGTAGTCCTCTGTCAAACATTTGAGTTGTCCTCAAGCGGTTGAATTTGATTGATTGCCATGGCAACTTAAAATTTGTGAAAGAATAAGATAAAGCTGAAACTTTGCAGAATAGTTTGAATTTATTAGCTTTTACACCAGTTCACTCAGGTGAGCATCATGGCCCATGGGCCTCTGGTTTAATTATCATTCCTGTTTTAGAAACATAAGAAGATGTTCTGAAAGATAAAAGATATTTAATCATGAGAGGGAAGAAAAGAAAATGTGCAGGTATATTTTGTTGGTTTTAATATTGTTAGAAAATACCTTGATTTCATGCACATCAACATAAAACAACTTCAAATTTTAAAATAATTTTATATAATAGCTTACCCAGTGTTCAAGCTAGGCTGCACCATTGTGTCATTCACGCATATTTTGATGTTTTGGCACAGAAAAAATAAGTTCTTGCACCATCCAGGAGCAGAAAATTTATTGCAAAAGCTGGTACTGGTACTGGTTATAGTAGAACTGGTGTTCCGAAAACTCGTCTACATCTCTTCTTTTTCGCGACTAATTAATAAAGTTCCAACTTCCGGTATTAATAAGTGTCAAATTAATTTACTGTAGAATGATCGTTGAATTCCAGTATATTGTTGTTATTATTATAATGAACTGATTAGTATATGGCTTCTGTGATGAATTTCCTGAATCCCATATGTCTGTCATATAATGTTTTAAACTGCAGGACTGTTTTACAGTTGACAATATCATCTGGTAAAGCATTCTATTTTACGACACAAAATGACCCTCAAGGGTTGACTTGTCGTTAAACCCCAACACAATCAATCAAAGCATTCTATTTATTTATAGATCTAACACAGAATGAATTCATCCGAAAAGTTTTGAGCGCTCTTGGTTTCAGTAACTTTTTTGAGTTTCCATGGGTATCAGAGAATTCAAATAAACCATTCATGGAAATGTCATCAATATTATGCACGATCTTAAACACTTGGATCATATCCATTCGGTTTCTTCGGTACAATAAGGTAGTAAGGGACAGTCTTTGTAATCTTTCTTCATAATTGAGATAGTTCCGGTAGCACTTTTGTTATTCTTCTTTGAATGTTTATTTTTCAATAGCTCTAATATCTTTTTTCAAAGTAGGATACCAAATAAGATTCCCATAATCCAAGATGGGTCTAATCAAAGTCTTATAAAGAATTAATGTTTCTATATCCAAATAGGAAAATGCTCTTTTGATCAATCCTACAAGTCTGTTTGCTCTGTTCACAGTTAAACTAATGTGTTTGTCAAATTTGAGGTTATCTTGTACATAAACACCAACACCTTTTCACATTCTACCTCAAGAAGATTTTTCACATTTCTATCTTTATCTGTTATCTGATAATCAAACTTGGGATTTTCTTTGCCAGTGTGTAATATTTTACACTTGTCTAAGTTAAAGAACATTAGCCATTTAATAGTCCATTGACACAGTTTATCTAGATCATTTTGAATCATTTCAAAGTCCTCTAAGTTCTGTAAGTCTTTATAGAGTTTAGCATCATCCGCAAACAGTTTACAAAAGGAAGAAACTTCTAACGGCAAATCATTTACATATAATATGAAAAGTAGCGGCCCCAGGACAGAGCCTTGTGGCATTCCACTTATACTTCCGTCCATTCTGATGACATTCCATTTATGACTACGCATTGTTTGCGGTTAGTTAAAAAGTCACTAATCCATTTCAAAAGATTTCCTGTGATTCAAAGCTTTTCGATTTTCATGAGCAGTCGCTTATGGGGAACACAGTCAAATGCTTTCCTGAAATCTAGAAGGACAGCCTCTACTGGTATGTCTGAATCTATAGATTTTGACCAATCATCGAACACTTTTAGCAGTTGAAGTATACATCCTCTCTTTTGTCTAAAACCATATTGAGAGCTAGAGAATATTAAAGTGTCATTACAATGATCCATTATAACAGTTTTAATAATGCCTTCCAACATCCTATAATACACTTGTGATACTGATGGGTCTATAATTTGAAGCAGAAGTCTTATCCCCACTTTTATGTATACATGTGACGTTTGCCAACTTCCATTCTTCTGGTATTTTTCCTTCACTAATCAATTTATTAAATAACACTGTCACTGGCAAAGCAATTGTCTCTGCAGTTTCTTGCAAGAAACATGGATGAAATTCATCAGGACCAGTAGATTTTGATATGTTCAAGGACTGTAGTAAAGATCTGACCTTCTGTGTAGTAATTGTAATGTCACACACTGAGTTGCTAACCCCATATTTGAATTCAGGCATATTATCATCTTCAGTTTTGGTAAATACTGAACTAAGGAAAGTATTGAGTATGTTTTCTTTCTCATAATCATTGCTAATCCATTCTCCACTATTGTTCTTTAGATCCCCAATACCGGATTTAGCTTTTGTTTTCGTTTTCACAAATTTCCAAAAGGATTTTGGATTGTCTTTAACTTCAAGTGATATTCCCCTTTCAAATTTCTCTTTGGCAAAATGAATACTACGTGTAACTTTATTTCTAATGTGGCAATAATCTAAATAGTCAATACGATTTCTAGAGAATGTGTAACGTTTCCAAGCCTTATACTTCTGTTCGACAAGCTTAAGACAATAATTGTCCATCCATGGGGGTTTTGGTTTTTTCTGAGAGTTTTTACAAACTGGTATTTTACATTTGAATACTGACAATTCACTGAATTCTGAGTTGAGTGATAGAGTTAGTATCATAGCTACTAATATTAGGTCAGATTTGACAGAAGTTGTGAATAAAGATGTTCCAAGTTGTTCAGTCATTAGTTCTTGTTCTGAAATAAATGTTGACACTTCACGTTGGAACAGTCAATTCACTGAATTCACAGTTGAGTAAAAAAGTTAATTTAATAGATATAAACAAAGTTGTTCATGGTTGTTCAAACATTAGTTCTTGTTCAGAAATGGTGACAATTCATGTTGGAACACTGACAATTCACTGCATTCACAGCTGAATAAAAAAGTTAATTTTATATCTACAAATATTTTTTCTGAGTCGACAGAGGCTGAGGATAAAGATATTTCAGCATATTCAATCATTAGTACTTGTTATGAAGTTAATGTTGACACTTCACTTTTGAACAAAGACAATTCACTGAATTCTGATTTGAGTAAAAATTTGACGAAATTTGCCCATTAGCAATCCCAAACCAGATATCCACAATATCAATGCACATACCAAATTTGGTGAAAATCCATTGATGTTTACTCAAGTTATCATCCGGAAACGAAAAACGGACGGACGTACGACTGACGGACGGACAGACAGAAACACGGACGTCCAACGTGAAACCATAATACTCCGCCCCAATTGTGTGGCGGGGTATAAAAATGCATGAACTACAGACACAAATCATACCAGATTGTCTGTTTAAATGTATTTTCTTCGTTTTTTTTTACAGTTTTCTTTGTATTTTAAAATAATTTCTATGCCTTTTTTATAGTTATCCGCTTGTAAAAGCAACCGATCACAACGCATTTGCAGCTGTTTGACGTTTCAGGTTGTTCAAGCATTAGTTCTGGTTCTGAAGTTAATGTTGACATTTTTCATTTCAACAATGGCAATTCTCTGAATTCAACGTTACGAAATAAAGTAAAATTTGGAGCTACAAATATTGGCTCAGAGTTGAATGACCTTGGTGATAATAATGTTCCAAGTTGTTCACTCAATGGTTCTTGTTCTGAAGTTAATGATATCACTTCACATTGGAACACTGACAATTCACTGAATTCAAATTTGAATAAATAATTTAATTTCGTAACTACAAATATTAGTTCAGAGTTATTAGAAGTTGAGGATAAAGACATTCTTAGTTGTTCAAACGTTAGTTCTTGTTCTGAAAATCTGGTTTGGGATTGCTAATGGGCAAATTTCGTCAATTTTTTACAGAGTTATCTGCCCGAGACACGTCCATAGTTTTGTTTCCAGACGATAACTTGAGTAAATAACAAGGGATTTTAACCAAACTTGCTATATGTATTGACATTAAGGAGATCTGTTTTGGAATTGCTAATGGGCAAATTTCGTCAAATTTTTACGGAGTTATTTGCCCAAGACACGCCCATATTTTCGTTTCCGGACGATAACTCGAGTAAATAACAAGGTCTTTTAACCAAACTTGCTATATGCATTGATATTATCAAGATCTGGTTTAGGATTGTTATCTGTCCATTGATATTATCAAGATCTGGTTTAGGATTGTTATCTGTCCCTGCGTCATTTTCTTTCCAGACATTTTCGCAACAATAACTTTAATACATAAACAAATAATTGCTGTGGCAGGGTATTATGCTTGCGGTGCTTTTATTTTATGTTATTTCTAGCAACAGGTACATTTTCTATAAAATTTTGTTAATTGTACTGTCCCCAGAATTTTTCATATGTCCCCAACTTCTTGGAGGGTAGGGGACCCTGGGCACCAAAACTGAAATTCCTGGCTTGAACACTGCTTTCTTTTTGTTACTGGTAACTGAAATGCTGTTTCCAAATGGAGTTATTGTCAGTTTGACATAACTAGATATATTTAAAAAAAAAAAGATGTATTATTGGAAAAATAATGTATGAATAGGTATTTTGCTATAAATATTGATTATTCAGTTGTTGCACATTCTAATGAGTTTGATCTGATCACTATAATGGCTTTTGCACATAGCTACTGGAGTCCATGGGATAACAGACTAGTATATATGATCAGTCTGTAATCAATAATCAGTCATCGGATGAATTTTACTGATTTGCACTACTTTTTTATACTCCGCCACTATGATATTATACCATTTTACTTTACCATTTAGTGTCTGTCTATTTGCACTTCATTGTCAATTGATAACTTGATGTATTTTTCAAGGATTTGGTTCAAACATACTAATAGCCAGGATGACAGGCAAAATCTGTTAATTTGTGACAAGAGTTATGGCTCTTTTAAATAACTGAGAAATGGATTTTGGTCTCTTGTTTCTTTACTACAGTCAAACCTCAATGGCTCGAACATCTTTGGGACCCTGGTCTTACGACATGAAAGTCGTAACAAAGGAATAAAACATAGCTGAATCATGGGATTTGAACCCGGTCCTCCGGGATAAAAATCCACTGCTCTAACCACTGAGCCAAAGAGTCGACTCCCTGACACAGTTGTCAGAGATTGAATATATACAGTCGACTCTCGTTATCTCGAATTCCAAGGGACTCTCTGAAATACTTCGAGATATCCGTAGTTCGATATATCAGGTTTGCAGAATTGAGGAAAAAATAATTTGATTAACCACATTTAACAAACGGATAGGTAATTGGACTTTTGAAATTAGAGATATATTGAAAATATTGTGGAAAAGAGGAGAAATTGCTCCTTAGGAGCAATTTCTCCTCTTTTCTACAATATTTTCCATCTGTTGTTAGGTTTTCATGTATAGGCAGGGACCAGATTTTCACTTCGAGATAAGCGGTTATTCGAGATAAGCGAGGTCGAGATAACGAGAGTCAACTGTACTTAGAAGCTATGCGTAATCTGCCAAGGCAGATATTCGAAGGCAGGAGTGCTCGATAGTAAATTTGTTCTTGATATGGGTGGTTTGAGCCACTGAGGATTAACCTTTACCACTCTCTGGGCATTTTCAGCAGACGACAAAATGATGTTATTTTTCTTATTTTTCCCAGAAAACAGGATTTGACATTTCATGCAAATTGTCTCCTAAGGAGACAATTTGCATGAAATGTCAAATCCTGTTTTCTGGGAAAAATAAGAAAAATATTTCAAAATGTCGTCTGCTGAAAAATTTACCCAGAGTGCTAAGCGTTAATCATAGAACCTGGGATGAGTTGCATAAGGAAAGCATTTTCATGTAGCGTTCTGTAGTGATTTTTTATTGCTATGCAACGGTCCATTTGATAGGAGCGCTTTTTAAAATGTCTGCCAAAATGAGACGATTTTCAAACTGGGAATTTCTCGTAAAAAGCTAGCGGTGCTTGCTTCAGCGATTGGTTTTGTGTTCTATGGTCATTTATTCACAGTGCACTTCGTCCAAGAACAACAACAACAAAAACATTTAATTTCTTAAAACAGGCACTGACTACGTCGGGCGCCGCCATTTTGTTTTGTCTAGTTGCTATGCAACGTTCTGTTTCAGACAGCGAGTCAGCTCCAAACACAGTTACTAAGTGCCACAAAGCGCTTTTTGGTAACGTACCGTTGCATAGCAAAGCGCTACGAAGCGCTCTGTAACGCTCATCTTATGCAACTTGCCCGTGGTCAGGAGACAACTGGGAATGATATAAGGATGTCTTTTATGGTCTATAATGGTATGTTGAGTGTGCTCATTAGAAATGCCTTGATGATAAAGAAGAAATAATTCTTAAAATGTCTCTAAAATTTAGTTTTCTTGAGCTGTCCCATGGGAAGAATTTCCCAGGGACTCAAAAATAAGTTCGAATTAGCCATTGTAAACGAGTCATCAGTGTTTGAGTCAATGAGGTTTTACTGTATATAGAATAGCCATAGCTTTAGAAATGAGGGGTATCTGGATAAATATTTTTCTTATTTCTCCACAAAAACATGATTTTGGCATGTATTAGAAGCACCTTGCCAAGGCCCATAAATGCATTTTAATGAAGAACAAGAGCTGTCGTAGGACAGCATAGCTCGCCTGCTGGGTACATTTTATATTGTAACATTTTAATCATTAAGCCATATAATATAGGTCACACTGACCTAGATGTATTTGTATGTAAATCATTTTGTCACATAGATATAATAATCCGGTTATGACAATTCTCCATGAAATCGTAATAAAAATAAAAGGCAAAATCACTGAAGCATGAAATATAGATCACAATGACCTAGATATAGTAAGTGGTCATTCATTGGGTCACATGGAAATAATATCCCAGGTGTGACATTTATCCAACAAATAGTATTCAAGATATAAGGCAAAATCACTGAACCATGAAATATAGTCACACCAACAGAGATATATTTTGACGTCAATAATCGGGTCACAAGGAACTAATATCCCAGGTGTGACATTTATCCAACAAATAGTATTCAAGATATAAGGCAAAATCACTGAACCATGAAATATAGGTCACAATGACCTAGATATAGTAAGTGGTCATTCATTGGGTCACATGGAAGTAATATCCCAGGTGTGACATTTATCCAACAAATAGTATTCAAGATATAAGGCAAAATCACTGAACCAGGGCTTCCATTAACTTCCAGACTCAGGAAGTCCCAGACTTCCTACCCCTCAAATTTGGAAGTCCCACAGGAAAATCTAGGAAGTCCCACTTTTTTACCGTGCTGCGGCGGTCTGCCCTTTCTTTAGTAGAACATAGGTTCTTATTTCTGTGTCACACAGAATCATCATGATATACGCTTCTCTTAGATGTGTTTTAAAAATGCCCTTATCGCTTATTAAAATTCGATCGCATCTTTTTGGAAAGCCTGTACTTGTATGTCGGACCTTAGAGAAGGCATCAACATTGGTACAACTTCGCATTCGTTTCAAAGCCCAGAGAAAGAAAAAAGAAAAGAGAATACATGAGAGAAAACACCCAAAACATGTTTTCTTAAAAATAAACTATGCTGAAATTATTTTGCAGAAATGTATCCAATGAAATATTTGTTCGGATTGAAGCTGATCAACACGAGCGAACGAGTTGCTTACTTCACAAAAACTGCGGGAAAACAGCGCCGACTCGTGCAACAACAAACAAACTAAAGGCAGCTCTCGATGAAATACCAACAGCAAAACGTTCGTTCGCGGAGAAAAGCAAGCAAAACCATCGCAAATCGCTTATATTTAGACTTACTTTGCGTCTTTTCCGCGCTGGTAAACAGCGCAACCGGAACAAGGCTATGCATAAATTTAGAAACGGGTTTTCTGAAACTTTTGACGAAAAATATGTTTTCTTTTCATTTGAAAAATTGCTTTTGTTGTAATGACAAACGAAAGCTTCTAAATTTGAATAGATTTCAATTTGCGTTCTGTGCATAATTGTTATTTATTTATTTATAGAATTTCACTCGGCAATTCCCGGAAGTGTTGCAGACGACATACGTTCTTAGCAAAATAATAATTTAAGATTTAAAGACGTGAATATTAAAAAATAATAATAACTTCATATAATTTCAACGAATATTTTCGGGGTCGCAGTAGAAAATTTAATTATATAAACATCAATTAATCAACTCAGCACGCGTGATAAATACACGCAGTGATCACGCAGCCATCAAAAGGTAGCCGCGACGCTTGACACGGCTGTCAATAAAACTCCCGCTAGCGTAAAGTGGGACGTCCTCAAAGCTCAGTCAACACAGGTAGCGAATTTTCGGTAAGTAGGCGGGGCAAACATCATACAACTGGTTAAAAGTGGGCGGGCCTTTTGACAATTTTTGGACGTCTCGGGTATCGATTTCGGACAGACAAAAGAAATTTCGGAAGTCAGCGGTACGTCTTTGAAGTTCAATTTGGACGTCCGGTGGCAATCTCAGGGCGTAATATACGTCGTACGTCCGCTTAACGGAAGCCCTGCTGAACCATGAAATATAGGTCACAATGACCTAGATATAGTAAGTGGTCATTCATTGGGTCACATGGAAGTAATATCCCAGGTGTGACATTTATCCAACAAATAGTATTCAAGATATAAGGCAAAATCACTGAACCATGAAATATAGGTCACACCAACAGAGATATATTTTGACGTCAATAATCATGTCACAAGGAACTAATATCCCAGGTGTGACATTTATCCAACAAATAGTATTCAAGATATAAGGCAAAATCACTGAACCATGAAATATAGGTCACAATGACCTAGATATAGTAAGTGGTCATTCATTGGGTCACATGGAAGTAATATCCCAGGTGTGACATTTATCCAACAATAGTATTCAAGATATAAGGCAAAATCACTGAACCATGAAATATAGGTCACACCAACAGAGATATATTTTGACGTCAATAATCATGTCACAAGGAACTAATATCCCAGGTGTGACATTTATCCAACAAATAGTATTCAAGATATAAGGCAAAATCACTGAACCATGAAATATAGGTCACAATGACCTAGATATAGTAAGTGGTCATTCATTGGGTCACATGGAAGTAATATCCCAGGTGTGACATTTATCCAACAAATAGTAGATATAAGGCAAAATCACTGAACCATGAAATATAGGTCACAATGACCTAGATATAGTGTGGTCATTCATTGGGTCACATGGAAGTAATATCCCAGGTGTGACATTTATCCAACAAATAGTATTCAAGATATAAGGCAAAATCACTGAACCATGAAATATAGGTCACACCAACAGAGATATATTTTGACGTCAGTAATCGGGTCACAAGGAACTAATTACCCAGGTGTGACATTTATCCAACAAATAGTATTCAAGATATAAGGCAAAATCACTGAACCATGAAATATAGGTCACAATGACCTAGATATAGTAAGTGGTCATTCATTGGGTCACATGGAAGTAATATCCCAGGTGTGACATTTATCCAACAAATAGTATTCAAGATATAAGGCAAAATCACTGAACCATGAAATATAGGTCACACCAACAGAGATATATTTTGACGTCAATAATCGGGTCACAAGGAACTAATATCCCAGGTGTGACATTTATCCAACAAATAGTATTCAAGATATAAGGCAAAATCACTGAACCATGAAGTATAGGTCACAATGACCTAGATATAGTAAGTGGTCATTCATTGGGTCACATGGAAGTAATATCCCAGGTGTGACATTTATCCAACAAATAGTATTCAAGATATAAGGCAAAATCACTGAACCATGAAATATAGGTCACAATGACCTAGATATAGTAAGTGGTCATTCATTGGGTCACATGGAAGTAATATCCCAGGTGTGACATTTATCCAACAAATAGTATTCAAGATATAAGGCAAAATCACTGGACCGTGAAATCTAGGTGAGCTGGACCGTAAAATGTAGGTCACCATGACCTTCACTCTTTTACACTTAAACCGATGTCACATAGTTAGCTGATGTATAACCAGTTGTGTCTATAACCTGTAGGCATATAAGATTTTACAAATGTGTCCTAGATTTTGACCCCTAGCCCCACTCCAAGGCCCACCCTGAGGTATGAACCCAGGGGTATGTTCTTTTGGAATCTCAGAAGACTCCTCCAGGTACCCAAATTCTAAATATGAATGCTCTATGAGGAGTGAAAGTCAAGATATAAGAATTTGAAAAACTTTAACAGTATTACAAAGGTGTCCTAGATTCTGACCCCTAGCCCCACCCAGGGGCATGAACCCAGGGGTTTATTCTCTTGGAATCTCAGAAGACCCTCCAAGGTACCTAAGTTCCAAATTTGATGCCTCTGTGAGGAGTGACTGTTGAGATATAAGCATTTGAAAAACTTTAACACAGTGTGACGGGAACGGGAACGCAAACGCAAACGACCGGGGTGACTACAATAGCTCTCCTTGTACTTCGTACAGGCGAGCTAAAAAAGGGGAAAAAATCTGGACTTTTTCATTGAATATAGGAATGAATTTCTTTTTTTTTTTGTGGATTTTATTGATGTTTAAATGACAGAGAATCAGTCTCGAACTGAATAAAGCCCAAATGGCTTTATAAATTAAGTTTATGAGTGATTTGCCAAACAAACTCATCAGTCATTAACCCTTCTCATGCTGAATAAACGAAGATACCACACCCATTTCTAATTTTCAGCCAGTCAGATTACTTGAACCATGTTGTTAATACAAATTCACATTCTTAATCACAAACAGTGCAGATCCAGATCAGTTGGCTTCTTCAGAAGCCAACTGATCTGGATCTACACTGTTTGCAAAGGTAGGACATATCGGGGTTCAGCAGAACTAGGGTTAATGGCTATGTTAGATATATATGAAATATCTTTTTTCAGCAGTGTCACTCTAATTTGAAAAAAAAAAAGAAAAAAAAAAAGATGCACACAGATTTTTAGTCATTCTTTCTATTGCAGATTTGGCCACAGAAGCAAAGAAGCAGGAAGAAAACATGTATGTACACATACTGCATATTAAATAACTGAATATTCAGATACTTAACCCTCAACATGTATTTCTTGTTAAGTTTGAACCAGGTGGTTTGACTCTCTGGTGATGTTTTGAAAGTGCTGTGGGAATGGCAATCAGTGTACATCTGATGAGACTGCTCCTTTAGGATGTGAATCAGGTCTGTTTGCTGGAGCAGTTCCATATGCTTGTATGAATATTTAGGGTGATTATGGTAATTTACAAACTCTATAATTAACTAGTATTTATAAGGGATGACAAAACCCATAAAAGATCAAATGGCTTTTGCAAACAATAAAAGCCCAACAGTCCTGTCAGGTACATCTTTGCAGTCTCTTCAGGGCCTTTACCCTATCTACCCTTAACCCTTAAAGCAGGAATCACAACTGCAGCAGACAACACTTTGATTTTTTTTCCAGAGAAAATAAATCAACATTACATGTGAATCAGCTGCCAAAAATAAAATAAGAAAATTAAATGTCATCTGCTACAAATTTTGCTAGGTGTTTTATGAGTTAAATTTGGATACCTTAACTCGTTACCATACTTGTCCTAAAGTTTGAACAAGCCCATTTTACTACCTGTTGATGAGTCTAAAAAAACTACTGGGTGAATGGCTCACCTGAGCAAGGCTTTGGATGAGCTATTGTGATCAATTGCCCTCCGTCCTCCGTCCGTCCACACCTTTGAACTATTTCTCCTCTGTAACCCCAGGGCAATTTTCTTCAAACTTCATGTGGAGCTTTGTGTTAAAGGGGGATTGAAAATTTATACAAATGGTCATGGTCTGTGAATCAAGGTGGCTGCCATGCCCATATATGGTAGAAACACTTAAAAATCTTTTTCTCTAGAACCAAGAAACCTTCAAGGCTGAATCTTGGTATATAGCATCAATGACTCAAGGTCTACCAATGTTCAAATGATGACTCTAGGTTGACCTTTGACCTTTCTACGGCAGGGTCAAATTTGGGTATCCATGTATTTGTATGGGGAAAGTATTGAAAAGTCATTTTCTCAAAAGACTAATGACTGAAACTTACAGTGAGTGACTAAAGTTGTAAAACAATTTAATTCTAATCAAAATTTTGTCCCCTGGGGGTTATCTGCCCTTGCCCCTTGGCAATATACAACTATAAAATGGTGTAATTTTTAAATGTCATCTCTTAGTTAATAATCAAAATTTTGTCCCTTGAGGGTTATCTGCCCTTGCCACTGGACTGTAAACATGTATAAAATTGTGTAATTTTTAAACGTCTTCTTCTCTGAAGCTGCTTGAGCAATTTTCACCACATTTCACGTGGGCCTTCTGTTGAAAGGGTATTGCCAATTTGTTCAGATGGTTCCGGGCAATTGAACAAGATGGCAGCCATGTCCATATATGGTAAAAACACTTGAAAATCTTCTTCTCCAGAACCAAGAAAGCTTTGGGACTGAATCTTGGTATATAGCATCGAGGACTCAAGCTCTACCAAGTTTTTTCAAATGATGATTATAGGTTGACCTTTGACCTTTTTATGGCAAGGTCAAATTTGTGTCACTATAGATTTGTATCGGCTGGGTGGGGGGGTGGGGGTGGGGCGGGGGGGAGCTGAATCTTGGTATACAGCATCGGGGACTGAAGTTCTACCAAGTTTGTTAAAATGATGAGACTTGGATGACCTTTTACAGTTTTATGGTATGGTCAAATTTGTGTACCAGTTGCTGTGGCAATACTGGAAGACTATTGCATGGCATTTGCAAATATGCAGGTGAGTGAATTGTGGCCCTTGGGCCTCTTGTTTTTGAATCCCATTTGAAGTATGTTTGTTCATGTTGCTATGAATTATATCCCCGTCTACCGAAGGGTAGGGGAACATTGTTTTTGGGATGGATCCTGTTGGCATCAGTGTCGGCGTCGGCGTAAAACTTCTTATCTGCTCTTTAAATACCCTTTGGAATACTTTGATGATACTTGGTAGGAATGTAGAACAGGACAAGACGACTTGTCACTTAAAAGAATAACAACTCTGGCTTTCTTACTTTTTGGGTTATGTCCTTTGTTTTGTTTGAAATACATTTTGTGTCTGCTTTGTAACATGAATACCCTTTGGAATATTTTGATGGTACTTGGTAGAAATGTAGAACAGGATAAGACGACGTGTTACGTACAAGAATGACAACTCTACCTTTCTGACGTTTGGCGTCATCTCCCTTTGTTGTATTTGACAGTGATTATGCATAGATTTCGTGTCTCTGTAACTTGACTACCCTTTGGAATATTTTGATGATATTTGGTAGTAATGTAGAACAAGTAAGGCGTCTCGCATACAAGAATGGCTATCTTACTATTGGAGTTATCTCCCTTTGATTTCTTTGAAATAGATTTCGTGTCCGCTCTGTAGCTCGAATACCCTTTGGAATATTTTGATGGTACTTGGTAGAAGATATAGAACAGGACTAGACGCCATATTGCGTACAAGTATGACAACTCTGCCTTTCTTACTTTTGGCTTTATCTCCCTTTGTTGTATTTAACAGTGATTATGCATTGATTTTGAGTCCGCTTTGTGAGTCAAATATACCCTTTGGATTATTTTTATGATACTTGGTAGAAATGTACAATAGGATGACATGCTGTGTTGCGTACAAGAATGACAACTCTGGCTTTCTTACTATTGGAGTTATCTCCCTTTTTTTGTTTTGTTTTAGAAATTGATTTCGTGTCCGCTATGTTACTCAAATACCCTTCGGAATATTTCGATGGTATTTGGTAGAAATGTAGAACAGGATGAGACAAGGTCTCTCGTACAACAATAACAATTCCACCTTTCTTACTTTTGGCATTATCTCCCTTTGTTATATTTGACAGTGATTATGCATTGATTTTGTGTCGACTCTGTAAGTGGAATACCCCTTTGGAATATTTTTATGATACTTTGTAGAAATGTAGAAGAGGATGAGACAACCTGTTACATACAAGAATGACAACTTTGGCTTTCTTACTTTTGGAGTTATCTCCGCTTCTTGTGTTTTAATTTGATTTCCTGTCCGCTCTGTAACACGAATACCTTTCGGAATATTTCGATGATACTTCGTAGAAATGTAGAACAGGACAAGATGACATGTTGCTTACAAGAATTCCAACTCTGGCTTTCTGACTTTTGAAGTTATCTCCCCTTCTTGTGTTTGAATTTGATTTTGTGTCCACTCTGTAACTCCAATACCTTTGGTTTATTTTAATTTTACTTGGTAGAAATGTACAACAGGACAAGACGACTTGTTGCATACAAGAATGACAACTCTGGCTTTCTTATTTTTGGAGTTATCTCCCCTTCTTGTATTTGAATTTGAGTTTGTGTCCGCTCTGTAACTTGAGTACCCTTCACAATATTTTGATGATATGTAGAAATGTAGAACAGGACGAGTCGACATGTCGCCTGCAAGAATGAAAACTGGTGGGATTGTGGATGACATTTGTTGTTTTTTTCTAAAAAACCTTTTCTAGTTTTATCTGTATTTATACAAAGAAAATATGTTTAAACTATTATATGTTTTCAAGCTCTGATCCTAACCATTTTTTTAACAAGACATTTTTCTGGAAATCACAGGAAAAAACAACTGACATAGTTCAAGTTTAGAAGAGTATCAGGTAACTATTTTTCTTATTTTTCCTCAAAAATATATGCTATGGGTACTCAAGTGAGATGTTTCTAATGACAACATATGTTTTCATGGAGAATCAGAAAATCATCACTAGTTTTGTTTGAATGATCTTATCCAGCTATGACCTGATCCAGCTATTAGTCAACTACCCACAACTCAAATGCATGAACTGTAGTGAGGGTATATTTCTAGACTTTTGGTTTTATTCAGCCTGAAAGAAGCAGAAATGGATGATGTCAGCAGTGAAAAAGTCAGCAGTGAAGACCAGGGGCAACAACTGAGTAGTAATACAGACTATGATCAGGTAGATTTGTATCCAGAGTTTTCACTGCCTTGCATTTTGCCAGTTTTTGAACAAAAAACCCCAACTTGTTCTGGATCCTCAAATGTTACCGCGTGGGTGATGTAATTTGTCAGTCGAGTTTTTTTTGTTTTTTTTTTTTATTTTGATTGTAGACTGAATGAACTCTCCCACATTATATATAAGCTTCAAATTTCGATTTGAGGTATCTCGGGCTATGTAATTTAGATATTCAGAGAGAAAAATGGTTGAACTACATGCAAACAGTAGAGACCCTGATTAGAGGCCCGCGTGCTGCATCATCTGATCTGGATCTGCACTGTTTGCAAACTACCTGTTTATCGGTCTCCAGTCTACAATGGGTTAATACAGGCTTTGAATTTTAATTTCTGATTTTGTTACTATCAGAATTTTCTCCCCATGAGATCTGTACTAGTAAAAAGTCCTGTGAAAATCCATCAAGGCTGGTAGTCAAGTAAGGCATAATCAAAAGCTATGCAAATAAAATCCTAGAGGGAACTACTGGCCGTGACTTGTGGGAAGTAAATATTTCAACAGCCAGGTAACTAGTCTACTCTCGCTTTTTAAATTGTCACTTTTGCAGATAGAACTTAAAAATCGGGCAGTGCTGTTCCCAACAACTTCATTTTCTCACCAAATAGAACAGATATGAGCATAGAATGACAAGCTTCTGATTTTTTGTGCAGTTTGTCCTAGATGAAGCAGGTCACAATTTCTGTTTTGATGATGATTGACACGCATTTTTTTTTTTTAGTTTTTAGGAAATCAAGGACAATCAAGTTGGTCAGAGTGATAAACTTAAGATAATGTATTGTTAGCTCACCTGAGCACGAAGTGCTCATGGTAAGCTATTGTGGTCAGTCAATGTCCGTCGTGCGTCATCCGTCGTCAACAGTTGCTTTAAATGCCTACTCCTCCTACACCCCTGGGCCAATTGACTTGATACTTGGTAGGAAGCATCAGGGTGACCTGTAGATCAAAAATAGCTAAAATCTTTCCGATCGGAAATCCATGATGGCCGCCATCTTGAAAATCTATTTTTCGCTTCTTCTCCTGAACCGAAAGGCCAATTGACTCCAAACTTGCTAGGAAGCATCGGGGTGACCTGTAGATCAAAAATAGCTAAAATTGTGCCGATCGGAAATCCAAGATGGCAGCCATCTTGAAAATCTATTTTTCGCTTCTTCTCCTGAACTGAAAGGCCAATTGACTCCAAACTTGCTAGGAAGTATCAGCGGACTTGTAGATCAAAAATAGCTAAAATTGTGCCGATCGGAAATCCAAGATGGCTGCCATCTTGAAAATCTATTTTTCGTTTCTTCTCCAGAACCAAAAGGCCAATTGACTCCAAACTTGCTAGGAAGCATCGGGGTGACTTGTAGATCAAAAATGGCTAAAATCATGCCGATCGGAAATCCAAAATGGCCACCATGGCAGCCATCTTGAAATTCTATTTTTCGCTTCTTCTCCTAAACCCAAAAGCCAATTGACTCCAAACATGGTAGGAAGCATTGGGGTGACTTATAGATCAAAAATAGCTAAAATCGTTCTGATAGGAAATCCAAGATGGCGGCCATCTTGAAAATCTATTTTTTGCCTCCTCTCCTGAACGGAAAGGCCAATTGACTCCAAACTTGCTAGCGGTGACTTGTAGATCAAAAATGGTTAAAATCGTGCCGATCGTAAATCCATGATGGCCGCCATGGTGACCATCTTGAAAATCTATTTTTCCCTTCTTCTCCTAACCGCAAATGCCAATTGACTCGAAACTTGGTAAGAAGCATTGGGGTGACTTAGAGATCAAAAATAGCTAAAATCATTCCAATCGGAAATCCAAGATGGCCGCCATGGCCACCATCTTGAAAATCTATTATTTTTTGCTTCTTCTCCTAAACCGAAATGCCAATTGACTCCAAACTTGGTAGGAAGCTTCAGGGTAACTTGTAGATCAAAAATAGCTAAAATCATGCTGATCGGAAATCCGAGATGGCCGCCATGGTGGCCATCTTGAAAATCTTTTTTTCACTTCTTCTCCTAAACCCAAAAGCCAATTGTCTTGAAACTTGGTATGAAGCATCGAGGTGACTTATAGATTAACTAGAGCTGGTGTTTGTAAAACACTATGCCCCCAACTGCCTGACTCTAACACTGTTTGACTCCAACACTGCTTAGCCATGACGGTAACAACAGTACAAATATATGATTTCAATGTTATTTTATCAAAGGGAAATAACTCTAAAATAGGAGATGATTGGGATAAGAAAAAAATACGGATCACCTATTTTTTCATGAGGAATCAAAACATGAAATTTCAAAACATTAACATACATGGTTCTAAACTTATGCTATACACAATAAAGCAACGACATTAAATGGCCCGAAATTGCGAAGGGCCATAACTCCAACATTTCATTTAATTGGTTCAAAATTTATTCAGGTGATCTCCTCCTCAATCCCAATCAGTATACCAAATATCATGGCTCTAGCTTAAATACTTTTTGAGATATCTTGCTGAAAAAGTCAAAATGCCTAGAACTACAAAGGGCCATAACTACATCAATTTTTCATGGAATTCCCTAAAAAACAAACCAGGTAATCTCCACATCATCCCCAATCAGCATATAATATTTCAAGACCCTAGCTTAAGTGCTTTTCGAGAAATCTTGCTGACAAGGTCAAAATGAGCAGAACTGCAAAGGGCCGTAACTTTATCAATATTTTCATGGAATTCTCTCAAAATATAATCGGGTAATGTACACATCATTCCCACTCACTGTATCGAATTTCAAGAACCCAGCTTAAATACTTTTCAAGATATCTTGCTCACAAGATTTAATTCTGATTTTTTTCAAAGGGGCATAACTTTAAATAAACAAGCTAGACAAGAAACAAAATACGGGTCGGCTATTTTTTCATTGGGAACCCAAATATAAAATTTCAAAACCCTAGCGTGCAGGGTTCTTAAGATATGGCATGCACAAAAAAAGCTTGATGAACGGACAAACAGTCGGATGGACAAATGAAGGCAAAATAATATGCCCCATCAATTTCATTCGAAACTGGGGGCATAATCAGGTCATCTACTCATCGCTACCAATCTATTCATCAAGTTTCAAGGCTCCAGCTTCAATAGTTTTTGAGATATTTTGTTCACAAGGGAAACATGCCCAAATTTACAAAGGGCCATTACTTATGAAATATTTTTCAGAATTTACAAAAAAATTAATCAGGTCATCTACTCATCATTACCAATCAATTCACCAAGTTTCAAGTCTCTAGCTCTAATAGTTTTTGAGATATTTTGCTGACAAGATACAAATGCCCAAAATAACAAAGGCGCATAACTCAAGAAGTATATTTCAAAATTTCTTCAAAAGTTAATCAGGTTGTCTACTCATCACTACCAGTCTATTCATCAAGTGTCAAGGCTCTAGTTCCAACAGTTTTTGAGATATTTTGCTGACAAGGTAAAATTGTCCAAAATTACAAAGGGCCATAACTCTTGAAGTATTTTTCAGAATTTCTTCAAAAATTAATCAGGTCATCTACTCATCACTACAAATCCATTTACTAAGTTTCAAGGCTCTAGCTCTAACAGTTTTTGAGATATTTTGCTGACAAGATAAAAATGCCTAAAATTACAAAGGGGCATAACTCAAGAAGTATATTTCAAAATTTCTTCAAAAGTTTATCAGGTTGTCTACTCATCACTACCAGTCTATTCATCAAGTTTCAAGGCTCTAGCTTCAATAGTTTTTGAGATATTCTGCTGACAAGTTAAAAATGCCCTAAATTACAAAGGGCCATAACTCATGAAGTGTTTTTCAGGATTTCTTCAAAAGTTAATCAGGTCATCTACACATCACTACAAATCCATTTACTAAGTTTCAAGGCTCAAGCTCTAACAGTTTTTGAGATATTTTGCTGACAAGGTAAAAATGCCCAAAATTACAAAGGGCCATAACTCAAAAGGCATTTTTCAAAATTTCTTCAAAAGTTAATCAAGTTGTCTACTCATCACTACCAGTCTATTCATTAAGTTTCAAGGCTCTAGCTCCAACGGTTTTTGAGATATTTTGCTGACAAGATAAAAATGCCCAAAATTACAAAGGGCCATAACTCATGAAGTATTTTTCAGAATTTCTTCAAAAGTTAATCAGGTCATCTACTCATCACTACAAATCCATTTACTAAGTTTCAAGGCTCTAGCTCTAACAATCTTTGAGATATTTTGCTGACAAGGTAAAATTGCCCAAAATTACAAAGGGCCATAACTCAAGAAGTATTTTTCAAAATTTCTTCAAAAGTTAATCAGGTTGTCTACTCATCACTACCAGTCTATTCATCAAGTTTCAAGGCTCTAGCTTTAATAGTTTTTGAGATATTTTGCTGACAAGATTGCATCCATATTTTTTCAAAGGGCCATAACTCAGAAAAGGGACATAATCCTGTCAAGAAAAAAAATACGTGTCAGCTATTTTTTCATGAGGAATCCATATATGAAATTTCAAAACAGTAGCATTCACGGTTTTAAAGTTATGCTATGCATCAAAAAGCGTGACGAACGGACGGACGGACGGACGAACAACCCAGAAGCAATATGCCCCTCCAACTTCTTTGAAGTTGGGGGCATAAAAATGGCTAAAATTGTTCTGATTGGAAATCCAACATGGCCGCCATGGCTGCCATCTTGAAAATCTATTTTTCACTTCTTCTCCTGAACCAAAAGGCTTATTGACTTTAAACTATGTATGAAGCATCAGGGTGACCTGTAGATCAAAAATAGCTAAAATCATCCCTATCAGAAATCCAAGATGGCTGCCATGACAGCCATCTTGAAAATCTGTTTTTCGCTTCTTCTCCTGAACTGAACAGCTGTTTGACTTGAAACTTGGTAGGAAGCATTTGGGTGACTTGTAGAACTAAAATAGCTTAAATTGTTTGGATCGGAAATCCAAGATGGCCGTCATGGCAGCCATCTTGAAACTCTTTTTTTCGCTTATTTTCCCGAACCAAAGGGCCAGTTGATTTGAAAATTCGTAGGAAGCATCAGGATGACTTGTTGATATAAAAATAGCTAAAATCGTTCCGATCGGAAATCCAAGATGGCTGCCAAGACAGCCATCTTGAAAATCTATTTTTCGCTTCTTCGCCTGAACTAAACGGCCATTTGACTTGAAACTTGGTAGGAAGCATTCCGGTGACTTGTAGATCTAAAATAGCATAAATTGTTTGGGTCGGAAATCCAAGATGGCCGTCATGGCGGCCATCTTGAAACTCTTTTTTTCACTTATTTTCCTGAACCAAAGGGCCAGTTGATTTGAAAATTCGTAGGGAACATCAGGATGACTTGTTGATATAAAAATAGCTAAAATCGTTCCGATCAGAAATCCAAGATGGCGGCCATCTTGAAAATCTATTTTACCCTTCTTCTTCTGAACTGAAAGGCCAGTTGATTCGAAACTTGGTAGGAAGCATCGGGGTGACTTGTAGATAAAAAATAGCTCAAATCATTGCGATAGGAAATCCCAAATTGCGGCTATAGCGGCCATCTTGAAAATCTGTTTTGAACTTTTTCTCCTGAACCGAAAGGGCAATCGACTCAAAGTTCATTGGAAGTATCCAGGTGACTTGTAGATCAACAGTAGCTAAAATCATTCTGATTGGAAATCCAAGATGGCTACCATCTTGTTTATGTTTATTATATTTTCCTGCCACTGTGCTGTTTACATGTATAAAATCATGATTCTTCAGAAACCACTTAGGCAATTGCCACCAAATTTCACATTGATCCTACTGTTGAAATGTGATTGAGAATTTGTTCAAATGATCACGCTCCATTGACTGTCATGCCATATATAATATTCTTCTTCAAAATTAGGATGATCTTTTCATTAGTTGCGATGACAGGATTGGAAAAATGTTGCATAACATCTGCATATCTGCAGTGGCTATGTCACTCAGGTGAGCAACCCGTGGCCCGTGTGCCTCTTGTTTCAAATTAGTACATTGTTACCAGACTCTATAGAAAGCTAGATATAGCAATGTTTTTAATATAATTATGACTTAAGGGAATTAAAGGCTACCCCTTACGGACCAGTTACCCCTTATGAGTCAAAGTACATTGTACTGACGTAAACAAAACGTATATACACCTGGACATGCTTCGACATAAACAAAACGTATATACACCTGGACATGCTTCGTATGCCAGGGGTATAAAGACCTAGACAGACTTTTAACTGTACGACTCGTTAGGGATAATTGTCCGTAAGGGGTAGCCTTTCCCGTAAGTCATAATTATATTAAAACATTGCTATGTCTGGCTCTCCATTTTGTCTGGTGACAACATGCTGATTTGAAACAATATACTATCTTAAGTTTATCACTCTGACCAACTTGATTGTTCTTGATTTACTAAAAACTAAAAAAAAAAAAGCATATCAATCATCATCAAAACAGAAAGTTTATACCCGATTTCTTCTGGGACAAACCGCACAAAAAAATGGGATGCTCATCATTCTATGCTCATATCTGTTTTATTTGGTGTGAAAATGTGTTTTTGGGAATAGCATTGCCCGATTTTCAAAACTCTATCTGTAAAAGTGATAAACAATTAAAAAAAGCAAGAGTAGTTACCTGTTTGTTGATATATTTACTTCCCAGTCCTGGCTGGAAGTTCATTTTCTTTGCATAACTTTTTGGTTATGCCTTAGGTAACTACTAGCTATGTTTATATAAAATTAGAGTTAAAAGTGATTTTCTAAAACTTACAACAACCTATAGTAGTGTGAAAGAACTCCTGTTACTATCAAAATTTTGTCCCAGGATGTCTGCCATGTCAGTCGATTGACTGATTGATTGATTGATGTTAATTCGGTAAAATCAACATACAAGTATACAACATTAAAAAACTAAGAATATATCACATAGCATATTACAAAAAAATAACATATTTAAAGGATTAAAATAAATAGTACTTAAAAAAAAGGAAAATTAAGATTAGATTATTCAGCATTAAATTTTGAAAAATTCAGATATAATATAAACCGTTTATGACTTTTATGAAAATTAAATGTGATTTAATTAATAAGTAAATTTATCAAACTGGAAATGCTATCACAGCTCTCTTTGAGATCCTCAGAAATTGACTAGATTTAGAAAACAAACAAATAGATTTAGCCATCTAGGACTGAAACTGATTTAGATGGAACTCACACCACACACACTCCTGGCCCTTGGACCAAAGATTGTGTGAGATGCAAGTTGAAAGTTCTAAGTGACTGTTTGACAGTATCCGTCCATAACTAAGATTCTGGATTCAATAATTAATTCCTGAAGTCAACGAGGGTAAACCAGACAAAATTATTAGATGAGAAAAACGTGTATGTTAAAAAAAACCTTGGATAACCCATGAAAGCCCTGAGGCTTATTTCCGATGGGGTCCTAATTGGTTAAATTCAAGATATTGGAGGAATAACAGCCTAGGGAATGCCAATTTTAGATTTCCAAATTATGCTTCATGTAATGAAAAACAGTCAGTAAAGTAAAATTCAGTAGTAACAAAACATATCAGCCTCCATAAGTTGCATTTGAGAATTCAAAAATCTTTTTAAGACATACCTGGAGATCTGGTGTGAGATCTGCCATGCGTGCAGCAAGCCAGCTACCTAAAAGGGAGCCCACTGATGTGGATGTTGTCCCTGTACCTGCACATTAATAAAAAACCCGATGATGATGATGATGATGATGATGATGATTTTACAGAGGTTTTAAATCTATTGAAAGTTTCTATCCTCTTAATGTCTGAAGGTAATGAATTCCAATCTTTAATGCCATTGAAGAAGAAAGTTGTGGAAGCATGCCTAGACATATGCAACAACAAAATTCTCAGAACTCCCTTGAGTGCTGTATATATAAACACCTGAAAACTTTCAAAAATGTTCCGATAGGTAGGATGGACAAGTGCCATTAAAGATTAAAAAACATGGTTTAATCTAAGTTGTTTGACTCTGTTTTCGACATTCAAGAAACCAAGACTGTCCAGTTCAGAATATCCAATATGTGAGTAGGGTCCAAGTTTTTATGCCCCCGTCATTTTCAATGGGGGTGCATATAGTATGACCGCTGTCCGTACGTACGTCCGTCCCATACGTAACACTTTTGGTTTCCGTGCGATATCTTTTGAAAGGATTGGTGAATTGGATTGAAATTTTATACACAGGTATATAATCATAAAATGTAGTTCAAGTTCGATTTAGGGTAAAATCCACCGATTATTTTGGGAGTTATGGCCCTTTTCAACTTTGAAAAATTTTCAACTTTGAAAAATGGTTTCCGTGCGATATCTTTTGAAAGGATTGGTGTATTGGATTGAAATTTTGTACACAGGTATATAATCATAAAATGTAGGTCAAGTTAGATTTAGAGTAAAATCCGTCTATTATTTTGGGAGTTATGGCCCTTTTTCAACTTTGAAAAATGGTTTCCGTTCCATAACTTTTATAAAGATTAGTGTATTGGATTCATATTTTATACACAAGCATATAATTATAAAATATAGGTCAAGTTCGATTTAGGGTAAAATCCACCAATTATTTTTGGAGTTACGGCCCTTTATCAGTGTTGAAAAATAGTTGAAAAATGGTTTCTGTTCGATATCTTTTGAAAAGATTAGTGTATTGGATTCAAATTTTATACACAGGTATATAATCATAAAATGTAGGACAAGTACGATTTACGGTAAAATCCACCAATTATTTTTGGAGTTATGGCCCTTTTTCACCTTTGAAAAATGGTTTCAGTTCCATAACATTTGAAAACATTAGTGAATTGGATTCATATTTTATACACAACCATATGATTATAAAATATAGGTCAAGTTTGAGTTAGGGTAAAATCCACCAATTATTTTGGAGTTACGGCCCTTTATCAATGTTGTAAAATAGTTTAAATATGGTTTCCGTTCGATATCTTTTGAATCGTTCTGATCCTATTTCTTACGTGCTACAATGTATAGTGTTGTGTAATATTTGGATAATAAAATATGTTTAAACCAAAAGATTAGTGTATTGGATTCAAATTTTATACACAGGTATATAATCATAAAATGTATGTCAAATTGGATTTAGGGTAAAATCCACCAATTATTTTTGGAGTTATGGCCCTTTTTCAACTTTGAAAAATGGTTTAGGTTCCATAACATTTGAAAAGATTAGTGAATTGGATTCATATTTTATACACAACCATATGATTATAAAATATAGGTCAAGTTTGAGTTAGGGTAAAATCCACCAATTATTTTGGAGTTACGGCCTTTTATCAATATTGAAAAATAGTTGAAAAATGGTTTCCGTTCGATATCTTTTGAAAAGATTAGTGTATTGGATTCAAATTTTATACACAGGTATATTATCACAAAATGTATGTCAAGTTGGATTTAGGGTAAAATCCACCAATTATTTTTGAAGTTATGACCCTTTTTCAGCTTTGAAAAATGGTTTCTGTTCCATAACTTTTGAAAAGATTAGTGAATTGGATTCATATTTTATACACAAGCATATAATTATAAAATATAGGTCAATTTTGATTTAGAGTAAAATCCACAAATTATATTTGGAGTTTACAGCCCTTTTTCAACGTTAAAAAATAGTTTCAGTTTCATATCTTTTGAAAACGTTAGTGTATTGAATTCAAATTTAACACACAGGTATATAATATTAAAATAGAGGTCAAGTTCCAAGTAGGGTAAAATCAACCCATTATTATGGGAGTTATGGCCCTTTTTCACCTTCAAAAGCTGTTTTCCTTTCGAAATTTTTTTTAAAAAAGATTGATTTGTCCCTTTTTTCAACTTCATTTTTTGCAAAATACCTGCGTGTGGTTGAGGATGGCCCTGGGCGGGGGCATCTGTGTCATACTGACACATTTCTAGTTTAATAAATCAAACTGTTTTGTGTAACCTGGAGTTTTTTCTTCAATGTTTTATTCAACCTTGCCTACCAAGACAAGCAAGAGTAATCAATATGACACCGTATCAATGTTTAACATAGAGACTTCCTGGTTTTTTCATCCAAACATGAACTTTGCCTATGAAGAAACTTAAGTCTCAAATTTATCTTACCGATAATACTATTTGCGATTGTCTCCCCCAATAAGAAGTTGTCCAAGTTAACACCTAAATATTTTACAGAAGATTGCGCCTTCATTGTGTGCTCACTGCATTCAATCTCAAAATTATGAACTTTTCTGAGTTTTCTTCTTAACCCAAACAAAATACATTCTGTTTTAACAAGATGCAATGATAACATTGGTGACTAGCCATTTACTACAAGATTCCAATTCTGAGGTGAGTTTCCTAGATATAACTAAGATCTTTATGCGAAAAAAAGATAGCACTGTCATCGGCATACGTGTATAACAGAAGTTTACATTCAGAGCTGATGCAAATGGTCATATCATTCACTAGCAAAGAAACAACAAAGGACCAAAGATGCTACCTTGAGGGACACCACAAGTTATAGGAGAATGGTCTGAGAGATTGCATTAGTCTTTACCCTTCCATGTTGTTTGCGCCTACCCCAGGATTATATACATGTATAAAATCATGAAAAAAAAAAAAAAGAAAGTAATATGTAAAATCAGTCATAAGTCAAGCATACTTTACAATCAAAATTTTTATCCTTGTGTGTTATCTGCCCCTATCCTTGGGGTACGTACATGTACAAACCCACGAAAAAATTCCCATAAAAATTAAGAGTTAACAGCAATTTCCTGAAACTTACAACAGTTGATTGTTAAAAGCTTTCTGTTACTATCAAAATGTTGGCCACTAGTTGTTTTCTGCCCTTATTGCAGGGTTATATAATTAAAGTAGAAAAAATCAGAATCTTAAGTATTTTTTTTTTTTTCTGAAACTAAGAAATGATGAAATCAAAAAAGATTTCTGTTACTGTCATACTTTTGTTCCTGGGAGCATTATCTGCACAAACCCTAGAGCTCTGTAAATGTGTAAAACAAAAATAAATAATAAATAAAATAAAAAATAAAATAAAATAAAATAAATAAATAAAGTCAGAGTGGTAAGTGATTTTTCTGAAACTTTAACAAAATACCATAGTGACAAAAGCTTTCTGCTACTACCAAACAGTTTGTGCCTTTGATGTTGCCTGCCCCTACATTGTGGCTATATATACATACCAGTATATAGAATCATGAAAAAAAAAAAGTCACATAAAATCAGTTTTAGAGGAACAATGGACTTTCATTTAGCATTAAACATTTATCCCCAGGGCAGTTATTTCACCACCAAAGAGCTTTACGTGTTTGCATATTAATACCTTAGTGCTCAGGCGAACAGTTCAGGCCCGCTTGGGCCTCTTGTTGCTTTTTATCTATTTGTTATTTTGTGATACTTCAAGACCATCATGACACTTCAGTAATTTTATGAGTCAATTTCAGGAAAAAGAAGCTGACAGAGTTCACAGAGGAATAAAGAGAAAATTTTGTAATGATCAAGCAGTCACTGGTAAATGCACCAGTCAGTCAGTTATGGATACAACAAACAAGAAGAGTCAAGATTGTCAGATAGATTTTAAAAGAAAAAAAGAAACAGATGAAACCAGAATTTTCAGATTTAAAAGAAAAGAAACAGATAAAATCAGTATTGAAAAGGCTGAAGTGTTTGCTTCTGTTGAAGTAAATGACAGTAAATTTTCTAAAGATAAAACTCTGGTGGATAATGTTTGTCCCACATATTCCATTGGACAAAATGTGCTTCATTTTAACCATGAGAATAAGTCAGATGTGTTTGTAAATGCAGTTAAGTCAGACCTGGGTGATATTGAAAGTGCTGTATCTAAAACTCTACAGGATGCTTGTTCAGCAGGTGAAACTTGTAAGGAAGGAAACAACAACAAAGTCTTTGATTCCAGTTTCATTAATATTAATACATTGAATAATTTAAATCCAGTCCCAGAGTGCAAGCAATCTGTATTACAACAGCAGGAAATTAAAGAAGTAAGTGTATGTTCAAATTCACAGAACAGACAAAAACCATTTACTGACAGCGTGGAAACACTGTTGTTGGAAACAAAAGACAGCAAAGCTTCTGACCTGAAAGAAAACTTACTTATTTACGGACAATCTGAGGAGACACCAGGTGAATCAGAACAGTTAGAGTTAGTAAAATTGAAGGACATGGATGCAGAACAACTGTACAAGTTGGACAATGATAGTAGAAAAGATTCAACTGTTATTAAGGGGGCTATTCCTGCAGATCACAGTACAAGGGTGACAGGAAATGGTACACAGAAAAGTGGAAATAAAACTAAAGAAGTTCTTGATGATTTTAAAAGTGGATCTTCTAATTCAGTAAAACATAATAGTTTCATAAAGAGAGATCCAGAAGACTGTCATTACACTGAAGTTGATAAGGAAACTATTAATGCTAAAAATGAAACAGATACTATTCTATTTAATGCAGAGAAGGAGAATTTTGTAGAACATGAAACAGGTGATACTAGTGGTCTAGTAAATACAATAACTAATGAAGCAGATCTACTACAAAGTGATTCAAAAGAAAATTTGTCCAGCACCACCGTAACCATTGAGGAAATATATTTGCAGAGCACTGATCCAGTAAATGTAGAAAATGCTTTGGGTTATAAACAGCATGAGCACATAAATTTGGGTCAGGTTTTGCCAGTTTTAGAAGTTGATTTTGAAGCTATTTCTACCAATAATACACCTTTATCTGTGGATGTGGCTCAGGAAGGTAAGTCTAACTAAAGGCCCATGAGCCAGAAATTGCACTTCTGGATTAGGCTGATCGTGATATGTTACACTATGCCATGGTGGCCATCTTAGCTATCAAATCAGACTGCCTTTAGCAATTCAGAATCTGATGTTGTTTGAAGAGTTTCAAGATTGCCGCCATGGCCCCCATCTCATATATTGGAACTGAATGATTTTAGCAGTTTTGAATCTCCATGTCACCCCGATGCCTCCCATCAAGTTTCGGCTCAATCTGACTTACACTTTGGGAGGAGATGTGGTTTGAAGAATTTCAAGATGACCGCAACCCCATTGGATATCAAGACGGAACTATTTTAGCAGTTCTCATCTCTATAACACCCCAATGCCTCTCATCAAGTTTAAGCTTAATTCAACTTATGGTTCGGGAGCAGACGTGATTTGAAGATTTTCAAGATGATTACCATTGTGGCCATCTTGGCTATCGACGTAACCATTTTAGCAATTCTAAATCCCCATGTTGCCCCAATGCCCTCCACTAAGTTTAGGCTCAATCTGACTTAACGTTCGATAGATAGCAATTGAAGAAATTCAAGATGGCTGCAGTGGAGGCCATCTTGGATATCATAACAAAATGATTTTAGTAATTCTGATTCTCCATGTCGCCTCAATGCCTCACCAAGTTTTGTCTCATTCGACTTACCATTCGGGAGCAAATGTTATTAGAAGATTTTCAAGATGGATGTCGGAACAGAACCATCTTAGGAATTCTGAATCATTATGTTGCTTTGATGCCTAATATCAAGTTTCAACTCCATCCAACTTATGGTTTAGGAGATGTCGTTTACAGAATTTCAAGATGGCCACCGTTACAAAAGGATTTTAGCAGTTCTGAATCTCCATGTCGCGCCAATGCCTCCCACCAAGTTTCAGCTCAAACTGACTTAGGGCTTGACAGCAGCTGTGGTTTGAAGAATTTCAAGATGGCCACTATGGCAGCCATCTTGGACATCTGAACAGTACCATTTTAGCAATTCTGAATCTCCATGTCACCCCAATGCCTCCCATCAAGTTTCATCTTGATCCGACAAGGTTCTGGAGGAGATGTTGTTTGAACAATTCCAAGATGCCCACAGTGACAGCTGTCTTGGATATTGGACAGAACCATTTAAGCAATTCTGAATCTCCTTGTCACCCCCAGTGCCTCCAGACAAGTTTGGGCTTAATTCGGTAGCATTCCGGAGCAGATGTAGTTTGAAGATTTTCAAGATGGCGGCCATCTCGTATATCTCGGAATGAAAAAGATTTTAGCAATTCTGAATCTCTATATAGCCCCAATGCCTTGTGTCGTTTCAGCTCAGTCCAGCTTATGATTCTAGAGGAGATGTCGAAAATGTGAAAATGACAGGACAGACGACGGACAACAGGCCACGGCATAAGTTGACCTGGAGCAGCTGACAATTGAAGATCTTCAAAATGGCTGCCGTGGTGTCCATTTTGGATATCATAACAAATGAATTAAGTTTTGGCACAATCCAACTTACAGTGTGGGAGGAGATGTCGTTTGAAGATTTTCAAGATGGCCGCTATGGTGGTCGCTTGAAAATTGGAACAGAAATTTTTTATATTCTGAATCTCCATGTAGCCACAATGCCGCCCACCAAGTTTCAGCTCAATCCGACTTATGATTCTGGAGGAGATGTCCAGAATGTGAAAAGCTAACAACAGACAACGGCTGGACAATAGGCCGTGGCATAAGCTGACCTGGAGCAAAGCTCCAGGTGAGCTAATAATATCTAAATACACTTTTAAGACCAAATACACGACAGATTTCTGACATTTTTTGTTGCACCTGCATTAGCATGAGCTACTAAGCCTCACAGGTATGCAAGTTTTCATTGGATCATTTGTGTGTTCATTCATCTGTGTTCATTCACCTCTACCATAGCGTCCACCCTAAATGGAGTCTACAAACTGTAAAACTTAAGTTAGTTTCACTTCACATATTGTTTTATCTGGGTGAGCTAGAATGGATGACAACTCTCACTCTTTGGTGCTTGTTTTCACATTTTAGTGCACAGGTGTGACATAAACTTCTGCAGTTCTTCTTTTTTTTTTTTTTTTTACAAGAGACAATTTTTATGACTTCCTGGCACAGCCTTCTCCTTCTGAAAAGGGGTCTACTCTACAGTGAAAAGATTTGCTCCCTTGTCTGGGCACTTCTAATGAGTATACTCATATATTCCTGGAGAAATAAGAAAAATATTTACCTGACAGTGATACTCCCTCTATGGATGATAGGATTATGCAGAACATTTTGTATATTCAGGGGCAGAGCCAGGAACTGTATGCAGATGAAATTTGATGCTCTGAACAACTTATAGGTGAAAATAATTTAAAATAGCCAAATTTATGTTGAAGCCCAGACTTTATGGCTTCTCCCTTGCTATACGCCTGTAGTACGCAAAATAAGATTTCATTTTATGGATGGCAGGAATTTCTGATACCCCAACACGATTAATTCTGGAATTGCCTTTACTATAGTTGCATTATTTGATAAGTGTCTAAAATTTAGTGGCCGAACTGCATACAGTGTAGATACTAATCAGACTGCTTCTTTAGCAGGAGCCGTTTGATCTGGGTCTACAGTGTTTGCTCAGGCATGTCTCTGAACATTTAGCGCACTGTATTTACTGTATGTATTCGAACAGACAGGCCTGAGAAAACAGTGTAGACCCAGATGAGAAGCTGCAGAACTTGGCATCTCATCAGGGTCTACAGTGTTTGCCAATCATTCAGCAATTTTTAGACACATCAGGTAGTAAATTGTACTTGTTCAAATTCTATAACATGTACTGTAAGAAGTTGAGGTGTCCTAATAAATATGGTAAAAATACGGTAATACCTTACTAAAGTCAACTATCCTTATTTCAGAAATTGTTACCGGTATCTCAAGCCCTAGATGTGCTACTGAGGCTCCAGAAGTAACTGCAGATACTACGGATGACCTTACAGATTCTCAGCTCTGTGCCATGGACTGGTCTCAGTTTCCCCAAGAAAGGTAATTTCCCCACTGGCATAACCATAATAACCTAAGTATTGGGTGGTCAGTGTAGACTTCTCATATCTTGAATTATGTGTGCATGCAATAAAGACTCAGACTCAGATCATTAGTGTACATCCTGCACATTGACAGCTTCTGTTCAGTCTTTACTGTCTATATTGGAAGAAACCTTTGACCCTTGGCAGTCCAATGAGGGCCCTGTGAAAACTGATCAGACTGTGGAAGCACAAGCTGATTTGTAGAAGATGCATGTTCCAAACTTTGTCTCAGTACTCATAGCTCCAAAAAAGAGGAAGTAACAGGTAAATGTTTTTCTTATTTCTCCAAGAAAATATATGTTGTGGGTACTCAATAGATATATGTTGTGGGTACTCAATAGATACCTCTGTGAGGCCCTTCTAATGAGTACCCATAACGTTTTTGTGAGCAATCAGAAAAATATAAATACTTTTTGGTGGAAAAAGCTGGAGCTATGTGTACTAATACATGTAATTGAAAGTTCATAGCTCCAGATAAAAAATTCTGAGAAATATTTTTCGCTGTTAAAATGTGCAGACAAATCAAAATGCATTGCTGTATATATATATATGAGACATACTTTTTAAGCAAAAGCCTCGTGTGAGCGGTAGGGTGATGGTAAGGGTCTGCTGTACTTGCAGTAGGTGGGGAAAGGGAGCATTTTAGTATTTTCTTCTGTTTCTATCCTGTCACTCACTTTTTCTCTCATCTTCCTTGGTATCCCTTACCTCTCCTATACTTAACCCTTCTGTTCGTCTCTTTTTTCCCTTTCTCAGGGAGATGACACAAAATGACCCACAAGACATGTTCAACAAGAACTCAAACAAACAAACAAACACATTTATAATAATGTATGTTTACTTTTTTTTATTTGATCCTCTGACAGTGTACTCAGAATGATACAGTGTACACGTACTTAGAACTGCCACACTGAGGCAATAATTATTATCCTGTTGAATAATGAGTACCACTAGTCATAGAATGATTTTGTTAAGACAAACCAATATCTTGGTGCCCCTAAAGGGGACTGGATACACTTGTGAGATTTTCTGCCACTTTTACAAGGGAGACAACATTTTTGACTTGCATGTCCCTTCTGAAAGGGGAAAAAAAGAATTTGCTCCTCTTGAGAGCATAGAGGAACAAATTCTTTTCTTTTAGAGCAGATCCTTTTCAGAAGGGAAGCAAAATCAATTTGACATCATTGCCTCTTCCAACAGTGTATCCATTCCATTGCCCGTCAGTGTTGAACGATAAGGCCAATTTTGGTTAGAACTATAATCAAGCTGCTTAGAGGACTAAGCCTGCCCAGTAAACGTGTGGTTAGGTAAACAGACGCGCTCCACATGACCCCATTGGGTTGACTGGGCCGTAAAACCTCAACACAAACAAACAAGCCGACTTTTTATTGGTTTTGAAGAAACATCTAGTTATTGATCAATTCTTTGTTCTGTACAAAATCTGTTTTTCATTGGTTGCAATCATATTATCATGTGACATCACATTTGCATACTTTTGAACGTTTCTGAACTAGTCCTGTGCCAGTGATTTGCATCTATTTTTTTCGTACCTCTGTGCAGAATAACATAAGGCTGTGCATACCGAGGAGCTTTGTATTCAAAACAAATCAAAACGTCCAATAGCCTGCATGAATGCATGAATAACCCCACTGCATGCAGTATTTGTCCCCTATTCTTTTCTGGAAAGGTTTGAGCAATTTTCACCAGATTTCACATGGAGCTTTCTGTTGTAAAAGTATTGACAATTTGTTCCAATGTTTCTGCGCCATTGAACAAGATGGCTGCCATGCCCATATATGGTAAAAACACTTAAATATCTTCTTCTCTAGAACCAAGAAAGCTTTTGAGGCTGAATCTTGGTATATAGCATTGGGGACTCCAGATCTACCAATTTTGTTCAAATGATGGTCATAGGTTGACCTTTAACCTTTTTACTGCAAGGTCAAAGTTGCGCCCCAATACATTTTCATTTTTCTCAATGGATTAAAAACTACCATAGTGACTGAAAATTACAACGTATGATTAAAATAGTAAAACTTTAGCTACTGTCAAAATTCTGTGGACTATCTGCCCTTGCCCTTCGGCTGTATACATGTATGGAATTATGAAATCTTTAAATGTCTTCTTTGAAACAGCTTGAACAGTTTTCATTAGATTTCATATGGGGCCTTCTTTCCAAAGGATGTCGACTATTTGTTCAAATGGTTCTGTGCCATTGAACAAGACGGCTGCTATGCCCATATATGGTAAAACACTTAAAAATCTTCTCCAGAATTAAGAAAGCTCCGAGGCTGAATCTTGGTATACAGCATTGGGGACTCAGAGTCTACTAAGTTTGTTGAAATGATAATACTAGACCTGTGACCTTTTTATGTTATGGTCAAATTTGTGTCCTAATTGCTGTGGCAGTACTGGAAGAAGTTGCATGGTATTTGCAGATACGCAATAGCTGTTTTTATCAGGGCAGAAAGGAGTCATATTGTTTTTGGGACGTCAGGGTTGGCATAAATCTTCTTGTCTACTCTGTAACTTGAATACCCTTCGGAATATTTTGATGATACTTGGTAGAAATGTAGAACAGGATGAGAGGAAGTGTTGTGCACAAGAATGACAACTCTGGCTTTCTTACTTTTGGAGTTATTTCCCTTTGTTTTGTTTGAAATAGATTTCATGTCAGCTCTGTAACTCGAATACCCTTTCAAAATATTTTGATGGTACTTGGTAGAAATGTAGAATAGGACAAGACAACGTGTCGCATACAAGAATGACAACTTTGCCTTTCTTACTTTTGGCGTTATCTCCCTTTGTTATAGTTGAGAGTGATTATGCATTGATTTCTTGTCCGTTCTGTAAGTCGAATACCCTTTGAGATATTTTTATGGTACTTAATAGAAATGTAGAACAGCATGAGCTGACTTATCACATACAAGAATGACAACTCTGGCTTTCTTACTTTTGGAGTTATCTCCCTTTGTTTTGTTTGAACTAGATTTCAAACACCCTTCATAATATTTTGATGATACTTGATAGAAATGTAGAACAGGACGAGAGGATGTGTTGCCTATAAGAATGACAACTCTGGGGTTGGGGTGGGGGGACATTTGTTTGTTTTTTTTCTTCTAAAAACCCTTTTCTAGTTTTCTTTAGTATTATCCTTGCATGACTTCAGAAAATGGTTCCTGCTCAATATCTTGAGAAAGAAACAATGGATTGTGATCCAATTTGGCATATGAATAATTCAATTGATATTGACATAGCTTGGAATTGTTACACAGTGTTTTGTGTCAATTTTCATCAGGGTTATGACCCTTTCTACGGTCATTCTCTCCCTTCCGCTGATTCAAGAAGGGTAGTTGTCAGTTTCTGGCGAAAGAATGTGCACAATACTGGTTAACCGCTTAGAGGACTAAGCCTGCCCAGTAAACGTGTGGTTAGATAAACTGACCGCGCTCGACATGACCCCATTGGGTTGACTGGGCCGTAAAACCTCAGCACAAAGAAATTGACGTCATAAAATCAAGTTAGATTCCTTACACAAGAGGCCCATGGGCCACAACGCTCAGCTGAGTTAACTGCTGTAAGTTAATCAGGTCACTTACTCATCATTCCCTATTCGCCCATCAAGTTTCAAGGCATTGGCTTAAACAGTTTTTGAGATATCTTGCTTACAAGGTTAAAATGCTGAAATTTTCAAAGGGCCATAAGTAAAACCAGTTTAAACCCCAGGGGCTTGATTGGCAGGATTTATATAGGGGACCATCAAACATTGCTACATACTAAATACATAAGCTGTGGGCCTGATGGTTTCAGAAAAGAAGCTCTTTTAAGTTTTTCTCATTATGTCTGTGGGAGTATATGACGCCCGGGGCTTGGCCAATTTAGACCCCAGGGCATGGATGGCAGGATTTATGTAGGGGACCACTAAACATTGCTACAAACTAAATATATGAGCTGTGGGCCTCATATTTTCAGGGAAGAAGATTTTTTTAAGTTTTTCCCATTATAAGTCTATGGGAGCTAATGACCCCCGGGGCGTGGCCAGTTTGGACCCCAGGGGCTTGATTGGCATGATTTCTGTAGGAGGCCACTAAACATTGCTAACGTACTAAATATATAAGCTCTGGGCCTCATGGTTTCAGAGAAGAAGATTTTTTAAGTTTTTCCTATTGTAAGTCTATGGGAGTTAATGACCCACGGGGTATGGCCAGTTTGGCCCCAGGGGCTTGATTGGCAGGATTTATGTAGGGGACCATTAAATATTACTACATACTAAATATGTAAGCTGTGGGCCTCATGGTTTCAGAGAAGAAGATTTTTTAATTTTTTTCCATTACAAGTCTATGGGAGCTATATATCGGCATGGCGGCCATCTTGATTTACGGACCGTGACCATTTTTACAAATTTTCAGGCCCCCTTTAATACAAAGCTCCACACTAAGTTTGAAGAAATTTGGCCCAGGGGTTTCAGAGGAGTCGTTCAAAGGTGTGAATGGACGGAAGGACAAAAACGGACAGAGATTGATCACAATAGCTCATCCTGAGCCTTCGGCTCAGGTGAGCTAAAAAACACAATATATGAATAAATAATGAAACTGCTTCTTCTCTGACAAATTAACCTGATTTGTCCAGATCGTAAACAGACTGTGCGGGCTGTGCATAGCTGCAAAAGCTGGTTCCCTTTAAAATTTCAATAAAAGGCCATGGTCAGACCTTCCCCACGGTATTCAAAAGATTCTTTCCGTGATGTACGGTAAATGCCTGAAAATTTCATACACCCAAAGTTTGACAAAATGCCATATGCAAATAGTGCAGACCCAGATCAGACTGCTCCTGAAGGAAAAGTCTGATCAGGGTGTACACTATTTGCGATTCCACTAAGTATTTTAAGAAACATCTGCATAAAAAGCAAAAAGGTATGAAACAAAGTGTGTGAAATTTTAGAATATTTTGTGTTGTATCTTATATTTCAGGGTCTGTGAGCAGTCTGTTGTGATTCCTGCACAGGCAAGATTGAAACCAGAAGGTGCCAAAGTATCTCCTCCTACCAGAACAAAACCAGAGGATGCTACAGCCATTATGAAAGGCTTAATTAGAGAGATATCTAATCTCAAGTAAGTTGGTCTTAAGAAAACTTATTATGTGGGCCACATCAAGCAGAAAAATGCCTTCGACCATGTGCAAAATGCAAAGATTTAGATCATCCTGTGCATGTGCAAAGTATCATCTGGGCGTTTGCTCTCCATTCATGCATTATGTAGTCTCCAATGATTCTGTTAGTGGTCAGTGAGGGTCCTGATCAGACTGTCCACAAGAATACACATTTTCGCAAGCATGACTCATGTGCAGTTTGAGAAAAGGGACCCTATTGCATTGCTGTAAGCAAACAATCTGGGCCCAGTTGTTCAAAGCATTGTTAGCTTAACGAGCTCGTTAAGGGTCATTTCGTTATCTGTTTTAGCGGATTCAGTATACAATATTCTGATATTTTTTGCTGAAAAAATGTGAGTAGCTTTTGCACTGCAAAAGCTACTCACATTTTTTCAGCAAGAAATTTCAGCGTATTTGCGTATCACTGGATGTAAATTTTAACGAATCATTAACTAACGACATCGTTAGTTTTGAACAACTGGGCCCTGAACTGCAGTCCGATCTGGGCCTGTTATATACTGCGAGAGGTAACGAAGCTCTTGATCAGACAACATGAGTGTGCAGGCTGCTCGGGTCTTTATTGCCAGCATGTCATAGGGGCTTTTTTCTCATGTTGTGTGACATGGAAATAGAGTACATCCTGAACAGTCTGAGATCAAGCTGTCCAAATAGGGCATATGTATTTCACTTTGTAAAGGGCATGTTCTGATAACTTGGCCCGATTCCCCATTTGAAAATAAAGAGGGCCGCAGTTTTGAAAACAGTAATATCAAAAAAGTAATTACACAGATTTTTTAATTTATATGTCTTCTTTATTACAAATAAACTTTTGTATGTGTTATTGCAGATATTGAGCCATTTTATAAGTCTTTTTACACCTACTCCTAAAACATCTTTTTTTTTTAGATAGATATACCATGGACTCAATGTCCACCAAATTATTGAACCATTTTCCGTTGTTTTTTTCTTTTGTTTTTTTTTATTAAATACATTTTTAGAACCTATCAGATGGTATTATGAACAATTGCTAAGTATCGATCTTTAGATCACAGGACAAATGTCATAGCTTTTCCTATAATAGTTGTTAAAAAGGGGGTAAAAACCTTTTCAAATTGATGTGCCTTTCATGCCATGACGGACAAAATCATTTTGTCTATTTACTATCTATACTACATAAAACACAAAACTGTATTATTATCAGTAGGGCTACGTATTGGAGTTTTCATGTCCAGCAATTTCAGAAATTTGTTTGTTTGAGTTGAGGTTTTATGGTCTTGTCAACCCAGTGGGGTCATGTCGAGCGCGGTCAGTTTACCTAACCAAACTTTTATTGGGCAGGCTTAGTTCCTCTAAGCCGTTAACCAGTATTGTGCACATTCTTTTGCCAGAAACTGACAACTGCTCTTCTTAAATCAGAAAAAGGGAGAGAATGATCATAGAAAATGTTTCATGATCAAACTCCACGAAAGAATGTTGCCGACCAGGCAGGGGTCGAACCCGCAACCTCCTGATCACCAGTTGGATGTACATCCAACTGAGCCACCAAGGCCGGTGCAATTTCAGAAATACACTGTACATAGAATTTATGTGTAATTAAATACATAATAATGTTAGCAAAAAAACGCAAAAAGGTGACCCAAAATTATTTTAATTTTACTCTTGTAAGCATAATTAACCAAAAAACATAAACAGAATGAAATTTGACACGGTTCAGAAATCCCACCTGAAAACAGGAAATTCTCAGCTGATCAGAACAAAGCACACAGCGTATATGACATGTAATTAGTATCACAAAAAATACCAAACTGTAGGCTTAGTCCTCAAAGAGGTTAACCAGTATTTGTGCACATTCTTTTGCCTAAAACTGACAATTGCCCTTCTTGAATCAACAGAAGGGAGAGAATGGCCATAGAAAATATCTCATGATCAATCATTTCGAACGAATGTTGCCAAACCCGAGGATCGAACCCAGGACCTCCTGATCACCAGTCAGATGGGCATCTGACTGAGCCTACGCGACCAGCTGTATGGTAAGGAGTTATGGTGTCCGAATACATGTACTTGGGTTAAGTCTTTATTTTATGCAAAGATATTCAGTCTGATGCACATAAAATTGGATAGGTATTAATGGTTTTCCATGAACTTGCCTTAATTATAACCAGCTTTTCCTTTTCTTTCAGTCAAATGATACTGAGAACCAAAAGAGAAATGGAGAATATTAGACATCAGAGACAACAGAGTTACAGTTCAGGCAAAAGATAATTCTTCTTTAACCTTAAAAAGACAAATTATAACTTCAGCAGATGACACTTTTTTTTTTTTTTCAATTTTATAGAAAAATAAGGCTTGACATTTCAATTTAGTTTGACATTTGCCCAGCTTTCTGGCAAAAGAATGTGCACAATACTGGTTAACCGCTTAGAGGACTAAGCCTGCACAGTAAACGTGGTTAGATAAACTGACCACGCTCGACATGACCCCATTGGGTTGACTGGGCCGTAAAACCTCAACACAAACAAACATTTGCCTAGCAGACATGCCACATCAATTGCCAAGCCTTACTTTCTCTGAAAAATAACAGGGTCTAATCAGGGTCTAAACTGTTTGCATTAAATGTAGGAATTTCTATAAAACATAGCATGTGTAGTAATAAAAACAAGACGCCTGCTATTGGAAATAGACTGGTCCAACGAGTTGTAGTAGAAGAGTCCACTTGATGTAAATGCGTTAAGGTTGAAAAAATGCTCCCAGTTTCTATTAATGAAACAAAAACTTATTAACCCTTGTCCTGCTGAACCCGGATATACTCTGCTTTTGCAAACAGTGTAGATCCAGATCAGTTGGCTTCAGAAGCCAACTGATCTGGTTCTGCACTGTTTGCCATTCAGTATATGAATTTATGTCAACAATCTGGATCAAGGAATCTCATTGGCTGAAAATCAGAAGTGGGCGGGACATCTTAATTTATTCAGCATGACAAGGGTTAAAAGTGGAAATATTAGAAACTTGTTGCATTAAAATTATTTTTGAATTGTTTTTGGACCTCACTTGATACATTGAAACGATATACAGTTGCAGAACATACATGATTTAGAAATAAGCAAAGATTCTGATGAATTTTTCTGATGGTTTATATGCTCACCTATGCCTATCAGAAGCTTTTGGATAGTACCAAAATTCCTTGCCATAATTATCCTGAACTTTAGACAAGTTAACTCACTGGCATTGTGTCTAAAGGTTGCCAATAGAATGGCCTATAACTTGGGAGCAGTTTGATCTGGATCTGCACTGATCGGCCAGGCATGTCTACTGAATAATTACGAATGATGTATACTAGTATGCACTGACCGATTCCAACCATAAGCACTATCTACCATATTTACTCTGTCAAAACGGACATGCTAGAAAAACAAACCCAGATCAGATGCCACAGAAGGGATCGTCTGCCTTTCATCCCAACGGTTTTAACCCTAGTCCTGCTGAACCCGGATATGTCCTGCCTTTGCAAACAGTGTAGATGCAGATGCTGATCAGTGAAGAAGCCAACTGATCTGGATCTGCACTCTTTGCCATTAAGTATGTGAATTTATATCAACAATCTGGATCAAGTAATCTAACTGGCTGAAAATTAGAAATGGGAGGGGTGTCTTAATTTATTCAGCAGGACAAGGGTTAAAACATATTAAAAGGTAGTAAAATGGATATGTTCAAATTTTAAGACTGGTGTCCTAAGGTGTTAAGATGTAAATAAGGAAGATAAACGTTCTGCATGCTGGGTATAAATTTCAGCCGACAACATTTTTTCTTATTTTTCCAAAAAAAAAAAAAGGATTTGACATTTCATGCAAATTGTATCCATAGTATGAGACAATGCATGAAATGTCTGAGCCTGTTTTCTGGAAAAATAAGAAAAACAAAAACATGTTAATATCCCACCAAAATCATGTGGCTGGCAGGAAACTGTCAAAAAATTGACAAAATTTGCCCATTTGTATACCCAAACCAGATCTCCACAATATATACTAAGTTTAGTGAAAATCCATTGATGTTTACTTGTTATCATCCAGAAACGAAAATACTGATGTGTGAAGGGCAGATAACTCTATCAAAAAATTGACAAAATTTGCCCAATTGGCATTCCCAATGCAGATTTCCATAATATTAATGCACACACCAAATCTGGTGAAACTCAAATGATACTGTACCCAAGTTATCATCCAGAAACAAAAATATGGACATGTGGTGGGCAAATAATTCTGTCAAAAATTGCCAGCCTGGGTGGCTCTTCCTGTACTTTCATTCCTGTTCTTTTATAAAAATGAGCTTATAATGCAAAGGTAGTTTTTCTATGGAGGGGGTGAAAAACAGAATAGAATAGCACATTATCTATAGGTTAATGTATTACGAAGTTAAAATGAGCTTATAATGCAAAGGTCGTTACAACAAAGTCTTGCATAAATGTGACAAGTTTACATCCTTTGAATAATGTTGAAAAGACAGTAGTTGAAAATTCAGAGGCAAGGCTATCTGCATATTATCACACTAAATTACTGGTGCCCTGCACTATAAAAGCAGAATTATGGAATTACCAAATTGTATTACTTGTCACGATACTATCACCGTCTCCAAATCACACAGTATTTTAATGAATTTTGTTGATTTTATAAAACTGGACTACCTGTAAAGATACCAAACATTACTGTCCTCTCAAATATCAGCTTCGGAACTATTTTAACAAACATGTTTGCAAAAGAGAAATCCTTTTTGGTCTCATACTTTGTTGATTTAGACCAAAAAAAAAAATTCAGAAAGGTATTACATAAGGGGAAAATCTACAGGGACAAAAATTATCAAAACTATTGATAGCTGAAGAGACTATTGGCGATAGTTATCAATAGTTGAAAACACCATCACTTTACTGCTATCATGGCAGTCACTATTATGATGCATCGATATATCAATGTATCATTACACCCTTAGTCATCCATAGTTCTAGGCAAAAGATATATTTCTTCACGAAAATATATTTTGTGGGTAATCATTTGAAGCAACTCGAAACATAGCTCTAATAAGAAAGAGTACTAGGTAAATACTTTTCTTATTTCTCAATGAAAACATATATTATGAGTACTCATTAGAAGCACCTTGCCAAGGCACTTCTAACAAGGTCCACCACATACATTTTCATGGAGAAAATAAGAAAAATATCAATACTTTTGGGTGAAAAAAGCACAGTATCTGGCCCTATGACATAAAGTACCCACATGTTTACATGGAGAAATTAACCCTTGTCCTCCTGAACCCAGATATACCCTGCCTTTGCAAACAGTGTAGATCCAGATCAGTTGGTTTCTTCACCACCTGATCTGGATCTGCACTGTTTGTCATTAAGTATGTGAATTTATAGCAAAAATCTGGATCAAGTAATCTGATTGGCTGAAAATTAGAAGTGGGCGTGGCATCTTAATTTATTCAGCAGGACAAGGGTTAAAAGAAAATACTTTTCCATCAGAACAAAAAGTGCATATGCTTGAGCTGTGTATCATATTGCAATGTACACTTTCAATCACGTCTTTCCCTTGGCTAGCTCGACAGCATTTTGCAGCATATCACAGATGATTTTTCAGAGACTTTCTCCAGTTCTGTCATCCCAACATATCAAAATCGTCACGCTGAAATGAAAGTAACAAAATGCATAATGATTACGTATCTCCAGATAACAGGAGAATCCAGATAAATATTTTTCTTGTTTCTTCATGATAACATGGGCATTAGTAGTGCCTCAGCAAGGTGTGTTTAACGAGTCCATAGAGAAATAAGAAAAAATACTGATTCTTTTTGGCTGAAAAAACGTGTCTTACCTGGAGCTGTTTATGAAGTAATTAATAGCTCTTGGTGAGGCACTTTTTTCAACCAAAAAGTATCTATATTTTTTATTTCTTGACAAAAATATATGTTGTGGATACTCTTCAGAAGCGCCTCAGGGAGGCGCTTCTAATGAGTACCCACTATATATGTTTTTGACAAGAAATAAGTAAACTGTTTTCCTGATACCCACTCGTATCTAGACATATGAACTGTATGTTAAAACATGAGATTTGTATGAAGCATATGAGCTGCTAAGTGAGAAAAGTTACTGTATGTCATATAAAAAGTCAAAGCCCTGATCAGCTGCAGGTTTTGTGGGCGACATATTCACTTTTTTTACTTCAGACATCACTTTGTACATACACAATAAATTTGCCGAATGGCTATCTCAACTGCTGGTGTTCAAGAAAGGCAGCCAAACACACAGACGAAACATTGTTCAGCGAAGCGTGAAAAAAAGGTCAAGGTCAGTTGTAGTTGATGGCAGTGGGCAGGGTGCATCATGGTGGATGTGTGTATGAAGTTTCATTTGCCTAGTTTCTAGCCCAAACACAGACCTGACATTGTTGATGCCTGCAAAATGATGACAACCGCTAATGCAGTCGTGACAATAAAAGTGACTTCCACATCACTTCATTTTTTTACTTGTGCTTGTGATGGCCGACTTTTTTTTTTTCACTGTAATGTTATGATCTATTATGCTTGCTGTGAAAACTACAGCTGCTATGAGCAGTATCTAACATACTTAATCATAAGTATTCGGTCAGACAGGCCTGCATAAACTAAGACCCAGATCGAAGCCGCAGAATGCAGCATCTGATCAGGGTCTGTACTGTTGGACACTTGTCCAGCAATTCATGAGAAACATAACAGGTAGTGAAAGTTGAATTGTTCAAATTTTAGGACAAGTATGATTACAAATTTCCGAAGATTAGGTATTATGCTTGTTAGATTATCTTCGTTTTTACAAGGAAGACAACTTTAGTGACTTTGCTGTCCTGAACCCTAAGTATAAGATCATTGTTCAGTATGGCTGAGTATTGCCAGCCAAAACTGCATTGCAATACAGCAAACCTGTCTTGTGATACATATTGATAACGTATTGCCCACAATTGGGTACTAAACAAAAACTGTTCAAAGGACTTCTTAGGCACTAAATCTTACATTCATGAACAACAATAAACTTGATTTTTCAAACTTTTGACATCAAACACATTTCAGTGCAGAACAGGAATGTTCACCAGTTTATAGGTGAGTATTTGGTGACATCACCAAAACATGCCTATATAATTTTGACCCCCTTAAACCCCACTTTTATTAGCTCACCTGAGCAAAAGCTCAGGGTGAGCTATTGTCATCATCACCCTATGTCCGTCGTCCGTCGTCGTCCATCGTCAACAATTAGTTTGTTAACACTCTAGAGGTCACAGTTTTGACCCAATCTTGATGAAACTTGGTCAGAATGTTTGCCTCTATGAAATGTAGGTCAAGTTCGATACTGGGTTACTTGGGGTCAAAAACTAGGTCACCAGGTCAAATCAAAGGAAAAACTTGTTAACACTCTACAGGTCATAGTTTTGACCCAATCTTGATAAAACTTGCTCAAAATGTTTGCCTCTATTAAATCTAGGTCAAGTTCGAAACTGGGTCACTTGGGGTAAAAAACTAGGTCACCGGGCCAGATCAGCAGAAAACCTTGTTAACACTCTAGCAGTCACATTTTTGAAGCAATCATCATGAATCTTGCTCAATGTATTTGTCTTGATGATTTCTAGGTCAAGTTCGAAACTGGGTCACCTGGGGTCAAAAACTAGGTCACCTGGCCAGATCAGCAGAAAACCTTGTTAACACTCTAGCAGTCACATTTTTGAAGCAATCATCATGAATCTTGCTCAATATGTTTGTCTTGATGATTTCTAGGTCAAGTTTGAAACTGGGTCACTTGGGGTCAAAAACTAGGTCACCAGGCCAGATCAGCAGAAAACCTTGTTAACACTCTAGCCGTCACATTTTTGAAGCAATCATCATGAATCTTGCTCATTATGTTTGTCTTGATGAATTCTAGGTCAAGTTTGAAACTGGGTCACCTGGGGTCAAAAACTAGGTCACCAGGCTAGATCAGCAGAAAACCTTGTTAACACTCTAGCGGTCACATTTTTGAAGCAATCATCATGAATCTTGCTCAATATGTTTGTCTTGATGATTTCTAGGTCAAGTTCAAAACTGGGTCACTTGGGGTAAAAAACTAGGTACCTGGCCAGATCAGCAGAAAACCTTGTTAACACTCCAGCGGTCACATTTTTGAAGCAATCATCATGAATCTTGCTCAATATGTTTGTCTTGATGATTTCTAGGTCAAGTTTGAAACTGGGTCACGTGGTGTCAAAAACTAGGTCACCAGGCCAAACCAGCAGTAAATCTTGTTAACACTCTAGCGGTCACATTTTTGAAGCAATTATCATGAATCTTGCTCAAAATGTTTGTCTTGATGAGTTCTAGGATATATATGAAACTGGGTCACTTGGGGTCAAAAACTAGATCACCGGGCCAAATCAGCAGAAAACCTTGTTAACACTCTAGCGGTCACATTTTTGAAACAGTCATCATGAATCTGGCTCAAAATGTTTGTCTTGATGATTTCTAGGTCATTGATTGTGTTGGGGTTTAACGACACGTCAACCCTTGAGGGTCATTTTGTGTCGTCTCCCAGAGAAAGGGAGAAAAGAGATAGAAGAGAGAGTAGAGGAGATGAAAGAGAGGGACAGGGAAGAAAGAGGAACAGGAATGAAAGTAAAGAAACAGAAGAAATAAAAACATTCCCCCTCTACCCTTACCCACTACAAGGATAGTAGGCCTTGCCCAACTGTAAGCCAATATCAGTTGGACGCCCCAGTGATGTAAGATACACAGCACCTTCGCACCACCCGACCACCCCCGATTTCTAGGTCAAGTTCGAAACTGGAACACCTGGGGTAAAAAACTAGGTCACCTGGCCAAATTAGCGTAAAATCTTGTTATCACTCTAGCGGTCACATTTTTCAAGCAATCATCATGAATCTTGCACAAAATGTTTGTTTTGATGAGTTCTAGGTCAAGTTCGAAACTGGGTCATGTGATATCAAAAACTAGGTCACCGGGCCAAATCAGCAGAAAACTTTGTTATAATCATTTTGAACTTTGATCAGAATGTTTGCCTTGATCAGTTCTAGATCAGGCTCTCAAAGTGCTATGTTGCTCAGGTGAGCGTTACAGGGCCATCATGGCCCTCTTGTATAGTAAAACCGGGGTTTATAGGGGTATACATTATTTTTCTTATTTTTGCTAAAAAACATAGAAGCGGTGTAACAGTTAGTTTCTTCCTCCATCCAAATCTTCCCCTGGGGAAGAAATGGACCGGTTGGTTTCTTCACCCCCCCCCCCCCCCCCCCCCCCCTTTTTTCCCCCCTTTAGATTTTTTCAGCAGCAGGCTCAACCGATTATATATGTGTCAAATCAGGGCTCCGGAAAACCAGAAAAATAGCCGGTCTGGACCGAAATTAAGAATTCTGGACTGGTTTCAAACACCCCAAAACGCTAATAACTCGGTCCAACAGGTTTGTGCCTTGAACCCCATTTTTTCCCCAACCAACCAATTTTCACGAATCAATGATGTCTAAAAAATCGCAAACGGTCAAGTCTTCCCAAACTGACAACGTCCGCGCACCTTTTAAATGCAATATTATGGTAGTTAAAAGGCTCTAAACGGTCATTTGACATGTTTGTTGGAGAGACAGATGAATAACGGCAACCTACCGCAGCACAAATTAATTACGTCATTATCCAAACATTGTCCAAAAAATCAACACTTCACTGTTCTTTAAACAAGCGATTAACACGAATCATCAGTAACGGTAGTCTGATAATTAATCCGTTTGTGTGACACGTGTGAATACACTGAGACTGCAAAACACCAGGTGCAGTCTGCGTGTCCACAAGATCAAAGGTCGCTTTAACTGAGAGTGATAAAAGAATGCATCACTTGAATGCACCCGTTTTCTTCCTCTTCTATTTTGTTTTGATCAACACGATTTGTCGGTCCCAGATTTGATAAATAAATTCCCAAACCCTGTACGTCCTGATCAGATGTTGCATACAACGGCGTCTGATCTGGGTCTTATTGTTTGCTTCTAGTTTTTTTTTTTTGTTGACGGCCGTAATGCTCGAGTATAATTCAAGGTAGATTTCACGGTAAAAATAAGTAATGCACCACTTGCGCTAGACAAGACTGGTCAGTGCTTAAAATTTAAGCAGTCTGGTCAAATCTTGAAACATTAAAAATTGCAAAACCGCCCGTGACGCAGGCCTTTTTTATTAGACCTAATTTGGTCCATGAAAGTCGTTTCGTTCAGTCTCTCCTTTTTCCCGCCGTCTTCGCGCTTACACAAGAAGGGAATCAGTTGTTTATAAATAGTTATCTAGGAAAACCCTGCGGAGGTGGAAATAACACAAAACTGTCTTTCTTTTTTTTTTTTTTTTCTTTCTTTCTTTTTACATACCCGAGTGTATTTATTGATGACGCCAGCTTTGATCATGCTCGTTATACCCGATTTCCGTCATATAACGGAGTTGAGGTGTTTTATTTAAAAGGAGTTATAGGACTGCCAATTGTCATTAGTTTTCGTGACAGTTGATATTATATTTTTTTTTTTGGAAATGGGCTCACTGATGACGTCATTGTCATGGGCTGGACCGATTCAGATTTCAGAATTTCCAGAGCCCTGGTGTCAAATATGTGGTATATCAATAAAATAGCCTTCTGAAGTAGTAAGAGGTGCTTTAAGTACGACATTGTTTACTCCTTCCCTCCACCTCCACCCCAACTAGTCAGTGTCTTCCCCCATCCTAATCAGTTTCTTCCCCAAGCAGCCAGGGTTATTTGCAGTACTGATAAAACCTTCTAGCTTATTTTATGATTTACCACCATTTATTTCACATATATAGAACTAATTCAGCCTTATGTTGAATTAAATCTCAAAGAGGTGGGGTGGGGGGAGAGAAACCAACTAGTCAGTTTCTCCCCCCACCCAGTCAATGTGCTTTGCCGTAATGATAAATTGTTGTAGCTAATGTAGCTAATCTAAATTATCATATTTTATGATTTGCTGCCATTAATTGCACATATATAACTAGTTTATCCTTATGCTGAATGAAGTCGGGGGGGGGGGGGGGGGGGGTGGAGTGGAGGGGAGAACCCACAATCTATGTTTTGGGCAAAAATATGTGTTTTTTATCTGAAAATTTTCAGTTTTTGGGGAGTGCAATTAGAAATATGAAAAATATGAGTTTTTTATCTGAAAATTTTCAGTTTTTGGGGAGTGCAATTTTCAATATATTTGAATGGGCGTGTTTTCGTAATGTAATTAATGAATACTTTTTCCATATTTCTCCATGAAAAAAAAAATGATTAGAGTATTCATTTGAATTGCCTTGGCAAACTAGTCAGTTTCTCCTCCCACCCTAATCACTTTCAGGGTTCTTTGCCTTAATAATAAAACCTCTAGCTAATTTAAATAAACATATTTTATGATTTATGTCCATTTATTGCATATACCTAACTACACATAGTTCAGCCTTATGCTGAAAGAAGTGCCAGGTTGATGAGGGGGATGGGTGAGGAAAGGAACCAACTAGTCAGTTTCTTCCCTCATGCTAGTCAGTTTCTTCCCCACCCGGTCAGAGTTCTTTGGCGTAATGATGAAACCTTATAACTTATTGAAATCTACGATTTACCACCATTTATAGCACATAATTAACTAGTTCAGCCTTATGCGGAAAAAAAGTCTCAGTTTTTGGGGTGGGGGGGGGAAGAAACCAACTCATCAGTTTCTTCCCCCACCCCCTGTTTTTAAGTGATTGTTGATTTCACAACCAAAGTTTACCTAGACGTTTCTCTGCCTAGTAAAGTCAAATATACCTGTATATAGTTAGGAGATTGTCATACAGACAAAAAAAAGAAACTCATGGTGGGCGGGGGATCGGAAGTGGAGGGAAGGAGTAAACAATGTGGTACTTATAACACCTTTTGCTACTTCAGAAGGATATTTTATTTGATTTACCACCATATTTGACACATATTTGCTTGAGCCTGCTGCTGAATCAGAAATGGATATTTTAGCTTGCCGGGACTATGTCCCCGGAGAGCTTATGTTGTCACCCAGGCGTTGGCATCGGCGTCCACGTCAGCGTAGGTGTCCGCATTAGCACAATGTTTAAGTTTTCAAATGTGTGCATAGTTTTTTAACTGTTTAAGGTACTGCTTTCATATTTGGCCTACACCTACTTTAGGGTAAGACCTTTCAAAAGTACACACCCCCATCCCCAAAATAGACTCTTTATGTAGGTCAAGGTCAGATCTGGCTTCGTCTTTTACATCCATGTTTGTTTTGCATTTAAGTTTTGAAAAGTGTACATAACTGCTGAAGTATTCAAGATAGAACTCTAATATTTGGCCCACACCAGCCTTAGGGTTAGAGCTTTCAATTACACACACCTCTTCCTCAGTTTGACCTTCTGCCTAGGTCAAGGTCAGGTTATACTTTGTCATTTAAACCCATGTTTGAGTTTTGCGTTTAAGTTTTGAAAAGTGTTCGTAAACTGCTAAAGTATTCAAGATGCTGCTTTAATGTTTGTCCCACACCTACCTTAGGGTAAGAGCTTTCAATAGTACACACCCCTTCCTCAGTTTGACCTTCTGCCTAGGTCAAGATCAAGTCATACTTTGTCATTTATACCTTACTTTGTCATTTGAACCCATGTTCGAGTTCCTGCATTTAAGTTTTGAAAAGTGTTTGTAACTGCTGAAGTATTCAAGATACGTTTTTAATATTTGGCCCACACCAATATTAGGGTAAGACCTTCCAATAGCACAGACCTTTTCCTCAGTTTGACCTTCTGCCATGGTCAAGGTCAGGTTATACTTTGCCATTTAAACCCATGTTTGAGTTTTGCATTTAAGTTTTGAAAAGTGTTCATAACTGCTGAAGTATTCAAGATGCTGCTTTAATGTTTGGCCAACTCCTACCTTAGGGTAAGATCTTTCAATAGTACACACCCCTTCCTCAGTTTGACCTTCTGCCTAGGTCAAGATCAGGTCATACTTTGTCATTTATACCTGATTTTAAGTTTTGAAAAGCGTACATGGCTGCTGAAGTATGTAAGATACAGCTTTCATATTTTGTCCACACCAGCCAAAGGGAAGATGTTTCAATGGCATATACTCCATCCCTCAGTTTGACATTCTTCTGACATCAAAGTCAGGTCATACTCTGTCAGTTACTGCTATGTTTAAGTTCTGCATTTAATATTTAAAGATTGTTTTCTTATCCGATCAGCCCTTTCCGGCAAGCTGTGTTGTCTCCTGACAACTCTTGTTTTATTTGGGTTTTACCCTTTCTAGAATATTTTACTTATATCAAGCCCATCGTTTATTAAAGGTAGGCAAAAACCGGAGACCGTAAGCAGAACTTGGCTTTCCCACATGTAACCTGAGCAGGGCTCCAACCAAAGCGGTGAGAAACCTAATGGATTTAAAGAGTCAACTCTCCTCCTATCCATTAGGCTATGGGGGCCCGCAATAAGAAATGGATTGGTTGGTTTCTTCCCTGGGGGAAGAAATGGACTGGTCTGTTTCTTCCTGGGGGAAGAAACCAACTGGTCTGTTTCTTCCCCCAAGGAAGAATTGGATAGGGGAAGAAACAGACCATTACACTTGGCCTTAATCAGCTAATAACTGATGTGAAATAGTTTATTAAACAGTTAATTTTAGCCCTTCCTGTGAATGGTCACTTATGAGCTAATAACTGATGAGAAATAATTTATCAAACGGTTAATTTTAGCCCTTCCTATGAATGGCCACTTAAGAAGTTCTCATTTCAACAAAATACTGGCATCTTCAATGGCCTGGAAATAAATAAAATATAGGGCTAAATATAAAAGATTCAAATTACCATGTCATTGTAATCCAAAACATGTTTCTTTATAGCAGACGTATCTGTCCATGTGATGAAATCTTCCATTTGTCTGAAAAATACAAGTTTCATAGCTCCAGATATTCAGATAAGAAGAAAAATATTTTTCCTTGTTTCTCAGTGTGAGTACTCATTAGTGGGAAAAGTTTTTAACCCTTGTCCTGCTGAACCCGGGTATACCCTGCCTTTGCAAACTGTGTAGATCCAGATCAGTTGGCTTCTTCAGAAGCCAACTGATCTGGATCTGCACTGTTTGTCATTAAGTATGATAATTTATATCAATATCCAGAATCAAGTAATCTGATTGGCTGAAAATTAGAAGTGGGTGTGGCATCTTAATTTATTCAGCAGGACAAGGGTTAAGCGATTGATGAATAATATTTTGGTATTTTTCTTCTTGATCATGTCATGCACTGTTAGTTATATGAAATTATTAAAATCATTTTATTTGCCAAGGAACACAAAGTTTTGGCAATCAAGTGGCCTTTCTCAAAAAGACCAGTTCAATTTTATATCTCCATTTGAAATAAAGTACTCAAATACATATTAAAATTACTTTAAAGATTAGACTTCTTAAACTACTTCTGCTTTTTACTGATTAATTTTGTTGACAATTGCCAAACAACATGACATTTTTGTTACATGAAATACAGTATTGTTTTAGTGGTTCACTCTGGTCCTGCTGAACCCCGATATGCCCTAAACCCCGATATGCCCTACCTTTGAAAACAGTTTATATCCAGATTCAGAAGCCTAATGATTTGTATCTGCACTGTTTGTCATTAAGTATATGAATTTGTATCAAAAACCTGGGTCAAGTAACCTGACTGGCTGAAAATTAGAAGTGGGTGTGGCATCTTACTTTATTTAGCATGGCAAGCTTTAATGCAGCATGAAGCAAGAATTCCATCAAAGTGGATATTAAGGCTGCTGGGGCCTTTCAGTGTTATGATTAAGCTAAACGTTATTGCCGAGATAAAAACTGACAAAGTTGACAAACTCCTAGTTGCAGACAACGAGCTTTTTTCAACCAAAAAGTATTGATATTTGTCTTATTTCTCCGTGAAAACATATGTTGTGGGTACTCATTAGAAGCTTCTTAGTGAGTTTTCTTATTTCTCCATGAAAACATATGTTGTGGTACTCATTAGAAGTACCTTACTGAGGCATGTTTTCAAGAAATTAGAAAAATAGTTACATGATACCCCTCTTATCTGGTACTATGAAACTGTAAAATACATGTCATGGTCATCACCTTTTCATGTGTTCTTGGAGGATGCAAGTATATACAAAGAAGTCTAGGTCTCTCACAGTAAACCAGAAACAGGTGACCCCTTTGCAACTGTACAAAGAAGGCTAAGCCTTTCACATAAAGCAGACATGGAGAGGAATTGCCAGGGCTGATGGAAAAACATAAGGAAACCTAGACCTTTACTTACCATCTGTTGCTAAAGCACGAGTGACAATGTTACTAAAGCATGAGTGACAAACATTTTAAAAGGACAAATAAAAGCAACCAGATAATGCATGATCCCCCCATCCACTTCTGGGTAACAAAACCTGTAGAGAAGAAGGCTGTGTTTGATGTGAAATAACTACTAAAAATTGTGTACTGTAACCTCTTCTTTCTATCCAACAACATAGAAATAACAGCTTGATCGGTATGAGCTGGAAATGAAATCCTGCTTGAACAATCTTTAAAGAGCTATAACTCTATCAAGATTAGGTGTACTGGAACCTTGCAACAATATGCCCTGTGCCACCTTATGGTCTAAATGTCCATCAAGTTTCAACGTAATTTGATGAAAACTGTAGGAATTATCTGAAAACAATGTGCTGATGGACGGACAGACACCTCAAGAGTATACCATAATACCCCGCCACTATCGTGTGGCGGGGTATAAAAATAAACAATTTAAAGCTTAGCACTCTGGGTAAACTTTTCAGTATATGACCTATTGAAATATTTTTCCCAGTAAACAGGTTTTGATATTTGATTTCATGCAAATTGTCTCCAGTATAGACAATTTACATGAAATGTCAAAACCTATTATCTGGGAAAAACAAGAAATAACCAATGTGTTGTCTGGATCGTGACACTGACAGACTGCTCTAGTTCTTACTTTACTTACAAACAGGCAAGTTAACACTTAACAACTGCAGCAGATAAATTGTTGCCAGCAAAATCAAAGCGCTAGAGGCCTAGGCATCAGAATTATTGTCTACTGTCGACAGGTTTTCATAAGAATTTATTCAAAACTTTCAAGTTAGATATTATTACCATATCTTGAGGCCATTCTAATGAGTACCCACAACATATGTTTTGCAACAGAAATGACAAAATATATCACTAAAATTATCTTCTTATCTATGGTTGTGAACTACTCATCTGTTGAGATGACAGGCAATTATAGTCCAAACATCCAACAAAATATTGAATTAACGCTTGGCACTCGTGTTAAAAATTTCAGCAGATCACGTTTTGAAATACTTTTCTTATTTTTTCCTGAGCTTTGACAATGCCTATTTTAAGGAAAAAACAAGAGGCCCACTGGCCACGGGTCGCTCACCTGAGTGACATAGCCACTGCAGATATGCAGATGTTATGCAACATTTTTCCAATCCTGTCATCGCAACTATTGAAAAGATCATCATTTAAGCAGTTCTTAATTTTGAAGAAGAATATATATGGCATGCCAGTCAATGGAGCGTGATCATTTGAACACTCTAAATGGCGGCCAGCTTGGATTTACTATCGGCACGATTTTAGCTATTTTTGATCTACGAGTCATCCCAATGCTTCCTACCTAGTTTCGAGTCAACTGGTCTTTAGGTTCAGGAGAAGAAGCGAAAAACAGATTTTCAAGATGGCTGCCTTGGCGGCCATCTTGGATATCCGATTGGCACGATTTTAGCTATTTTTGATCTACAAGTCACCACAATGTCTATCAATTGGCCTTTCGGTGCAGGAGAAGAAGCTAAATATAGATTTTCAAGATCGCAGTCATGGTGGCCATCAGAACGATTTTAGCTATTTTTGATCTACAAGTCACCCAAATGCTTCCTACTGAGTTTCGAGTCAACTGACTTTTGAGTTTAGGAGAAGAAGCGAAAAACAGATTTTCAAGATAGCCGCCATGGTGGCCATCTTGGATTTACGATCGGCATGATTTTAGCTATTTTTGATCTACAAGTCACCCAAATGCTTCCTACCAAGTGTCGAGTCAAATGGTCTTTCGGTTCAGGAGAAGAAGCAAAAAATAGATTTTCAAGATGGCTGCCATGGCGCCCATCCTTCGGCACTATTTTAGCTATTTTTGATCTACAGGTCACCCTGATGCTTCCTAGCAAGTTTGGAGCCAATTGAAGCGAAAAATAGATTTTCAAGATGGCTGCCATGGCGGCCATCTTGGATTTCCGATAGGCACAATTTTAGCTATTTTTGATCTATAAGTCACCCCAATGCTTCCTACCAAGTTTGGAGTGAATTGGCTTTTGGGTTTAGGAGTAGAAGCGAAAAATAGATTTTCAAGATGGCTGCCATGACGGCCATCTTGGATTGCCGATCGGCATGATTTTAGCTATTTTTGATCTACAAGTCACACTGATGCTTCCCAGCAAGTTTGGAGTCAACTGACCTTTCGGTTCAGGAGAAGAAGCGAAAAATAGATTTTCAAGATGGTGGCCATCTTGGATTTCCGATCGGCACGATATTATCTACTTTTGATTTACAAGTCACCCTGATGCTTCCTAGCAAATTTGGAATCAATTGGCCTTTCGGTTCAGGAGAAGAAGCGAAAAATATATTTTCAAGATGGTGGCCATCTTGGATTTCCTATCGGCACAATTTTAGCTTTTTTTTATCTACAAGTCACCCTGAAGCTTCCTAGCAAGTTTGGAGTCAATTGGCCTTTCGGTTCAGGAGAAGAAGCGAAAAATAGATTTTCAAGATTGCTGCCATGGCGGCCATCTTGGATTTCCGATTAGCACGATTTTAGCTACTTTTGATCTACAAGTCACCCTGATTCTTCCTAGCAAGTTTGGAGTCAATTGGCCTTTGGTTCAGGAATAGAAGCGAAAAATAGATTTTCAAGATGGCTGCCATGATGGCCATCTTGGATTGCCGATCGGCATGATTTTAGCTATTTTTGATCTACAAGTCACACTGATGCTTCCCAGTAAGTTTGGAGTCAATTGGCCTTTCGGTTCAGGAGAAGAAGCGAAAAGTAGATTTTCAAGATGGCGGCCATCTTGGATTTCCGATCGGCACGATTTTAGCTACTTTTGATTTACAAGTCACCCTGATGCTTCCTAGCAAATTTGGAATCAATTGGCCTTTCGGTTCAGGAGAAGAAGCGAAAAATATATTTTCAAGATGGTGGCCATTTTGGATTTCCTATCGGCACAATTTTAGCTATTTTTGATCTACAAGTCACCCTGAAGCTTCCTAGCAAGTTTGGAGTCAATTGGCCTTTCGGTTCAGGAGAAGAAGTGAAAAATAGATTTTCAAGATGGCTGCCATGGCGGCCATCTTGGATTTCCGATTAGCACGATTTTAGCTACTTTTGATCTACAAGTCACCCTGATTCTTCCTAGCAAGTTTGGAGTCAATTGGCCTTTGGTTCAGGAATAGAAGCGAAAAATAGATTTTCAAGATGGCTGCCATGATGGCCATCTTGGATTGCCGATCGGCATGTTTTTAGCTATTTTTGATCTACAAGTCACACTGATGCTTCCCAGTAAGTTTGGAGTCAATTGGCCTTTCGGTTCAGGAGAAGAAGCGAAAAATAGATTTTCAAGATGGCGGCCATCTTGGATTTCCGATCAGCACAATTTTAGCTACTTTTGATCTACAAGTCACCCTGATGCTTCTTAGCAAGTTTGGAATTAATTGGCCTTTTGCTTCAGAAGAATAAGCGAAAAATAGATTTCAAGATGGTGGCCATGGAGGCCATCTTGGATTTCCTATCGACATTTTGATCTACAAATCACCCTGATGCTTCCTAGCAAGTTTGGAGTCAATTGGCCTTTCAGTTCAGAAATAGGAGCACAAAATAGATTTTCAAGATGGCGGCCATCTTGGATTTCCTATCGGCACAATTTTAGCTATTTTTGATCTACAAGTCACCCTGATGCTTCCTAACAAGTTTGGAGCCAATTGGCCTTTCGATTCAGGAGAAGCGAAAAATAGATTTTCAAGATGGCCGCCATGGCGGCCATCTTGGATTTCTGATCGGCACGATTTTAGCTATTTTTGATCTACAAGTCACCCTGATGCTTCCTAGCAAGTTTGGAGTCAATTGGCCTTTCGGTTCCGGAATAGAAGCAAAAAATATATTTTCAAGATGGTGGCCATCTTGGATTTCAGATCAGCACGATTTTAGCTATTTTTTGATCTACAAGTCACCCTGACGCTACCTAGCAAGTCTGGAGTCAACTGACCTTTCGATTCAGGAGAAGAAGTGAAAAATAGATTTTCAAGATGGCCGCCATGAACGATTTTAGCTATTTTTGATCTACAAGTCCCCCGATGCTTCCTACCAAGTATCAAGTATCAAGTCAATTGGCCCAGGGGTGTAGGAGGAGTAGGCTTTTAAAGCAATTGTTGATGCCGCACGATGCACAACGGACAACGGACACTGACTGACCACAATAGCTCACCATGAGCACTTCGTGCTCAGGTGAGCTAATAAGGAAATTACCGTCAATTTGTCATCTGCTGAATATTCCCAAGGAGTGGTTATGGTAAAAGACAAACCTTATTTATGCATGTGTGAATAAAAAGGTTAAACTATAACGTGTTGCGGGCAGATAAATCTATCTAACACTGACGAAATTTGCTCATTAGCAATCCCAAACAAGATCTCCTTCATATCAATGCATGTAGCAAGTTTGGTTAAAATTTCTTGACATTTACTGAAGTTGTCCGGAAACGAAAATATGAGCGTGTCTTGGGCAGATAACTCCGTCAAAATTCGACGAAATTTGCCCATTAGAAATCCCAAACCAGATCTCCACAATATCAATGCATATACCAAGTTTGATGAAAATCCATTGATGTTTACTCAAGTTATCATCCGGAAATGAAATACGGATTGACGTACAACTGATGGACGGATGGACAGACGTTCGCAAGAATGCACTCTAGTTTGGTACTTTAATGTTAAAAAATTACCAAGCGACAAAAACACCCAACAAACCCTCATTGTTGGCTACTTTTTTTGGACACTAACAGAATAAATGGCAAGTACCCAACGTAGCATACTCAACTAGTGTCCTATCGTTTGCCCAGACAGACACATGGACGTCCATAAAACCCAGCCACTGCCGTGTGGCGGGGTATAAAAATGGGTATAATCCCTAAAATTAACAAAAGATTTGAAGCACAATACAGTACATTAATTTTTTTTATTTTTTTTCAGGTTTTCAGATACGCAAATACTCATACTTTTCAATTCTACTATCAGCTATCTAATTTGGCTATCTCCATAAAAAATCATGCTTTCTTTCAATGTTACAGGGTACTAATTTGCAGTAATGAATAAGCTCATCAGAGCTCAAAATTCTTAGTCAAACCGTTCCGTACAATCAACATCGCAAATCTATCAAAGTTTGTTGTAAACTTAAACCTAATTATTATGCTCAAACCCAAATATAAATATATATCACGGGCCATTTTTTTTTTTTTTTCAGCATAGCACTTTGAACTTTTACTCAGGATTTTCTGTTAATGCTTTCACAGGGAATGAAAAGGGTCTCTTTTTTTCTCTCATATGACAGCTCCAATATCATTTAAACCAGCTTTTTTATGTGGATATGAAAAACGGGTTGACCACAAGCAAATTAACCCTTAAAATACCAATCACAACTGCATCAGACTACATTATGTAAACGCAGTTTGTTGCCAGCATAAAAAAAAGGGTCTTTTTTCTCTCAAATGACTGCTTGAGTATCATTCAAACCAACATTTCCTTTTTTTATACCCCTACCCCACCACACAATAGTAGCAGGGTATTATGGTTTCACGTTGGTCGTCCGTCCCTCTGTCTGCCGTCCGTTTTCGTTTCCGGATGGTAACTTGCGTAAACATCAATGGATTTTCACCAATCTTGGTATGGAGATCTGGTTTGGGATTGCTAATGGGCAAATTTCGTCAAATTTTTATGGAGTTATCTGCCCGAGACACGCCCATATTTTCGTTTCCGGACTAGAACTTGAGTAAATAACAAGGGATTTTCACCAAACTTGGTATGTGCATTGACATTAAGGAGATCTAGCTTGGGATTGCTAACAGGCAAATTTCATCAAATTTTTACAGAGTTATCTGCCCGAGACACGCCCATATTTTTGTTTCCATACGATAACTTGAGTAAATAACAAAGGATTTTAACCAAACTTACTAAATGTATTGACATTAAGGAGATCTGGTTTGGAATTGCTAATGGGCAAATTTCATAAAATTTTTACAGAATTATCTGCCCGAGACACGCCTGTATTTTCATTTCTGGATGATAATGAGTAAATAACAAGGCCTTTTAACCAAACATGCTATATGCATTGATATTATCAAGATCTGGTTTAGGATTGTTATCTGTCCATTGATATTATCAAGATCTGGTTTAGGATTGTTATCTGTCCCTCCGTCATTTTCTTTCCGGACATTTTCGCAACAATAACTTCAATACATAAACAAATAATTGCTATGGCGGGGTATTATGCTTGCAGTGCTTTTTTCTTTTTTTTTTTTTCTTTTTGTGATGTAAAGAAAATAGGGTTTGACATTTCATGCATAGTCGCAATTTGCATGAAAGGCCAAACCTTACTTTCATGGAAAAACACTTCCTAATATTGCTGAATGTTTTCCCAGTATGCAACGCATTAAGGATAAGTACTGTATCTAGTTAAGTGTCCAGCTGAGGCTTTTTTTTTTTTTTTCATGCAAAAAAGTACATGTATTGATTTTTTTTTTTTTTTCGTGCTAGTCATTAAAAGCACCTCAGTATGTTTTTGTGGAGAAATAATAAAAATATTATGTGGGTACTCCCTGTTACTCAGAACTAAGAAGATGATGGAATGTCTAGGGGACCAAGGGAAAGGGAGTTTTCTGGTGGCACAGGTAATCTTACCTGGTGACTAGAAAGGCTGCATCATTGACTACTTCTGGTCCGACACGAACATCTAGGCATGGTTAAGGAAATTTCTATAACGGGTGTATTTTCAACCAAAACTCTCACATACCATATTCACCCTAAATTTTCAGATAGACCGGCCTGAGTAAACTGTAGCCCACATCAAATATTATTCTCACAGGATGTTTAGCATTACCACACTCTGGGCTAATTCAGCAGATGACAAACTGATGAGATTTTTCTTATTTTTTTCCAGAAAACAGTTGACATTTCATGCAAACTGTCTTCACTGGAAATAATTTGCATGAAATATCAAAACTTGTATTCTGGGAAAAATAAGAAAAATATTTCAATATGTCATCTGCTGAAAATTTTACCCAGAGTGCTAAGCATTAAAAAAAAAAAAAAAAGGTGCAGTTTGACCAGGATGTGCACTGTCTGCTATTCAACTAGCATGTTGACATGTCATCTAACATTGTTTGTTTTGAGGTTTTACGGCCCAGTCAACCCAATGGGGGTCATGTCGAGTGTGGTCAGTTTGCCTAACCACACTTTTACTGGGCAGGCTTAGTCCTCTAAGCAGTTAACCGGTATTGTTCACATTCTTTCGCCAGAAACTGACAACTGCCCTTATTGAATCAGCAGAAGGGAGAGAATGACCATAGAAAATATTTCACGATCAATCTCCATGAAAGACTGTTGCCGACCCGGCAGGGGTCAGTGCTTGCATTAAGGGAAGTCTGGGAGTCGAGACTCCCAAAAATTGCACTGGGACTTCCAAAAATCAATGCCAGGAAGTCTGGGACTCCCAACTTTTAAAGATATTTAGTCGTTTATAAAAAAAAATTAGAATTAATTTATGTATTATTTAGCTTAAGAATGGCATTTTTACTCAACTAGAACAGTGTTTTCAGAGGAAAACGTATGTCCCCCTACCAGTTTGAACTGACATATTGTTAAAATAGATTGTATCTATAATAAACTCAAGGTCACAATATACCTATATGTAAGTTTGGTCAAAATTCATCTATTCCTCAATGAGATAGGGTGCTGACAAGCCATTTTCTAAAATCATACCCTTGTGAAACTTTGAAAATGGGATCAAGGTCATAAAAAATCTAATCAGTTCTTGTCTCTGTCTCAACAATATAGCTGTGCAAGTTTGGTCAAAATCCATCCATTCATTCAGCAGATAATGTGCAGAAAAGCCATTATCCAACAATCTGAGCTCTCCTGCAACCTTGAAAATAGGGTCAAGGTCACCAAAATAAAGTTAGTTATTTTCCATGCCACAACAATTTGGCTGTGCAAGTTTAGTTAAAATCCATCCATTCCTTCAAGAGATACAGTGCAGACAAGCCATTTTCCAACAATCTAAGTCCTAGTGTGACCTTGAAAATGGTCAAGGTCACCAAAATCTAATCAGTTCTTTTCCAAGTCACAACAATATAGATGTAGTTAGGTCAAAATCAATCCATTCCTTTAGGAGATAGGGTACAGACAAGCCATTTACTACCAACAATCTAAGCCCTAGTCTGACCTTGAAAATGGGGTGAAGGTCACCAAAATATAATCAGTTCTGATGCATGTCACAAAAATATAGCTGTGCAAGTCCGGTCGAAATCTACTCATTCCTTCAGGAGACAAGGTGCAGACAAGCCATTTTCCACCAATAAAAGCCTTAGTGTGACCTTGAAAATGGGGTCAAGGTCATCAAAATCTAATCAGTTATTTTCAATGTCTCAACAATTAAGATGTAGAAGTTTGGTCAAAATCCATTCTTTCATTTAGGAGATCGGGTGCAGACAAGCAATTTTTCAACAATTTAAGCCTTACTGTGACCTTGAGAATGGGATCAAGGTCACCAAAATCTAATCAGTTCTTTTCTATGTCTCAACAATATAGCTGTACGTTTGGTCAAAATCTGTTTATTCATTCAGGAGATAGGGTGCATACAAACCATTTTCAAACAAATCCAAGCCCTCCCATGACCTTGAAAATGTGGTCAAGGTCACCAAAATCTAATCAGTTCTTTTACATGTCCCAGCATAAAAGATGTGCAAGTTTGGTCAAAATGTATTCATTCCTACAAGAGATAGGGTGCTGACAAGCCATTTTCCAATAATCTAAGCCGTCCTGTGACCTTGAAAATGGGGTCAAGGTCACCAAAATCTAATCAGTTCTTTTACATGTCCCAGCAATATAGATGTGCAAGTTTGGTTAAAATCTATTCATTCCTTCAAGAGGTAGGATGCGGACAAGCCTTTTTCCAACAATCTCAGCCCTCCTGTGACCTAGAAAATGGGGTCAAGGTCACCAAAATCTAATCAGCATTTTCCCCCTCCCAATGATATATTTGTGCAAGTTTGGCTAAAATTTGTTCATTCAATAAGGAGATAGAGTGTGGACAAGAGGCTATGCCCCATTTTCCAACAATCTAAGCCCTCCTGTGACCTTGAAAATGGGGTCAAGGTCACCAAAATCTAATCAGCATTTTCCCCCTCCCAATGATATATTTGTGCAAGTTTGGCTAAAATTTGTTCATTCAATAAGGAGATAGAGTGTGGACAAGAGGCTATGCCCCATTTTCCAACAATCTAAGCCCTCCTGTGACCTTAAAATGGGGCCAAGGTCACCAAAATCTAATCAGTTCTTTTACATGTCCCAGCAATATGGATGTGCAAGTTTGGTTAAAATCTATTCATTCCTTCAAGAGATAGGATGCAGACAAGCCATTTTCCAACAATTTAAGCCCTCCTGTGACCTTGAAAATGGGGTCAAGGTCACCAAAATCTAATCAGCATATTTCCCCCTCCCAATGATATATTTGTATAAGTTTAGCTAAAATCTGTCCATTCAATAAGGAGACAGAGTGCAGACAAGAGGCTACGCCCCATTTTCCAACAATCTAAGCCCTCCTGTGACCTTGAAAATGGGGTCAAGGTCACCAGAATCTAATCAGCATTTTTTTCCCTCTCCCAATGATATATTTGTATAAGTTTGGCTAAAATCTGTCCATTCAGTAAGGAGATGGAGTGCGGACAAGAGGCTACGCCCCATTTTCCAACACTCTAAGCCCTCCTGTGACCTTGAAAATGGGGTCAAGGTCACCAAAATCTAATCAGCATTTTTCCCTCTCCCAATGATATATTTGTGTAAGTTTGGATAATATCTGTCCATTCAATAAGGAGATAGAGTGCAGAAAAGAGGCTATGCCGACGGCGATGGTATCCGCACTAAAAACAATATGTCCCCCCCCCCCCCTCTTCCCGGATCTGGATCTTCACTGTTTGCAAAGGCAGGGTATATCCGGGGTCAGCATGACAAGGGATAAAGCCTTGGTGAGGCACTTCTAACTAGTACCCACAACAGGTTTTGATGGAGAACAGGAGAGAGTCATCCAAGTATTATCGCCAAATACTCCTCCTTAAAGTCCTCTGCTAGAATTATCATCAAACACTCTTTATAAACTTCTTTGTATAAGCAGTCAGTTCTGTAATCTGTATTATTGCATAAAAAGTAGGGTGGCATGTTATTAACAGCCGTGCATTAACCAGCGAAAAGCCTTGTATTAACAAGGCAATTCACACGCTGTTAATGCATGGCTACGCAACTTTCAAAATGCTTGTACCAGAGCCACAGAATTGCTGCCGTCACGAGATGTGTACTGAACTACCCTAGAACGAGCATAGTCCATTTAAACAGCGTTCGCGCGACATCGGTGAAAAGGCGAAACAAAATAGTGCAAGAAATAATGCGAAATGTAGCAAATGTTTTCAGTTTTTATGCAATAACAGTGATCGAACATGTTTTTTCAATGCATTAACATTCACCAGGTCCCTTGGGAGGTGTTGAAAACCGCGGCCATGTTTGATCCCTATAGTGTATCAACGAACAGTGACAGCTCCATTCAGACTCTGCAGGCTGATCTGGAACTTTGCACTTAACAATAATAAATTATCATAGCTTTAGATAAGATGCTTTTTTCAATCAAAAAGTATTGATATTTTTCTTATTTCTCCACAAAAACATATTGTCGGTACTCATTTGAAGCGCTTCACCGAGGTACCTACAACGTATGTTTTCGTGGAGATATAAGAAAAATATTTACCGGCTACCCATTCTTATCTAGACCTATGGAAGCCTTTACAGATGCCCACATATCCACTTTTCTCACGACAGCTCACATCACATAGGACACTTTCTCACTATGCTGCCCAGTACTTATTGTTGTAAACAGCTTCTTTTATAATTACAAATAAGCCATGCCACATAAAAAAGGGTCCTTTTTACATATGGGAACAGAGAAGGACAAATGTTAGCCTGCACATTTTTTAAGTCAGCGCAGGCCTTCACTACCCACTTACAGAACTATTGCTCATTGCAGAATATATCAATGGACATTGGACAGTAATGACCATGTTTGGAATGTGTGGATTAGAGGATGATTTTGGCTTTCATTTGGGCAACCTCAAGCGAAGAGGTGTCTTCAAACATGAGCAAAATGCACAGATGCAGATTTATACCACACATGCGCAGTCTCATTCATGCATTTGCTCTCCACTTATCCATTCTATAGTGTCAAATGATTCTGTTAGCAGACAGCAAAGACCCTGATCAGACTGCACAAATGAGCAGTTTGATCTGTGCCTTCATGGTCTGCATATGCCCAAAGACACATTTTGACATGGTGCTGCCCATTTGTCCATGTATGAGATAAGGACCATTTTCTGATGGCCTGGCACAATTAATTATATATCCTAGTCATGTAGTTAACTTCTATACAAATTAAACTGCAACTATCCACAGTCTACACTTCCCTATCCCCAAGGATATATGGTAATTTTTTTTTCGTAATGAACAAATTTAAAAGACAACAGAAGTTTGACAGAAATAGATGTATCAGACATAGGTCTGTCACCTCATGCATAAGAATTTTAAATTTCTCCCAATGGAGTCTAACATGTAAGGGAAAAAAAGCGAATAGAAAAATACATGTGATTAAAACAAAATTTCAATGGATGTACTTATTTGCTTATAAAAAGTACAAACTGGAAACTGAAAAGATACGTCCCTGTTCAATGAAGGTAGTTGCTGCTTTCAACGTTTCTGCCATATGGTTCCTCACCATCACAACAGGTAACCGACGTCTGGAAAAGTTACAGGAAAGTTAAATGAAACAATCATATGTTCCTGTTCAGGACCATTTTCTTAGCCTAAACTCGGAGACAATCGAAACACTGACAGCACTGTCAGTGCTTTGATTACCCTATGTATTCAGTCGCCTTAACTGAACCCTGGTCACCTTAACCCTGGTCCTCCTGATCCTTGATATATCTATCCTTCCTTTGCAAACCGACCCAAATCAGTCTTTTTCTAAGAAGCAGACTGATCTGGGTCTGCAATGCTATTCAATATGTGAATTTGTATCACCAACCTGGATCAAGCAATCTGATTGGCTGATGATTAGAAGTGGGTGTGGCATCTTTATTTAGGAACAGTTTCACCTGGTTTGCTCAGGTCCATCTGTCCAAATATTTAGGACAAACAGGTCAAACTGGCAGCCACTGGTTGGCGAGTAACAAATACTTGTAAACTAAACATAAATGGTTTTCTAAATTAGGTCCCTCTATCAGAGGTGAGGGCACACGTTTTTGGTCTGGATCCCACTGGCTTTGGCATTAGCATGACTTGTCAAAATTGCTCCACCTGAAAGTGTATCCAAACCCCCTCCAGACTGTCCTGCCTCAGGAGGATCTATCGACTAATTTCAAGGAGTTACCTGCATTCAAACTCCATAGTCAGAGGCAATTATGGAAGGCATCAAGAGACTGTAGCTGAGACCTTTTTTAGCTACGTAATTGCATGGACAAGATCAATCCATCCCAGTCTGTGAGAACTCCTCCATAGATCTGACCGTCAATTCCATGGGGAAGTAGGAAGGCAGAATCAGCTTCACATGTTCCCTCATTCTAGGTCAAATGAATAGCCCACAAAGAAAATATGCAAATTGCCTTTTGATTTATTCTGCAAGATATTCACAGCTAGTCGAGTCCAGCTGGGCAAAAGTTATTATTATCTTACCTGCAAAATGAAGAAGCAGTGACACTGTCTGCTAAAGCTAGACTTCTCTTGGTTGGTATTAAACCCATACTGTGCCTGTTAATGAAAAGAAGCTGTTAGATATTATAGCTATCAAACATGGTGTTTCATGCATTAACATTCGCCAGGTCCCGTGGGAGGTGTTGAAAACCGAGGCCAAAGACCGCGGTTTTCAACACCTCCCAAGGGACCTGGCGAATGTTAATACATTGAAAAACCATGTTTGATCGCTATTATTGTATAAAAATTGAAAACATTTGCTACATTTTGCGTTATATCTTGCACTATTTTGTTTTGCCTTTTCACCAATGTTGCGGGATCACTATTTCCACGTACTACGCTTGTTCTAGGGCAGGGCAGTACACATCTCGTGACGGCAGCTATTCTGTGGCCTGGTATGAGCATACTGAAAGTTGCGTAGCCGTGCATTAACAGCACGTGAATTGCATTGTTAATACATGGCTTTTCGCAGGTAAATGCACGGCTATTAATAACGTGCGACACTTCTTTTTATGCAATAATGGATACTAAAAAAAAACAGACATAACCAATACATGGAGACCAGCCTGCAACAGTCTGATCACGGCTTAATTTAGTGTTCTGTTTATAAGCAATGCTTGGTAAAAAATTCAGCAGACAACATTTTGAAATACTTTCCCCAAGAAAATAGGCTTTGATACTTTATGCAATTGTCTCTTTATGAAAATGTCAAAGCCTATTGTCTGGGAAAATAAGGGGAAAATCAGTTTGTCGTAAGCTGAATTTGCTCCAAGAGCGGTAAAGCACCAGCCAAACCTTTTGCTGATGACATTCTCCAATTTTTCTTTTTTATCGTTCAAAGTGAATCAACTGCCTAATAGACAATTCACATTCAATGTCAAGACTTATTTTCAGTTAATTTTTTCGGACAAGTATGGTAAGGAGTTACAAAAGAGTCCAATCACTTGTTCAAGTCTTATGTCAAGATGTCCTATCTCAAATTAGGCTGTCCTAATATTAAGAGTAAATAGTGTATGTTGATCTGACCTCTGCTGTTCAAAGAACCTTTTTCATTTGGCATATCCAGTTTGGTGGTGGCTCGGAGTTTTTATGTTCCTTTCAACAGTGTGTTGGATTATCTCCCTTACCCAGTCTAGTTACCATGTTTGTCCCAAGATATTTGCTGAAATACCTAAAAACTGCTGCATGAGTGGTAAGCAGTATAGGCCCTGATCAGACACTGTATTCTCTGGCATCTGATCTGGTCTACACTGTTTACTCAGTCCAGTCTGTCCAAATATTTAGATCAAACAAGCTACTGAGCGGTTTTAAGGGGGCTGGATACACTTGGCAGATGTCTGGTCACTTTTTGCAAGGGAGACAACTTTTGTGACATCCAGTTTGCTTTCCTGCAAATCAATCCCCTTCTGATAAGGGGTCTACTCTAAAAGGAAAGAATTTGCTCCCAAGGGAAGCAAATTCTTTCCTTTTATAGTAGATCCTTTTCTTCAGAGAGGAATTCTTTCCTGTACGAGTAGACCCCTTTTTCAGAAGGGAGGCAAGAAAGTTTAACAGAATTGCCTCCCCTGCAAGTTTATCCATTCCCCTTAAATACTGTGGTTATCCCTTCAAGACTAACTTTTTCAAGAGTCTGTTATCATCAAGACACAATCAGCATTCATCAATAAAACCACAGAACAGTCCAAGAGAACAATAGCCTGACAGCAGAAAATTAATTTCTCCTCCATTTTCATCCCCCATCTTATAATTCAATTGAAGTATCAAGGAAAGCTTCTAATCAGAACTAAAAAATGATCAGATCCCATAAGAGCTTGATTAGAGCTAATTTCACCACATTTCAATGACACTGGCACTTGAGTTTTTTGTAATAGTGTTATATTAACTGGATAGTTATACATTTTTAACAATGGTTTTAGCTGCCGCTGGGATTCTTCTACATGAAAAATAAAGAAAAAAATTCAATTATGATAAAGCCGATATCATTGTTTAAATTATGACTGTCCAAGGGCTATGACCAGACTCAATAAAAAAACTGAACGATGTACAAATTTACATCCATTCTGAAGTAGACTATGGTAAATGCCCTAAAATTTCAACACCAACATTTCTGACAAAATGGCAAATGCAATCAGTGCAGACCAAGATCAGACTAATCCTGAATGCATAAAAAATAAAATTTGGACCAAAAATATAAAGAATGAATTGTTCGAAGTTTTAGGACATCAAATTCCAGGCTCATGAACAGCTCAAATTAGCAGGAGACCTGACTGACAGATTTGGCACAGCTCTAGTTGTAAAACTTGTCACCAAAATAAACTGAACATTTAAAGTAAGAGAAAATCCTGATGAATCTACTAAATGGGACTGGTTTCAATCTCAGCCCTGTAAAGTGGCAAAGCATGCCATAATTAGGCTATTAAAGTATTTAAGGTCAAATAAAAAATATGTGTTTCAGGTTTCATGGAATTTTAAAATATGGACAGTAGGTTGGAAAATATTTATTTTGTTAAAAGTTTTTATATGAGGTTAATAGGAAAACAATATGACCAAACAGGGAAATCCTCCAAAAAACCTAAATAAAAAAAGGTTGGTGGTGAAAAATTAGGCACGGTTGGGTAACCTGAAACACACACTTTTTTATTTTAGGCCTAAACAACCCTAATACTTAAATATCTATTTGACTCGTGTTTATGTTCTGGTAACTAAAACCTCCTGAATGAATGCTGAACAGTGCAGACTCTGATGAAACCTCCTTTAGCACTAGTTTGATCTAGGGCTACACCCTTTGCTGATGAAACCTCCTTTAGCACTAGTTTGATCTAGGGCTACACCCTTTGCTCAGGAATGTCCATTTGGTCCATAGCTCCAGATAAGACCCTTTTTTCAACCAAAAAGTACCCATATTTTTCTTATTTCTTCATGAAGGCATATACATTGAGGCACTTCTAATGACCATCGGGGTATCAGGAAATTATTTTTCTTATGTTGTGGGTACTCATTAGAAGTGCCTCAGCAAGACTTTTCTAATGAGTACCCACATGTTTTCATGGAGAAATAAGAAAAAAGAATCATTATTTTTTTGGGCTGCAAAAAAACAACAACACCTTGTCTGGAGCTATGAAATGCTTTAACACTTTGCATGCTGGGTAAAAATTTCAGCAGACAACATTTTGAAATATTTTTCTAATTTTTCCCAGAGATTAGGATCTGATACTTCATGTAAATTGTCTCCTTAGGGGACAATTTGCATGAAGTGTTAGGTCCTATTTTCTAGGAAAAATAAGAAAAGTATCACCAATTTGCTGAATCTGATTAATAAAAAAAATATTTTTCTTATTTCACCATGAAAACATAAAATTGATGTTGCACTTCTAATGAGTATCCATAGCATAATATGAATTGTGTTTTCATGGAGAAATAAGAAAAATAATCATACACATACTTTTTTTCAGAAAAAAATGTCATATCAAGAGCTATGCTTAACCCTTGTCCTGCTGAATAAATTAAGTTGCCATGCCCACTTCTAATTTTCAGCCAATCAGATTACTTGATCCAGATTGTTACTATAAATTCACATACTTAATGACAAACAGTGCAGATCCAGATCAGTTGGCTTCTTCAGAAGCCAACTGATCTGGATCTACACTGTTTGCAAAGCCGGGTATATCCGGGTTCAGCAGGACAAGGGTTAACCCTTTGTAAGGCTTTGTATACATTCTAATTTTTTTTTTTTCCTATTAACTCCCTGAAAATAGGCTTTAATATTTCATGCAGTTTTTTGTCTTTTAAGGAGACAATTTGCATAAAACCTCAAAGCCTATTTTCTAAAAAACAATTGCTCACCCTGAGTATTTGCTCAAAATGCTCAGGTGAGCTAAAAAAAATCGCAAGTTGTCATCTGCTGAATTTGCCCATTGAGTGGTTAGTTGGTTTGGAGTCAAGACTATTAAGGTAATTACCTAACCACAGTTTTCCTAGGCAGGTTTAGTCCTCTAAGCAGTTAACTCGTACTTTTGCACATTCTTTTGCCAGAAACTGACAACTACCCTTCTTTAATCAGCAGAAGGGAGTGAATGACTGTAGAAAATATTTCATGATCAGACCTGCAACCTCCTGATTACCAGTCGGACAGGTGTCCGGCTGAGCCACCGAGACCGGCTTTTTCCCTTGATGTGGACTGTATTATATCCTCAAAATTTCAAACTCAAATCACACAGGACACAAATCATTAAACAGCAATTGCAGATACATTAGCAGCAATTCAAAGTGATTTTTGCATCATAGTTGAGACATTATCCAGTCAACTGGTGTGAAGTTTATATAACCATGAAAAGAAACAGGATGTTGTAATGACATTACATTTAAATTTAGGACAATATCTTTTATAATTGAACAGTTTAGTTGTAAATTAGTCCTTTTTAAATTTTTTTGTTGTAGAAAATAAATCTTGACATTTTATGTGAATCATCTGCCAAGACTTACTTGCTATGTAAAAATAAAAGAAATTAGAGTATCTGCTACAAGTTCTTCTTGGCCAGGGAAATTATGAACTTTAAGCTAAAAGGGATGGTTTTGAAAAAAAAAAAAAAAAGCCTGGATTAATCAAAGTAAATTAAATAATACAAAAATACAAATAAAGGTGCTATACATATTTCAGCCCAAAAATAAAATCACTCATAAAAATAAAAAAATCCGCTACTATCCACCTAAACTAAAAACTGAATGGTAAGTTTGCAAATTATTTCATCAACTTCCACAAACGTTTTATTTTTTCAGGTACTGGCAATGTGTTCTTTTATAGTCCCACCTTTGTCTTTAACTCCTAACACTACCTACCATATAGTAGGAAAGAGAACTTTAGATAAAAATAATATTTCAGGCCATACAGAGTAATGTTGAATTGGAATTTTCACTTAACAAGATTTTCCCCCAAGGGATATCTCCAGAAGGTAGAAAAATTAACAAAAATTAGGGTTCATTGTCTTAAAGTACTTTCTTTTTTGTAACACAAACATATCTTAGACGCTACAAATACTGTTTTCATCCTAATTACCGCACATACTCCTATAAGCGCACAGTCAAGCAATTCCATAGTCTTCAGATTACAGCCAAAGTACTTTTTGTCTACTTCTTTATAAAGGCATATGTTGTGGGTACCCATTTTAATTCAAATGAGTACCCACAACATATGCTTTAACAATATCTAAAGAAAATCAGAAAAAAAAACTACAATTTGTTTTTCTACAAAAACATAGATGTCTCCACTCTTTTTGGTGTCATATTGTATTGTACATTCAACAAACATTTATATTAACTAATGAGATTCCAAGGGAAATAACTCAAAAAATATAAATGCAAGAGTTATGGTTCTTGCACTTTGCATGTCGTCTAATGTTGACTGATATTCATATAAAGTTTTGTGAAGGTATCTTGAACGGTCTTCAAGTTATAGAGTGGACATTTTTTATGATGCATAAAGTTCCAAGGGAAATAATTCAAAAAGTATAAATGCAAGAGTTATGGTTCTTGCACTCTGCACATCGTCTAATGTTGATTGACACTTACATGAAGTTTCTTGAAGATATCTTGAACAGGTTTCAAGTTATACAGCAGACATGATTTTGCCGGGGACGAAGTTCCAAGGGAAATAACTCACAAAGTATAAATGCAAGAGTTATGGTTCTTGTGCTCTGCACATCGTCTAATGTTGATTGATATTTGTATGAAGTTTCGTGAAGATAGCTTGAACGGTTTTCAAGTTATAGAGCGGACACAATTTTGTGACAGAGTCCAAGGGAAATAACTCAAAAAGTATAAATGCAAGAGTTACGGTTCTTGTGCTCTGCAAGTTGTCTAATGTTGATTGATATTTAAATGAAGTTTCGTGAAAACAGCTTGAAGGGTTTTCAAGTTATAGAGCAGACACGAGTGTGACAGACAGACAGACCAACAGACAGACGCCCGAAGAAAAAAATATGTCTCCCAACCCTAAAGGAGGGAGACATAATTGCATAAACAACATCAAATAAGTACTTTGCTGATCTTTTTTCTTTAAGTGTACCCATAGTAGTTAGATACATATTTTACCAAGTTTTCCAAGTAATTTTGAAAGAGCACTGTGCAGTAATTGGGTCGAAAACAGTATGTATAAAAACTATGAAAAGAGAGTGTGTACTGCGTCCAGCTAATGTGGACTTTTTGTGTATCCATTATAGTTGGTAACAGTTAATGCACTGAAAAAATATTTTAACCCTGGTCCTGCTGAACCTGGATATACCTGCCTTTGCAAACAGTGTAGATCCAGATCAGTTGGCCACTGATCTGGATCTGCATTGTTTGTCATTAAGTATGTGAATTTGTATCAAGAACCTAGATCAAGTAATCTGATTGGCTGAAAATTAGAAGTGGGCATAGCATCTTAATTTATTCAGCATGACAAGAGTTATTGAGTTTGTAAATGAAATTGTATTACCATAACTTAAGTCAATTCCCAACTTACATCAAAAAATAAAAATAAAAAAATCACAATTTTGTCGTTTTTCACAAGTTTGACTCTAATAGTCCACAACTGTCCACAAATGCTTTGCTTTACAGGTACAGGCAATGTGACTTTTTATAGTCCATCACGAAATCATACCTATATAATTTTGACCCCCTTAAACCCCACTTTTATATAGAAAAACTGAGGTTTACAGGGGTTAAAGAGTACCCACAATCTATGTTTTTGAACAGAAATATGAAAAATATCAGAATTTTTATTTCAAAACTTTCAGTTTTTAGCACTGAAATTTTCAATATATGAGGGATGTTCGAGTGAATTGCTTATTTCTATCTGGAGACTTCAAATTTCAAGTTAGCCCAAAAGTACTCATTTCATGCCCTCGAAGTACTCCCCGTGGCTAGAAATGCAAAGTTTCAGCCGATGTATCCACTTCTTGAAGGCGTCACGGTACGCTGATTTGGGCACAGTAATAAGGTACTGATGAATGGCAGATCCAAGTGCCTGTCGGGACTGGTATTTCCGCCCAGCAAGGAATGCTTTCAATTTCGGAAACAAAAAGAAATCACATGGGCCAAGGTCTGGGGAATACGGGGGGTGAGGCAAAACAGTTACTTTTTCTTTCTTCAAAAACGCCGTAACTATTGCGGAGGTATGAGCTGAGGCATTGTCATGTAGAAGACGGACATGTTTAAAACCAGTGGCAGGGCGTCGTTTCTGATAATACTTTTTCAGTTTCTTCAGTACTACGTCTTTGTAGTACTTTCCGGTGATGCTTTTGCCCTTTTTCACTGGCACTTTTATTGCGACTCCTTCACCAGAGAAGAAGATTGCATACAAAACCTTCTTTGTACTCAAAGAACATTTGGCAATTATTGGGCGTTTGCTGTGTTTAGTGGCCCAGATCTTATTGCTAACCTTTCTGACGGGCTCAAAATAATGGACCCAGGTTTCATCACCTGTGACGACATTGGCAAACTGCTTTTTGTCATATTTTGGAAACATTTGAAGCAGCTTTTTGGCCACTAACCCATTGCCTCTTTTGCTCGTCAGTCAACAGATGTGGCACCCATCTAGCAGAAATCTTTCTGACTTTCAAATGCTTCTTCAAAATAAGGTGAACCGTTGATAGTGATATGCCTACCTTTCGTGCAATATCGCGAACTGTAAATCTGGCATCTCCTTCAATGATTTCCTTTATTTTGGAAACGATTTCTTTATGAGATGCAGATTTTGGCCTACCTGATTTCGGTGCATTTTTGATGGACTACACCAGACTCAAATTTCTTTTTACACCGCCGAACTGTGTCATAAGACACACAAGAAGGTCCAAAAGCAGTAGAAATTTCAGTCATCAGCTTCTTCAAAGAACAACCAAGTTTTGAGCGAGCTTTGATGTAAGCCCGTATTTCATCTTTTTTGTCGACGCTTCTACCAACCATTTTTACTGCAGTGGTCAATGACTGCGTGTATTCAAATGGCAAATTTTATGTCTTACACTTAGTCTAACATGTACATTTATACACCATTTTGTAGATATTGAATAACCCTATACAGGTATGTATTGGTTTTTATCGTGCCCCACGTGGATATCGAGCTATATTAAGCAATTCATTTCGAACATCCCTCGTATATTTGAATATGTGTGTTTTCTTTATGTATTCTTGCCTTCAACACCTTACTATGTACAGCCTATAAACTCTGAATTAGTCCACTGTACTGTCTGATGATGGTCAAAAATAGGCTTGATCAAATCACAACTCTAGATAAAAAGGGTATTCAGATCATTATTTTTCTTACTTCTGCAGGAAAACATATGTTGTGGTACTCATAAGGCGTTTAAAAAAAAAAAAATAGCTGTGTTTCCGCTAACCCGACAGACCCTGTTTCAAACACCTGACTCTGCTATTTTTTATCAGTAAAAATGCAAAATAAAAAAGTAAAGCACCGACCCTCAACAAAATACCTTTATTTTCATATAAGAGGGCCATGATGGCCCTGTAACGCTAACCTGAGCATCATAGCACTTTGAGAACTTGATCTAGAACTGATCAAGGCAAACATTCTGATCAAAATTCAAAATGATTATATTAACAAGTAAGACAATGTAGCATGTCTAATGGACAGTGAAATAAAGGCCAAGGTCAAATATGGATGACTGCACTCAAGAGGCTATGCTAAGATGTATGCATGTACTAAGTATCACTGGCTGTAGGAGCAATAGTTACTGAGAAACTGACCTAAACACAAACACTTCACAAGTACCAAATATCACTCAGTAGGACCAATAATTTCTGAGAAACTGACCTAAATGGAAAAACAAGAGAGTCACTGGATAGAAAAATATACATCACCTTGAAATCATTAAGACAAACATTTTGAGCAAGATTCATGATGATCACTTCAAAAATGTAACCTCAAGAGCATCAAAAAGGTTTTCCTTTGATTTGGCCAGGTGACCTAGTTTTTGATATCAAGTGACCAAGTTTTAAATTAGACCTAGAAATCATCAAGACGAACATTTTGAGCAATATTAATGATGATTACTTAAAAAATGTGACCTCTGGAGTGTTAACAGTTTTCTACTGATTTGGCATGGTGACCTAGTTTTTGACCCCATGTGACCCAGTTTCCAACTTGACCTAGAAATCATCAAGACAAACAATTTGAGCAAGATTCATGATGATCACTTCAAAAATGTGACCACTAGAGTGTTAACAAAATTTTCTGCTGATTTGGCCTGGTGACCTAGATTTTGACCCCAACTGACCCAGTTTCAAATGACCTAGAACTCATCTAGACAAACATTTTGAGCAAGATTCATGATGATTGCTTCAAAAATGTGACCGCTAGAGTGTTAACAAGGTTTTCTGCTGATTTGGCCCGGTGACCTAGTTTTTCACCCAAGTGACCCAGTTTCAAACTTGACCTAGAAATCATCAATACAAACAAGTTGAGCAAGATTCATGATGATTGCTTGAAAAATGTGACCACTAGAGTGTTAACAAGGTTTTCCGCTGATTTCGCCAGGTGACCTAGTTTTTGACCCCAGGTGACCCAGTTTCAAACGACCTAGAAATCATCAAGACAAACATTTTGAGCAAGATTCATGATGATTGCTCAAAAATGTGACTGCTAGAGTGTTAACAAAGTTTTCCGCTGATCTGGCCCGGTGACCTGTTTTTGACCCAAAGTGATCCAGTTTCAAACTTGATCTAGAAATCATCAAGACAAACATTTTGAGCAAGATTCATGATGATTGCTTAAACAAGTCACCCCGATGCTTCCTAGCATGTTTGGAGTCAACTGGCCTTTCAGTTCAGGAGAAGCAAAAAATAGATTTTCAAAATGGCTGTCATGGCGGCCATCTTGGATTTCCGACTGGAATGACTTTAGCTATTTTTGATCTATAAGTCACCCCAATGCTTCCTACCATGTTTGGAGTCAATTGGCTTTTGGGTTTAGGAGAAGAAGCAAAAAAAAAAGATTTTCAAGATGGCTGCCATGACGGCCATCCTAGATTTCCGATCGGCATGATTTTAGCTCTTTTTGATCTACATGTTACCCCGATGCTTCCTAGCAAGTTTGGAGTCAATTGGCCTTTTGGTTCAGGAGAAGAAGCGAAAAATAGATTTTCAAGATGGCGGCCATGGCGGCCATCTTGGATTTCCGATAGACACGATTTTAGCTATTTTTTATCTACAAGTCACCCTGATGCTTCCCAGCAAGTTTGGAGTCAATTGGCCTTTCGGTTCAGGAGAAGAAGCGAAAAATAGATTTTCAAGATGGCGGCCACCTTGGATTTACGATCGGCACGATTTTAACTATTTTTGATCTACAGGTCACCCTGATGCTTCCAACCAAGTATCGAGTCAACTGGCCCAGGGGCGTAGGAGGAGTAGGCTTTTAAAGCAATTGTTGACGTCGCATGACGGACGACGGACATTGACTGACCACAATAGCTCACCATGAACACTTTGTGCTAAGGTGAGCTAAAAATTACAGGCCGGACCCTGTTCTTTTCTGGAGAAAAAATGGAAAAATAAAAAAAGTTTCTCCTACTTACTGACCAAATTTTTTTCAGCATGTTAGCGGAAACACAGCTGTATTTTTTTACGCCTTAGCAGCAGCTCATTGAGGGGCATCCTGGTAAGTACCCACAACATGTTTTCATGGAGAAATAAGAGAAATTTCAATACATGTACTTTTTGGTTGAAAAGTGCTATGCTAAATGCCAAAGTGTGTACACCCTGATCAAACTGCTCCTTGTGAGTAGTTTATTACAGAATACTGCTATGAATTTACCAACTGCAGCAATCATTCAAACAAAACAGATGCACTTTAATAAACAGCAGAAAACAAACTCATCAATTAAAATATGGCAGATTTAAAAAATAACACAATCAATGAAAGTATTTTTACAAAATGAGATTTGCAGGATTTGGCCTTTATGATGACTCTGCATTTGCACATTGCACATATGAATAAATTATTATTGTGCATGCACTTGAACATTTTTTGCTAAATTGCTTCTCCCTTAACCCTTGTCCTGCTGAATAAATTGCCACACCTACTTCCAATTTTCAGCCAATCAGATTACTTGATCCAGTTAGTTGATACAAATTCACATACTTAACGACAAAAAGTGCAGATCCAGATCAGTTGGCTTCTTCAAAAGCCAACTGATCTGGATCTACACTGTTTGCAAAGGCAGGGTATATCCGGGTTCAGCAGGAGAAGGGTTAATGCACACTAACATTAAAATTCAAACTGAGCTGCAATATTTAAATAAACTACCAAATCCACCCTAAGTATTCGGACAGACAGTTCTGAGCAAATAGTGAAGAACCAGATCAGATGCCACACAATGTGGCATCTGATCAGGATCTACCTTGTTTGCCACTCATCCCACAGGTTTTATACACATCAACAGGTAGTGAAAATGGACTTGTTCAAATTTTAGCACAACTTTGGTAAGGTGTTAAGATGTGTGAATATTTAGGGTAAGTACAATAAGCGGCATTGTAAAAAAAAAAATTAAGTAGCCTCTTCACCCTAAATATTGGGACACCTTGAAGGTGTCCCAATATTTAGGGTGAAGAGGCTACTTAATTTTGGGTGTTCAGATTTTAGGGCAGTTGTGGTACAGAGTGAAAGCTTCACTCTTTACCACAACTGTCCTAAAATTTGAACATCCATTTTACTATCCGTTTATGTGTCTTCAAAATTGCTGGAGGAGTGGCAAACATTGTAGACCCTGATCAGATGCTGTCTTCTGAGATAGGTCTGCCTACACTGTTTGCTATGGCCTGTGTCCCACTACTTAGGATTATTTGCTAAACACAATGATTCATGTAAAGCGTGCTAGACCCCAAAGACTTGAAATATTGAACATGGTCACAAATGAAACAACAATGTTTAAGCCTATGTTAGAGAGGAAATATATGCCAGTTTTCATGACTATGTCATTTAGTTAACCCTTGTCATGCTGAATAAATTAAGATGCCACACCCATTTCTAATTGTTGGCCAATCAGATTACTTGATCCAGGTTGTTGATACATATTCAGTTACTGAATGACAAACAGTGCAGATCCAGAGAAGCCAACTGATCTGGATCTGCACTGTTTGTAAAGGCAGGATATATCTGGGTTCAGCAGGACAAGGGTTAATAAGAAATGGAGCCTATGCCAGATTTCATGATCATAGGTCATGTACTTAACATATTTACCCTAAATATTGGGTTACCATAATTTTGTACGATACCTGATCTCAAGTTTGAGCAAGTCCATTTTATCAATTCATATTTTGATGTGCTGGATGAGTGGCAAATAGTGAATCATTCTGAGGTGTGTGATCTGGGTCTACAGTCTACACTGCAGTGACTGCATTAAGGGAGGTCTGGGAGTCAGAGAATCCAAAAGTTTGCCCTGGGATTTCCAAAATTCAATGCCAGGAAGTCTGAGACTCCCAACTTTTAAAGCTATTTAGTCATTTATAACAAAAATTTAGAATGAATTTATGTGTTATTTAGCTTAAGAATGGTAGTTTTACTCCATAAATGATAGTTTAAGAATATTGAGGTTGAATTTTTGAAAGTGAGTGAAAAAATTTGATCAGCAGGACTTCCAGATATTGGGGCTAGGAAGTCCTGGGACTTCCTGATTTTGACAGTTAGTGCAAGCACTGACACTGTTTCCTCGGGCATGTCTGTCCCAAAACTTAGGGTTATTATGGTAATCAGAAACTGATGATTGTAGGTCATATACATGCAGTTAGATTTGGAGCTAATGCTAGAGACGACATTCATCAGACCATGAAATATAGGTCAGGGTCACAATATAATACAGTTGACTTGTTATCTCAACCTGGTTATCTTGAATAACCGCTTATCTCGAAGTGAAAACCTGGCCCCTGCCTAAAGATGAAAATCTAATAACACGTAACAAAATATTGTGCAAAAGAGGAGACAATGTCTCCTCTTTTCCACAATATTTTCAATATATCTCGATTTTCAAGAGTCCAATTACATATATATTTGTTTAATGTGGTTGTTCTATTTATTTTTTCCTCAATTCTGCAATTCTGACATGTCGAGGTATAGATATCTCGATGTATTTCAGAGAGTCCCTTGGAATTCAAGATAACGAGAGTCGACTGTACTGTACTGTACTGCGGAGTTAGTTCATTAACCCTTGTCCTGCTGAACCCGGATATAACCTGTTTTGCAAACAGTGTAGATCCAGATCAGTTGGCTTCTAAAGAAGCCAACTGATCTGGATCTGCACTGTTTGCCATCAAGTATGCAAATTTATAGCAACAATATGGATCAAGTAACCTGATTGGCTGAAAATTAGAAGTGGGCATGGCATCTTAATTTATTCAGCAGGACTAGGGTTAAGGAAGGTGCCTGCGAGGTTTGATGATTGTGGGTCAAGGTCATACAGTTAGTCACACTGCAACTACTTGTTTGAGTCCCTGTCAGACAGATAGCATATGCCAGATAAGAGGACTGTACCTATTGGGTAAAAATTGCAGAAAATAACATCAATTTGTCGCCTGCTAAATTTGGCCAGAGAGTGGTAAAGGTCAATCAGAAATGGGACTAAATACTATGACTGACATAAAAAAAAGGGGCAGAGTCCATTGACTATGACCTATTTTTCATGGTCATATGATACTGCAGTGCTTGAGTCTATGTAAGGGAGAAAGTGTAGGTAAGGTGAGACGATTGCAGACCTATGTAATAGTTATTTAGAAATGGACTAAGCTAGATTTGAACCAGATGCTGGCGGATGAAGGAGCAGACAGATGGAAAATTAAACTTTGTCACACCTGCTTGATGAAAACACATTAAGATCAATGGGTTTAAGTTAAAGTGAATGCTCAGTTTTAACTCACAATTCACTTTCTTTTTTTTTTTTTTTTTGCCTTAATGAATGGAGACAGCCGTATCAACCTGTGCTTACAAGTTCCATGTTTAGCCTACATATATACTCAAAGGCAATAAAAAGTATACAGTTTCGAGTTTTGAGTCCGGCTCATGTTGTATTTTTTTCATTAAAATGTTTTCATGGTCTTTTTTGTCAAACATCTGTCTTTAAAAATCACAAAGGTAATTCTTTTGCAGTCATAAATTATGGAGTTATGAGCCTTTAATTAAAAACAGCATTTCCAGTCATAACTCGCTTTGTATAAAACAAATGTCATCTTACTTTTCATAAATGTTTTGTACAAATGTCTGAGTTACACCCCAACGTTATTTAATTCGAAATTCCCATCAAATGACGTCAAGCTGAAGTTGCATTTCTTTCAGTCAAATTATCTCCCTTTGAATGAAAAATACAGGGAATTTAAAGAGTCTATATCTGAAGTGACGTTGGTAGTTTTCACTTGAATTTTTTTCGAAAAAGTGTTACTTGGCTTAGCCTTCTTGTACCACATACAGATGAACTCACCTAAAGCCTTTTATTTAACACAACAATGTCAATTAATGTCCCATAGAAATTCAGTGCATTCCGTCAGAAGAGGAACGAAAATGTTAAAAATGTCATGTCCTTGGTATAGAAATCTGACAGTGTACTCTGTTATATATTTGAAATTGAAACATATCCTTACAGCATTTTTATCCTTCTGTTGACTGAATGCAATACAAATGCATAAATGTAAGTTTCTTTGTCCAAAATGCACTTTTAAAGGAAAGCTACACATACGCAAATGTTGATTTAGATCCCTTATTTGTTTCTGTAAATGTCATTTCCTTGCTCTTTGATAGAATTTCCTGAAAACTGTTGCAAATTATGCATAAATGATTGTTCTTAACTATGGTATCAATGACTTATGTATAAATGAAAAAAAAATCTGCTGACATTTTTAAAAAATAGTTACTGGTTTACTTATTTTTGCCTCTCAGTATGTGTATATTTTTTCACCAGGCCTTTTGGGTACAGTTTGATCTAGGTCTACACTGTCTGCCATATTTCAGACATATCACAAAATAGAAAAAAAAAAAAAAAAAAAAAAAAAAACTTCTTTACTATTAAGGCTTGATCAGGTGAGGAATTCAAGGCAACTGGGATCTCTTTGATAGAATGCAGAAGGCGACATATGTTTTTCTTATTTCTCTCTTTAGGAGACAATATGCATGTAATGTTGAAGCCTGTTTTCTGTGAAAAAGAAGAAAAACATTTCAAAATGTCATCTGCTGAAATTTTTACCCATCATATTAAGCATTAAAAAGATGTATCCCATCCAAAAACTGCTGGATTAATCCCAATCACGAAAACATGCCTACATAATTTTGACCCCTTTAAACCCCACTTTTATACAGTAAAACTGGGGTTTACAGGATATACATTATTTTTCCTATTTCTGCTCAAAAACATAGATTGTGGGTATTACTTAGAACTGCCTCACTGATGTGGTTCTAAGGAGTAACCACAATCTATGTTTTGAGCAGAAATATGAAAAATATTAGAATTTGTACCTGAAAATTTTCATTTTTTGGTGGTAAAATTTTCAGTACATTTGAAAAGGCTTGTTTTCAAAATGCTGATACATGTACCAGTAAATGAACTCAACTGTTTCTTACAATTTTTCCAACAGCTGATTTGTTGCTTCAAGTCGGAAAGGATCTTTGACATCTAGTTCTTTCACCTTTCTGGCCAGTTCTCGTATCTGTCTTGATAATTTGTTGTACCTGAAACAGAAAATACCATATTAACGTTTTGCACTCCAGGTAAAATTTTCAGCAGATGACATATTGACACCTTTTCAGTATTTTTTCAATAACTGGATTTGACACTTTATGCAAATTGTAATCAATGTAGACAAGTTGCATGAAATGTCAAAACCTGTTTTCCAATGGGGCCATCCTTAAAAAAATGTTTGTTTGCTGTCATCCTGCCCAGAAACTTCAGGGTGGATAAGTAGGTACCAGGGCTCGGGAAAACCGGAAAAATAGCCGGTCTGGACCGAAATTAAGAATTCTGGACCGATTTCAAACACCCCAAAACGCTAATAAATCGGTCCAACATTTCCCAAACCAACCAATTTTCACAAATCAATGATGTCTAAAAAATCACAAACGGTCAAGTCTTTCCAAACTGACAACGTCCGCGCACCTTTTAAATGCGATATTATGGTAGTTAAAAGGCTCTAAACGGTCATTTGACATGTATATTGGAGAGACAGCTGAATAACGGCAACCTACCCGCAGCACAAATTAATTACGTCATTATCCAAACATTGTCAAAAAATCAACACTTCACTGACCTTTGTGCGGTAAACAAGCGATTAACACGAATCATCAGTAACGGTAGTCTGATAATTAATCCGTTTGTGTGACACGTGTGAATACACTGAGACTGCAAATCATCCATGTGCAGTCGGCGTGTCCAAAAGATCAAAGGTCGCTTTACTGAGAGTGATAAAAGAATGCACCGCTTGAACGCACCCGTTTTCTTCCTCTTCTTTTTTGTTTTGATCAACACGGTTTGTCGGTCCCAGATTCGATTAATGAATTCCCAAACCGTGTACGTCCTGAGCAGATGTCGCATACAACGGCGTCTGATCTGGGTATAATTGATTGCTTCTTTTTTTTTTTTTTTTTTTTTTTTTTTTGTTGTTGATTGCCGTAACACGCGAGTATAATTCAAGGTAGATTTCACAGTAAAAATAAGTAATGCACCACTTGCGCTAGGCAAGATTGGTCAGTGCTTAAAATTTAAGCAGTCTGATTAAATCTTGAAACACTGAAAACTGCAAAACCGCCCGTGGCGCAGGCCTATTTTATTAGACCTAATTAGGTCCATGGAAGTCGTTTCGTTCCGTCTCTCCTGTTTCCCGCCGTCTTCGCGCTTATACAAGACGGGAATCAGTTGTTTATAAATAGTTTAGGAAAACCCTGCGGAGGTGGGAATAACAACAAAACCGTTTTTTCTTTCTTTTTTTTTTTTTTTTTTTTTTTTCTTTCTTTTTACATACCTGACTGTATATGACGCCAGCTTTGATCATGCTTGTTGTACCCGGACTTCCGTCATATAACGGAGTTGAGGTGTATTATTTAAAAGGAGTTATAGGACTGCCAATTGTCATTAGTTTTCGTGACAGGTGATATACACATATTTTTTTTTTTTTTTTTTGAAATGGGCTCATTGATGACGTCATCGTCATCGGCTGGACCGATTCAGATTTCAAAATTTCCAGAGCCCTGGTAGGTACATATATTTTTTTTTCTTTTTGATTTCAAAAGATGGGTCAGTAGGTGTGTTTCTCTTCTTTTTTTTTTTTCTTTTTTTTTTGCTTACAAATCAAAAGCATATAAACTAAATGAAGGATACAAAAATATGAAAGACTTTAAACAAGCTTCTTTGTTTCCAAAAAGTGCAATATTCTTATGTTCCAAAAATTACCAAGTATTTGAAACAAGAATATTTAAGGAGTAAGAATACTAAATACAATTTGGTGATTTTATGAGACTTCTACCCGACGTTGAGATGAATGATATCCATAGCCCTGCAATAAATTGTATCATTTACCATCCAAGTAAATAGCTGAGGATTATATTATAGGGACAGTCCAATTCACCCCACTTTGACAGGACATAATTTTAGCTATTATTCGTGTGAATACTTTTCAAGTAAGGTTTGAACACTATGATATCTGAGCCACAAACTAATTGGGCAAGAGCAGATTGCCATCATTTATTTGTCTTGGCTTCTTTGCTTTTCCTTGTTGAGGGTACAGTGTGTGATTTGATTAAGTTTCTGATGATCTGCCATTTGATATGTTTTGTGTACAGGTAGTAAAAGAAAGTACATAAGCTTTCCATTGTTTAATAAAGTAATTTAGGTTATCTTCTGCAACAGGTCTGCCAAAGTCTTTCGGTCAGGTGCCAGTGATTTTTACAGGTTGATCAAAACCGCTGCATATGACATCCAGGCCCCCTAGCAGTCTCTCTTAAAAATAATGGCTGTTCATAACGGCTTTTTTCGGCCAAATAAAGGTTTTTCAGGATAAATTTTGTACAAAATAAAGAGCATTTAATGGTTTAATTTCTTGGTTTGTGTTGAGGTTTTACGGCCCAGTCAACCCAATGGGGTCATGTCCAGCGCAGTCAGTTTACCTAACCACACGTTTACTGGGCAGGCTTAGTCCTCTAAGCGGTTAACCAGTATTGTGCACATTCTTTCGCTAGAAACTGACAACTGCCCTTCTTGAATCAGCGGAAGGGAGAGAATGACCGTAGAAAATATTTCATGATCAATCTCTACGAAAGAATGTTGCCAACCTCGGCGGGGGTTGAACCCGCAACCTCCTGGTCTCCAGTCAGACGGTGCATCCAACTGAGCCACCTAGGCTGGAAAGAACTCCGTTTATGACATTGCCTCTCAAGCAAAATAGGGAGAAAAATTGCAGAAAAAATCAATATTTTCATCTTTAGCTTGCCTTTCTCTTCAGAAACATATACATGAATCTAAGTAACAGAGCTATAATTTGTTGTTACGAAATGCTACATATTTACTCCATCCTTCTCTTGCATTTACAAATTGCCAAATATAAAGGTTTTCTCATCAAAATACAGGTTTTTTACAGGTTTTTCAGCCAAATTAAAGGTTTTAAAGGATTTCAACAAAATTAAAGGTTTTAAAGGTTCCCCTAGGGGCCCTGGACATTGGCACGGAATGTTCTGCCATCACTTCCAGGACTGAAAACAAATGAGTATAAATATTGCAATTTTATAACTTTAGAGTATTTATTTAGAGTAGAAAGCAAATGGCAGAACAGCGAGGATTTGGATATTTGAAATTCTTTTCCATTTGTTGTTATTTTTATGCAATTTCATGCGCGAACGAGAAATGTCTGAAAAAAAAAAAAAAAAAAAAAAATCATCTCACAGATTTCAATAAAATTTTTTGAGTCAGGGGCTAAAATAGTGGGTCGGTTGCAGGACAGCAAACAAACAATTTTTTTTTATTTTTGGCCTGAAGACAATTTGCATGAAATGTCAAAACCTGTTTTGGGGAAAAAAAAATTAATATCTCATCTGCTGAACCAAGAGTAGAGTGGTAGGCATTAAATTTTTCATAGCTCCAGATAAGGCATTTTTGTCATATTTCACCACTATCACATAATTATGTTGTGGTACTGATTAGAAGAGAGTACTCACAAACATATATATTGGAGAACTTATTGTTTTAAATGTCCATGCTGCATCCACAAAAATGTCTCAAACAAAATAAGTGAAAACACAAACCGTAAATACATTATTCATCATTTCAGTATGTTTAAAGTTGCTTTAGCATGGACTTAGTTAACATAAAAGCAACTTTAAACATACTGAAATGATGAATAATGTATTTACGGTTTGTGTTTTCACTTATTTTGTTTGAGACATTTTTGTGGATGCAGCATGGACATTTATACATTATGCATCATTTCAGTATGTTTAAAGTTGCTTTTATGTTAACTAAGACTTATTATTAAAAGCAACTTTAAACATACTGAAATGATGAATAATGTATTTACGGTTTGTGTTTTCACTTATTTTGTTTGAGACATTTTTGTGGATGCAGCATGGACATTTAAAACACACTGTCCTGACACAGTACCCTGGCATTTGTACAAAATAAGAGATGTACAGTGTTGATGTTCTGGACAAGTTTCAATTCTTCATTTCTATTGAAAACTGAATTAAATCCAACTGTCACATCTAAACTAAGAAGTCCAAAATTTTGATATCTTAAAATTGACATAGAAAGAGAAAACCCCTTAGCTGCCCTGTATACTGACAAACCCTCTTTGTGTGGTTTCATACACTTTATGCAGGTTAGCCCTGTCATACTGTAACTTTATTTTCTTTGTCTCGGGATTCTGAAGGTATAAACAAAGGAGGGATAGTCCGATACTTACAAACGGATCATTCAGCCTTTAGCAGACATGTAAGTAGACAACACAGCAAAATGCTTTTTTAACCCAGAAACCATTGTTGTCAGGGTTTCAAATATGTATAACACTTTTTTTTAGAAGATTGGGAAATATGCGTTTCATGATCACCAAAATTTTATTTCACTTTGATTAAACACTGTTCATGTGTTAAAATGAGCAATTAAAAAAAAAAAAATCCCATTACATTTTGATTACAAGTATTAACGGCTTTCCATACTTTTAAGCTTTTCCCAGAAACGTTGCCAAATATGGTAATCATGTGACCTAACATAGCCAATAAAAGCTCCACCTATCGGACAAACTTTTGGCAGCAGACGAAAGTAAAATATTAATTTTAATTAAAACTAGGATGACTTTAAAGAGACAGGGGATGTGGATAGAGAGGTAAAAAAAAACCGGTTTGACAGATTTTATTTAAATAAACAAATTTCTCACCAACACACTTGACATTTCCCCAAAAACTTGGCGATACAATTCACAAACTTCCATTTTACCCTAGTCCAGTTCCTTGGGCAGCTCGATAGTCGCCTGGCGAACGAGGCTAATTTTACCCTAATGATTATGTAAACAACCACAGATACTTGGGGTCAGTAGGGCAGTGCAGGCCCAAAAAATATCTTGTATATATTTTTTCTCAAGTTATTTTTGTATTTTAGTACAACAGAAACACTGCTGATAAAATTTAAATCATATTCTGTGACTTCTGAAAAGGTTCTAAAAAACATCACATTTCTCTCAAATGGTAATATATGGACAAGATAACAATAAATGGCCAGCACAGATCTAGGGGGTCCCCACATGCTTACACTGCTACGCTAACTAAAACAAATGCAACATGCAACTAACTTGCATCCGCTATTTCGGCAAACATTAGTCTTCGCCGCCATATTGTTGTCATAGCCATATCTTGCTGCACCGCTTCATTTTTGGCTGAAATATTCTCACCAAACGTCAACAAATTCTTCTACTACATCTACGAACCGTGGATCAGAAATGGGTCAAGTTCTGGATACTGCCTTCCATTTAGTAAATTATAGATACATCGCAATTGAGTCGAGAGCCAGAATTGGACGGGTTTGAAATCATTGTCGTGTGATTTCAATAAATCGTGATGAAATTTCAAATTCTGGTTCTCGGCTCATTTGCGCTGCATATATGATTTAAGTAACGGAAGCCGGCATCCAGAACATGACCCATTTCTGATCTACGGCTTGTAGATGTAGTAGAAGAATTTATTGACATTTGGTGATAATATTTCAGCCAAAAATGAAGCGATGCAACAAGATATGGTTATGCCACCCATATGGCAGCAAAGACTAATGATTGCCGAATTAGCGGATGCAAGTTAGTTGCATGTTGCATTTGTTTTAGTTAGTGTAGCAGTGTAAACATGCGGGGACCCCCAGATCTGTGCTGGCCATTTATTGTTATCTTGTCCATATTTTACCATTTGAGAGAAATGTGATGTTATTTAGAACCTTTTCAGAAGTCACAGAATATGATTATATTTTATCAGCAGTGTCTCTTTTGTACTAAAATACAAAAATAACTAGAGAAAAAATATATGCAAGATATTTTTTGGGCCTCCACTGCCCTACTGACCCCAAGTATCTGTGTAAACAACAGTCGGGTATAAAAGCCAAGTCCGATCCGATCCGCCGATCATTTTTCTGCCGATCATAATTTTTATTTTTGTCATTATATCTAAACTATGATTCAAATGTCCAGTATATCAGTTTTATATTATCATACATTGCTTAATTAATATTCGACAAATGATATTTCTTTTTTTCAATGCTTTTGGATTTGATTTTTAAGCAGTTTTCTGTCTTTTAGGGGTATAAAAGCCACGTCCAGTAAATATAAAAAATAGTTTTCTCAGTATTGAAGCTCAAACATGCAGAGATCAGCTCTGTCTCAGAGAATAAATGGTCACTGGAACATAATTAGTTTCTTGCATATGAAAATTATGTCATATATAAGCTATTTTAGCCTTTTTCTGTCCATCTTTGCTTTGCATGCATACTATTCTAAAAATAGAAACGCTGGACCGCAACGAATATGAAAGATACAAAATGACACAACTACCGCAGTACAAAAAAAAAAAAAAAACAAAGACGGGGAAGAAGACGAAAAAGGAGAAATAACATTAATACAGATATTAATATCTATTAGATATTCTTAAAACACTATCTTCCGCGGTCAGAAAATTCCCCCATTTCGTCTCATTTCAGGACGTTGTTGTAAGTAACGTCATTGTTTACAGGTCTATTTATAGATGCGTCTAATTTGGTAAACAAACAGAAAAAAAAAACTGATTTTATTGAAACATATGCATATGCTTGTTGAATCACAATGCACATGAACTAAAAGTTCAGCATTCATAGTTAAGTATATTCTATAAAAGGACAAAACAGAGACAAAAAATCAGGAAATCTCTCTCGGCGATTTTTCTTCCGACCTTCGCTTTTATACCCCTGAAACGAGAAAAATTCACTCTCAATCAAAAACTAGAACAATGATTTTAATAATATCATTGCTGTAAATTACAATTATATAATATGACCATATAACTCTCATATACTGGACTTTTGAATCATAGTTTAGATACATGTATAATGACAAAAATAAAATTTATGATCGGCAGAAAAATGATCGGCGGATCGGATCGGACTTGGCTTTTATACCCGACCGTAAACAACCGGTATACCATGAGGAGTACAGGTCAGTCCCGTTATTACGCGCTGGTCGGGATGCACAAATCCAGACCGCTATATAGGCGAGGCGCGTAGTAAGTTCGGAGCCGACTGAACAGACTTTATAAATGTTGACATTTGTATGGGACACACGAATATACATGTTTGGAGGGATTTATGAATGAAAACAATGATATTTCATGTGTTATTTATATAAATAAACGAATGAGTACTAACGTTGTATGTTTTGTCTTTTTTACACCCTCTGATGTACTTTTTCTGCAATATATACGCTAAATACTTTATTTATGTTTCCATTTTGTGGCTCGATCCGCCATATTTGCCGGTGTTGTAATACAGACGGTGTTGAAGTGCGGTGTAAGTCACATAAAAAATCCGGTATCAATACTGGTCCCCGCGAGCATAGCGAATTATTTTAGTCCAGTAAAAGAAATCTTATTAATAAAACAGCAGAAATCGTTAAGTTTTTTAATCTTTCTGCTTGTATAGAATAGAATGAAAGCTCAAAGAAAAAAAAAATGACTAAACCAAAGCATTTGATTTGTTCAATAGCCTCAAGTTTTTCTTTAACCGTGAAGGCTTTTCTTCTTTGGTTTTCCATTTTAATATGTGTTAATCTGATAGCAGAATGAACTTTATCAAGACAACAAATAGTCCCGGACAAATTTCAGAGTTACACGCTCTACTACTTGACCGCGTGCGCAGTAATCGACGTCCAGTGATCCGCGTTGCTGATTGGATGAATATCTAATTAGGTCGGCAAGGCGGCCATATCAAACTGGAAAATTCGGTGGCTTTCAAGTATTTACAAATTAATTATGGATAACTGTGGTCATTTTCCCATTCTTTAGATGTGGGATAAGCTATTTCTTGATAGATATGTTTGTATCGTTTAAAAGTTAAATGCAGTTTTAATTGGCACAAGTTTGTCTTCTTAAAATAAACATCAAAAGGTCAATTACGGTCATTACGCACGTACACAAACAAAAATACATAATACATTGATTAGCTTTATTCTTTCAAAATCATTTTTTTTTTTATTTGCTATTATGACATGTACAACAGCAGTAAATAATTTCTTTTTCTGCAGATCGAAGCTCTGAAAAACAAAATAACACATTTTGTTATTTTGACCTAGAGGATGGGGAAACTGGGACCCTTCGAAAAAATTTTGGGAGGCATGACGTCCCCGCGTTATATCCGTATTCGCGCACAAACGACGCGAGTACTAACGGGACTGACCTGTATATAGCTTTTGAATAATTTTCAGCAAAAAATATCCATGTATTTGCTATATTTCAAGATATATATTTTAACGTCATGTTAGATAATAACTTTAAGTTTCGAACAACTTGGTCCTTAATTATAAGCGGTGTCCCAACGATGGGCAATGTAAGCGACTGTTTATTTCTTTCGTGCTACCAACACCCCACCCACCATTTCTTACTTTGTGTAGTCTTCCCGTCTTTGAATATAGTATTTTTTCATCACTTTTAGCTCATGGATATTGTTGTCGACATTCCAAGATATAAAGTCTACTTTCTTCAAAAGTTTCTTTTCGTGAAATTTAAGTTTTCTAACCATATTTATAATAAAATTCGACTGCACGTGTTGTTTGTTTTGATCGGAAACACAAGGGAGATTACTCTTACATAAAAGACAGAGGTTGCATATCATAAAATTCTCGTGAAATTTACTGGAAATTTACTGTGGCGTTTCAGGATTAATTTTTACATTTTCATTGGGGTCACTCTTATCACCGCAGGATACCACAGGACACCGCAGGACACCTTTATTTTCTATATATCTGATACATTTTGACTTGAAAAATGTGTAAAAGTGTATTTTATATCTTTTATAGTACTTTGAATAGACATTGCTGAAAAATAGTTGGTCAATATGGTATGGTTTTGCCTCAGTATGACTATCAATGAATATCACAGCGGTTTGTGATTGTGGCACTCCCTGGACTTTTTTCTTACCTTTCTTCTTACCTTTTTTTTAAGATAATTATACTTGTAACCTTTGATATCAAATTAGAAAAAAGGATGGATGGATGGAGGGATGGACAGACGCACGGACAAACACAAGAGCGGTCGGACTTTTTACCATAATTCAGCAAGTTTAACAAATGGGCATGTTGAAACTTGTAATAAGGAACTTTAAATTAAATCCAGAATAAAAAAGTTCCATAATGAGCCGCTTTTGTGTTTTCATATTATACCCTTTTACGCGTGTATGGATATTACTAATAGGTATCTGTGCTAAATATGTCCTGCAGTGTCCATTACATGTGGAGAGCGACCTTCGCTGTGTACTTCAAAGATATAAGGTATCTTTGGCCAATATAAGAGACTGGAATACAAGTAATATTTGTTTATTTTACTATTTCTATGCATTGTACGGCATTTTTATTTTCATCTGGGATGGGGGGGGGGGGGGGGGGGGGGACGGGCGGGGTGTATTTTATAGTAAATAAATATGTCCTGCGGTGTCCGATACAGGTAGAGCGACCTCCGATAATACTATGTGTACTCCAAAGACATAAGGTATCTTTGGCCAATATAAGAGACTGGAATACAAGTGATATTTGTTTATTTTATTATTTTTATGCATTGTACGGCATTTTTTATTTCATCTGGGGGTATTTTATAGTAAATAAATATGTCCTGCGGTGTCCGATACAGGAAGAGCGAAGTTCCGATAATAAATATGTGTACTCCAAAGACATAAGGTATCTTTGGCCAATATAAGAGACTGGAATATAAGTAATATTTGTTTATTATTTTATGCATTGAAAGGCATTTTTATTTCATCTGGTGGGTATTTTGTAGTAAATAAAGGTGTCTTGTGGTGTCCTGCGGTGTCCTGCGGTGATCAGTAGGACCGTTTTCATTGCAATCGCCTTAGATGAAGCAGTCATTCTTGTTGCATTTCATTTCTCGATGAAAAGCATTAAGACGTCATGAGATATAAACCACACCTTAGGGCGGAGCGACGTCAACGTCAACCAGTAACGCTGTTTTTGCTGACGTATGTGTGACGTTGGTCGCGCAATGACGCTACGCGCTATGTGTGCTTTGACCTCCGACAAGCTTTTTCACCGGAGGTAGTAATGCCGGAGGTGGACAGATAAACACACCTTTCACCGGAGGCAGCAACGCCGGAGGTGGACGGACAAAAACAAACCTACTGGTTAACCGCTTAGAGGAGTGAGCCTGCCCAGTTAAAAAAAAAAAAAAAAAAAAAAAAAAAAAAGAATCCAAAATATTAGAAAAGATATAACACTTTCTGGCAAAGGCTTGGTCGATAAAAGATTAATAAAATAAAATGTAAATATAAGAATATATTGAAACCACAAATTTGAGGGTCCATCGAGTAATACAAAACATTAGCTTAGTTTAATGTACACAAGAAGCCGTTCGGGTTTCACGAAAATTAAACTAGGCTACTCTCGACATCTTTCAGAAAGTCGCTTTTCACTTTTTCTACTTTACACAGAAGACGTGTAAATTAGCAAACTTTTCGTATGAGTTTATGCAAAACCATTTGATCGGAACGCACGAAAAAGGCCCTTATGCAATTTGCGAACCTGAATACAGACCCTAATCATTTCGCGCAGACTGATCTGGGCCTTCGTTGTCTGCTTACAGAATCAATGGATACTGTAGTGTATGTCGACGAACAGAGAATGTCCAGATCACACTGCGCCCGCTCAACTGGATCTTCGCTGTTCGCATATGGCATAAGGGCCTTTCCCATGTTGCGCATCATTTGTCGTATTTATCTATGCACAAAATGTTTTATTAAAATCATTGATATAAAAAAAATCGAACATTTCCTTTTTTCCATGGTAAAAATGGCTGCAAAATATGCAAAAATCGATAGGGTAGATAGTTTGTATGCAAGTTTTTCAATAAGTTCCACTTGTTCAAAATTTCTGAAAATTTCACAGTATTGTTATGGAACATCAATAACTTAAAATCAGTGAAAAAAAAATACACTGGATATCCCCTTTATCGGCGTTAATTTTTTTTTTCAATATCAATAGTCATAGGTAAACAGTTACACCATATCTCACCGAAGATACGACACAACACCAGAATGGGACTTAGAGGTGCAGACCTAATAATCGTCCTCGGATATAGTACAGACCCATTTTTTGAAAGAGTTGGAATTGTTTCCTTTAGAAAGCTTGTCTACCATTCTGGAGTACAAGTTTACATTGCAACAATAGGGAAAATCTAAGAAAATGTGCCACTTTTTTATGTTTTCAACAAATTTGCTCGTGTACCTTTCATGGCTGGATGATAATTAGTGTATTATACATCATATGACTCTTCAAGCCTTTTCTTTCACCAAATTAAAGGAGAACGCAACATAAAAAGTTGTTAGTGTTTCTGGAGTAAAGTGCTAAGCAAACCATTTACTTCGATGCAAGTTTTATCAAAATCGGTCTAGAAATAAGAAAGTTACAATGGTTTGAATATTTTCAAAATGACTGTCATGTATGGCGCCATATTTTAGGCTTTGTGACGTCATACAGCCCAAATAAAATATACAAGAACCTAATTATAATGGGTCTTCAACAAGTAGTATATAAGACTAATAAGCTCTTGGTCTTCAAGAATATTTTGCTACAGTTATTAACATGTGCCTATTTATAGTGACAGGCAATCATTTCCCACAAAGTAATCCAAATTTGTAAGAAGAACAAGTTTTAAAATAGATTTTTAAACTTTTGTGAAACCTCATTAAATAGTCAAAATGGCGGCACCCATATCACCAATGTTGGAATATTCAGCTGTCCATAACATCCTTAATTCTTGACCGATTTTGATCAAATTTGCATCAAAATTTATGGTTTGTGAAGCCCTTTACTTTGCAGTACAATATGCTTTCCCCTTTAAAAATTACTTCTGCTTTACGCGATTTTCCCTTATAGTGTAATATAAGCCTACACTCCAGAATGGAGGAAAAAGTTCAAAGGGAGATAACAGCAACATCTCCAAAAATGGGTCAATTAAAGCTATAACGGATATAATGCCCTCGTTAGCACCACGGAACGGGTTACACTTTTTACCCAACGCTACATAGATTTGAAGCGTTTTACCAAATGTTTGATAGAAGAAAAGTAGTTCAGTCAGATCCTAACCCTCAGTTGTTATTTTAGATTTGGGTTTTCAGTAATCTTTTTATAAAACTCTGCTGAAATCAACTATCTGACCAACTATTGTATACCACAGCTTTGAGTGCTACTGATATTTTAACAAAATTTTACAGGTTGTAGATATTAGTGTTTAATATTGTGCACAGACTTTTTTAAACTTATATATATATATATATATATATATATATATATATATATATATATATATATATATATATATATATATATATATATATATATATATATATATATATTTATAAGTTGGGAGAAGGAGCATAACATCTAACAAAAAATCTTTTTGGTAGCACTGGATCCAGAAAGGATGCTGAAATGATAGGCGTTAAACTATATGTTGAGAGTTAATCATTAACAGTGCAATGATTTGTTTACCTGAGGCCTTTCGGCTTTCGCCTTCTTAAGAGGTTTTCTATTTTAAGAAAATAACATAAAAATGTATAATTTACGAGGAAAAGATTATGCCCTTTTCGGGCCCATGTTATCTGGTCCGCTGCGACTTGATAACTGATCGTGTTTAGATATATGTGAAATGTAAACAATATGCGTAAACACAACGTGCAAAACGTATAAAGCTTATCTTCACTATCAACACAATGTGCAAAGCGTATAAAGCTTATCTTTACTATCAACACCACTGTGGCTATATACGCAATGTATACAATGCACATAAACCTTACACTGAAAGGGATATACACCAACCTGAGTGTTTTTTTTACCAGTACGTAAGGCAAATAGGCCCAACCTAAGCAAAAACACACAAACGAAACGCTCCACATAAGCTGTCGCATGCCCTGACTTAGGAACGATGATTCCCTCTACTGGTCGCCCTTGTTGATCCCATATGGCCGTAGAGTGTTCAGACGTCGGATCCAATAGCTCTCTCTTGTTTTCCTGGTTCGCGATCTGTCCATTCCGGGTTATGGTCTTAGCAACAAAGCGTGGCGTGGTTGAGGAAATCATGTTCTGGTGAACAGAAGTGTTCTGCGACAGGAGACCTCTCGAACCCTTTGTGTTTCCATTCATCTCGGTGGCCGTTCATCTGTTGGTTCACATGATCACCGGTTTCACCAACATATTGTTTTCCACACTTGGTGCATGTTATAAGGTAGACAACATTGGTCGTCTTACAACTAGTGTTGCACCTAAGCTTCATTGTTGCCCCAGACGCTGACTTCGCGATCTGTGTATGTCAGGTTAATAAATAAACACTTACTTACTTACTTACTGACTTACTTACTTACTTACTTACATATTCGCCCGCAGATATTGTACTCAATATGATTAAAATTTTATTTAAGTTTTCTTTGGTTTTGTTTATTCATTCGTTATTTATAAAAATCAGAGTTTGTAAGACTAGTATGTTTAAATGCAAAATTTAGCCTTATCAGCGTTAGCTGGGAACTATTTGTTAGGTAGTTATTATGTTGTTCGTAACAGGAAAACGGATTGTTGAAATGTGGTATGTTTAATCTGGTGTCGGTTTGGCAACCGCCACCTAAAAACGAAAACAACCTGGTGTCAAGTTTTCTGGACCATTCCGGCCAATTAGGCATCATCAGTGACCCTCATAATGCCAAGGATTATTTTCAGAACGATCTGAAACTGCATAAGAAGTGAGGCTATATTTTAGAAGATTTTTATTGATCTCCTTTATGCATGTTTAATATCCATAAACCCGAAGATAAATCTTTAGTGGAAAGTACCAAGGGTGCCATATCACAAAATGTAAGTGACGATACTCAGGAAATGCCACAATCTGGAAACACAGCCTTCCGGAGGCACCAAAAGAACAGGAGGCAAGGAACAAGCAATGAAAAAAAAAAGCGGGTTCAGCGGGACCATGTTTAAATTTCTTCCCCAGCTAATCTAATAATAAACGCCTACCAAAAACCATTTAGACTTTGAATAATAGAAAGGGCATTTCTAGTGTTAGCTCATACCAATCATGTTTGTCTCATTTTAGGCTAATTTGCAAAGTACCTCGGATGGTATTGTCTGATAAATTCCTAGAGTTCGGACCCTTCTGGCGACTTGAATAGATAATTGATGCTGAATATATTGCCTATAATAGGAAGAATAAATACTTATCTACGTAATCGTGCCATCACATTTCCAACAAAAATATAACACAGCAACAGTGTACATGTTGTATTAGGAGGCCGGGTTATAAATATGAAAACTGGGTTTTGAAGAACAAACAGGTTGGGGAAAAAAAAGAAAGAAAGAAAAAAAAAAAAACACGGATCAGCTAATTTTCCACAAGGAATCCACGTGTGAAATTTCAACATCCTAGCATGCACCCTTCATCAGTTATCGGACCTACCAAAAGTGTGACGAACAAGCGTACAATCGGACGAACGAAGGAATAGCAATATGCCTTTTTGAACGTCTTCAGCTGGCTGCATAAACAGACATAAAACCAGAACTGGACAGGTTTAAACTGTTTTGAATATACTGGTATGCTGCCACTATCCAAAAACAAATGTGCGCCTTTATCAAGTGTTAGCTTTCGAGAAAGAAAAAAGGATTAAATGAAATGATACCATGCATATTGTTGTATAAACATGTATCTTTTCATCAAATATTCTGTTGACAAACTCTTAGAAAAGGAATTGGTGTATCAACATCCGTTGTTCGGCCCACATTCAGGTCCTTAGGGGCGGATCAAGAGGCGAACGGGGACGGGGAGGAGGGATATAGTTCGTAACTCACCCATTTCACTCAAAATTTCATTTTTCACGAGAATTTTGGGATAAATTTGATAAATTTTGGATACCCTATTAACCCTAAGTATTCGCACACATTACTCTTTACCTTATTTCAACACGTCTGTTTTACTTGATGATTCTGGATGAGTAGCAAACACTGTACTTTAGACTCTGATGAGACGTTTGTGGCGTCTGATTTAAGTCTACACTCTTTACCCAAGATCGTCTGTACATTAATTTGATCATATCGATCCCACCACTATCCCCCAACCCAACGCCCCCTACCCCCTCCCCCCCCCCCCAAAAAAAAAAAAACGCCCCTGTGATCTACATATTCCACAGTATCAAATGATTCTGTAAGCAGACATTGAAGGCCACGATCAGTGTGCACGAATATACAAGATGGTCTGGGTCTTTGCTGTACACATATATATGTCCCGAAGGCACATTTTTACATAACGCCAGCGAAGCTATATAGTCTTATCAAGAAGTCTGCTTTACCCTATAGTAGTTCATAATCCTCACAGTAAACGGACCGCTAAGGCCCTGATCAGACTGTGCGTACGCGCAGGCTGATCTGGACCTTAATATATAATGTTTGCCATGCTTGTAAAATATTCACAGTTTTGCACATTAGTAAATAGGTACGCAAATACTTATTCATTATTTTCTACATCATATGACGTTGCAGCCATGAATCATCCTCATCATCCTCATCACCGTCATCCTCATTATCATCATCAACAACAACAACAACAATGCCAACAGCTGAACAATCTAACTGAGTTTGTCCACCGTTCTTTGTATATCTTATCAATTAATGTTATTAAGATGTTTGGGATTCTAACGGCCTATGCTAATTCAAAAATCTGGTCTGACAGGATGGGATCGACTGTCCCCTCCTCCCCTCCCGCACCCCTCCCTCCCCCCCCCCCCCCCCCCCCCCCCCACACACACACACAAATTTTGAAATAACATATCGCTATATGAATGAAAATTGTCAATAAGCAGGGCTCAAAGCATAAAGCATAAAACTTTTTTCTATAAAAATTTAAGTTTCAAAGTGCCGGCGTGACCTTGAAAATAAGGTTAAGGTCAGCAAACTCTAATAAAACAAAATTCCTAAAATTATTTAGCAAGGTACACAGGAAAAACAGAAGTGTTACGGACATTAAAAAATTACAAAGGGGAATACAAAGGGGAATAACTATAACAGTATTGATCCCTTGACCCTTCTTTTTCTGTAGCAGCAGCATCTCAGGAATATGAATATTCATGCAAAATGTATTAAGATTCCTAATAATACTAATCAAGATATGCAAGAAAAAAGATAGAGTGCACACAAGGCTCACCTTTTGAATATTCATAATCTAGTGACCTTGAAAATAAGGTCAAGGTCACCAAAATCTAATCACTTATTTCCCCTATCCTGATGATGTATCTGTGCTAGTTTGGTTGAATTCCAGCCATTGGTGAAAGAGATAGTGTGCAAACACACTTTTTACTGCATCAAGAAATTTTACAAAGGGCAATTACTCCAAGAGAATGGGCCCCTAGCCTTACTTTCGCTTATGTAGTTAAACCTTATTGATATCAATGTGTCACACAAGCTTTTTTCTGTCAAAATTTGAGTTTCAAAGTGTCAGTGTGACCTTGAAAATGAGGTCCAGGTCACCAAAATCTATTCACTTCTTTCCCTCATCCCAATAAAGTATCTGTGCTAGCTTGAACAAAATACATCTAATGATTCATGAGAAAAGGTGCACACAAGGGTCACTTTTAGAATCTTTATAATGTAGTGACCTTGAAAATAAGGTCAAGGTCACAAAAATCTAATCATTTCTTTCCCATGTCCTAACCACGAATCTGTGCTAGTTTGTTAAAAATCCAGTCATTGGTTCAAGAAATAGTGTGCACACAAGATTTTTTCTATCAAAATTTGAGTTTCAAAGTGCCGGTGTGACCTTGAAAATGATATAAAGGTCACCAAAATCTAATCACTTCTTTCCCAAACCCAATAATATACCTTTGCTAGTTTGGTCAAATTCCATCTATTGATTCATGAGATAGGGTGCACACAAGACCTACTTATGGAGTATTTATAATGTAGTGACCTTGAAAATAAGGTCAAGGTCACCAAAATCTAAACACGTCTTTCCCTCATCCCGATGATGTATCTGTGCTAGTTTGGTCAAATTTCAGCCATTGGTTATAGAGATAGTATGCACACAAACTTTTTACAAGGCTCATTTTTGGAGTCTTTATAATATAGTGAGCTTGAAAATAAGGTCAAAGTCACCAAAATCTAAACACTTCATTCCCATGTTCTAACAATGTATCGGTGCTAGTTTGTTAAAATTCCAGCCATTGGTTCAAGATATACTGTGCACACAAGCTTTTTCTATCAATATTTGAGTTTCAAAGTGCCAGTGTGACCTTGAAAATGAGATAAAGGTCACCAAAATCTTATTTCCCCAATCCCAATGATGTATGTGTGCTAATGTGGTCAAATTCCATCTATTGATTCATGAAATAGAGTGCACACAAGGCTCACTTTTTGAGTATTTATAGTGTAGTGACCTTGAAAATAAAGGCCAAGGTCACTAGAATCCAATCAATTATTTTCCCCATCCTTATGATGTATATGTGCTAGTTTGGTCAAATTCCATCTATTGATTCATGAAATAGAGTGCACACAAGGCTCACTTTTTGAGTATTTATAGTATAGTGACCTTGAAAATAAGGTCAAGGTCACCAAAATCCAATCAGTTCTTTTCCCCATCCTTAAGATGTATATGTGGTCAAATTCCAGCTTTTGGTTAGATGTGCACACAAACTTTTTACTGGATTAACAACGCTCACTTTTTTGAGTATTTATAGTGTAGTGAAAATAAGGTCAAGGTCACCAAAATCTAATCACTTCTTTGCCCCATTTCTATGATGTATCTGTGCTAGTTCGGGCTATTTCCAGCCATTGGTTAAAAAGATATTGTGCACACAAACCTTTTACTTCATTAAAAAGGGTCCTTTTTGAGTATTTATAATGTTGTGACTTTTAAAATAAGGTCAAGGTCACCAAAATCTAATCACTTCTTTCCCCCATCCTGATGATGTATCTGTCCTAGTTTGGTCAAATTCCATCCATTGGTTAAAGAGATAATGTGCACGCAAACTTTTTTACTGCATTAACAAGGCTCACTTTTTTTTAGTATTTATAGTGTAGTGACCTTGAAAATAAGATCAAGGTCACCAAAATCTAATCACTTCTTTGCCCCGTACTTATGATGTATCTATGCTAGTTCAGTCAAATTCCAGCCATTTGTTAAAGAGATATTGTGCACACAAACTTTTTACTTCATTAACAAGGCTCCTTTAGGCTCCTTTTTGAGTATTTATAATGTAGTGACCTTGAAAATAAGGTCAAGGTCACCAAAATCTAATCACATCTTTCTCCCATCCTGATAATGTGTCTGTGCTAGTTTGGTCAAAGTCCGGCCATTGTGCACACAAACTTTTTTCTGCATTAAGAAAAAAATTTACAAAGGGCAATAACTCCATGAGGATTGGCCCCTAGCCCTTACTTTCTCTTATGTAGGTACATCTTATTGATATCAATATGTCAGCAGAAATGCACGAATATCCATCACTGCGTTTTCAAGATATTAGGAAAAAAAAAACAGCGTCGCGGACGGACACATCGACGGACGGACAACGTAGTTGGACTATGTCATTCGAAAACAAGACAAAATATTTAGACGTTTTTAACAAGACAAAATATTTAGACGTAAATGTCTAAGTACCGGCGCAAATTTTGTTCATGTTTACATAGAGACATGGGACAAGGGTGTATTAAAGTTTAATAAATTTTCAATGTAACAGGTAAAAAAGAAAAACAATGTGATTCTTTAATGTTTGCTTTTATTAAGCTTTATGAAATTTCTTGATTGAAATGAAAATAAAACAGACATTAACCTGTTTATAACACAGTTTGTTTTAAGATTTTTTATAGTTGCCGGGATCGTCACAAACCGACGATCCCGGCAAAATATAAAAAAGTTCTCAGTGAGCTAATCGAATATGTGAAAATCCAAAGCTACGTTAGCCATATTAAGATTCCCGCGCCGGTCAATGAAAGTTCATTGCGAGGGCATATAAGAACAGCGAAGGCATACATCATCCTGTATATCCTCGCATTCTCATTACGGCCTTTTTCTGTTCATTGGTATGATTCAACAGTATCTAACGATTCTGCGTGCGGGCAGCGGTCCTGATCAGCCTGCGCGGATGCTGATCTATCCTTCTATCTTTCGCTACCCACATACACCTAGAAGACAGTTTCGCATGAATCGGTTCACTTAACCCTAGATCTGCTGAACCCTCAGGCTGAACCCGGATATGGCCTGCCTTTGCAAACTGTGTAGATCTGAAGAAGCCAGCTGATCTGGATCTGTACTGTTTGTCATTAAGTATGTGAATTTATATCAACAATCTGGTTCAAGTAATCTGATTGGCTGAAATGAGAAATGGCATGGCATCTTAATTTATTCAGCAGGACAAGGGTTAATAATTTTTGTCTCCCGAGTCGCTGATCACAAGCAATCTCTTCGACGTTAATCTATCAGAAAATCAGCAATAAACACGTTGTAACGTTATGACAAGATTTTGATGGGACAAATAATGGATTAAAATTAGAAGGAGCGGTTTTGATACGCGTAATTTTCACATACCTCTTACACGAAAATCAAAGCTTAATTTCTGAATTAAACGGACTATTTGATTTCTATCGCACATCAGAAGAAAGGAGCCAGTAGAATGAAGAGATTGGTGGTTCAGATACGGTTGGGTATAAGTTTCCAAAAATAAAAAAAAAACAGATGGTGTTTAAAATACTGGCAATTGGATGAGAATATCTCAACTTTTACCACTAGCAGACAACAAATTAATGATTTTTTTTTTTTTTTTTTTTTTCAGGAAAATAGCCTCGGACTTTGGCATTTTGAGACAAGTTGCATGTAAATCTCTAATTCTATTGTCTTTGACAATATTTCAAAATGTCGAATGCTGAAATCTTTTACAACTAAGGCTCAATGCAAACTTGACTCAGTGAGGCGCGGTTCAAAGGACACGAGAGAGAGAGAGAGAGAGAGAGAGAGAGAGAGAGAGAGAGAGAGAATTTAAAATGGCATTTCAGGGTTACAGCAAAAAATAGCAGAAATTAATTGTAATATTGTAATGAAAAGACAACACGAAGATTTCTCTTTCCTCTTCTTCTTCTAAAAAAAAAAGCTGAAAAAAAAAAATGATAAGATTTAAGATTTAAACCAGCAACAAGGACAATTAGGCTTACGATTCACTAAAAGTTACTGTACTTGTCCGAAGTATTAGGACAGATCAAGGGTTGAGCGCAAGACTGGCGTAAGTCAGATGGTTGTTTTTCCCTAAACCTAATCTCCTCACCATGAAGGTGTTATGAAGATTACAACATTTCTTTCTGTAAACAATGAAAATTTAGGTGCCATTGCTCATATGAGCAATGGCACCTAAATTTGCATTGTTTACAAAGGGGTCCAAGTTGCCCCTAAACAAGGGTTTCAAAAATATGTTTGAGTTACCATAGTCTTGCGCTCAACCCTCGAGATAGACTGAGCAAACAGTGTGGACCCAGATCAAACATCAGAGAACACGGTGTCTGGTCAGGGTCTACACTATTTGAGCCAGTACACTATTTGAGTGACAAATCTACAATAAGACTTGTACGACCAGCGAAGACTCAGATCAGCCTGCGCATCCCCACAGTCTGATCAGAGTTCGCTGGTCGCATGTGCTTTCAACGGCCTCCAGGCTGTCCAAAGAGGCATGAACGAGAAACGTTGCCTTACTGTGTGGATGTACAGGCTGATCTGACGCGTTGCTGGTCACACAGGTCTTATTGTAGGTTTTGTCGTGCGCTGGCTCCTTTGCCATTCATTCAGCAGTTTTAAGCACCTAGCACTCTGAGTAAAATTTTCAATAGACATTTTGAAACATTTTCCCACAGACAGGATTCGACATTTGCATGAATGTCAAATCTTGTTTTCTGAAAAAAAAAAAAAAAAAAAAAATAATAAGAAGAAGAAAAATAACGCCAATTTGTTGTCTGCTAAAAATGCCCAGAGAGTTGTAAAGGTTAAACAGGTAGTAGTTGACTTGTCCAAATTTTAGGACAAGTTGTGGAGTATGGTAAGGAGTTAAGGTGTCGATTTGATCAAAATGAAAGCTGCCCCCACACTAACCCCGCTCAGAAATAGCCCTGGTAAATAATCCTGGATCCACACCGTGGAACTAGAAAGAATAAAGAGAATGGTAACATACATAATTAAATCCTCTGTAGTTTATTCCTGTTCCAACACCCAATGCTCGTGGTACGGACTGAGATCACTTGGTAGTGGATACAGATGATCGAAACAAGAGGCCTGTAGCAAGATAGGGTGTAGGCAGTTTGATGAGGTGGGGTCCCAATATACCATATTCTATAATAATTTTCTCAAAATATCACATATCCCTAAATTAGAAATAATACACAGAATTCCAATTCCCACAGGTACGTCCAATTTAAAGCTCAAAGTATCTCAACCTCCAAATATCCCGAATACCTCAAACAAAGAAGAACTTCGAAAAAACATGTGACAGGCCAACGTTAATGTTTTAAAAACAGCGTATGCGTCATGGCAGAAAAAAAAAAAAAAGAAAAGAAAGACAGAAAAATGGGCCGTAATGTCAGAAAACGTACCTTCGGACATATGCGTCCAGCGCGCAGTCTGATCAGAATCTTCCCTGGGCGCATTTTGGATAGCTCAGAGTTGGATAGGAGGACGAAGACACAACCCGCAATAGGATGTCGCGAGGTAAATGATTTTTCTTTTCTCATTTTTTCGAATACTCGAGTCTCAGAGATTCGAATAGGTTGGAGCAAATTTATTATTTGTCTTCTCCGAAACGTACTTAGGTCTATTCCTATCCATAACCTTAACACCCAAGGCACTGACCTAAGGTGTACTTCCTGCCTGTCCCTACCCTTAATTTACACCTAAATGTTAACTGGCGGAAACACATGGGAAAGATTATTAATTTTATCGATCTTTCAAAAAGTGCAGATTAAAACTCTCCAGGAATGGTTAAGATCTGTTTTATTTTGTAAAGTTGTGCTTGAAGACGTGCGTAAAAAGAATGGCGCGTGCCATATTGAATTAACATAAGTATTAGCGCGCGCACTGGAAGTATTTCTTTTTAGACATAAGACGTATCGGAGAGCATTTTATGGATAAATGCGCGGCAAAAAATAAACATGCCTAGTTTATAATTAATATGAATAATATGCTTTTTAATAAAATAAAATCAACATTTATGGAACATTTTCATATCTGTGTAAATTAGCATCGCGACATTAGTACTTTTCCAGCCTTATATACGACAGAGAACAAACTTATGTATAAGGATTTCGGCGGATGAATACCAATAAATCTTTGCACAATCTCAGCACGAGCTAAAGTTTGTAAGGTCGCGTAAGTGTGTTGGAAAAGATGTGATTAGTTGGTGAAGTTTGTTTTTATGGTTTTATAAAGTTTTTATGAAAATCCGGATAAAACATGAAATATTCTAATGTTTCTTGAATTAAATTCCTTTGGAATTTACGATTATAAGCTATGAGGCACACTTTATGGATTTATATTGCACAGCTTCTTCTGTTTGTCGGCACTTCAAAAGGTATAACCATTCATATTACCGTATACGCCTGATTAATGCACCGGTGTAGATGTGCGTGCGCGCATACATTGAAGGGATAGCTAATGTGCTAAATTTTGCACTCGGACGGCATATATTATTATTATATATTATTATTATATATTTTTATTTTGTCATTTCTAAAGCATGTACAGCTGAAAAAAAAATCTGAAATCTGATTGGGAATATTGGGGTTAGGGCTCTAACCTAGTCCATGATTAAGATATCTAAAGAAGCTACTCTGGAGAATCCATTCTCTAATCAGAGCTGGGAAGAAGCTGGTCATTCTAAAGGCCATGGTTTTTATGTTGTTCATTATTGTTGGAGCTTAGTGTTTTGACATGTTTAATGTTGTATTTGGTGGGTCCTCTGTAACTTTTATTAAACCCCCACCCCCTGCACACACACACACACACACACACACACACACACACACACACACACACACACACACACACACACACACACACACACACACACACACACACCTCTCTCTCTCTCTCTCTCTCTCTCCCTCTCTCTCTCTCTCTCTCTCTATATATATATATATATATATATATATGTGTGTGTGTGTGTGTTTCAATTTTAGGTATGTCAGGCAAGTGATTTAGATATTCCCAGAGAAAGATGGCTAAACTGTTTGCTAACTGTGGAGACCCTGATTAGATGCCGCTTTCTGTGGCATCTGATATGGGTCTGCACTGTTTGCCATTTGGCTATTTGGGGTTCCCCTGGGCTAAAATGGGTTAATGTGGAAGACATTTGTTCACTCCTACAAATTTTCTTGGCTGGACACTGCATATACATGTATTTACCCTGTATGTTAGGACAGTTAGGTTAAGAGCAAGCAGAGTAGACCCAGCTCAGATCCTGCAGAAGATGTCATCCAGTCACGGCCCACACCGCTAATCATCCAACAGTCTTAAGAATCAACAACCGGTGTATATAGCCAAAGGACTTATTCAAAGTTTAGTACAAGTTTGGTAGGGCATGAAGGTGTCCAGGGCCCAGTTGTTCAAAGCTAACAACGTCGTTAGTTAACGATTCGTTAAAATTTACATCAAGTGATACGCAAATATGCTGAAATTTTTTGCTGAAAAAATGTGAGTAGCTTTTGCAGTGCAAAAGCTACTCACATTTTTTCAGCAAAAAATATCAGAATATTGTATATTGAATCTGCTAAAACAGTTAATGAAATGACCCTTAACAAGCTCGTTAAGTTAACGATGCTTTGAACAACTGGGTCCAGATGTTTGGGGTAAATATGATACTATGTGATCCTCAAATATTGTACAGTAAGAACAAGCAATACAAGCAAAGGAGGAGATTTGGTGAATGCTGGATTATTTTTTCTAATTTCTCCATAAAAAAAATATGTTATGGGTAGTCATTACAAGGGCCTCGATGAGGCGCTTCTAATGAGTACCTACAACATGTTTTATCATAGCAACAGATAAGGCGCTTTTTTCATCCGAAAACATATATTGTGGCACTTCTAATGAGTACCCACAACATATGTTTTTGTGGAGAAATAAGAAAAATAATATGTGGATACCCCCTCTTATCTGTAGCTATGTTTTATGGAAAACTGGAGAAAATTATTCCAGAATTATCCTCTGGCCCCTGCCATAAAGTAAAACAAGCATCTAGTACACTCGATGGCATAAATCATATGGTATACCAATTTGATCTATTCAGTAAAGCAGACAATTTTTTATTTGTTCTGCGCAGAGGTTGCTTGTGCCAATATCTCAAAAACTATGTGAGAGAGCAAAACTAAAACAACTTCCTCTTATCAGTGTAAAGAGTTCTCTCCCTCTCTACACCCTTTAGGAGGGGCAAATCCACTCCTTATCCTTTGATCTTTGTCCCACTCCCCACTAATAAAGTATTTGCACCTGGTATATTGATAAAGTCGCATTTGACTGATTTTTCATGTTCTTGCAGATGCTTATGACACTCTTCAGACCAGGGGAGATAACAGAATATTGCCTCGCAGATCTGTGCAAGCTGATCCTTTTATCTGTTCTGTACATTTCACATGCACTGCAAGGATCAGTTTTTAAATTGCAGTGATACATCTAAGTGAAAAGGCATGCCTTTATTAACCCTTATCCTGCTGTTCGCAGCTATTTATGCTTTCGAGGGGTAGGCCAACTTGATTACATCTCAGGACCTCCAGAAACAAGTAAAGTTTGTCCCTTAGTTCTAGGTTTTCTGACGGGAGGAAATGTGCTTTGACACAAACCTTTGTCAGCATTTAAGGCCAATCAATGAAATACATGTAATTTCCAAAAACATCACAATCGAATTTCACCTTTTTTTCCATTTTTTTTTTTGGTCTCACCCATGTCTAATCAAATAGGATCCTGTGCCAATCATGCCTGAACAACTTTGTGCAATAAATGTACTCAAATGGTAGATGTATTAATGCAAGTGATTAAATCCTTCTTGTAATGACCCTTTTAATGCCTGTCTGTTGAAGTTCTTTTCTTTTTCTTAGTATGTTAAGCAAACACCTGTATGTTACATGACTCACTTTCATGCGGTAGCCAGATGATCACAGCTGCTCTGCTAATAGTAAGCAGTGTCCATTGGTACATCACTTGCAAGTCTGAATAAAATCAGTGAATAATGAGGGAAATAACCGGTGCTCAGTTAAGGGTACCCCTTCTATCATAGGTCTAGATAAGGGAGAGTATCCGGTAAATATTTTTCTTATTTCTCCATGAAAACATATGTTGTGGGTACTTATTAGAAGTGCCTCACCAAGGCGCTTCTAATGAGTACCCACAACATGTTTTCATGGAGAAATAAGAAAAATATCAATGAAAAAAGTGCCTTAACTAATGCCATGTTCTATAGACCCAGATTAAAAGAAAATGCTGTGCTCAGGATAAGTGTTAAGATCCTTAGCATTACCGTATTTACCCTAAGTATTTGGACATCTTACAAATGTACATTCTTACCATACATGTTAAAAAATTTGAACAAGTACAATTTACTACCCAATGTTGTGTCTAAAAATTGCTGGATCATCGTGGCAGTGTAGACCCTGATGAGATGCCACATTGTGCAGCATCTCATCTTGGTCTAGACTGGTTGCTCAGGCCTGTCTGTCCGAATACATATGGTAAATATGGTAAAATTTGTACTGCTGACAACTCTATAACAAGTGCTTATATCAAGTGTTTGTTAATTGGCTTTGTTCATAATATTTGGTCATTATAACCTTTATTAAACACCATTCAAAGCTGTAGCAGACACCATTCTTATTTAGTATTTTTTTTGAGAAAACAAGGCATGTCATCTCATGTGACTTGTCTGCTAAAGTTGATATTTTATCTTTTTAGAATATCCATTTAAATACTGGATTTACGAAAAATATGGCCTTGACGGATGTTTTTCAGGAGAACGACCACAGTCTTCTAAAAAAGGTTTCTACCTTAGTGAGGCTGTTCCAGTGTTTTGGAAAAAGAAAAAGAAAAAAAAAAAAGAAAAAACCTGGGCCCAGTTGTTCAAAGCTAACGACATCGTTAGTTAACGATTCGTTAAAATTTACATCTAGTGATACGCAAATTGTTTTGCTGAAAAAAGCTACTCACATTTTTTCAGCAAAAAATATCAGAATATTGTATATTGAATCCCTAAAACAGTTAATGAAATGACCCTTAACGAGCTCGTTAAGCTAACGATGCTTTGAACAACTGGGCTCTGTCTTTTGACTGCTAAAATTAGCTACCCTAAGTACTTGGAAAGACAAGCCTGAGTAAAAAGTATACAGAAACAGATCAGACACCATGGACTGCAGTCTTATCAAGGTCTACACTGTTTGCCACTCAGCCTGCGGTATTTAGACACATTAACAGGTATAGTGCAATTAGGGCTGTTAAAATTTTAGGACAAGTATGGTAAATAGTTTTAATGTTCCAATATTAGGGAAATAGGGAAGCCATGTGGCTGATCACAAGGTCCCAGGTTTGAATCCCGCTAGCGGGACAATTCAGCTCATCGCAAGGAGCGTTTTGTTATCACCCTGGCCTAGCTACTAGGCGTTCAAATGAATAATATGGAAACAAAGCCATATATTTGCATTAAAATGCACAGTATAATTTTTTTAGCTAGGCTAGTCTCCTTTCTCAATTTTAACATACTTAGCCAGTATATTTATTGCAGACTCTACCAAATAGACTTGCTATCATTAAGATGTTGACTACTGTATTCGACCTAATTTCCGCACTGTACGCTTAGGTTTTTCAAAAATACTGGAAAAACTTGTGGTAAAATATGTACATACCTATCCTAAGGGTACACTTTAAAAAGATCAGCAAAGGACTTATCAAATGATGCAAATGCAATGTTTTTGTGTTTTTTTTTCTGATTTTCTTTATAAAGTATATATTGTGGGTACTCCTTTGAATTGCATCAACAAGTCTGCAGTTCAAATGGGTACCCACAACATATACTTTTAAAAAGAAGTAGGCAAAAAGTATCAGGACTATGGAATTGCTTGACTTTGCTCTTATAACAGTATGTGCAGTAATTAGGTCGAAAAAGGTATCTTCTAATAAAAAAAGTGATCAGACTCTTATTATCTGGGCCCAGTCGTTCAAAGCCTCGTTAGCTTAACGATCTCGTTAAAGGTCATTTTGTTGACTGTTTTGCAGATTCAATATACAATATTCTGATATTTTTTGCTGAAAAAATGTGAGCAGCTTTTGCACTGCAAAAGCTACTCACATTTTTTCAGCCAAAAAATTCAGCATATTTGCGTATCACTTGATGTAAATTTTAACGATTCGTTAACTAACGACATCGTTAGTTTTGAACAACTGGGCTCTGATTTAATAGTAAATGTAGCTTATTTAATTATCTCCTCCTCATTGTCTCCATTATGACTTACGTGTAATGATGTCGAATTGCCGATAGAGATGTAAAACACCAAATTGCATCATCATCATTAACCCATTTTAGTCTGGAGACCCCCAAAAAGGGGTATTTAGAAAATAGTTCAGACCCAGAGCAGATGCCGCAGAATGCGGCATCCTACACTGTTTGTGTATTTCTGTAAAACATAATAATAATAAAAACTACTGGAAATAGACCAGTTGGTCCAAAGAGGTGTGTCTGTGGTAGAAGAGTCCTCTCAATGTAAATGGGTTAAATACGGTACACGTATGGAACTTTTAAATACAAATACGTCAGTGCACAATCAAATAGTATTGGTCTGTTGTTTATATTTGTTAAGAAACTTATCTGTTTCTAAGTGAGTCATGCCAAAATATGTGTTTCTCATGCACGGAATTTTATCATTGTCAGAAGAAACGATTAGTGGTGAAAACACTATTGCATCAAATCTTTTTAGCTCTACTGGCAGTTTACCAATATCATTCTGTAACACAGGTGTAGATAAGATGATCATTTCAATCATCCATAATTAAATCAATTAAATTAAATATTGGTTTGCTGAACTCCTGCATTGTACCTACAATGTATAACTGCTCAGTTTGCCCCTTTCCCCAAAGTATGGGAATTTCACAGGGCTCTATCAGATCTGTTCCCCAGTTCTCCAAAAAAATTTTGCCAATGTTCCCCAGTGCTCCAAAAGTTTTTGACCATGTTCTTCAGTTCTCCAAAAGTATTGCCAAATGTTCCCCAGTTCTCCAAGTTTTTGCCAATGTTCCCTAGTTCTCCATAAGTTCTTGACAATGTTCCCCAGTTCTCCAAAAATTTTTTTTACAATGTTCTTCAGTACTCCAAAGTTTTTGCCAATTGTTCCTCAGTTCTCCAAAGTTTTTGCCAAATGTTGCCCAGTTCTCCAAGAGTTTGCCAATGTTCCCCAGTTCTCCAAAAGTTCTTGACAATGTTACCCAGTTCTCCAAAAGTTGAAGTAGTTGTTACGGTTTCCCAAAAGTTTTTGGTCATGTTTTCCAAAGCTCCTGGGTGAAGCTCCTGTATAGAAGCTGCCCAAAATCAAAATAAAACAAAAACAAAAAAACAGCAAAAAAAAAAAAAAAAATAGCAAAACAAAATTTTATACAATTTTATTTTATTTTTTTCCTTAATTTACATGTAGTGTTGATTGCTTTTCTTTAATTTACATGTAGTTTGACATACTGGGCCCAGTTGTTCAAAGCATCGTTAGCTAAACGAGCTTGTTAAGGGTCATTTCGTTAACTGTTTAGCGGATTCAATGTACAGTATTCTGATATTTTTTGCTGAAAAAATGTGAGTAGCTTTTAGTGCAAAAGCTACTCACATTTTTTCAGCAAAAATGTCAGCGTATTTGCGTATCACTCGATGTAAATTTTAACGAATTGTTAACTAACGACATTGTTAGTTTTGAACAACTGGGCCCTGGATATATGTATTAGAATGAATGTATTTAATTTAACCCTTGTCATGCTGAATGAATTAAGATGCCAAGCCCACTTCTAACTTTGAGCCAATCAGCTTACTTGATCTAGGCTGTTGATACAAATTCACATACTTAATGACAAACAGTGCAGATCCATATCAGTTGCCATCTTCAGGAGCCAACTGATCTGGATCTGCACTGTTTGCAAAGGCAGGGTTCAGCAGAACCAGGATTAAAGTACCTTTATGAAGAGATACATGTACATGTCTCATGATGTATGTGTTTGTAGAACAAGATTTTTAAAGTGCCATATCTTGAGCTATGTTGTTTTTTTTTGGATACATGTGTATCACGACCTCTTTATAATACTGTTGTTGAATCCAAAGCAAAAATCGTGTTAGCTAAAGAACTATGTTGTATCCAAAAAAAAATGTGTAGATTATATAAAAAAATGACTGTAAATGATCTTTTTCAGTACAATCTCTACATTTTTGTTTGGATACAAAAATTGTACGTTTTTGTTTGGATGCAAAAATGTATGTATATGTATATATAAATCTATTTAATTTATACAGTTTTGTTTGGATACAACACTTTTGAGGTCCACCTTAAAACCATCTTGTATTTTGAGGTCCACCTTAAAACCATCTTGTATACGAAACCGTCTTATAATGAACAACCTTATAAAGAGGTTTCAGTGTATTCTGCTTATAGTATACTGTCGAACCTCGTTATCTCGAATTCGCTTATCTCGAAATACCGCTTATCTCAAAGTGAAAATCTGGTCCCTTATTAAACATTAAAATCTTACAACAGGTAACAAAATACTGTGGAAAAGAGGAGAAATTGCTCCAAAGGAGCAATTCTCCTCTTTTCCACAATATTTTCAATATGTCCCTATCTTCAGGAGTCAAATTAAATATTCATTTGTGAAATGTGGTTGTTCGGTTTATATGGGCCTCAGTTCTGCAAATCTGTTATGTCGAGGTACAGATATTGCAAAGTATTTCAGAGAGTCCCTTGGACTTTGAGATAACGAGAGCCGACTGAATACGCTTTCCAATTGTTTCTGTTCCAGCTCTTCCATCATGTGATCCAAATCCATGTTTACATGGTGCTGCTTGTGAATCTGCGTCCACGGGGGAGAATCGCTGCAAGTAAGTTTATAGTTTTGAAGCCCGTTATCAGAGGACTTGTTAAGGAGGAGTATTTGGTGATAATTCTGGGATAATTTTCTCCAGTTCTCCATAAAAACATATGTTGTGGGTACTCATTAGAAGTGCCTCACTGAGGCACTTCTGATGAGTACCCACAACATATATTTTTATGGAGAAATAAAAAACATTATCCCATAATTATCACCAAATACTCCTCCTTAACAAGTCCTCTGCCGTTATGACTAAACTACAAATACAAACTGTACATGTCAATATCTGTGGCTATGCAAGTACATGTACATGTACAACAGGCTCTAATATTTTCAGATGACTTGTTAAGGAGGAGTATTTGGTGATAATTCCGAGATAATTTTTCTTGTTTCTCCATAAAAACATACATGGTACATACTCATTAGATTAGCACCTTGTCAAAAGCACCTTGGGTTTTGCACCATGCCAAGGTGCTTCTAATGAGGACCCACAACATACATTTTCATGGAGAACTGGCGAAAATTATTCCTCATCAAATACTCCTCTTTAACATTTTGCATGCTATGGGCAAATTCAGCACAGAGCAGATGACAAATTGATGATATTTTTCCCAGAAAATAGGATTTGACACTGTATGCAAATCTTCTAAGTAGACAGTTTGCATGAAATATCTAACCCTATTTTCTGGGAAAAATACGAAAAAAATATTTCAAAATGTATCCTGAAATTTTTACCCAGCATGCTAAGCATTAATAAGTCCTGACAAATACATGTATATGTATATAGCAGACTGATATTGTGGAATCAAAATATGGTCTTATTTGGGAACAGGCATTTTGATAAATTTACCGAATGCCGTCAATAGCCCCATATCAGAGCTCCAAATAAGAGATGTATGCAGATATTCTCTGCGAAAATGTGTTGTGGGTACTCATTAGAAGTGCCTTGTGAAGTGCTTCTTATTGAGAAATTGAAAAAAAAAAATTCCATGTACATGTATTCTTCTTGTCTGGAGCTAAGAGTCTTTCTTAATGTTTTCCAGAAACAGTATTTGACATTTCAAGTAAATAAGGCTTTACATTTCATTCTCCTAATGAAACAATTTACATGAAATGTAAAACCCTATTTCTGGGGAAAAATATCCTTTGTTTCATAGCTGTAGATAAACTTCGAGCTTTTTTTTTTTTTTTTTTTTTGAACCATAATTGTTAGTATTTGTCTTATTTCTGGAGGAAAACATACTGGAATGTTGTGGATACACATAAGAAGTGCCTCACCAAGGTGCTTGAGTAGGGTCCACAAGTTGCCACAACACATAGCTCTTGATAAGCTGCCATTTTCCATCCAAAAATACTGATATTTTTCTTATTTCACCAGGAAAACATATGTTGTGGGTACTCATTAGAAGCGCCCCCCATGAGGTGCCTCTAATGAGGACCCACAACATACGTTTTGGTGAAGAAATAAGAAAAATATTTACTGGAAACCACATTTATCTAGACCTATGCACAACATATGTTTTCCTGGAGAAATCGGAAAAAAATATGTTCCGGATACTCCTACTTATCTAGAACTGTGCTTGGTTTTGTTTTTGGAGTTCATCTTCGGGAGTATGAAGAATAAGGAAATGGAATTATTTTCTTTCAGTTTCATTCAAACATTAGCTCTTTTTCATACCTTTTCTTTTTGTTTAACACTTAGCATGCTGGGTAAACATTTCACCAGATGACATTTTGAAATATTTTTCTTATTTTTTCCTGAAAATAGGCTTTGACTTTTCATGCAGATTGTCTCCTAATTTGCATGAAATGGCAAAGCATATTTTCTGGGAAAAATAAAAAAAAATGTCATCAGTTTGTCGTCTGCTGAATTTACCCATAGCATGGTATGTGTTGAAGTGTTTGCAGCATCTTCTGAGAATTATTTATTGTTTCCATAGAGAAGCACTTGAACAGAAAACAACATACTTATGTTTTGCTGTTTACCATTTAATGCTAAGCACTCTGGGTAATAATTTCAGCAGACGACATTTTGAAATGTTTTTCTTATTTTTCCCCCAAAATGGGTTTTGACATTTCATGCAAATTGTCTCCAGTGGAGACAGTTTGCATGAAATGTCAAATTCTGTTTTCATGAAAAAATAAGAAAAATATCACCAATTTGTTGTCTGCTGAATTTGCCCAGAGAATGGTAATGGTTAATCACAACTGCAGCAGATGACATTTTGATTTTTGTTTTTGGTATTTTTAAGAGAAAATAAGGCTTGACATTTCCTGAGAATTTGTCTGCTAGCAGACAATGCACACAAAAAAGTAGAGCTTTATTTTCAGAGAAAGTAAGGCTTGACATTTCATGTTTATCATCTGTCTAGCAGATGATGCACATGAAATGTCAAGCCTTATTTTCTCTGAAAAATAATGAAAAAAAAAAAAAAAAAAATAGAATGGCCGCTGCTATAATTTTGCTTAGAACTTCGATGTTTATAAACAGCTTTAGTTAAAAGAAGTGTCTCAGTGATTTTTTTACAATTTTGCCTTTATGGGTCCTGGGACTTGCTAGGTCCAGAATTCATGCATCCCAAACTGAAACTATGCATCCAGCCTGGGACTCGTGGTGAAATATTTTGTTGCGTCCTAGACTTTTCATTTAAACTTGTGTAACAGTGTTTTATAATTACTTTCTTTGTATTTTAATAGGATGTGCAATTAAAGTAAATAGTGGTGACTGAGTTGCTTTAATTCTTTCCAGAAATCTTCCTGAGAAATATGAAACTATAATACCACTGTCTATTTAAAGTGAAGTGTTAAAATGTTTCACCAACAGGCTTATGAAAATGTTTTCATAAATCTTCAGTTTTAGTGACAGATGATCAAATACCTGTGATACATGATTAAGGACAGACATTTTGTCTGTTTTGACTAGACCGTGATACAAAGCAGAGACATTTTTGTCTGATGCTTTGTGGGTTCAGTTTGGGACTGGGGTTTTTCGTTATCGAGATCGCCATCATCGGCAGTCTCAGACTTTGTTGTCCGTGTCAGTCTGATTTGCTGACCTAGCAGACCGAACAGCGTTTGCTGTTTGGGGTCTAGTTTTATTATCTTTTTAGGGTGCATCTTTTTCTTCTTTCAAAAAAACAAAAAAAAAAGCAAAAAAAAAAAGAAACAAAAAACGATCGCTGTTTCCTGTTGACAATTGCAAGGTCAAACGGTGTTACGATAAAAGATCTCATCAGACTAAAAACCAATACTTTAGTATCTGCTACGGTTTCCTCCGATACTGGACAACTTGGTATTGATTATTTGACTCTAAAGGTAAAATCGGTGTACCGTAGAGATACGACGCCCTTCAGTACTGGCTTTTACCAAATACTGTACTGAAACACCGCTTGCGCATTCGCTTTTTCCAAAAATGAAAGTAGAGTTCAAGAAGCAAAACGTACGTACATTCGAGATTTTTTATGAGTCCAAGGGACTCACCGAGGCTAATTTTTTGCGTCCTCTGGCGAAATTATGCGTACAGGACGCAGGACGCACGCCTAAAATAATCACTGGTGTCTGCATAAATATTTTCTCATTTCTCCAAGAAAACATATTATGATGTTACTCATTAGAAATGCTTTACTGAGGCACTTCTAATGAGTACTGACAACATACATTTTTGTTGAGTAATAAGAACAACATATTTATCTAGATACTCACATTAACGAGTGCTGTGGAGATATTACCGTGAATCAGCGTAGTGATTTTTTTTTTTCCATAAAAGCATGTTCTATAGTTTCATTAGATTTTCCTCACTGAGATGTGCATGCTTTCCTCCAGAAATCGGAAGTGAAACATTCTTTTTCCTTGACAAAAACACAATCTAATGGCCTAGTTTTATAAATCTTAACCGAGATTGATAATTAACCTACAGTTTCTCTTAAATCCTTAAAGCACCAATCACATTTACAGCAGATGACATTTTTAAATTTCTTTTTAATTTTCATAGAAAATAGTAAGTAAGCAAGTAAATAAGTAAAGACTTTATTTAATGAGGGTAACAACATTAGCATATAAAATAGCTAATCTTCCATTATGCCTGCAAAATATTATACAAATGTACATAAGCTAATAGTAAGCACTGCTAAGAATGAAATAAACTTATTTAATAACCACTTTCTGATTGTGGCTCCTGTGACTTTTGCCCCAGCAGGTGCGATGACGCCTTCCGCGGAATTCTTGTTGAGAGTCTCAGACACAATATCCTGCATCTGGGAAAACCCCCGAGTATGGTAAAGAGATAAGTCTAAATATTTTAGGCAGAAATATTAACCCTAGTCCTGCTGAACCCGGATATACCCTGCCTTTGCAAACAGTGTAGATCCAGATCAGTTGGCTTCTAAAGAAGCCAACTGATCTGGATATGCACTGTTTGCCATTAAGTATGTGAATTTATAGCAACAATCTGAATCAAGTAATCTGATTGGATGAAAATAAGAAATGGGAGTGGCATCTTAATTTATTCAGCAGGAAAAGGGTCAAGTCTTGCTGTCTTTTAGTAAGACTCTTATTTTTGGTTCCAAAAACCCAATTTTATGCGCTGTCTCATTATTTTTATTTTCAGAATTTCCCCTATATATTTAATGTAAAATCAGAGATCTAGCTAATTTTTCTCCAGAATCTCATTAATTTTTATGTTCGTAACTTAACATTTTTGTTAAGGGTGAATACGGAAAGCCTCTATTTGTTGAAATGGTTAGTGTATTCGCTTTGCTGTTTATTTGGTGGTCTGTAACATAATTAGGAAATCAAAATTTTATAACTAAACCATTACCTTTATTTACCTGGCCGGTGAGGTGTGCTATTTACCGATGTTCTATGATTCAGTCGACATTTGACACTGGTATATCATTGCCTAAATGAGCCAAAATCCACACTGTTTTCTCAATTAGGTATAATATAGTGTGCCTAATAGACCAATGTCTAGTAGAAACATACTGCTAATTATCACTTCTGTGATTGAAAAAGCCGATAATTGTCAAAAAAGAGTTGCTACCTTCTACTATTTCACTTAGCGCAAGATTGAAATCTGAATTAGTTGTGAGTATCCATTATTTTGAATCAGTGGGGAGTTTGATTATAATCAGGGCCATATCAGGCAAAAATGGTCGTAACCCTTCTCTTGCTAAACACTACATGCCCTGTCTTAGCAAACAGTGTAGATCCAGATCAGTTGGCTTCTTCAGAAGCCAACTGATCTGGATCTGCACTGTTTGTCATTAACTATTTGAATTTTTATCAAAAACTTGGATCAAGTAATCTGATTGGCTGGAAATTAGAAGTGGGTGTGGCATCTTAATTTATTCAGTATGACAAGGGTTAATAGCACAATCAGGTTGCACAGCTCCAGATAAGGTACTTTTTGTCAACCAAAGAGTATCAATATTTTTCATATATTTCCACAAAAACATATGTTGAGGGTACCCATAAGAAGGGCCTCACAGAGCCCTTCTTATGGGTACCCTCAATGTATTTTCATAGAGAAAGAAGAAAAATATTTATCTGGATATTCCTCCCATCCGGAACTATGTTGATGCATTTACCAGAATGACAGCCCAGATTGTCAGGGTCTTCACAGTTCATTATAGCCAATTTCTTAAAGTGTCCATCAGGTCTGTATGATCTGACCATTCTGCATTAGACAAAGGATAAGATAAGATAAGATGCTTTTTTCAGTGAAAAAGTCCCAGCGGTGACATAACGTTTACACAATGTCGCACGACATTGCTTAGACGTTGATGCGACATTTCAAAGTTGTGTGTCTGCTTTGGTGTGTTTTTTTTTTCTCCGCGTAAACATATGTTGTGGGTACTCATTTAATAGAAGCACCTGGCCAAGGCGAGGCACTTCTAATGAGTACCCATAACATATATTTTCACAGACTAAGAATTTTTTTTATGCTCATCTTATCTAGAGCTATGATATGAACAGGCTGATCACCGGCCTCGGTGGCTCAGTTGGATGCGCCGTCCGACTGGAGACCAGGAGGTCGCGGGTTCAACCCCAGCCGAGGTCGGCAACATTCTTTCGTGGAGATTGATCATGAAATATTTTCTACGGTCATTCTCTCCCTTCCGCTGATTCAAGAAGGGCAGTTGTCAGTTTCTGGCGAAAGAATGTGCACATTACTGGTTAACCGCTTAGAGGACTAAGCCTGCCCAGTAAACGTGTGGTTAGGTAAACTGACCGCGCTCGACATGACCCCATTTGGGTTGACTGGGCCGTAAAACCTCAACACAGTCGTAGCTTTTTGTTAATGCCATAAGACATTTTCTATTGATTCTGTCCTCTTTGCTAGTGTTAATTGATTTATCTTTAGTGAAGAAACTTTTTTTAGGTCCCAGTTTTGATAATCAAATTGTCACATCTTTACAAAATAGCTGCACTGGTGTGTAAAGACTTTGAAGATTAACCGTTCCCACTCTGTGGGCTAATTCTGCAGATGCCATATTGATGATATTTTTCTTATTTTTCCCAGAAAACAGGTTTTGACATTTCATGTAAATTGTCTCCATTGGAGACAATTTGCATGAAATGTCAAAACCCTATTTTCATGAAAAAGTACATGTAAGAAAAATATTTTGGTATGTTGTCTGCCGAAAATTTTTCCCAGAGTGCTGAGCATTAATATTTGTACCAATGTCAGATTTGTCTTTTGTTGAAAAATTGAATGATATTTCGGGAGCTATCTTGAGTATGCTAAATTTAAATGTTTGCAGAGAAATTTAAAAATCTTTTTCTGTTTTCAGTCTAGCTGCTAAGTTGGAGTATATGCTGATAATTTTTATTATGGGTACCCACAACATACATTGTATATGCTGATAATTTTTATTATGGGTACCCACAACATACGTTAATGTGGAGAAAGAGAGAAGATTACCCTAAAATTATTATCAAATACTCTTCCTTAACCCTTGTCCTGCTGATTAAATTAAGATGCCACTCCCACTTCTAATTTTCAGCCAATCAGATTACTTGATCCAGATTGTTGATATAATTTTCAACTGCTTAATGTCAAACAGTGCAGATCCAGATCAGTTGGCTTCTTCAGAAGCCATCTGGATCTACACTGTTTGCAAAGGCAGGGTATATCCGGGTTCAGCAGGACAAGGGTTAACAATTCTTGATTTTTTTTCCTGATATTAGTCTTGACATTTATGAAAATCATCTCTCCTTTGAGATGCTCTGCATAAATAATGTCAATCCCTATTTTCTGGGTGTGGGTGTATTGGGGAGTGAGTTGGGAGGGGGGTGGGGGCAGGGGGAGCGAAGGGAGATAGGCAGTGGCAAGGCAAGATCTATTTGGTAAATCAGTTGGCCAGTAAATTAAAATGTAGCATTATAATTAAAAAAGAACAGTTTTGGAGAATGACTGAATTACTGTTGTGGGTGCCTAAACTTGAGTTTTATACAGTGTTGAACAGAGTAAATTCTAAAGAAAGAGGATAATTTTTAAGAGCTGTACATGTTCATTATTGCCATATTTATGGTTTCTCTAATTCAAAGGTCATAATTTCATTATTTAGCTTATCAATACCTGATCAGCAAGTTTTATATGATGCATAGAGACTTAAAATTACACATAATGGCATAATTGAAAGTTCAAAAACATAATTGAAAATGTTATCATGATGAAGGAAAGTGCACACTCCAGTCATTTCTTTGATGAAAGAGGGAGTATTTGACAGGTGAAATAAATGTGAAGAATATAGGGCATAAATTGAAGGGATTGTATGGGCTTAATTTATATGGCAGTTGGCTGGATGAATAATTTATAAATTTTTGTGTTGAACCATTTCATTTTGTTTTAATGTCATTAACACTTACATGTAGCATGCTGGGTAAAAATTTCAGCAGACGACATCTTGAAATTGTTTCCTTATTTTTCCCAGAAAATAGGCTTTGGCACTGCATGCAAAGTGTCTCCTAAGACAATTTGCATGTAATGCCAAAGCCTATTTTCTGAGAAAAATAAGAAAACTATTCAAAATGTCATCTGCTGAAATTTTATCCATCATGCAAAGTGTTAGCAGATGTTGCAGTAGACCTAGATCAGATGCCACAGGCAGTTCTAATGAACACAATCAAGATTCCTTTTTGTCCAAAGGAAGTGTCTGCTCCTTTATTTTTAACCCTTAAATGCCAATCACAACAATTGTCATCTGCTTTGTCATCTGCTTGTGATTTTAAGTCATTTTTGCAAACAGTGTGGACCCAGATCAGACAGCTCCTCTGATCAGGGTCCACACTGTTAGCCTGTATGCAAAAATAGGTTTGAAAAGTTTGCAAGAATATTCAGCAGACGACATACACAGACGACATTTTCAGATCCAGGTTTTTTGGCATTTTAAGGGTTAAAGGAGGAGACAATATCCTATGTCCTCAATAAATTGTGGGACAGTGCCATCAGAAGAAGCAGGAGTGGATCCGGGGTGATATCTAGTGAGGTTCCATTTGATCAATTTATGGTACTTACTACTTAGTGAATATTTTACAAGCATGGCATACATAATATATTTGAGCCGCATCAAGTGAAAATGTGCCTTCATGGCATATGAGGACAGTTAAGGTCCAGATCAGCCTGCATGTCCATGCAGTCTGATCAGGGTCTTATTTGTTCATTTACTGTGAGAATATGAACTACTGTAGGGTAAAGCAAATGTCCTGATAAGACTATATAGCTTCACAGTCATTATGTAAAAATGTGCCTTCGGGGCATATATATGTGGACAGGAAAGACCCAGACCAGCTTGTATATTCATGCACACTGATCATGGCCTTCATTGTCTGCTTACAGAATCATTTTATACTGTGGAATATGTAAATCATAGGGGCAGGGTTTTTTTTGGGGTAGTAGTGGGGTCAATATAGTATTCGAACAGACAATCTTCGGTAAAGAGTGTAGACTTAAATCAGACGTCACAAACGTCTCATCAGGGTGTGTTTGCTACTCATCCAGAATCATCAAGTAAAATAAACTTGTTGAAATAAGGTAAAAAGTAATGTGTGGGAATACTTAAGCTAAATAGGGTATCCAAAATTTATCAAATTTATCCCAAAATTCCTGTGAAAAATGAAATTTTGAGTGAAATGGGTGAGTTATGAACTAGATCCCTACTCCCTGTCCCTGTTTGCCTCTTGATCCGCCCCTAAGGACCTGAATGTGGGCCCAACAATGGATGTTGATACTCTACAAGCTCAGCAAACAGTGTATGTGGTATCTCATCAGGGTCTACACGTTTTGCCACTCACCCAACAATTTTACACACATTCACTGGTAGAAAAATGGACTTGTTGAAGAGAAGTATAAGACAGAGAAAGGTTTGTGAATATTTACGATATCCCAAACCCTTTATCAAATTTATCCAAAATTTCTTAAGAAAGTGAAATTTTGAGTCAATCAGCTGAACCCCATAAACCTCATCTGAATCCGTCCCTGATAAGGGACATTTGATAAAAACATTAGAAACAAGACACAAATTTCTTGGAAAAATGTACCACTGAAGCCTGTCTCAGTGAAGTCTGTTGGATGTTTATTTTATGCGCTAAATGGCACAAAAATGCACTCTTGGCAGATCAGCACAGTGGCTCAATTGGTGGTCACTTAGTGACCAGTAGGTTGTGGGTTTGAACCCATGCCAAGTCATACCAAAGACTTTAAAAATGGGACCAACTTTTTTTTTTTTTGCTTGGCGCTCAGCATTTAGAAAGTAGAGCCAGAATTGGTCTGACAGTCTGGTGTCAGTAAACTGTGGCTGGGTGGAAGTCTTGAGCATGATGTTTCAGTGAGGCAGCACTCTTAAAGTGAGCATTGAGCTCCCTGCCATATCCAGACACCGTTGTGATATGATTGAAAGATTGTTGAAGGCGACATAAAACCTGAATAAAACTAAAAGCAGCCTCGGCAGAAAACTGCTTATCAGACTGGACCTATGCAGTGATGGCCATAAAGTTAAATGTTTGTGGTTGTCATTAAAGTTAGGGTATACATGTTTGTTTGCCTAAACTTTATAATCACACATATGGTCTATTTACAAACAGCTGTACTGATTTGTTATCTGTCATAATCTTTTCATACCCTTTGTTATCTGGGATTTAGTAGCTCTCCACTTGCTTGGAGTGTTCTAGCCCTGTCCTTAGGTTGATCACACTTCTTTTCATGTGTAGAATTTTCGCGACCTATACCTTTAGACAAAAGTTTAGCACCCCCATGATTTTCTTGCAGTGCATAACGAGAAATTAATAACAGCATGTGGTAAGAAATATGAGTTTAATAGGTTTTGAATGAAGATAATGCCACAACACCAATTGTACTGTTTTTGGCAGAAAAAAAAATGCATTTTAAGTATGGAGCTACTGAGTTCATTATTCGCGTTAGGGTGGCTTTTATGGGTAAAAAATGTCACATTGTGTACCTAAAAGGCATCCATAATCTAACGGTTCAGTATCACGTGTAGGTTTCCTGTGTCCAGATGACGGCTTCCACCCTACGTCTTATGATCCTGTGTAATGTCAGATCAGAGCAATGGTCAAACTTTGCCACTCCCTGTGTAATGCTGCTTCCAGTTCTTGCAAATTTAGGAGGGTCCAATGCCTGTACTAGTATATGGTGATAGTTATAGGGCTAAAGTTTTATTAAGCTCAATCTTTGCACCTGTGCCTGATCTTTGAGGACAAGGGCTTCATATTATGTGTGATTGAAGTATTTCCATATTATAACATAAAGCATATAACTGCCATCTCCAGAGTCAAAGCTACATATTTTGTGCTCTTTAATAACTGGCGGTAGCGCTGGTCGGGGGTATACGTGCCCCACTGGGCACTTTGTCTAGTTTTTTATTACATATTTTGCATTTTTAACTTAGACTTTTTTCGAGCCCTAATACTACAGAAATGTATAGGGAGTATGTACCTTGCACGCGCAACTCCTCCTACATACACTGTAGATCCAATATATCGCGGTGCTTGGGGTCCAAGTTCCGCTACCGCGATATATCCGGATCGCGATATAAGCTGGGGTGGTAGTTTGCTGAGACGCCGCTAATCAATCAACACCAAACGGCTGTCAGTAAAGCTATCGGCCACATTACATCAGTATAGTAGGTTTAGAATTACTCAATGGCAGTATTTACACTGGGAGATTATGTCTACCAATTAACTTTAATCGAGACTAGCTGATAAACGACGTTTAAAATCATTTGTTCGCGGAAATGTCAAGCGAGGACGCCATTTTGGATGAAGGGGGGCAACTCGAATATCCTAAGGATAGAATAGAATAGAATATCACGGACTTTTGCTGAGGCAATTCGGGTTGCTTCCCTTCGCTTCTTTCGTCTGCTGCGGGCCCAAAAACTATTCTATTTATCTTTTGATCTTTTTAATTCTTTCATACTTTATTTATTTTTATTTGTTAAATTATTACTTGCTGGGAAAGTGTAAAGTGGGAGGGCTACGAACTGGGTGTTTAGGACAGATAGGCAACATCATAAGGCTACTCTTTTCTTATTATTTGTTGGTCCTGAAAAGGACCGTTTTCGTCTGCGGGGGCAGAATTAGGGCCTAATTTCTAAAGAAAAAATCTGTCAGCATTGTCTGTCTGCAGGATTCTCGTGCCTCAGCCTTTGCCCGATGTAAAATATTTCTCAGATGAGTCACTTCTACGGCTGTACTTCTGTCTGAGGCCTCCAACCATCTTAGCCCAACTTGAAGACCCTTCACAACCTCGGACATGGCAGGTGTCGGTTCATAATCGGCGTCGTCGTCGTCTTCGTCTTCCGGCTGAGTTGTCGCTGTCGTTGTTGATGTGGACATCGTTAATTGATTGAGCACTGAGAACATGTACTCAATTATGACACTGATTATGACAAGTGCGGCGATTAATATTAATTGATTGCCAATTATTATCAATCTGTGTACTGATTGACACTAATTGGATTGTTTGGTCATAATGCGTGACGCGATTTCGCGTTTGGATATGCGCGAAAAATCAATACCGCAACGAATTACAGTCAGTTTTTTTTTTTTTTTTTTTTTTCAAATTAAGTAAAAAAAAACATTTACTTATTTTTTTTTTTATGGTCATGGTAAATTTGGGGTCCACGGACGATTCGCGATATACTGGATATCGCGAAATAACAGACCGCGATGTATTGGATCTCCAGTGTATTGTTTTTTTCAGAATCCTGAAATTATTTTTTATCACTTTTTATTGCATTTTTAACTTAGACCTTTTGGTGTGTTTTTTTTTTTTGAGATGAAATAACTGTTTATTGCTTCTCTTCATGTTTAACTTAGATTGTTTTCAGCCCTTATGCTACAGAAGTGCATAGGGAATATGTCCCTGTGGCGGGGCATGGTGCATGGCTTGCAGTTTTATTTTCAATCCAGAAGTATTGATATTTTTCTTATTAAGTTATTTCTCAACAAAAACAAATGTTGTGGTTACTTACTCATTAGAAGTGCCTCAGCACTTCTAATGAGTACCACAACATGTTTTCATGGAGAAATAAGAAAAATATTTACCTGATGCCCACCCTTGTCTAGACCTATATCCTGCCATAATTGTTATATAATTACTATTATAGAAAGTGGCATCAGATCTGGGTCTGCACTGTCCCAATACTTATGGTAAATACAGAAGCCAACTGATCTGGATCTACACTGTTTGCAAAGGCAGGGTATATCCGGGTTCAGTTCAGCAGGACAAGGGTTAAATAAATTATCTGTATGTATTATTCTGTTACCTTGGACCTTTTTGAATATCAGAATACATTTCACTTTCCGTTTTGGAAGATTTTGTGAGCTATACATAATTCCAAGCCAGGTGTGTAACGTATTTACCCTAAGCCTTTAGATAGACACATGAGCAAACAATGTTGACCCAGATAAGATGCCACAGAATGCAGTCTGATCAGGGTCTACATTGTTTGCCACTCAGCCAGCAACTTTTAGGTACTGTAGTAAAATTAAGTTGTTCAAATTAAAGGACAAGTATAGGTTGGCTCCAGTCTCCATTGACTAAATATTGTTTTCTTGTAACCCTTTTTAATAATCCACTAAAACAAAACCAAAATAATATCATACCTATAAAGGCTGGTCTAGTGACAAGCCTTTATAGTCTTGATATTTTTGGTTTTATCTTAGTGGATTATCAAACAGGATTATGAGAAAAATATTTAGTCACTGGAGACTGGAGCCAGTCTAGGACAAGTATTGTAAGAGTTTGAGATTTCCAACTACTTGGGGTAAATACGGTAACCCCATCACTGTACACAATGTATAACAGCCTAATTTGAATACTACAGATGTTGAAAGGATTATTGTGGGTGACTGGAAAAAGAGGAATTGTGCCATTAACGCTTAATTTGCTCTGTGGGTAAAATTTTCAGCAGATAACCTATTGAAATATTTTTCTGATTTTTACCAGAAAACAGAAGTTGACCTTTCCTACAAATTGTCTCCATTGGAGACAATTTGCATGAAATGTCAAATCCTGTTATCTGGGAAAAATAAGAAAAATATCACCAATTTGTCGTCTGCTGAATTTGCAGGGAGATTAGTAAGGGAAATTTGCATACCTCCAGATAAATGGAGTATCTAGATAACCCTTAAAGTGCTGATCACAACTGTAGCAGACAAGATTTGGATTTTTTTTAAATTTTTTTATTTTTCAGAGAAAACAAGTCTTGACATTTCATGTGAATTATCTGCTTGGCAGAAGAGTCACATGAATGTCAGGATTTGTTTTCTCTGAAAAATAAAAAAAAAATAAAAATTTTAGAATGTTGTCTGCTTCAGTTTTTTCTTGGCACTTTAAAAGTAACATATTCTGGGTACTCATTAAAATTATCTCAGTGTGATGATTCATGTTATTGTAGACAAAAAATGATACAGTGGGACTTAGGACTTCTTTAAGGAGTATTTGATGATAATTTTGAGATAATGTTTCATATTTCTCCATAAATGTTTTTTTTTTTTTTTTTTTTTTTCAGTGGAATTTTTTTTTTCAACCCATGAAAACTAAAAATGATAAGCTGCCTGCACACATGCATCTATTTTTTTTTAAAAAAGAAAAAAAAAAAATGTCTGACAATCTAAAGACTATTTTTTGGCCTCAAATATACCAATATTTTTCTTATTTCTCCATGAGAAGTACTGTTGTAAACACTCATTTGAATCACCTCATGGAGGCTTTCCTAATGATTACTCACAATAAACATTGTATACAAGCTTTTTTGAAGAAATATTGGTAACGGCAGATACCAAGCCAGTACTTTTTGTGGGGTTGAAAAAAAGCTTTGTATCAAGAGTCATGATGGAAGTGTTTTCAACAAAAAATCTATTTACATTTTTCTTATTTCTCCATGAAAACATCTGTTGTGGGTATCTTTAAAAGCACCTCTGAGAGGCGCTCCTAATGAGTACCCACAACATGTGTTTTCATGGAGAAATAAGAAAAATATTTTGTGGATACCCCCTCTTATCTGGAGCTTTGGGAAGCACAGGTGTAATGTTGATATGCCAAGTTAGCTTGTTTTTTCAGAAAGCTGCTATGTATGCCAGATTGTGTTAGGATCTTAACTATTTATGTAAGACCACCCTTTCTTGCACAAGCGGATATAATCTGAATGTATTCTTGTGGGTAAACAATTTGTAAACAACATAAACCATCTGGAAGCAAGGCCTGCAGCCATATGCTGGTTTACCTATAATAAAATTGCATAGATTTACAAAAAACATGTTCATACATGTAAGATGCCTACTTTTTTTATGCCCCCAGCTATTCAAAGAAAGGGCATATTATAGTGTTACCCCTGTCCATCCATCTGTCTCCATCTTTTTCCAGATGGCATTAGCAAGTTTGGTTTAAGTTTTTCAGGCATTAGCAATTTGTGTTTAAGTTTTTCATGTGGGGCATCCGCATCCTTTGGACACATTTCTGGTTTCAATCAAAAATGAAGGAGACTCCAAGGAGCACCATAGCTTACGTTTTCACAGAGAAAAAAAACACTGTGACACAGACCTTCATGTCATAGCTCCAGATAAAAGGGATGCAGTGGGGTAGGGATGGTATCCAGATAACATTTTTCTTATTATTTTCACCATGAAATAATATGGTGTGGGTATTCATTAGAAGTCTGTTGTCAAAGCACTTTTTAATGAGTACCTACAACCTATGTTTTCCATTAGAAATAAAAAGGTATCCATACTTTTCAGTATGCCTTATCTGGAGCTGCATTCCTTACACTTGGGAGGACATTCTCTGTGGTGGTAATCAATGTGCTGGAATTTCTTGTGATCATTTCAGTAGTTGCCAGCCTCGGTGGCTCATTTGGATGCACCATCCAACTGGAGACCAGGAGGTTGCGGGTTCAACCCCCACCGAGGTCGACAACATTCTTTCCTGGAGATTGATCATGAAATATTTTCTACGTTCATTCTCTCCCTTCCGCTGATTTAAGAAGGGCAGTTGTCAGTTTCTGGCGAAAGAATGTGCACAATACTGGTCAACTGCTTAGAGGACTAAGCCTGCCCAGTATATGTGTGGTTAGGTAAACTGACCGCGTTTGACATAACCCCATTGGGTTGACTGGGCCTTAAAACCTCAACACAAACAAATCATTTCAGTAAAGTGTGTAATTTGAGCATGCAAGCATTGTACATCCAAGGCCTAAAATAAAATATAACAGGATTCACTTACTCTTCCTACCCACTAAATAGCCCCTCCCCTTCACCCCCTACCCCACTCAAAAAAAAAAAAAAAAAAAAAGGAAGAAAAAAGAAATAAGAATGCCAAGTTTTGAAGAGATACATTGTATAGCGCTTAAAAGATGCATTTTTTCAAGCAAAAAGAGTTGATATTTTTCTTATTTCTTCACCTAAACATGGGTAATGTTTAGTATCTCCCTTCTGAGGCGAAATTCTAATGGAGTACCACGCCATTTGGCTTGTCCGACTGGTGATCAGGAGGTTTGACCCCACCAGGTTGGCGACATTCTTTCGTGAAGATTGATCATGAAATATTTTCTATGGTCATTCTCTCCCTTCTGCTGATTCAAGAAGGGCAGTTGTCCATTTCTGGTGAAAAAATGTGCACAAGTATTGGTTTACCGCTTAGTTGACTAAGCCTGCCCAGGAATAAGTGTGGTTGGGTAAATTTACTAACCGCTTAGAGGACAAATTCTGCCCAGTAAATGGCCAGCCTTGATGGCTTAATTGGATGCACGTCCAACTGGAGACCAGGAGGTCATGGGTTCGACCCCCGCCAAGGTCGGCAACATTCTTTCGTGGAGATTGATCATGAAATATTTTCTATGGTCATTCTATCCCATCTGCTGATTCAAGAAGGGCGGTTGTCAGTTTCTGGCGAAAGAACGTGCACAATACTGGTTAACCCCTTAGAGGACTAGCCTGCCTAGTAAACGTGTGACCATGCTCGACATGACCCCAGTGGGTTGACTGGGCCACAAAACCTCAACACAAACAAATTGCCCAGTAAATGTGTGGGTAGGTAAACTGACTGCGCTCGTAATGACCCCATTGGTTTGACTGGGCCATAGAACCTCAACACAAACAATAACCACTCCATTTGTTTTCATGGAAAAATAAGAAAACGCCTATCTTATCTAGAGCTATGGATCCGATCTATGATGATGATTGATGCTGATAGTTGTGCATATAGTTTCAACAAAGGAAAGTTTGTCTTGAAGAAATACTAGAAATCTGTCAAGACAGCACTCCTTTCTACCCAAAAGTGTTATTTTGCTTCTGGACCTTCATCTTTTCGTCTGTCCGTCTGTTTGTCATTTTTTTTATACACTGCCACTAAATAGTGGTGGGGTATTATGGTTTCAGGTTGGACGTCCATGTGTCTGTCTGTCCGTCGGTCAGGCATATGACCGTCCGTCCGTTTTTCGTTTCCGGGTGATAACTTTAATAAACATCAGTGGATTTGCACCAAACTTGGTGTGTACATTGATATTGTGGATATCTGGTTTGGGATTGCTAATGGGCAAATTTTGTCCAATTTTTTTTAAGTTATCTGCCCGAGACATGCCCATATTTTCCTTTCCCGATGGTAACTTGAGTAGATAACAAGGGATTTTAACCAAACTTGCTATATGCATTGACATTAAGAAGGTCTGGTTTGGAATTACTAATGGGCAAATTTCCTCAAATTTTTACGGAGTTATCTGCCCGAGACACGCCCATATTTTTGTTTCTGGTTGATAACTTGAATAAATAACAAGGGATTTTAACCAAACTTGCTATATGCATTGATATTATCAAGGTCTGGTTTAGGATTGTTATCTGTCCATTGATATTATCAAGATCTGGTTTAGGATTGTTATCCGTCCCGCCGTCATTTTTCTTCCAGACATTTTCGCAATGATAACTTTAATACATAAACAAATAATTGCTGTGTGGGGTGGGTATTATGCTTGTGGTGCATTTATTGATGCATAGCATATTTTTAGAACCATGCATGCTACTGTTTTGAAATTTCTTATATGGATTCCTCATGAAAATATAGCTGACCTGTACTTTTTTTCTCGACAGGATTATGCCTATTTCCTGAGTTATGGCCCTTTGAAAAAATATGGATGCAAACTTGTCAGCAAAATATCTCAAAAACCATTGAAGCTAGAGCCTTAAAAAACTTGATGAGTAGACTGGTAGTGATGAGTAGACAACCTGATTAACTGTTAAATAAATTTTGAAAAAATACTTCATGACTTACGGCCCTTTGTAACTTTGGGCATTTTTACCTCGTCAGCAAAATATCTCAAAAATTGTTGGAGCTGGAGCCTTGAAACTTGGTGAATTGATTGATAATGATGAGTAGATGACCTGATTAACTTTTGAATAAATTTTGAAAAATATTTCATGAGTAATGGTCCTTTGTAAATTTGGGCATTTTTCCCTTGTCAGCAAAATATCTCAAGAACTATTGAAGCTAGAGCTTTGAAAGTTGATAAATAGATTGGTATGATGAATAGATGACCTGGTTAACTTTTGAATAAATTCTGAAAAATATTTCATGAGTAATGGCCCTTTGTAAATTTGGGCATTTTTCCCTTGTCAGCAAAATATCTCAAATACTGTTGGAGCTAGAGCCTCATAACTTCATAAATAGATTGGTAGTGATGAGAAGGAAGTTAGAGGGGGCTATTGCTTCTGGGCATGAGTAATGGCCCTTTGTAAATTTGGGCATTTTCCCCTTGTCAGCAAAATATCTCAAAAACTGTGGAATGATCCTTGAGAAAAATGAACACACAAAACCTGAAAAAAGCTGAAAAGTGTCAGTCAAGTTTTCTGGGCCAGACCAGCTGCTTTTGGCCACTTAGGACTCATCATGTGACCCTCATATAAAATTTTAGTAATCCCGAAAGCTTATCTTGACAGCCTGGGATTTGAAATGGAGAGTACTTGAAAGAGCCACATTTATGCTATGAACTTTCAAAATTAGCTGTCATGGCAACTCTAACAGTTTATATATTTTGATTTATCTTACAGGGTAAATATTCCCCCATCTGTGGATTCTGATATATATTCACTCACAATAATAATCAGATTACAATGTATTTCTGCTGCATGCTGATTCCTCAGCTCTGCTTATCATTTTCTTCAAGAAGAGTTAGATCCAGATAGAGCCCTTTTTTTTATTTAAAAGTACTGGGCCCGGTTGTTCAAAGCGTCGTTAGCTTAACGAGCTCGTTAAGGGTCATTTCGTTAACTGTTCTAGCGGATTTAATACACAGTATTCTGATATTTTTTGCTGAAAAAATATGAGTAGCTTTTGCACTGCAAAAGCTACTCACATTTTTTCAGCAAAAAATTTCAGCATATTTGCGTATCACTCGATTAAAATTTTAACGAATCGTTAACTAACGACATCGTTAGCTTTGAACAACTGGGCCCTGATATTTTTCTTATTTCTCCATGAAAACATATGTTGTGGTACTTTGATGAGGCACTTCTAATGAGTACCCACAACATATGTTTTCATGGAGAAGTAAGAAAAATAATAATTTTGTGTGGCTACCTGTCCTACCTGGAGCTATGAGAAAAGTATCATTGAATCATGGATTCCAGATAATATGCTTTTTGAGTTTCCACAAAAAAAAAAAAAACAAAAAAAAAATTCTTTCTTGAATTCCATATATTTGCCCTAAATATTTGGACATCATAATTCCTTACCCTACTTGTCCTAAAATTTGATAAGTCCATTTGACTACCTGTTGCTGTGTCTAAAATTCTGCCCGGATGAGTGGCATACAGTATAGTCCTGATAGATGCCTTATTTAGACTGGCACCAGTCTCAAGTGACTAAATATATATTCTTATAATCTGGTTTGATAATCCACTTATCTGGAGCTATGTACATCTTCAAGTGGAATTCTACTCCTGAATATACAGTGTACAGTGTCCCTTGCACAGACTAGCGCCATTTATAACTGTAATCTTGAAATACTGATAATGTGATTTTAACCCTTGTCATGCTGAATAAATTAAGATGCCATGCCCACTTCAAATTTCCAGCCAATCAATTTACTTGATCCGGGTTTTTGATAGAAATTCATATATTTAATGACAAACAGTGCAGATCAGATCAGTTGGCTTCTGAAGAAGCCAACTGATCTGGATCTACACTGTTTGCTAAGACAGGACATGTCGTGTTCAGCAAGAGAAGGGTTAAATCATTAAAATATGTCAGCAGATACAAAAAATAACAGCAACAGAATAAACAAAAAAAATAAAGAACAACGCAGTTTCCCAAAGAAAGAATTACTGATGGTATCAAAAAATACCGTAATCTGGACTGGCTGTTACCGTCATGAGCGTGCAAGATCTTTAACCTTACCACTGTAGATAGATTCAGCAGACGACAAATTGATGATGTTTTTTCTTATTTTTCTCCAGAAAATAGGATCTGAAATTTCATGCAAATAGTCTCCTCATAATGTGCATGAAATACCAGATCGTTTAAGCTGGGAAAAATAAGAAAAATGTTTCAAAATATCATCTGCTGATTTTTTTTTTTTTTTTGAGTATGCTAAGGTTAAAAGATTCACTAATGATCTACATAACTTATAGTGTTGCCAAACCACCATAACACTTTAACCAGACAACACATGAGGTCAAACAGTATAAATGCCATCCTACTCTGCTTTTGACATCTTTCTGAAAATCGTATTTTTGCGTGTCTTTTTACTCAGAAGAAGTATATTAGTAAACTTTTGTCATGATTCAGTGCAAAACCTTTTGTCCTAACTACCTATGCACAGAAAATTTTATTGTTTTCAATGCTTTTTAAAATTTTTTTTGAAAAATTCCATTTTTCCCATAAGTAGTGAAAATGGCTGCAAATTATGCAAAAATTTAGTTAGAGGAGCAAATTCTTTCCTTTTAGAGTATATTCCTTGATGTGTAGGAATGCAAACAGGAAGTCACAAAAGTTATTTCCCTTGTGAAAATGGTGGAAAAAATCTACCAAGTGAATCAAGTCCAACAGAGAAATCATCCAGCAGTTTTTACGCACATCACCATAATGTTACCATAATTACCCTAAGTATTGGGACACCTTATCTACTTACCATACTTGTCCTAAAATTATTAATAGTCCCTTCTACTACCTCTTGATGTCAAAATATTGCTGTATGTATGACAAACAGTGAAGACCCTGATCAGATGCCGCATTCGGTGGTGTCTGATCTGTTTCTGTACTGTTTGCAAAGGCCTATACAATGGAAACAATTTGCATGAAATGTCAAAACCTGTTCTATGGAAAAAATAAGAAAAGTATTTCAGTATGTTGTCTGCTGAAAACTTACCCAGAGTGCTTAACATTCAGGAGTTAAGGTGTCCTGTTGTTATGGGTAAATACGTCAGTAGATTTTTATCCAATTTCGGGCAGGTGGGATGTGGCTGTGAGTGAAAATCTGTTTATATTTTCTGGTTCATTGGATATTTCAAATATCAGTCCTGATTTAATTGCTTGCCCAGCTCATATCTCCTGTATTTGTGTGTGTTGAGGTTTTACGGCCCAGTCAACCCAATGGGGTCATGCTGAGCATGGTCAGTTTACCTAACCACACTTTTACTGGGCAGGCTTAATCCTCTAAGCGGTTAACCAGTATTGTGCACTTTGTTTTGCCAGAAACTGACAACTGCCCTTCTTGAATCAGCTGAAGGGAGAGAATGACCGTTGAAAATATTTCATGATCAGTCTGTATTTACCATAAGTATTGGGACACCTCATCTACTTACCATACTTGCCCTAAAATTTGAAATTGTTCATTCTATTAGACGTTGATGTGTCTAAAATATTGCTGTATGTATGGCAAACAGTGTAGACCCAGATCGGATGCCACATTCTTTAGCTCTTGCCACATTCTGTGGTATCTAATCTGGGTCTACAATGTTTGCAAAGGCTTATCTGTCCCAATACTTAGGGTTATTACGAAAACTTATGTTTGTGATGAAGAGAAAAATATTGATACTTGTTGACTGCTGAATTTGCACATAGCATGCTTAATATTAATTGCTTGCCCAGGTCATATCAAACTGTGTTTGTGATGAAGAGTATTTTAGAGGGTCTTTTTTTTGTAAGCAGGAAATTATGGGGATTTTGAGATGGCTTGCCATCAAATCTAGTACAAGGTATATTTGTTTATGATCTAAATAGAATCTGCGTGTCACAGGTGTTTCAGAGGCAACTGTATACTGCACTACAGATGTCCCCATTAAAACATTAAAAAAATTTAACCCTTGTTCTGCTGAATAAATTAAGAGGCCACACCAACTTCTAATTTTCAGCCAGTCAGATAATTTGAATCAGGTTGTTGATATCAATTCACATACTTGATGGCAAACAGTGCAGGTCCAGATCAGTTGGCTTCTTCTGAAGACAACTGATATGGATCTACGCTGTTTGCAAAGGCAGGGTATATCAGGACAAGGATTACTTCATAGATCCAGATGTGCTTTTTCTTTTTTCAACCAAAAGAATTTGAATTTTTTTCTTATTTCCCCAGAAAAACATACACCACAGTCTCTTTATAACACTATTGTTGGGGTCCATAGCATAAACCGTGTTAGTTAAACAACCCTGTTATATCTAAACAAAAATGTATAGATTATATTGAAAAATGACCATTTATGGTCATTTTTCAATATAATCTATACATTTTTGGGATCCATCTTTGAACCGTGTTATGTACAAAACCGTGTTATAACGAACCGTGTTATAAAGAGGTTGTGGTGTATCACTGAGACACTTCCTATGAGTACCCACATCATATGTGTATGTTTTTCCTGAGAAATAAGAGAAGAAAAATAACCAACAACATCTGTTTTTTCTGGAGAAATAGGAAAATATTTATCTGGATACTCTTTAGCAATTACCACGCTGTGGGCAGTTTCAGCAGACGACAAACTGATGATATTTTTCTTATTTTTCCTAGAAAATAGGAACTGACTCTTCATGCAAGATGTCTCCTGAAGAGACAATTTGCATTAGTGTCAACTCATATTTTCCAGGAAAAATAAGAAAAATGTTTCAAAATGTCATCAGCTGAAATTTTTTACCCAGCATGCAAAGCATTAGTTAGAGTGCACATCCCTCCTGTTCACCTAACATAATCAGATTTTTTTTTTTTTGCTAGCAGATTTTCATTTGATCTTTGCCACTCTCTGGGCTAATTCAGCAGATGACAAATTAATATTTTTCTTATTTTTCCCAGAAAATAGGCTTTGACATTTCATGCAAATTGTCTCCTAGGGAGACAATTTGCATGAAATATCAAAACCTATGTTCTGGGAAAAATGAGAAAAATATTTCAAAATATCATCTGCTGAAATTTCGGCTACCATAGGAGTATTTGATGATAATTCTGGGGTACTTTTTCTTATTTCTCAGCGAGGCACTTCTAATGAGTACCCATAACATATGTTTTTATGGAAAACTGGAGAAAATGATCCCAGAATTATCATCAATAATCCTCCTTAACAATTACCATGCTATGGGCAAATTTAGTAGGCAACAAGCTGATGATAGTTTTCTTATTTTTCCTGGAAAATAGGATCTGACACTTCATGCAAATTGTTTTCTTAAGGAGACAATTTGAGTGAAGTGTCGGATCCTATTTTCCAGGAAAAATAAGGAAAAGTATTTCAAAATCTGAATTTTTTACCCAGTATGCAAAGTGTTAACCTATTGTAGTCGGGAGACCTGTAAAAGGGTAATTTGCAATCAGTGCAGACCCAGATCAGACACCGCAGAATGCGGCGTCTGATCAGGGTCTCCACTATTTGCAAATAGTTTAGTCATTTTTCTTTAAGAACATGTTAATCTCATAGCCGGGTGTACCTAAAATTGAAATTGGACTGCTCCAATATATAGTGTGGGAGAGTCTATTCAGTATACAATGGGTTAAAGGTTAATACAAGAGCTACTTTAGATGTAACGAAAATCACAGGAGCTTCACTTTTGTTTCAAACTGATTTAGAATTTTTTACATAACTGGGCACCGGAGGCACATAGAAGCTATACTGTTGTTTTGAAAATTATATTGTCCATAAAATTAATTAGAATAAATGTTCTGATACTATGAAAATAATTTATGCTCTCACTGAGGCTCTGAAGAATCTGCACACATATACGTGCCTATCATAAAAATACTTAAAAATACAAAATATCAGGGGTCATCCTAGAGGTTGATTTGGGAGAAAAAGTCTCCCTAAACTCCTGGACTTCTCCCTATCTTGAGCTGAGGGAGAAGTGAAAATGTATAGAATGTATAGGGAAATCCAAAATTTGGACAAAAAACTTCTCCCCGAAATCCTGAAATTGTTGCAAAACTTCTCCCTCTCTGAAAGCTCTAGGATGACCCTGCAAAATATACCAAAAAACTTTTTAAAATAATTAGATTATAATCACAATTTAAATGATAACATTTTACCTCTCTTGACATAACTTGGCTACTTAGTCTATTTAGAAAACTACATACTTAGACAATATTTTCTCCTATAATACTTTATTGCACAGTCCTCAGACACATTTTATAGCAAACTCTAAGGGGCCGGTTAATTTCATGTGGAAATATTATTTTCAGACAACAAAAAATAAGGTTATATCAAAATTAGCTCTGGTATCAACCTTTAACAACTCCTGTGGATTGCAGATTATTCTTTTCATTCACAAGTTCATGGACAGTTTTACTCTTCCCAGCAGAACACTGCTGCAAGTACATTTTTTGAAGGGTGGTTGAGTGACAAACCTGTTTGACAAAAAAGAGATGAGTAATTCTCCATCTAGTGAGGTGTTAACAATTCCAAGCATGTTATTATCTTGGGTTGGGTTGCTTGTAGGACCATAATATCATTGCCTTCATGGAAAAAACAACAGCAAAAACAGCTAGGCTGCAACAAAAAACAATAAATAAATCTATTTATATTGTGTTGTTATTAGAGAGTGTATATATTAGATTGATTATTTTAGGTCTCTGAATAATTTTGTTAATAGTGTTTTTTTATTGCTTTTGCACCAAAACATATCTTGAGAATACACAAATGAGTACTCAGTCAGCACTCAAACAAGATACATTTTGAGGCAGAAATTGCAGAAATTACCGTATTCGATCTAATTACTACACATACCCTTATAAGTGCACAGTCAAGAAATTCCATAGTCTTCAGATTACAGCCAGTGTTCTTTTTCTTTACTTCTTTATAAAGGCATATGTTGTGGGTACTCAAATGAGTACCCACAACATATGCATTTATAAAGAAAATAGAAAAAAAATCACATAATCATCATCAAATAAGTCCTTTTCTGATCTTTTTTTTATAGTGGATCCTTAGTCGGTAGATACATATTTTACCACAACTGAGTGTTCCCATTAATTTTCAAAAACCTAAAAGCACGGTGTGGTAATTAGGTCAAATATGGTATCTTTTATTTTATGCCTTTACCTGGAACTATGAATGTCTGATCAAGTGATATAATCATGCTTTTTAACAGCTTCCAAAAATAAGATTCATGTTAAATTTACCAGATGTCTGAATTTCTTGATATGGGAGAGAGAGTCCTAATGCCAGATTGTCCTATCCAATAATGCCAGATAATGCCAGATTGTCTTAATTTGCCAGATTGTCCTTTGTCACCTCAAAGCTCCAGATAAGAGGCGTTTCAAGGCACGTGATTTTCTTATTTCTCCACAAAAACATATGTTGTGGGTCTCATTCAAAGCGTCTGGTCGATGTGTTTCTGATGAGTATCACAATACATGTTTTCATTGAGAAATAAGAAAATATCAACTTTTTTTGGCAGAAAAAGAAACCTTTTCTGGCACTATGTCACATGTTATATCCACACACATTACTAAAACACACCTATTCAAATATATAGAAAATTTCACCTCCAAAAACTGAAAATTTTCAGATAAAAAAACTCTCATATTTTTCATATTTCCGTCAAAACATAGATTATGAGTACTTGTAAGAACCGCCTCAGTGAGGCAGTTCTAAGGAGTACCCAAAGTCTATGTTTTTTGAGCAGAAATAAGAAAAATAATGTGTACCCCTGTAAACCCCAGTTTTACCATAAAAAAGTGGGGTTTAAGGGGGTCAAAATTATATAGACATGCTTTCGTGATTATTCAAAGGGGGTCATATACATTTTTGTTTTTGTTTATGAAGTATATTTGCTACTTATTTGAATTGTCGTGGTGATACAGTTCTAATATACAACAGTATTTGTTTTCTTTTTTAGTTCTGAAAAAAATACAGTCGACTCTCGTTATCTCAAAATCTAAGGGACACTAGGAAACACTTCGAGATATCCATACTTTGACATATCAAATTTGCGGAACTGAGGAAAACAATTAATTGAACAACCACCTCTAACAGAATGAATATGTAATTTGACTCCTAAGTTAGAGATATATAGAAAATATTTTGGAAAAGAGGAGAAATTGCTCCTAAGGAGCAATTTCTCCTCTTTTCCACAATATTTTGTTGCCTGTTGGTAGATCTCTGTGTTAAAGCAGGGACAAGATTTTCATTTCGAGATAAGCGGTTATTCGAGATAAGCGGTTATTCGAGATAAGCGAGGTGGAGATGTTGAGGGTCCACTGTACTTGAGTAACTAGCTTTGCATCTGTTCTTACCTAATTTATAAAACATGTACAAAACTATTACTCAGAGGTTCAAAGAAAAAAACAGATCCTTACTAAAACAGTGGGGGAGTAATCCCCATGAGATATAGAATTCAATTTGGTTTCCTGCTTCAGGTATATTAGAATGTATTACTAAGCCAACCGTAATACTGCAGGTAATCAGACATGCTTCTAACATGAAAGCAATGTTCAACCATAGGTCCAGATAGGTGCGAAGTATCGGGGAAAATATTTTGACTATTTCTCCATGAAAATTTATGTTTGGTACCTATTAGAGGCACCATGGCGAGGCACTTCTAATGAGTACCACAATACTAATTGTTGAGAAATAAGAAAAATGTCAACAATTTTTGGTTGAAAAAAACACCTTATCTGGAGCTATGGTTTAAGTGATGTTGTTGATAAACAAAGAGAGAAATTTTGTTCTGTAGATATTTCAGACTCTTTGGCATCTTGTGTAAACAAAAAAACAAGAGACATGTCCGTACATGTCTGATTGCTTAAGTATTGGCATGCTGAATTTAAGGAGAATGGCTTCTTTCTAACTGGTACCCACATTTTTGTGCAGAAATAAATTATCCATACTTTTTGATTGAAAAAAAAAGAAAACCCAAACAAACTCCCAAACTGTACCGATAATTGTCTGATAGCTGCTTGTGTAATTGTCTGATAGCTGCTTGTGGCTTGCTAAACAGAGCTAATAAACCAGCTTCTAAAGTCTGAATTCAATAAAAAGTTGAAAAAAAAAAAAAATCACAGTTAGTGATATTTACTTTTCACTTTAATGTGATTGCATTTTCAAAGCATAATGGCATGTGCTGGGTGTACTCATTTGATCGAATGCAATTCAAATGAGTACCCACAACACGTTTTTATAAAGAAAACTGGAATAAGAAAAAAAACAACACACACACACAAAATATCGCATAAGCATCATTTGATAAGTCCTTTACTAATCTTTTTTTTTAGTGTACCATAAGTGTATGTAGGTAAATTTATTACCACAAGTTTTACAGTATTTTAAAATAAAAACCCAAAAAAATAAAAGCTGGCGGCCATACGATTATCTAATGGATTCATGGACTCATTAGTATCTATGATTTGTTTTACTCTGCACTATGACAAATTTTAAAAAATTGCAAGCCCATAGGCATTTCTTAGGTAGAATCGCAAGATCCCCACATGGACACTTCAAAGAGACCAGGCGCTAATCATGTGGACAACACAAGATTTAAGATGGTCATTTGGGCAAAAAAATCACGATGATTGTAGGCTCTTGGGATAATTGTATGTCCACCACACAGCTGTTGCAAGGTTGTGCCCACTGGCTGTTGATCAGCAATATATATCATAATAATCCAGATCCCCACCCACTCAATTATCAATATAGACATGGTGGATAACCTTACTCAGACACCGGTTGTTACTTTGCTGTTTCCTAGTCCTGAAACACTTTTCGCCGAGATGTCACTTAGCCGTTTTGTAGAACTAACGAAAATATGCCGGTACAAGAAATCGCGTCACCTCCGGATGCGAGAGAGAATCAATCGTTTCCCTCGCTGACAGTCTGGTGCAGAATCTCGATATATTGATAATTGAGTGGGTGGGGATCTGGACTGTTATATGATATGTATTGCTGATCAACAGCCAGTGGTTGTGCCATGGTGCCCATGCAGTGCCCATAAAATTGCACGGATATTAAGAAGTTATCTAGAATCCCACTGTGACCACACCATGACCTGCAGCCGCCTTGCGATGGGTTAACATTTTCCTTCTTGGACATCTTTCCGCCTTTTGGTTTAGGCGCCATCTCAACCGACAACACAAACAGAAATGTGAAGTTATAATACACTTTTGGTACACAAATGCCGAAAATTACATGGTGATTGCACAGTCACCGTACCATCTCCATGCGGCCTATGAACGGAAGCTGCACAGGCTGCGTATGATTTCGTGCATAGGCTGCTGAGACCCCACGATGACTGCACGATTTCCATACAATCCACGCACAGTCTCTGTACGGCTTTGCTTGGTCCAAAAGCCCATATGAGAAATCGCATGTTGCTGGTTATACACTGTAAACACATACACCGTAGCCCATAGCCACCTATGATGCCTGAAAAAATCATACAGAAAATCATAGACAAATAAATGATACAGCATCTAGGGCAAATGTAATCCAGGCATTATGCAGAGTAAAATTGAAGCAAGAAATGAAATTGCACATACATGTAATTCATACTGTAAATAGGTCAGATTTGTTTATTTGTTTTCTTATGCAGAGTTTGAAGCCAGAAATGAAATTGCACATAATAATGTAAATAGGTCAGATTTGTTTTATTTGGTTTCTTATGCAAAGTTTGAAGTAAGAAATGAAATTCCACAGAATCATCTCAGAAAGTGATTTTTTTTTTTCGTGTTCTTTACTTGTTATTCTGTGTTTTAACCTGGTTGAATTTTTTTAAGGGGTAAAAACAGCCACACAGACAGACAGACACACACACAAAAAAAAGAAACAAAAAAACAAAAACAAATAAAAAACAACAAAAAAAAAAATAAACAAACTGTAGACTAACTGCAAAAGTAGTTTTCACATTGAAAAAAAAAACTGATAAAAATACTTTTGTGCTGATCAGTTTCTGTTCAGGATATTGATTTTAAAAGCCTGAAAAGAACGGAAATTCTTTCTTGATATTGGAAAGTTTTCTTAGCAGCTTTGTAAATAGTATTTTCAGTAAGCATGGAAATTATGTAAATATTGTCCAATCTTATTTGGTTATATTCATTCATATTGCAAAGCAGCTTTCCTTTGATGTTTTCATTTTGTTGTTATGATTTTTTATGGCATTATTAAAGAGATTTCAGGGCTGAGATAAACGGATAAATATTTTCATAAAAGCAATCACATAGCCCTAGAAGACACCTTGTTTTTTTCAACCCTCAATAATATCTATATTTTTATTATTTCTCCACCAAAGCCTATATATGTTCCCCACCAGACTTGATCATTGCCAAGGCAGTTCCAATAGCATAATCAAGCTGATTCAGGTGAGTACTCACAACATAACATTTTTTGTGTGAAAACAAGAAAAAGATTTACCTGGTCACTCCCTACAGCACACTGAGGTTTTTTCCATCTAAAAAGTACTGATATTTTTCTTATTTCTTCATGAAACTATATATCACTGAGGCACTTCTAATGAGTACCCATAACATGTTTTCGTGAAGAAACAAGAAAAATATTATGTGGATACACCCTCTTGTCTGGAGCTATGTTATATAGGCCTATATTTTCTTCTGGAAGACATATCACCGAGAGTGGGCTGGGTGGCCTACTTACTAGCACACTCGAATTTCAAGCGGGATATCATGGGTTCGAATCCCGCTTTGGTCGAGAGAATTTTCAGACCGTTAGTATGCCCAGCTTGTACTCATCGTGCCCTGGGTTGAGTATAAAGTGGACAGGGCAGGGCTTGGTGACAGACAACGGCACCAAGTGTGCATGAGTGATCCATGAAAACAAGGCTGTACAAGTACATAACAATCGCTGCTGCCTCTATGTGCCTCGAGTGCCTGGTAGCATTAATTTTATGCACAACAACATCTCTAGGGCTGATTGGCCTAGTGGCTAGTTCTCTCAACTTTCAAGCAGAAGGTTGTTGATTTGAAGCCTACTCCGGTCGATAAATATTTTCAGGCCGCTAGTATGCGGTAGTTGTTGGTGGTAAGGCCTTGCTGTAGGGAAGTAAGCATGCTAGTATTTCTTCTGTTTCTGCATTGTCATTTGCTTTTCTTTTTTCCATCCTTCTCTATTCTTCTTTCTTTCTTCTCACCTATTTGTTCTTTTGTCCATTTTCACTCTTTTTTCTAGAAGACGATACAAAATGACCCAAGGGTTGATTAACTCAAAATTGACCATTAGTACACCTAGCTCATACTTGATATGCCCTAGGTTAAAAATTAACCCTAGTCCTAGACCCAGATATTCCCTGCCTTTGCAAACAGTGTAGATCCAGATCAGTTGGCTTCTGAGAAGCCAATTAATCTGGATCTGCACTGTTTGTCAGTAAGTATGTGAATTGGATCAAACACCTAGATCAAGTAATCTGAAAATTAGAAGTAGGCATGGCATCTTAATTTATTCAGCATGACAAGAGTTAAATGGCATCAGTCATAGCTCCAGATATTAGTATCCATATATATATTTTTCTTGCTTGTTGTGGGTTGTCATCTGAAGCACCCTTGGTGCTTCTTATGAGTACCCACAACACATGTCTTCATGGAGAAATAAGAAAAATATCAATAATTTTGGGATGAAAAAGACCTTGTCTTGAGTGGTGATAAAGGTGCACCAGGTCTGTCCATAAAAACAAGGTCCGTGGGAGAAAAAATATCCAGCGTAATCTATATCCATAAAATGGCTTATATAGCTTTTGTGGTAAATGAGCAAGAACAAGTATTACAACAATTTTTACCATTTTTTTTCTTCATTTTTTTTGGGGGTAGGACAATTTGTCATCTATCAAACTCACAATCAACATGTTGTTGACACATTAACTATGGAGGATACTTCAGTTTTCCATGAGGGTGATTTTGAAAAAGGTGGCTTTTTGGCCATCTGTCAAAAGATATTGAAAATCAACCCACGCTTGTTGTCACTGTCCACTTCAGATTCAGATGCCTTCATTCATTAACTTTACCACTCTCTGGTCAAATTCAGCAGACAACAAATTGATGATTTTTTTTTATTATTATTTTTCCCAGAAAACAGGCTTTGACATTTCTTGCAAATTGTCTCCAGACAATTTGCATTGAATGTCAAAGCCTGTTTCCAGGGAGAATAAAAAAAATATATTTCAAAATGTTGTCTGCTGAAATTTTTGCCCAGGAGTTCTAAGCCTTAACTATTGGTAGGCTGAATAAATCTAAAGGGGACTGCATACTGTTGGGTAGATTTTTTGCCATTTCTGAAAAGGGAGACAATTTTTGTGATTTCTGGTTTGCTTTACTGCACACCAAGCCCCTTCTGGAAAAGGATCGACTCTTCTCAAAGAAAAGACTTCGCTCCCCTAGGAAGCAAATTCTTTCCTTTTAAAGTAGACCCCTTTTCAGAAGATTCAGTGTAGGAAGAAAACAGTTTGACTGAGTTGCTTCCCTTGATGGTGTATCAATTCCCCCTTAAAATGGCATTCAAATTTGTATCATATGACATTCTCTAATATTTTTGGACGGGTTTTATAAAAATCCATCCTTAAAAATGGCAATGTCCAGGCAGGCATTGGATGGGTGTAGGCCATTGGGCATCCTCTGAGGTTTACTTTTTGGTTAACCTTTTTGAAAAACCTGTCCATAATGCAGTTAAGCATTTTTTCCTGTTTTCTGAGAAAATAAGTCATGATACTTGATGTGAATGATCAGCCTAGCAGACCATGACATGAAATGTCAAGGCTTTTTTTTTATCTGAAAAATAAATTTCATATGCTACAATTCTGAATGGTACTTTAACCCTTGTCCTACTGAATAAATTAAAAAGCCACACCCATTTCTAATTTTCAACCAATCAGATTACTTGATCAAGGTTGTTGATATAGATTCACATACTTAATGGCAAACAGTGCAGATCCAGATCAGTTGGCTTCTCCAGAAGCCAACTGATCTGGATCTACACTGTTTGCAAAGGCAGGGTATATCGGGTTCTGCAGGACAAGGGTTAAAAGTGTCCGGTTGGCTGAGTGGTTAACGCTCTCCATTTTTGATCATAAGGTCCTGGGTTTGAATTGTGCTGGAGTCAGAATTCAGCTCATGGATGTACTGCGCTTCATTGCACAGAGCCTTTCATTATCCCCTTTCCATTGTCTTCATTATGACTTCAATAAAAAGGAAAAACACCAAACACCAAATCATCATCATTGAATAGTGCATCAATTTAGGGTTAAAAATAACTAGTGAAAACATTTAGAATGCTTTTCTTATTTTTATCCCCAGAAAACATCAGTAAAAATAAGACTTTTTTTATTTCTGCATTTCTCATCCATTACTTGCTTTTCAACATAACTGAACAGCTCACATTTATTTCTGAGTAATACTGTTGTAATTCTGGGCCCAGTTGTTCAAAAGTTATGATGTCGTTAGACAACGTATCGTTAAAATTTTGATCATTAAATATGGCATAAAAGCTAATATTTTTGCTGAAAAAATGTGAGTAGCTTTTTGCATTTTTTTTCAGCAAAAATACCTTTGAGTTAGATATTGTAACTACTAGAACAGTTAACATTTTGACCACTAATGACTTGTTAAGCTAATGATGCTTTGAACAACTGGGCCCTGTAATTTTTGTAAATTTGCCTCATTCTTTGAAAATTATGCATAAACCTTTACCACACTAAGGACCAATTCAGTAGGAGGCAAGTTTTTGATGTTGTTCTTACTTTTCCCAGAAAATAGGCTTTGATGCTTTATGCAAATTTGCATGAAATGTCAAAACCTATTTTCTGAAGAGAAAAAAGGAGAAAACTATTTCAAAATGTTCTCTTGAAATTTTTACCCATCATGCAGAGCAGAGCATTGACCATAGGCTATCCTTAGCTCCAGATAAGGTGTTTTTTTTTTCTCAACTAAATCTGTTGATCTTTTTATGTCCCCCAACCTACGGGGTGGGGGACATATTGATTTTGGTGTGGATCCCGTTGGCCTCTTGAGTGCATCGGTGTCTGTGTGACAGTTTCTTCTCTGCACAATATTCTATGAACCATTGGTTGTATTCTTACTAAATTTTCATGGAGATATAATTGGGACATGACAAAGAACGGATTAGATTTTGTTGACCTTGACCTATTTTTCAAGGTCACAGCAGTAGAAAAGCTGAAAATTTATGGTTGGGGGACATCTGTTTTATCTGAAAACACTGTTACTAGTTTCTTATTTCTCCTCAAAAACATGTTGTGGGTACTCATTAGAAGCATCTGGCTGAGGCACTTCAAATGAGTACCTACAACATTGGGGCCCAGTTGTTCAAAGCGTCGTTAGCTTATCAAACTTGTTCGTGGTCAAAATGTTAACTGCACTAGTAAGTACAATATCTAATACACAGGTATTTTCGCTGAAAAAATGTGAGTAGCTTTTGCAAATGCCAAAGCTCCTCACATTTTTTCAGCTAAAATATTAGCATATATGCCATATTTAATGATCAAAGTTTTAACAATATGTTAACTTACGATATTGTTAGTTTTTAACAACTGGACCCTGTTTTCTTGCTATTTTCTCCAAGAAAAAATATCTGGATACTCCTCTTATCTGAGTATCCAGGTAATGTTTTTTGTTATTGCTCCACAAAAACATGGGTACTCATTAGAAGTGCCTCAGTTTTTGTGGAGATAGAAGAAAATATTAACCCTGGTCCTGCTGAATCCGGATATACACAGTCTTTGCTAACAGTGTAGATCCAGATCAGTTGGCTTCTAAAGAAGCCAACTGATTTGGATCTGCACTGTTTATCATTAAGTATATGAATTTGTACCAGTAATCTGGATCAAGTAATCTGATTGGCTGAAAATTAGAAGTGGGTGTGGCATCTTAATTTATTCAGCAGGACAAGGGTTAATACTTTCTGGTCAAAAAACTAAACAAGAAACCCTTTATCCTGAGCAATAAATTTTTAATCCATCAGTGTCTGGATGTATTCCATAACTCTGGATAATCCAGATTATTGAGGGCAGATAGTTTTCTTATATCTGTACAAAACTGTACAATGTGGATACCATTAGAAGCACCTGAGCTGGGCATTTCTAATGAGTACCCACAACATACACTTTCATGGAGAAACAGCAGGGCTCCATAACCCATATCCAGGGTTTGGTATTTTGAATCCCAGCTCAGCCACATAACTTTCCTGAAGACTGATCAAGAAATAATTTCTACCATCATTCTCCCCTTCCACTGATTCAAGAAGGACAGTTGTCAGTTACAGATGAAAGTAAGTGTACAGGTACTGGTTAACTGCTTATATATGTTGTGGATTTTCCTTGAAGAGGACATTTGAATGACTATCTTCAAAAATGTTTTGTGGAGAAATAAGAAAAAACATCACCCTTTTCTTGAAAAAAAACAACAATAAAACAAAAACACACAGACACAAAAAAAATAAATAAAATAAAACAAAAAAAACAGAGCGTATCTTATCTAGAGCTATTATCTGCTATGGTATCTTAAAGGAATGAATTCATTAAAGGAAGTCAGCAGAATTGTTCAATAAAGAACAATTATCTTGGTTGACAACATAATTACTTTGATTACCCCATCCACCAATCTCAACCTGTCTTGATAAAGTGTTAGGTAGTGAAATATTCATATCCTTATTTGGATGTGATTGCCTTTGCCATGGTAAATGAATGGATCACTTTAAGACAGTATTTCTTGCTACCAATGCACTTTGTTTTAATCTGCAACCATAGCTGCGGTTAAAAGGCTGTATCAGGAAAATATTTGTCTTATTTCTTCATGAAATTATATATTGTGGGTACTCATTAGAAGTGCCTCACTGAGGTGCTTCTAATGAGTACCCACAATGTATGTTTTCATGGAAAAATAAGAAAAGTATCAACAATTTTGGGTTGATAAAAATGCCTTATCTGTAGCTATGTTCAACCATCAAAATGTGGAGGCAGCTTTACTTCCATTTAACTCTTTGCCTGCTGGGTAGTTTGCATGCTTTTTGCCGTCTCTGGATTTTTCTTAAATTAACTTTTTCAAATATTCTTTTAAGAATACCATCAGAGTGACAAACAGTTTGGATCCAGACTAGGCCAGACATTTTGTCAGGCCTGATCTGGGTCCAAACTGTTTGCAAAGGTTATCAACATTGACAAAAGTCGCCACAAGTGGGGAAAGTTAAGGCTTGCCAGACACATTTTAAGTAAAAATTACTGTCATAGCCCTAGATAACAGAAGTATCCACATGAATTTGTCTCATTTTAATGGGCAAATTTCTTCAAATTTATCTGCCCAAGACACGCTCATATTTTCGTTTCCGTTTCCGGATGATAACTTGAGTAAACATCAATGGATTTTCACCAAACTTGGTATGTGCATTAATATTGTGGAGATCTGGTTTGGGAATGCTAATGGGCGAATTTCGTCAATTTTTGACAGAGTTAACTGCCCAGGACACGCCCATATTTTCGTTTCAGGACGATAACTTGAGTAAATGTCAAGGTCAAGGGATTTTAACCAAACTTGGCACATGCATAATATTAAGGATATCTAGTTTGGGCTTGCTGATGGGCAAATTTCATCAATGTTTGACAGAGTTATCTGCCCGCGACATGATAATGGTGGGGTATTATAGTTTAAGGTTTTTATTTGTTCTTAGTACAAATACTAGGGCTCTTTTAATGAAAACTCACAACATCGGTCTGAAGTCAAAAGTGCTAGGGGCTTGGCTGCAGGCATACTTCACCTGATCTAGAGCTATGAAGTCTGTCACCAAGTTTCAATTGAGAGATTGCTTCTTTTGGCAACTGTTGGGCAAGTGTTTTTGACTGAGTCAAAACTATGAGGAGACAGTGGCGATCTTGGAGATAACCGGGAGATCACTGTGTGATCATGGCGACTAAGGCTGGCATGATTAATCGGATAATCGATTAATCGGTCGATAAATTCCACAAAAATGATTATCATCACTGATTTGCTAATAATCGATTGTTTGATATATGTGTCCTATTTACCTTAAGTATTCGGACACCTCGGCTTTCTTAAATTTGAACAAGAGAAATTTACTACCAAATGTTGTGTCTAAAAATAGCTAGAGTAGTGGCGACAGTGTAGACCCTGATGAGATGCCATGTTCTGCAGCAGCGGCATCTCATCTGGGTCTACACTATTTGCTCGCCTGTCTGTCCGAATACATATTTGGTATAAGTCATGCTCAGACGGTAAGCCAGAAAGGTAAAAATATGACCAAATCTTCAGTGATTACTAAAAGATTATCGATCACAATTGCAGTACTGATATCGATTATCTTTTCAGCTCTGATTAGCCAGCCTTAATGGCGATTGCTGGATGCTTATTGAAAGATCTTGAGAGATTGAGAGATCTGGCTATTTTTTCATCTCTCGTCAGTCTCTCAATAGTCGCCACGGTCTCTGTGTAAAGGGGGTTTTAGTAAGTTAGTCCAAAAGGAGACAGTTGTCATGAAATATCAAAACATATTTTCTGGGAAAAGTGAGAAAAATATTTCAAAATGCCATTTGCTGAATTTTTTACCCAGCATGCTAAGTTTTAAGTCCTCTGTGTCATGTCCTCAGCTGCATTCTGACTCCTATATAGCAGAGGAGTTGTTAAGGAGAGGTATTTGGTAATGATTTTTTTTCTCATTTCTCCATATAAGATATATGGTGTTGGTACTCATTACAAGCACCTCACAGAGATGCTTCTAATGTTTTAATGGAGAACTGGAGAAAATTATCCCAGAAAAATATCACCAAATATTTGTCCTTAACATACCTCAGATAGAACAATAAAGTCTTCAGTTATGAGGAATATTGCAATGCAACAGGAAATTTTTCACTGTTTTTTAGGGTTTTATTTTTTCTACCTGACAAAATTCCAATTATTTCACCTTTCAGTCCTAGTGATAGAACTACCGGTAAGAATCAGCAGTAAAAATCCAAATAAAGTAAGAAAATATATTTTAGTATCAGATAATACCATGCCTTTGTCATACTTCATGCTTGTGGCCTTATAACCTTTATGAAAGATGATATGTGTGAGATGCCCTAAATCTTTCCTTGAGATACTTATCCATTTCATAATATTTCTTCTTGTTCCAAAATTTATTTGTACTGACCCGTTGGCACTGTCCAGGTGAAATTATCCGGTAAGCGATATTTTTCTCTTTCTCATGCTCCCTTTCCACCCCCAGAAAGTAGGACATGATATTTCATTCAGTTCTCCAGAAGCCCTGTTTTCCGGGGGGGAAAAAAAATAAAATGAGATAAAAATCAACATAGCACCAGATAAGGCACTTTTTCAGCTAAAAAGTATCATTATTTCTCTTATTTCTCCATGAAAACATACAGTCGACTCTCGTTATCTCGAATTCCAAGGGACTCTCTGAAATGCTTCGAGATATCCGTACCTGACATATCAGAATTGCAGAATTGAGGAAAAAATAATTCGAACAATCACATTTAGTAAATGTATATGTAACTGGACTCTTGAAATTAGAGATATATTGAAAATATTGTGGAAAAGAGGAGAAATTGCTCCTTTGGAGCAATTTCTCCTCTTTTCCACAATATTTTATTACCTGTTATTAGATTTTCATCGTTAGGCAGGGACCAGATTTTCACTTCGAGATAAGCAGTTATTCGAGATAAGCGAGGTCGAGATAACGAGAGTCAACTGTATATTGTGGGTACTCAGTAGAAGTGCCTCACCAAGGCACTTCTAATTTCAAATGAGTATCTTTTACAAAATTAATGCTTTTGTGGAGAAGTAATAAAAATATTTACCTGATATACTCCCTATTATCTGGAGCTATGCCAATGTCTATATTTATCATAATCTGATGACAAAACAGAGACACCAACAACAAAAGTGGTTTTGCTTATTTTTTATTAGAAAATAGGGCTTGACATTTTATGCAAATTATCTCCTTTGTAGACAATTCACATAAAATGTAAAGCTCTATTTTCTGGAACAAAACAAGAAAAAAAAGTATGTTAAAATATCATAACTCCAGATAAAAGGGGGCATCCCCATAACAGTTTCCCTATTTTTCAATGAAAATATAACTTCTCCTATTTTTCCATGAAAACATATGTTGTGGGTACTCATTAGAAGCGCCTTGCCTATTTCTCCTTGAAAACATATTATGGATACTCATTAGAAGTGCCTCACTGAGGCACTTCTAATGAGTATCCACAACATAATGTTTTCTAGGAAAATAAGAAAAAAATTAGTACTTTTTGGTGAAAAAGCTCCTTATCTGGAGATTGAATGTTGATTGCTAATATATAAATTGAACTGATTAATGGTTGAAAGCCTGCTTTCAAAATTAGCACTTTGTGAAGATCTTTGGTACTCTGACAAATCCTGTCAAGAAGCCAGTGTTTACCTTTATGATAATAATAATAGGATGAATACGCTTTTTTATGCAGGAGGGATAAATTGTCTGTCTTAAATCAGCATTATTATGGGCCCAAGTTTTGAAACAATTGTAACAATGATTTTCTGTGTTTATCATGACTAAGGATTTATTTGTTCTTAACTAATGATGACAAAATCGTATCATATCTGAATTAGCTGATTGGTTTTCAAAAACAAGGTACATTTATCACCCGAATTGTGTCAAGGGTTATGAAGGTAGCGGATATCTTCAACAAATAATCCGGTATGCATTATCATTAAATAATCACATAAAATTTGAATTTGATAAAATCCCATGTAGCTCCAAATAAGAGGGTATGTAGATTAATGCTTAACCCATAAAGCGCCAATCACAACTAAAGCAGAAGACAATTTCGTTAAATGAAAACAAGTCTTGGTATTTCATGTGAATCATCTGCCAAGCAGATGATTCACATGAAATATCAAGACTTGTTTTCTCTGAAAAATAAGAAATAAAAATTTTAGAATGTCGTCTGCTACAAATTTTGCCTGGCGCTTTAAGGGTTAACATGCTGGGTAAAAATTTCAGGATAGGACATTTTCAAATATATTTTTCTGAGAAAATAGGCTTTGGCATTTCATGCAGATTGTCTCCAATGGAGGCAATTGCATGAAATGTTAAAATCTATTTTATAAAAAAAAAAAAAAAAAAAAATAAAAATATTGTCAGTTTGTTGTCTGCTGTATTTGACAATAGAGTAGTAAACGTTAATAATTTTCTTACTTTTCAATGTGGTCATTTATTATAGAACTCCCAGAATTGCCTCAAAGAAGCTCATCACGAAAACACGCCTATATAATTTTGACCCCCTTAAACCCCACTTTTATATAGTAAAACTGGGGTTTACAGGGGTACACATTATTTTTCTTATTTCTGCACAAAACATAGATTCTGGGTACTCATTAGAACCACCTCACAGAGGCGGTTCTAACGTGTACCCACAATCTATGTTTTGTGCAGAAATAAGAAAAATATCAGAATTTTTTATCTGAAAATTTTCAGTTTTTGGTGGTAAAATTTTCAGTATATTTGAATAGGCATGTTTTTGTAATGTTTCCATAAATATGTGCCACATTATACATTTTCATGGAGAAATAAGAAAATTATTGGTGCGGTTTCAGAGGGCTTTTTTGGGAGGAGTATTTGGTGTTAATTGTGGGATAAGTTTTTCTTTGTTTTCCATAAAAACATTTTTTAAGTATGTTTTTGTGTAGAAGTAAGAAACTATCAAAACTCTTTGGTTGAAAAAGGCACTTATCTAAAACTATGAAATTCAAAATGTCATCTGCTGAAATTTTTGCCCTGCTTAAATGTGAAAATGTTGGTTTTTACGCAGTGATCCTCAGTTTGATCTAAGATAGAGTTGTGAATGCATTGTTGGTGATGGGTCTATTGAATTATTTCTTCATTTGTCAAGGTTTTTAAGTCTAAAGTTACCAAAGGTTTGTACATTTCAATAAGGAGTTTGAACACTTTGCCTAAAGTAAGGAAAATTGGTTAATTTAAAGGTGTTAGGTTTTGAAAGCTATTTCATTATAGTCTGCATGGTGTCTGTAGAACACAGGTTTATATAGTTGTTGAAAACATTTAAAAATATGTTTTTCCCTGAAAGTAGGTGGTGACTTACCATGATTTACATGAACTGGCAAGCCCTGTGTTTTCTTTGTTTTATGAGGGTGGGTTGTGATTGTGCAGGGATGTTGGATGGAGTGGGTGGGGGCAGAAATGGGAAGGAACATCATTCATTTTTTTTGCATCCAGGACTTTTGGGATGTGTTAAAAACATCAAATTCTTTTGCTTGTCCAGTGCTTCAGAGCTCATAATAAGGCACTTTCAAACAATATTGATATTTTTCTTATTTCTCTATGAAAACATGTTGGGGGGACTTATTAAAAGCACCTCTCTGTGTTGCTTCTGATGAGTACACACAATACATGTTTTCATGGAGAAACAAGAAAAATGTTTATTTTGGTACTCCTTAACCCTTGTCATGCTGAATAAATTAAGATGCCACACCCACTTCTAATTTTCTGCCAATCTGATTACTTGATCCAGTTTGTTGATATACATTCACATACTTAATGGCAAACAGTGCAGATCCAGATCAGTTGGCTTCTTCAGAAGCTAACTGATCTGGATCTACACTGTTTGCAAAGGCAGGGTATATCCGGGTTCAGCAGGACAAGTGTTAATATTGAAGCCCACTTTTGACTTTAATTTCATAGCTACAGATAAGAGGGGTTATCCACATAATATTTTTCTTATTTCTCGACGAAAACATATGTTGTGGGTACTCATTAGAAGCGCCTCGCCGAGGTGCTTCTAATGAGTACCCACAATATATGTTTTTGTTGAGAAATAAGAAAGATATCAGCATTTTTCGGATGAAAAAAGCGCCTTATCTGTTGCTATGTTAATTTTAGCCCTTTCATCTGTAGACCAAGGTAGATATTTTTGCAAACAGTGTAGATCCAGATGAGACGGCTCATAATGAGCCGTCTCATCAGGATCTACACGGTTTGCCATTCTGTTTGTGATTTACAACTGTCACCCTTCTGGCAGCAAGGAATGTGTCCAAATGCAGAGATGGAAGAATCTATTTCAGAAACACAGGGTTGAAAGGGTTAAATCATAGTGTCCTATTGAAGACTTGGGTTTGATTTACATAATGTTACCCTGAATATCCAAATATTGGGACAGATAGGCATAGGCCTGTGCAAACATTTCGGGGTGGTTGGGTGAGGCAAAGGTGTTGTGTATCTTACATCACTGGGGCATCCAACTGATATTGACTTGCAGTTGGGCAAGGCCTGCTTTCCTTGCAGCAGGTAAGGGTAGAGGGGGGATGTTTTTATTTCTTCTGTTTCTTCACTGTCATTCATTTTCCTTTCTCCCCTATCCCTCTCTTTCATCTCCTCTACTATCTCTCTTCTCCCTTTCTCTGGGAGACGACACAAAATGACCCACAAGGGTTGACGTGTCGTTAAACCCCAACACAATCAATCTGTGCAAACATTGTAGACCTAGATCAGATGCTGCATTCTGCGGCATCTGATTAGGGTCTACAGGCCCTGTTTGCCACTCATCCAGCAGTCCTAAATTGGACACATCAAAAGGGAGTAAAAATTTGGACTTTGTCAAATTTTAGGACAAGTATGGTAAGGAGTTGAGGTGTCCAGCTACTTAGGGGAAATATAGTAAATAAGCTTAATAGCATATTTGCTTTTAACTTAGGAGTTTAAAATAGAATGTGGATGATGTATATATAGTGTATTTAAGCATTTCTTATTATCCAAATTTTGTTTAACATTTATATAGCACTCTGGGTAAAATTTTCAGCAGATGACATTGATTGAAATATTCTTCTTATTTTTCCCAGAAAATAGGATTTGACGTTGCAGTATATAGACTAAGATACAGAAAAGGTGAAAAATTTAGGATAAATTTTGTTCTTTCTTTTCTGTAAAATTTTTCTCCCAAAGACTTCCTTTCATCTGGATCTTTCTTAAATAAATGTCAAATAATTTCTAAAAGGAATGAATGATCCTTAGGAGTACTGAAAACACACACAAAAACAAAATTAGCTGAAGTGTCAGTATTTTCAGGACCAGGCTGACTAGTTTTGACCAATTAGGCCTCATCATTGACCCCATATAAATTTTCAAAAGTCTCTGAATGAGCTCTGCGATCACAAAGGGGACAAGTTTAGTAAATTCCTGTTTCGTTTCTTGCACACCTGAATCCCCTTCCAAAAACAGTACACGTATATCCATATTCCCTTAACCATTATCACTCTCTGGGCTAATTCAGTAGACAACAGAAGATATTTTTTCTATTTTTCCTGGAAAAAAAGAAAAAAAAAGAAAAATATTTCAGTATGTTGTCTGCTAAAAATTTTTACTCAGCATGTGTAGGGTTTCGTATTCACTGTATGTATTTGGACAGACAGGATTTGAGCAAACAGTATAGACCCGGATGAGACACCTTAAAATGTGGCATCTCATTAGGGCCTACACTGTTTGCCACTCATTTGCAATTTTTAGACACATTGAGAAGTAAATTGTACTTGTTCAAATTTTAGAACAAATATGGGAAGGAGTTGAGTTGTCGAAATACTTAGGGTAAATATGGTAAAATGCCCACTGCTGCTATTGAAATTTAGCATGTTCAAGAAATAAAAAAAAAAACATTAACAGGATTGTAAATGACACCGAATATGATACAATAAAAAGCTACATTTACAGTAAAAATCTTTGCATTGTAATTTTTCAATTCAGAATATATATAATCATGTGTTTGCATTGTTTAACCTTTACCACTCTCTGGGCATTTTTAGCAGACGGCAAACTGATGATATTTTTCTTATTTTTCCTAGAAAACAGGATTTGACATTTCATGCAAATTGTCTCCTCAGGAGACAATTTGCATGAAATGTCAAATCCTGTTTTCTGGGAAAAATAAGAAAAATATTTCAAAATGTCGTCTGCTGAAATTTTTACCCAGAGTGCTAAGGGTTAAGTCACATAAAGAGGAAGTCATTTGCATACAGGTGAACTTCAACAGATGGCTGGCCCTCAAGACGCTTGCTCGGCAACTAAATACCATAAAATCATGTTGACCTTTTATCTCATGCAACACGCACCTTGATAAATTCCAGCAGTATTTTAATGAATTACTTCAGTGTAGTATGAAAAATTTGTTTAACTTATAAAAGTTTATAAAACTTGTAGTGAATTGATAATAAGATCACGAACCATAAACATAAAAAAAAAAACATACTAATGAGAGCAGGCGGAGCTCTCAAGTTTTGTTTATTATTTATCATGAGAACTCCAGATTTGGACACTGTTATTATCAAAAAAAAAAAAAAAAAAAAAAAAAAAAAAATCAAAAAAGAAAAAATCAAGTTTTCTTATTTCTGTGTGAAAACCAAGTAACATCTCATTAACATGAATGACCCATTCTAATGAGTTATAATGAACTGTAACAACATGTATTTTCTTATTTATCTGGCTACCCCTCTTGTCTGGAGTGCTGTATAAAAAGTAGTTCCGGCAGTGAACAGATGACAATGGGGGTAAACTGCATAAATTTGATAATCTCACAGGTAAGATAGTGCAGAACTCTAGATAAGTGAAATCAGGTAAATATTTTGTCCTTATTTTGTCTCAAAAACACATCAGGGGCACTTCTAATGAATACCCACAACATAATGTGTTAATGGAGAAAAAAAAAAAAAAAAAAATCATTGATTTTTTTTTTTTTTTTGTCTGATAAAGGTTCCTTATCTGGAGCTATGGCTACCTTACCATATTGCCTCTTATGAAGGCTCACTTTTAGAGAGAGAAAAACGTCATCCAAACCACTGCACTTAATCCTTATCCTGCTGTTTGTGACAGTTTTTACTTTCAAGAGGTAGGCCTACTTGAGTGCATCTCGGTAACAAGGTACATTCATCCTTCAGTTCTAGGTTGGGCAAACCTTCGTTTGTCCATTTTCAAGGCCATTCTGACAGTGAAATAATTCTCCAAAATCACAGTCACATTTCACTTTTTCTGATTTTCAGCTTTTTGTCTCATCCCTATCCAATCTCACCCCTGTCTGATCAGATAGGATCCTGTACCAATCACACACTCTGCCTAAACAACAATGGGTGATAAATGTACACAAATGGTAGTTGAAGCGGTACCAGAATCAAATTCATCCTGCAGTACCAACCACTAATCTCTTAAAGTTCTTTTTTTGTTAAACACCGGTTTGACACGTGGTCACATGAACATGGCACTTCATGTGTCCAAGTCTGAAAAAAATCTGTGGAAAACAAGGGGAATAATTGGTACTCAGGTAACTCCTCTGTAGACCCAGATCAGAAAATGCAGCAGGATAAAGGTTAAGATTTAAACCTTAGTGTGCTGATGACAAAATTAGGAGACTGTGCGACAACAGTTAAGTGATTTTTTTTCTCCCAGAAGTTAGGGCTTGATTTTTTGCGCAAATTGCCTGCTTTTATTTAACCTTTTAACCCCTGAGTTTCGGAAATGGGCTATTCCATCCTTGAATTTGGACATGTTCACTGATGATAATAAGGTTTCAGTGTAAAGTAAAAAACAGAACAACAAACAATGTAGTTATGAGCCATCTCATCTAGATCTGCGCTGTTTGCACAGGTATCTGTTTTGGTCTGCTAGGCTAAACGAGTGAAGGGGACTTAATGCACTTAACCCTTGTCATGCTGAAAAAATTAAGATGCCATGCCCACTTCTAATTTCCAGCCAGTCAATTACATGATCCAGGTTTTTGATAGAAATTCACATATTTAATGACAAACAGTGCAGATCCAGATCAATTGGCTTCTTTAAAGTGCTGAAAAATGTAGCTGTTGGCCGATACATAAAATGTCAAGACTTACTCTCTAAAAATTAAAAAAAAAATAAAAATACTGTCCAATGTAGTTGTTATTAGCGCTTTAAGGATTAAGGGGACTTTATACACTTGTATTATAAATTAATTAGTAGGTTTTCTGCCATTTATACAAGCGAAGATTTTTTTGTTTTGTTTTCCTGTTTGTTTTCCTGCACACCAAGCCAGTTCTAAAAATAGGTTAACTCAAAAAGGAAAGAATTTGCTCTTAATTCTGCATAAAAACATTGTGGGTAGTCATTAGAATCACTTCTATCAGAACCCTCACCATATGTTTTTATGGAGAACTGGAGAGTTTTTCAAAATTAATATTAGTTAAAACCCTTGTCATGCTGAATAAATTAAGATGCCATGCCCACTTCTAATTTTCAGCCAGTCAGATTACTTGATCCAGGTTGTTGATATAAATTCACATACTGAATGACAAACAGTGCAGATCCAGATCAGTTGGCTTCTTTAGAAGCCAACTGATCTAGATCTACACTGTTGGCAAAGGCAGGGTATATCCGGGTTCAGCAGGACAAGGGTTAACCTCCTAAACAAGCCTGGCATCTGTGTGGGGGTCTGGGCTTTTGCCACTGACATATGGCGTCATTTTGGTTTTTCTTCATGCCAGCTCATTTTTCTTCCTGTATTTGTTCTCATGTTTCATGCTAAAATAAATGAAGCGTGAACATTTGATGTGTGAACAAATGAAATTAAAAGAATCCAAGTAAAGTTGAAAAAAAAGAGAGAGAAAAAAAACAACACAGACACAAGATAATATTTTTTTAGTCAAATTATAGTATTCAGACAGACAGACATGAGCCAACAGTGTAGACCCAGATCAGATACCACAGAATATATGGATCTGCACTGTTTGCTGCTCATCCACTTATTTTTAGACTCAGATCAGACACAGCAGGACATGTTATCTGAATAGGGACTACACTATTTACCATAGACTTTTAAAGTCTCATGAGATGTGAAAGGTATCTTATGCTTACGGATGGTCAGGAGGTTTTTCCCTGGGTTCTCTGATTTTTGCCCACCTTTGATGAATGATTGGCTCGATATAAATGAAATATTCTTGAAAGGTCATGTAAAACCCAACCCCCCCCCCCCCCCCCCCCCCCCACAAAAAAAAAAAAAAAATGGTAGCTTATGAAAAAAATTAATGTACCTTCCTCTCAATCACTATATTCTCTTCCTGTTTGAATCAGCATAAAATAAAACCTGGCATGGCATGGTGGCATTAGATAAAGTATGGCATGGTCGGTTTAGCATGATATCATTGGCATGGTTGGTTTGGCATGGTATCATGGGCAAAACTAACATACATCTATGACTGATATCAGTTTATATTTGTCACTTTTTGGACATATCAGCAGGTAGTAAATGGACTTGTTTGCAGATCAGTTTGCATTCCAGTCTGGACCTTTGTTGTATTTTCTGTGGAGTTTACTTTATTCAAATTCAAAGATTGCTTAACCATTCTGGTAAATTCACATCCAGCATACAAAGAGTTACCCTCACAGCAGTAGGTAGCATTTTAAACAAAATATTCATGTTCATGTATACCTTTTTAATTCTCTGAGAAAATAAGGCTTGACATTTTATGGCGGGCCCCCGTAGCCTAGTGGATAAGAGAGTTGACTCTTAATCCATTAGGTTTCTCACCGCTGTGGTTCGAGCCTAGCTCGGGTCATATGTGGGAAAGCCAAGTTCTGCTTACGGATGGTCAGGTGGTTTTTCTCCGGGTACTCCGGTTTTCGCCCACCTTCGATGAACGATCAGCTCGATATAAGTGAAATATTCTTGAAAGGGCCATAAAACCCAAATCAAAAAAAAAAAAATTGACATTTTATGTAATCGTCTTCTTAGCAGACAATTCAGACAAAATTTCAAGCATTATTTTCTCAGAATTATAAAACAAACAAACAAATCAACTTTAGAATGTTGTCTGCTACAATTTTGAATGGCACTTTAAGGGTTAAGTACCCTTTTTGCATAACATGGTTGAAATCTGAAGTGTCTCCGCACTGAAAATGTCAAACTGCAGTTTTAAATTATATTATATTAGCACTTTAATATAATTAGGTGTTGGCAAATTGTTCCGTCAATAACATGGTGGCTGTTGAAATAGTGTGCTGCTCCTAATTGAGTTAATGCATAACTCTAGATAAGACCGCATATCAGGTAAATATTTTTCTTATTTCTCCACAAAAACATATGTTGTGATACTCATTAAAAGCACCTTGGCAAGACACTTCTATTGAGTACCTACAGCATATGTTTTCATGGAGAAATAAGAAAAATATCAATACTGGTTGAAAAAAGTATCTTATCTAGAGCTTTATGTGCCAAGGGTTTGTAGTGCATTTCTGTATACAAAATAGTCGGTATGTAAAATTAATCTTTTTGATGATAATCCAGGACATTTTTTATACTGCCTCATATGAAGTTTGGGAGGAAAATGTATGGTTCATCATATGGTTTGGTTGGTTGGTTGGTCAAATGATTGCTTGGTCTGTCCAAGTTTGTTATGCTAGTGGCAGAGTATTCACATGAAATGCCAAGGTTCTTTTTCTGAAAAATAATAGAAAACACATTCGAAGGGTTAACGTATGCTTTGCATGGCCCCAGTGGCTTAGTTGGCTGCGCATCTGACTGGGTCACTGAGAAATCATGATATTGTAGTTACTCTAAGTATTGGGACACAGAGGCATGAGCAAACAGTGTATACCCATATCAGATGGCAGAATAGACTTCTGATCAGGGTCTACAATCAACAGATAGTAAATGAAGCGTTTGCCATGTGGCGGAGTGATGGGTGCTCCTGACTCGGGTAACAAGGTCCCAGATTCAAATCCCGTAAAGAGGCAGAATTCATCCACTTCATTGCAAAGAGCCTTTAATTATCATGCTTCCATTGTCTCGGTATGATGTAAATACTGTTGAAATGAACATAATAAATACTGTTGAAATGAACATAATAAATACTGTTGAAATGAACATAATAAATACTGTTGAAATGAACATAATAAATACTGTTGAAATAAACATAATAAATACTGTTGAAATGAACATAATAAATACTGTTGAAATAAACAGAAAGAGACATACATATAATAAATACCGATGAAAATAAAATCAACATCCACAGGTGGCAAATATACTCTACCATTGTATGGGAGATAACTACTGGTGAAATGGGTCAGTTATTTGTTTTAGTTACCTTTCTTAGTGAGCCCTGCCAGTAATTTTAATCTTTACCACTCTCTGAACTAATATTGATACTTTTGTATTTTTCCCAGAAAACGGGATTTGACATTTCTGGAGACAATTTGCATGAAATGACAAAACCTGTTTTGTGAGAAAAAATAAGAAAAATATTTCATTATGTCATCTGCTAAAAATTTTACTGAGAGTGCCAATTGTTATAGATGGCAAAGATGGTGAATAAAATTTATTTTTTTCCCTTTCAGATGTGGTCCTGATTATATTGGTGACTACTGTCAGCTAGATAACCCCTGTCGAAGTAATGTGTGCTTGAATAATGGAACATGTCGGGTAATAAATGACCATGGTGGTACTGTCTCATCAGAATGTCTCTGTTCTCCAGGTAAAGTCTTCTAACTTTTATTGTGTCGATTGTTTAAAATTGAGCTAAAGTATATGGTACACCAAAGTTTCCTTAGGGTTGTTATCCATGTGATTATCAATGGCCAATGAAATCAAACTGCACGTTTGTATGAAATCCTGGTAATGATTATTTTACAGCCCTGCTATTCTTGTCGCTGTGATGTCAGAGTGCAGTCATAAAATGGGTTATCTGTAAAACCTGGATTGGGACACTGGCAAACAATGCAGACCCAGATAAGATGCTGCAGAATGTGGGGTCTGATCAGGGTCTGCACTGTTTGCTTAAATTACAAGAAGGGTAAAACAAAACCTTCTTAACCCTTCTCTTGCTGAACAAGACATACCCTGTCTTAGCAAACAGTGTAGATCCAGATCAGTTGGCTTCTGAAGAAGCCAGCTGATCTGAATCTGCACTGTTTGTCATTAAATGTGTGAATTTCTATAAAAAACCAGATTAAGTAATCTGATTGGCTCGAAATTAGAAGTGGGCATGGCATCTTAATTTATTCAGCATGACAAGGGTTAAGTCCCCGTTCAGTACCCATTTTCTCTGCCCAAACTCGGAGACAATGAACCCACCAGTGCTGTCAGTGCTTTGATCTAGCTTTTATCTGGCAACCTTTATAGATTAAACTGTACTTTAATTACCCTATTTACCCTAAGTATTCGGACACCTAAACTCCTTACCATACTTGTTTTAAAATTTGAACAAGTACAATTTACTACCCGATGTTGTGTCTAAAAATTGCTGGATGAGTGGCAAACAGTGTAGACCTGATGAGACACCGCATTCTGTGGTGTCTCATCTGGGTCCACACTGTATGCTCAGGCCTGTCTGTCCGAATACTTACAGTAAATACTGTACCCTGAATATAGGGACAAAAATGAGTGGGTGAATGGTGGTGGGCGTGATACTGTAGTGAAGCGTTCACTTTAAAAAGTCATCAATTCCCATGGTCACATCCAGACACGGTCATTACACGTGATTTTTCGATAATGAAGTTGAACCTCGTTTCAAACAGACAAACAAACATGCAGATAATGCTCGCTCATGAAATGCGGTATTGTCCTTAAATACTTGGACAACCTTAAATCTTCACCACACTTGGCCTAAAATTGATCTGTCGAAAAGCTGTTGGATTACTTGCATATAGTATATACCTGATCAGGCACAGTGTTCTGCAACATCTGATCTTGGTCTACATTGTTTCACACCCTGTAAATGGTCAAATGGTACACAGCTAGTTATCTAATAAAAATCAGGGCCCAATTGTTCAAAGCTAACGATGTCATTAGTTAACGATTCGTTAAAATTTAAATTGAGGGATACGCAAATTTGCTGAAATTTTTTGCTGAAAAAATGTGAGTAGCTTTTGCAGTGCAAAAGCTACTCACATTTTTTCAGCAAAAAATATCAAAATATTGTATATTGAATCCACTAAAACAGTTAACGAAATGACCCTTAATGAGCTCGTTAAGCTAACGATGCTTTGAACAACTGGACCCAGTTTGACCAAGTTACATCATACTTTTTGTCAACTTTAGTACATTTACATATACAAATGAGATTGGTATCTTGATATACATGTCTATATTTAGGGTAAATACAGAAATTAGAACATATTAACCCTGGCCCTGCTGAACTCTGATATGCCCTGCCTTTGCAAACAGTGTAGATCCAGATTAGTTGGCTTCTGAAGAAGCCAACTGATCTGGATCTGCACTGTTTGCCATTAAATATTCGAATTGTATCAACAGCCTGGATCAAATAGTTTGAATGGCTGAAAATTAGAAGTGGGTGTGGCATCTTAATTTATTCAGCATGACAAGGGTTAATCAGAGAATATATCAAGATCCAAGGTGAAATTCTGCTGCAACGTTTGAAGAAACAGTATCAGCATTCATACAGAATTTTGTGTTCCACATAAGACAGGTTCCAAGATAAATGTTTTTTTTTTTTTTTTTCTGAATTTGATACGAAAACATAAGTTTTTGGTATTTCTTAGAATCCCTTTATAGTCATTAACATCGCCTTCCCAAGATGGTTATAATGAGTACCCACAACATACGATTTTAGAGCCATATAAAAAATGGCAGTATATTTTTATTAGAAAAAAAAATAACAACAAAAACATCCCAACTGGATTCCTGGAAATTAGTGGTATTTTTTGGCATCAAAAGCCCATTTAGTTTGGATTTTATGGTGTCGACAGCTGTTACCTCAGATCTTGTAATAATATGAACTGCATAACTCTAGATAAAACACATTTTTTTTCAACCAGAATTAATGTGTGGATATTTTTTCTGATTTCTTCATGAAAACATATGTTGTGTTACTCATTAGAAGTGCCTCACTGAGGCACTTCTAATGTGTAACCACAACATATGTTTTTGTAGAGAAATAAAAACAAAAAAATTATCCAGATACCACTCATATCTAGAGGTCTGGACCCCTTGTGGAATTTTTTGACTCCAGACATAACATATTATTAATAGATCATCGAGTCTGAACAAGACATGGATGTGTGCCATCATGCATGTGGGGGCACAGAAAGCAAAACAGTACCATACTACATACAGTTGACTCTCGTTATCTCGACCTTGCTTATCTCGAATAGAATAGAATACTTTTTATTTTCCAATCAAGGACCCTTGCGGACATTAAACAAATACATGTAATATTATTTGGTCATAAAACATATATGAACACCACTACAAGAACAGACATACTTCTGGAGAACAAATCAATAAATAAATAGACATGAAATATTTTAAGGGCTTATCTTGAAGTGAAAATCTTGTCCCTGCTTAAGTATGAAAATCTAACAACAGGTAAAAAAAAATATTGTGGAAAAGAGGAGAAATTGCTCCGAACTCTTCTTTTCCACAATATTTTCAATATATCTCTAACTTCAAGAGTCCAATTACATATATATTTGTTGAATGTGGTTGTTCCAATTATTTTTTCCTCAATTCTGCAAATCTGATATGTGGAGATACGGATATCTCGAAGTATTACAGAGAGTCCCTTGGAATTCGAGATAACGAGAGTCGACTGTATTACCAACTGCCACAGGGCTTTTTATAAGAAGGGAATCCCGATAGTGTTGACTTAAGACATCTTGAAAGAATCTTTGAGATGGTTCTTTTGAGATGCAACAACATGTTTTCTTTGAAAAATATGCAAACAATTAATATTTTTTGGTTGAAACTATGTCTTGCCAGAATTGCTGGAACAGCATTCTGCCTATGAAGCTCCAAGTGTTGTTTTGAACACCTTGTATAACCCTTTGTATATATTCAGATAGTACAAATATTTGTCCATGGAGAATAAGAAAAAAAAATATTTTGAACACCCTATATAACCCTGTATGAGGGGCAGTCTGAAAATATCCAGACTTTTCATGCTCATGTCTTTCCACGCGCAGCTGCCTACACATATTATACATGAGCAAAAACTACATTTTATCGTCTATAAAGTATAAATCGGTCAGTTTACTTTCAATGAGAAGTATGTATACAAAGTTTTAAGCATTAAAATAAGATAGGTGTTAGGGCTACCATGGACTCTGGAGGAACAGAGATCCGTAATAAAATTCCTGCTTTTAGAAGGTGAAAAACCTAGTCACATTTTTGAAAGGTTGCAGAAAAGTTTTTCTAAAGCCTGCATATCCCGTTCAACCTTTTATTGCTGGGTTTCACAGTTTAGGAGTAGGCAAGACAAGTGTGAGGGACAAGCCTCGACAGGGAGGCCCGCTGAGGCAGTGACCCCTACAATGGTGGCAAATGTTGAGGTTTTTATCAACAAAGATCGCAGTGACATTGCAGGAGGTAGCTAATCAGTTTAGCATCGGTGTTAAAAGCATCAGCACATCAGATTTTATACACAAAAAGCTAGGTATGAGCAAGGTAAGTACTAGGTGGGTGCCAAAACAGCTGACAGAAGACCAAAAGGCATCCAGGGTGACCATAGCAAAGGAACATTAAAGCATTTTAACCCTTGTCATGCTGAGCCCGGATATATACTGCCTTTGCAAACAGTGTAGATCCAGATCAGTTGGCTTCTTCAGAAGCCAACTGATCTGGATCTGCACTGTTTGCCATTAAGTATGTGAACTTATAGCAACAATTCGGATCAAGTAATCTGATTGGCGAAAATTAGAAGTGGGTGTGGCATCTTAATTTATTCAGCGGGACAAGGACGGGCCCCCGTAGCCTAGTGGATAAGAGAGTTGACTCTGAATCCATTAGGTTTCTCACCGCTGTGGTTCGAGCCTCGCTCGGGTCATATGTGGGAAAGCCAAGTTCTGCTTACGGATGGTCAGGTGGTTTTTCTCCGGGTTCTCCGGTTTTCGCCCACCTTCGATGAACGATCGGCTCGATATAAGTGAAATATTCTTGAAAGGGCCGTAAAACCCAAATCAAAAAAAAAAAAAAAAAAAAAAAAAAAATCAAATCAGCGGGACAAGGGTTAACCATGATGAAAGTAAGTTTTTGAACTGTATTGTCACTGGGGATGAAAATGTGGGTTTGTTATGCTGAACCTTAAACAAAAGCTCAAAGCAGTGGAAACAAGCTGGTTCCCCACCTCCCAAGAAGTTTAAGCTGTCTCCATCTGCAGGTAAGGTTATGCTTGTTGCTTTTTGGGATTCATGTTGAACAATACTAGCTCATTTCATGTGAGAAGGTCGAACTATGACTGCTAGATACTGTTCAGAAGTAATTTGGAAAAACTAAAAAAAAACTGAAAATGCTGCCTTTCAGGCTAGCCCAGAAAAATTTCAGTCTTTGGCATGACAATGCCCCCTCTCATACTACCTCATCTACTTATCAGCTTCTTCAAGTGGCAATTGTTGTCCCACACTCTGCACAGCCCAGATCTTGCCCCTCTGCGACTTTTATTTGTTTCCAGACCTGAAAAAAAGGTTCGCTGGATACAAATATGGGACCAGGGCATATTTGATTTCAGCATTAAATACGATGTCGTTAGTTAACGATTCGTTAAAATTTAGATCAAGTGATACGCGTATATGCTGAAATGTTTTGCTGAAAAAATGTGAGTAGCTTTTGCATTGCAAAAGCTACTCACATTTTTTCAGCAAAAAATATCACAATATTGTATATTGAATCTGCTAAAACAGTTAACGAAATGACCCTTAATGAGCTTGTTAAGCTAACGATGCTTTGAACAACTGGGCCCAGCACGTCAGCAGTAGGTCTACTTCATGGTTTGCAGAGGGAATAAAAAAGCTCCCATGAAAATGGCAAAAATGTATAGGCATAGGTGGGGAATACTTTGAAAAAGAATAAAAAGAATTTTTGAAAAAAAAATATTTAATGGTTTTTGGGAAAGCGCAAAAAGTCTGGGTATTTTCAAACTGCGCCTCCTGTATTTACAATATATTCAGAGGAAACAAATGTTTGTCAGTGATGAATAAGAAAAAATATTTTGAACACTCTGTATACAATATACTCAAATGGTACAAATATATTTGACCATGGAGAATAAGAAAAAATGTTTTGAACATCCTGTATAACCTTGAATATATACAATGTATTCAGATGGTACAAATATTTGACCATGGAGAATAAGAAAACAACATATTTTGAACACCTTGTATATATACACTATATTCAGATGGGACAAATATTTGACCATGGAGAAGGAGAAAAAATATTTTGAACACTTTGTATAACCTTGTATATATACAATGTATTCAGAATGAACAAATATTCATTAATGTTCTTCCATTGAGAAATAAGAGAAATATTTTGAACACCTTTATATCTCTGTATATATATTCATAGTGTACAAATGTTTTTCCATGAAAAAATAAGAGAAATATAAAAACACCCACTATATCTCTGTATATACATAGCTACAGATAAAAGGGGGTATCCACATAATATTTTTCTTATTTCTCGACGAAAACATATGTTGTGGGTACTTGTTAGAAGTGCCTCGCCAAGGCGCTTCTAATGAGTACCCACAACATATGTTTTTGTTGAGAAATAAGAAAGATATCAGCATTTTTTGGATGAAAAAAGCACCTTATCTGTTGCTATGTAATATATATTCAGTTGGTACAAATGTTCATCCATGGAAAAAAAAAAAAAAATTTCAAACACCCCTTATAACTCTTATATACATATTTAGATGGTACAAATGTTTGCCCATGGAGAAATAAGACAAAAAAAAATACTTTGAACACTTGTTATGTCTCAGTGTACATGTGCATGTACATGTATATTATTAATTGGTACAAATGTTCATCCATGGAGAAATAAGAAAAAAATATTTTGAAGTCCCTATATTATACTGAGTATATGTTCAGATTTTAAAAAGTTATGTTAACCCTATAAGCTGCTTGTAGTGGATGCAGCATGTTTTATTTTTTTCCCCACAAAATAGAGCATGACATTTCACAAAACCCTCTTTGAATGAAACGTCAAGCTCTGTTTTCTGGGAAAAAGATAAGAAAAGATATTTTAAAATGTCAACTGCTGATACTTAACATCAGCAGGTCAAGGTTAATGATCACATGCGCTACCATAACTCTCGACTACCACAACTTCAAACAAAAAAGTTGATGTTTTTCTTATTTCTTCACGAAAACATATGTTGTGGGTACTCATTAGAAGTGCCTCAGTGAGGCACTTTTAATGTGTATACCCACAGTCTATGCTTTCATGGAGAAATTAGAAAAAAATATTCATTGGATACTCTCTGTTCTGGAGTTATGTTTGACTACATACATAAACAGACCAGGCGGTGATTAATCACTTAACCAGAAGATTATTACAACAAAATACCAAGATAAATGATTTTAGAAGATGAGTTTTTATGCTCCGAAGGATACAAGAAGAATCAGCTGGAATTACTTTAAGAGAAATGCTGCTTACTATGATTTGAACAAATTTATTTTCCATGCCTGCATAATGTCTTTATACCCTTTAAGGGGACTGGTTATACTTGGTAGATTTTTTTGTCATTTTGCACAATTGAGACAACTTTTTTGCTTTTCTGCACACTTAAAGCCCCTTCCCCCTTCTCGAAAGGGGTCTACTCTAAAAGGAAAGAATTTGCTCCCTTTGGGAGCAGATTCTTTCCTTTTAGAGTAGACCTACCTCCCTTTTGGTGCAAGTTCTTTCCTTTTAGAGGAGCAGTGATTTTTTTTACCTGCACATCCCGAGTCCAGTACTCACATTTTTTGCTTTGGGACTCACATTTTAAATCTCAGTGAGTCCCAGGACTCACAAAGTTATAGTGGAAAATTCTGTAATGGACACAATGATTTTCTAGTAGGACTCACTTTATATAGCCCAAGCGAGTCCTGGGACACATAGGTATAAAATTGTAAATAAATCACTGGAGGAGACCCCTTTTCAGGTGGGGACAAAAACAATTTTGACAGTCTCCTCGTCGGAAACTTATAAATTCCTCTTAATTCCCTACCATACTTCTCCTTAACATTTAATGTATCTAAAATCTGCTGTAGGAGTGCTGAAAATGTAGACCCTAATCAAATGCTGCAGAAGCACAACACATTTTGTGGCATCTGATCTACATCTACACTGTTTTTTTCAGGCTTGTCTATAGAATACTTAAGATAAGTACGGTAAAACAAAGTTTTGGGGTTTGTAGGAAGATGGGAGTTGGGGTTTGGATGGGGGGGGGGGGGTGGGGGGGGAGGGGAGGGGGTTGAGGTGGAGAATGGGAGGGGGGAGTTAAGTTATCTATGAATACCTATAAGAGGACTAGTTAAGAAGAAGGAGTTGTTGGTCGTTATAATTTGGGGATAATTTTTCTTATTTTTCTATAGAAATGTGGATACTCATTAAAATCACCTTAGGGAGATCAATCTGATTAGTATCCATAACATAAAATTTATGTAGAACTGTAGAAAATTATCCCAAATTTATCACCAAATACTACTTAACAAGTCCTGGACATATCTTAGCTCAAGATAAGGCACTTTTTTTCAACCAGAAAGTACTTATTTTTCTTATTTCAAGCAGACTGGTCAGCAAGCCTTGTATTGACTGTGGATTTTACCAAAGAAAGAGGTCCTAATCTTGTTCAAATGAATGGCTCCTGATAAAAGGGGGTATCCAGACATTTTTTTTCATATTTCTCCTCTAAAAACATAGCTTGTGGGTATTCCTTTTAATGAGATGTTTTTAATAAGTACCCACAACATGTTCTTGGAGAAATAGGAAAAAAATATGAATACCTTTTGGTTGAAAAAGTATCTTATCAGAAGCTAGGTTGTTAACCCTTGTCATGCTGAATAAATTAAGATGCCACACCCATTTCTTATTGTCAGCCAACCAGATTTACTTAATCCAGATTTTTGATACAAATTCAAATACTGAATGACAAACAGTGCAGATCCAGATCTGAAGAAGCCAACTGATCTGGATCTGAAATGTTTGAGAAGTCAGGGTATATCTGGGTTCAGCAGGACAAGGGTTAATCAGTTATATGTCTTGGCCTTTTCAGGTCTTTTTTGTGTGAAGAACCCTTTTTGAGTGACATGGCATAGTTAGGTAATAACAAAAAAGATGATGACAATAGGTCGGAAGTTGTACAGTATGGAAATAGATGTAAGGGAAATAACCTCAGGAAATTGTTCTTCCAGTGAAATATTTGTAAGTTCCCTTTATCCTGATACAAGGGCAAAAACCATGAGAAGTTTTGGTAGTTAATTTGAAATACTTGTTACTTCCCTTACACTACTGCAGTAACTAATTAACCCATTTCTGCTTATGTAGAACCAGATCAGATTCCACAGAATGCAGTGTCTAATCAGGGTCTACACTGTTTGCATCAAGTACAGGAATTTCTATAAATCATAGAAATAATAATAATAATAATAATAAAAAAAACATAAACAAACAAACAAACAGAAAAAAAGAAGAAGCGGACACCCTTCTACTGGAAAAGGACCTGTCCAAAGAGTTAAGGTAGCTGAGGTTGCTGGGTTAAAATTTCTTTTCTAATTTCAGGTTTTGAGGGATCTCAGTGTGAATATGTTAGTCCATTGAGTGTCTGTAAGAACCATCCATGTCTCAACTCAGGGACCTGTATTAACACAGATTCCAGTGATCTCTCAGTCTATCAGTGTCTCTGTAAAATAGGATTTCATGGTAAATATTTTTGTTTTTCTTTTTTAACCTTTTGCATGCTAGGTAAAAATTTCAGCAGATAACATTTTGAAATATTTTTCCTTTTTTTTTTCTGAAGAAGCCAACTGATCTGGATCTACACTGTGTGCAAGGGCAGGGTATATCTCGGCTCAGCAGGACAAGGGTTAACTTAGATATATAGGGACACCTTAACTCCTTACCATACTCATCTTAAACTTTGAACAAGTCTGTTTGACAACCTGTTGATGTGTCTATAAAACTGCTAAATAGTTGCCAAAAATTCCCACTGACAAAAACTGGTTTGTGCGGGCTGTTTGAACAGATGCGGTGGTGTCTGAGAATCAAACTAATTTTATTATTGGGCAAATATTCTAGCAATGAATTTTGCGCTGTTACATTACTAAAGCCTAACACTGATGATGTCATGTGACGACATTATTCAATTACTCAGAAATAAATGATTAGTATAATAATACAGAAATAAATATAGAAAACAGTTAGTTTTAATTTTGTTGCTACAGCACCTATAGTTTGTGTATATAACCACATTGAATTAGACTAGATACTAGAGATACGCATACATTTTTATCATGATGCAGCTATAACTCGAGATAAGGCACTTTTTCAACCAAAAATTGTTTATATTTTTCTTATTTCTCCATGAAAACATATGTTGTTGGTATCATTAGAAGTGCCTCGCTGAGGCACTTCTAATGAGTACCCACAACATATGTTTTTATGGAGAAATAAGAAATTTTTTTCTTATTTCTCCATGAAAACATATGTTGTTGGTATCATTAGAAGTGCCTCACTGAGGCGCTTCTAATGAGTACCCACAACATATGTTTTCATGGAGAAATAAGAAAAATATTCACCAGATACTCTCCCTTACCTGAAGCTATTTGCAGCAACTCAGTTGTTCTGATTTTGATGTATTGTAGGAGTTAATTGTGAGAATGTGGATCACTGTATTACCCAGCCCTGTTCTAATGGTGGTACCTGCACGTCACACCAGACTGGATTTACGTGTAACTGCACATTTGGCTTTACTGGAACTACATGTAAAGATGATATAGATGAGTGCACGGCTAATCCAAACCTTTGTCAGAATGGTGGTTCCTGTCAAAACCAATATGGATCATACATGTATGTACATCACAACCTCTTTATAACACTATTGTTGGGATCCATAGCATAAACCGTGTTAGTTAAACAACCGTGTTATATCCAAACCAAAAATGTATAGATTATAATGAAAAATGACCATTTATGGTCATTTTTCAATATAATCTATACATTTTTGGGATCCATCTTTGAACCATGTTATATCCAAAACTGTGTTATAACAAACCGTGTTATAAAGAGGTTGAAGTGTAGTTGCTTTATATTTTTTTTTGTTTCTCCATCATTTATTGCTTACAAGATATGTAACCCTTACAGCGCCAGTCTTAACTGCAGCAGAAGACATTTTCTGATATTTCTTTTTTTAGTTTCCAAAGAAAGTAAAAAATTCTTTACCATGTGAATTCACTGGAAAAAAAAAATAATAAATAGAATGTTTGCTACAAATTTTTCTGGGCACTTTAAGGATTATTGGACCATTTTTACCCTAAGTATTCAGACACCTGAACAGTTAGTTGGGTAAAAACTTCTGCAGACAACATTTTGAAACATTTTACTGATTTGTCTCAGAAAAAGATTTACATTTCACGCAAATTGTCTCCAGTGGAAATGTCAAACACTGATTCTGGGGAAAAATAAGAAAATATCGTCAGTTTGTTGTCTGCTGAATTTGCTTAGAGTGGTAAATTATGACGTGTCATTAAAAATTGTTGCATCCTTAAATGGGAATAAGCCTATTTCGCTACTTCTTGAATGTGTCTAAAATCTACCAGATGAGTGACAAACAGTATTGACCCTGATAAAATTCAACATTCTGCAGCATCTGCTCTGAGACTACTGTATAGGCCTAGATAAGAGTGGGTATCAGGTTAATATTTTTCTTATTTCTCCATGAAAACATATGTTGTGGGTACTCATTAGAAGTGCCTCGGTGAGGCACTTCTAATGAGTAGCACAACATATGTTTTCGTGGAGAAATAAGAAAAATATCAACACTTTTGGATTGAAAAAAGCGCCTTAACTAGAGCTATGACTACATCATTTACTCAGGCCTGTCTGTCCAAATACTTAGGGTAGCTAAAGTAGTTTTCTTATATTTTTTTCTAGAAAATAGGGATATATATATATAGGTAAGTCTCTTGGAAGACATGTTTGCAAGAAAATAACCATGTTGTCTAGAAAATACCTTTTTATAAAAGAACAGCAGTATAATTATTGCAGAATAAGTTTATTCTGTGTAAAAGTATCTGAAATTGTCATCAGATGACTGGTCTTTATTTGAAGTGAATCAGTTATACCATATTTTTACCATATTTTTTACCATAAATGTTGGGACACACTAACTCCCTACCATAAAATGTGAACAACTGCATTACTACCTTTTGGTGTGTCTGAAAAACTGCTGCATGTGGCAGACACTGTAGACCATGATCACATGTTGTATTCTGTGGCATCTGATTGGGTCTATACCTGTTTGCTCAGCCTGTCTGTCCTAATACTTAAATGCTTAGGGTTGTTATGGTATGCACATGCAGTGAGATGCATTTACTTTGCAAAAAAAATGCCTTCACTTTACTGTTGACATTAGAAATAAAGAAAAAAAAACATATCCCCCCCCACCCCCTCCCCCCATTGCCCCCCCCCCCCCCCCCCCCACAAAAAAAAAACAAAAACAAAAAAAAAAAATAGATTGCACAGTTGATGGCACACCATCGCAAAATCCCTACACTCCGTGCTAATGTTGCTAATAGTGTGAAGGATGGAAAAATAATGTTGCTCTCGCACATCCTTGCCACAAGGGGAATTCATATAGCAAGTTTGGTTAAATTCTGCCCAGTGGTGTAGGAGGAGATAGCGTGATGGATAAGGGACAGATAGATGGAAGGATGGAAAAATTATGTTGCTCTCACACACCCTTACCAAGAAGGGAAGTTGTATAGCAAGTTTGGTAAAATTCTGCCCAGTGGTTAAGGAGGAGATAGTGTGATGAATGGATGGACAGATAGATGGATGGAGGCATTCACAATATCCCCATTGCTAAAGCATTGGGATATCAACAAAACAAAAGAACATTGTAATGTATTTATGATCTGATAGTCTCTGTGGTTTGAAAGGATGAAAACTACAATACCTGCAGAATAAAATTTTCATGAAGAATGTCACATGAAGAATTAACCCTTAAACCGCCAATCACAACAATTGTCGTCTGCTTTGTCATCTGCTTGTGATTTTAAAAGTCACATTTGCAAACAGTGTGGACCCAGATCAGACTGCTCCTCTAGCAGCAGTCTGATCTGGGTCCACACTGTTTGCCTGTATGCAAAAATAGGTTTGAAAAGTTTGCAAGAATATTCAGCAGACGACATAAGCAGACCACATTTTCTGATGCAGGTTTTCTTGGCATTTGAAGAATTAAAGAATACAATGACCAAGAACAAAAACAAAAAAATGGAGCTTTCTTTCTTAGTAGTAGACTGGTTACCTCCCTTGATGTAACTTACATATAGCGGATGGTACTGCTTAATGAGAACTGGGAACGTAACAAATATTTAAAGATACTCAAAGGCATAGCGCTCATTATTCACATTTTGCATGTGTGAAAAGAAAAAATATTTTCCTCCTTATCTGGGAGCAAATTCTTTCCTTTAAGAGTAGTTCCTATTTTAGAAGTGATATAATGGAGAATTTTTCTAGATTTTTCCTGGATATCCATAAAAATAATTTGATTCTGGCCACTGATATTTTTACAACAATACACACTTGGTTTAACATAAAATATTTCCCTCCTTTATCATAAGAAATGCTCTTAAAGGAAAGAATTTGCTCCTTCTGGGAAAAAATTCTTTCCTTGAAGGGTAGCCCCTATTTTGGAAGTGAAGCTAGAGAGAATTTTTGTGGATGCATAAAAATGTTTTCTTCTTGCTATGCCAGTGATATTTCTATAGTAACAGTTCAATATGCTTTAAAATGTTTGTGGTGGCATTTACAATAAATAAATAAATAAATAAATAAATAAATAAAAAATGATAATGAAAATGATGAAAAGCATGCTCATGATATTACATTGTTTATTTTTTAGGTTTCTGACATGTAACTGCTTACTGCAGTACTTCTGATTGGTCAGTTTGAATAGTCAAGTGTTCAGTAAAAACTCTACCATCACAATCCTAAGGGAGATAACCTTGAAATTACATATTCAGTTTTCAGTGCTAGTTTATTTGCACTTCATAGGTCTCGTTAAATTGTAATTTCTGCTGAAATTTACACTTTAGCTGGTGCATTTCAAAACTGTTTTCCTTATTTGTTCCAGACAATAGACATTTCATATTAATTTCTTCATCATAATACTCGCAATATTATTGCTACTACGAGAAAAAACAAAATGTTCATTTTTGTAAATGACTAGAAGAAAAAAAACTGTTGATGTTCAGGTAGTTATGATAAAATGTTTGTCATTAAATGATGACAGAACTTTGCTTTTACCTCTTCTGAGTAGACACTATGTGAAAACAACTTACTAAAAGATGTAGAAAGTTAGTAGAATTCACAGTAAATAGGGGCTTTAAATCCACTGCATTTATTAGCACTCCTGGATAGAGCACAATCCAATAAATTCAAATGCTTCCAGAGGACTTGTTAGGGAAGAGTATTTGGTGATAATTCTGGGATAATTTTCTCCAGTTCTCGATCAAAACATATGTTGTGGGTACTCATTAGAAGTGCCTTGCTGAGGCACTTCTAGTGAGTACCCACAACATATATTTTTATGGAGAAATAAGAAAAATTTTCCCATAATTATCGCCAAATACTCCTCCTTAACAAGTCCTCAGGCTACGATGTACTGTAAAAGTTATAAATGTTTTCTATGGCACTGTATTTTAGTAGTGGGTTCTGATTATAAAAGTTATTATTTAGGAAACTCTTTCATCTTATTGTATTTGACACTCATCACGCTATGGGCAGATTCAGCAGACGACAAATGATGATATTTTTCTTATTTTTCCTTGAAAATAGGATCTGACACGTCATGCAAATTGTTTCCTTTGCATAAAGTGTCAAATCCAATTTTCTAGAAAAAAATAAGAAAAATATTTCTAGAATGTCATCTGCTGAAATTTTTACCCAGCATGCAAAGTGTTAACCCTTAATTGCCAGTTGCAGTTGAAGCAGATGACATTTTGAAATATATTTCCTCATTTGCCATATTCTGAATGAATAGAGTGCAAATAAAGTTATCATTATTGAAATACCTTTTTCACTATTTTTCAGGGGAGAAAAATAAAGCATTGACATTTCATGTTGAAAAAAAAAAAAAAAATAAAGATGGAATTGAAAGGATAAATTGTAACAGCGTTATCATAGTTTTAGATAAAAGGACTACCCGTTCAATTTTTTTTTCTTTTTTCTCCATGAAAGTTTAAACGGGTAGTGGGTACTCACTGGTACCCACAATATGTTTTGATTTTTATGTTCCAGTTCTTAGCCATGCAATTTCATCTGTTGATTTAACTCAGAGTTCAGAAGACTAATATTAACAATATTTCAGTAATAATTTGACCTCTGTGCAGAGGAACACTAATATAGTGAAGAATTCCATCCCAAGCAGGACTCAAATGCCCTCCCCCCTAGAAACAGTAAACCTAGTGCACAGCTAGCGTGCTCTTTGTGGAACAATGAACCAAAGACTTCAGATCTTAACCCTTGCCCTGCTAAGCCCGGATATACCCTGCCTTTGCAAACAGTGTAGATCCAGATCAGTTGGCTTCTGAAGAAGCCAACTGATTTGGATCTGCACTGTTTGCCATCAATTATGTGAATTTATAGCAACAATTCAGATCAAGCGATCTGATTGGCTGAAAATTAGAAATAGGTATGGCATCTTAATTTATTCAGCAGGACAAGGGTTAACACTTACAATTACAACTGCAGCAAATGACATTTCAATTTTTTGTGTGTATTTTTCTGAGAAAATTCTAGGCTTGACATTTCATGTGAATCATCTGTTAGGCAGATAATTCACATGAAATGTCATCTTATTTTCTCTGAAAAATGATACAAGGGTGAGTCAATTAGTAACCAGCCTAACCGATTTCGGTTGAGATCCACCTCTTCTTTTTCGATGTAATTGCCTTCTAGTGTAATGCACTTAGACCAATGGTATTCAAGTGCCATCAGCCCAGAACTGAAAAAGTCAGGGTCCTTTCCATTGACCCACTCCTCAACTGCTGTCACAATTCTTCATCAGACTGGAAATGAAGTCCACGGATATCCTTTTTCAAGTTTGGGAATAGGAAGAAGTCGCTAGGAGTTAGGTCAGGCGAATAGGCAGGATGTGATATTAATTCATACCCGTTTTGCTCTACAGCATCCATTGCCACTTTGCAAGTGTGGACTCTCGTGTTGTCCTGTTGCAGCAAAACACCTTTAGAGAGTTTACCTCGGCTTTTTTCATGGATGGCGGTTCTCAGCTGGTCTAACAAGTTTGCATAGTACACTCCAGTTATTGTACTTCTCTTGGGTAAAAAGTCCAACATAATAACTCCTTTTGCGTCCCAAAATACTGTGGCCATCACCAACTTCTTTTGCCTCGGGGACCCAGGCCCTACCCACTGACGACTGAGCTTTATTCTCTGGTTCATAATAATGAACCTAAGTCTCATCTGCAGTCACCAGACGCAAAAGAAAACCATCTTTTGACCTAAAACGCTTCAACAAGGCGCTGCATACTTATGCTGTGGTTGCCATTTGCTCATCGCTAAGGGATTTGCGCATACCTAAACGATCATGTAAGATTGTTGAAATGCTACCATGTGAAATGCCTAATGCCTGCGCTATTTCTTCCACCTCAATTTGCCTATCAGAGTATACTAGCTCTCAAACTTTCTTACACATTTCTTCGTCGGTGGCATCCAGTGGGCGTCCAGACCTGGCTTCATCTTCTAAAGACATTCTACTGCGTTTGAATTCCCTTAACCAGAATTTAACCTGAGCATAAGATGGTGCAGAAGATCCATAAACATCGGCTATCTTGCCGTTTATTTACTTGCCTGTTTTACCTCTTAAATACAAGTACCGAATTACAGCACGGTACTCAACTTTAGATGAAAAGCATGCCTTTGCATCCCTAGCCATGTTTGACATTCAATATCTTACTAAAGAATGACTTGATACGTGTGCAATTTTGTACACATGTATAAAACATATATTGAAACAAAGCATGAAAATGTGACCATCTCGGTCCATCGGAAATGGGATAGGCTGGTTATTTATTGACACGCCCTCATAATAAAAAAGATATTTAGAAGTTCATCCAATACAGTTTTGCTGTGTGCTTTAACCCTTGTCCTCCTGAACCAGGATATACCCTGCCTTTGCAAACATTGTAGACCCAGATCAGCTGACTTCTGAACAAGCCAACTGATTTGGATCTGCACTGTTTGCCATTAAGTATATTAATTTATAGCGACAATCTGGATCAAGTAACTTGATTGGCTGAATATTAGAAGTGGGCATGGCATCTTAATTTAGGTTAAAATGTCAAAAAAAAAAAAAAAAAAGAAAATAAATAAATAAAAATAATTGCAACTGTCATCTGCTACAATTTTGCATGAAGCTCTAAGGGTTAATAAGCACACATCAGGATAAATAATTACCAGTTTCTATGATGTCATCTAAAATCATTTAGTGACAATTTCAGTTGTCACACAACAATGGGGACTCTTTTGTATTGAAGATACATAAGTTATAGGCATGTAATGGGTTGAATAATGGTGGGAACATTAATTAGAATGACAGGGAATTGCTAGTTGACTTGCATCTTGGGAAAATGTCCTGGAAATCAATCAGTTAGTTAATGCTTACCCCTCTGGGTAAATTGTTCAGCAGACGACATTTTGAAATATTTTTTTCTTATTTTTCCCAGAAAACAGGTTTTGACATTTCATGCACATTGTCTTCATTTGAGACAATTTGCATGAAATGTCAGATCCTGTTTTCTGGAAAAAAATAAGAAACAACTCATCAATTTGTCATCTGCAGAATTAGCCCAGAGAGTGGTAAGGGTTAATTAACCACTGGAAAAGACATTATTGAGCTTCTTTGTTAACTTACTGCTAAGCATGCTGGGTAAAAAATCCAGCAGACGACATTTTGAAATATTCTTCTAATTTTGTTTCCAGAAATTAAGATTTGACATTCCATACAAGTTGTCCCTAAAGCAGACAATTTGCATGAAATGTCAAATTTTATTTTCTGAGGAAAATAAGAAAAATATTGATATGTCGTCTGCTGAATTTGAACGCTGAATTTGCCCAGAGCATGTTAAGTGTTAAAGGATATGTTTAACACAAACTTTATTTGAAACTGGTGTCTCGTCTGTGGTACATTAAATATTCATGCCCCCAACCTCCTCCCACAGCTTTGTGTTGTAAGATATCTTTGTTTCACTCCAGATTTTTCTCTTTTTAGCTCACCAGAGCTATGCTCAGACAAAGCTATAGGGAACACTTTTTGTCCGTCGTCTGTCTGATTGTTCGTCCATCCGTCCTTTAAACAAATTCAAATGACAACTCCTTCAAAGCCATTGAAGTGATTTGTCCATTATTAGGTAAGAATATTGCTGTGGTAGGGGGGTTTAAAAATAGCTAAAATTATGGTGATCTGCCTCTTGGTTTGGTTCCCATGGCAACAGAAAGCTCCTATAGACTTATAATGGGGAAAATGGTTAAATTGCATTTTCTACATAACCAGTGTAGTGATGCGAACCATATTTGGCAATTATGATCATTTGATGATTGTCTACCCTCAGTGTGTTATGACTAGTGACCATTTTGTTTGGTTGACATGGCAACATTAAATTGAAAAACAAAAAATAGAGGATTTTTTTTTAAATGACAACTCCTTTAAAACCTCTGAAGCAGTATGAATCTAATTTGATACAAATGCAGGGGCAACATCACATCAGTGGGCCCCCTTCCAGGTAGCTGGCTTGCTGCATGCATGGCAGATCTGGCACCAGACCTCCAGATGTGTCTGTCCTGAGGGTCAATAGCCGAGAGCTTCCACTCTCTGCAGTCTCTCACTGTCGGCTGCTTCCATGTCATCTTGGGTCTCCCAGGCCCACACTTTCCATCAACCTGTATGTCACAGGCTGTCTTGACTGCATTGTTGGAGTGTTCCACATGTCCATACCAGGAGAGCCTTCTTTCCTTCAGAATGAGGTCCAGGTCCTCAATGCCAAGCTGCGCAAGTAGTTTATTGGACTTAATAGTGACAGTGTCTTGCAGCTTGACAGATGTTTGATCATTGCCCTGTCATTCTGCTGCAGATGTTGGAGGTTTGGCTTTGTCAATGACCAAGTCTCACCTGCATAGAGCATTGTGCTCTGCATACTAGAGCTGTACACATGGCCATGTGACTTGAAAGAGAGGTGGCGGGAGGAGAGGACAGGTAGCAGCTCCTTGAACTTCTTCCATGTGGTTTTCACATGTGTTGTGGTAAGTTCATAGCCACCGGCTGCTGCGAGCATGTCTCCTAGATAGTAAAAGGAAGCTACCACCTCCAGCTTGTCAGGTCCAATTTGGACTTCCCTCTGTGGTCTGCCATCGAAGGGGCGTGCAGTTCTCTGGCACCATATAGATCTGTAATCAGGGTCCTTTGTCAAGCACTTGAGCCCACTGCATTTCTTATGCACCCAGTTCTTGCAGTCATTGCAGAAGATGCGGTTGCTGCCTACTCCTGTTCGACAGATGGCACATGGAAACAGGCCCGTACCACAGGTCAAGATCTTTGTCTTTCCTGCATTTACTCTCAGTCCTTTCTCCTGCATTGCTTCTTTCCTAGTCAAGAGCCTCCTGATACATTTTTTGAGTGATTCAGCGATGATAAAAAGGCCATTGGCATAGAGGTCCTCCCAGGTGACCCCAGAGTGGAACTCATGTAACAAAGCTTCAAGCACAATGATGAAGAGCAGAGGGATGAGTACCAAGCCTTGGTGAATGCTGACCTTGCCTTCAAACTCTTCACTGTACTCCTCACCAGCACGGACAAGGCTCTGCGCATTGACATACATCTCGCACAATCCACTCCTCCACACCAAGTGAACCCCTATTTGGCAATTATGATCATTTGGTGATTGTCTACCCAGTTTATGTGTTTTATGATCATTGGCATTTTTGTTTGGCTTCCATGGCAAGTATGAAATTCGTAAACACACACGCACAGGCACACAAACATACACACACACATACACCCACACACACCCCAGAAGTATCTAAAACTTACAATACATGTATATGATTCAAGAAGCAAAAGCTTTAAGTTACAATCAAAATTTTTTTCTGCGAGAATTATCTTTCCCTGTCACTGTGCTTTATACATGTATGAAATCATGATATTGTAAAACAACTTCTCTTCTTAAACCACATGGCCAATATTCACCAAATACTATGTCAATCCTACTTCTGAATTGTTCAAATGGTCAAGCTCCACTGACTGTCCCCTTCTGCTGATTTAAGAAGGGCATTTGTTAGTTTCTGGTGAAAGAATGTGCACAATACTGGTTAACTGCCTAGAGGACTAAGCCTTCCCAGTAAAAGTGTGGGTAGGTAAACTGACCAACTTGACCCCATTGGGTTGACTGGACTGTAAAACATCAACACAAACAAATCCATTGACTGTGACGCCGGTATATGGTAAAAAAAAAAAAAAATTATAAACACATTCTTCTTCAAAACCAAGAACTACTTAAAATGATGATGATCCTTTCATTAGTTGCAGTGGCAGGATTGGAAAGATGTTGCATAAGATCTGCATATGTGCAGTGGCTCACTCAGGTGAGTGAGCTGTGGCTTTTGGGCCTCTTGGTTTTTATAATGTTTTCTTTTTTCGTACTGTTTGACAAAGATAACTGGTGAAAGGGTAATCTAGCTGACTGCCATGAAATGAGCATCAGCATGAGAAACTGTTCCATTGAAAAAATATGCTAGGTCATAGGTCTAGATAAGAGTGGGTATCCGGTAAATATTTTTCTTATTTCTCCACGAAAACATATGTTATGGGTACTCATTAGAAGTGCCTCGCTGAGGCGCTTCTAATGAGTACCCACAACATATGTTTTTGTGGAGAAATAAGAAAAAATACCAATACTTTTTGGTTGGAAAAAAGTGTCTTATCTAAAGCTATGTAGGTGACGATGCAGATCAGCCTATGGATCTGCACAGTCTTTGCAGGACACTGTGGGTAGCCTGAGAACCAGGCTTCTTTGTGTGGACAGCAAAGACTGATCAGACTGTGTCGTTTTGTCATATGTTTGAGTTTTTGCTGGATGCACATATCTGAAGGTATGTTTTCTCATTTTGTGGCTCAAATATTAAGATTACTTTTTCATAAAGTATTGGTATTTTTCGTCTGGATCACTTTTATCTGGTGCAAAGTGTCCACATTGCTGAATGGTTAGTACTTCACAAGCTCCTGTGTTGGAATCTTCCTGGAGGCAGAATCCCAGCCAGCATTCTTTATAAGTCAATAGCGGGCCGTTATCGTCAGCTACCCTGACGGGCCGATAACAATCTGCTATAGATTTATGTAGAATGCTTACTGGGATTCAACTCATGGCTTAAAATGCTTCATTGCACAGATCCTGTCGGCTTCTCCATATGACTTAAATAAATTGTAGCTCCAGATAAGAGGGGTATCAGATAAATATTTTCTTTAATTCTCCACGAAAACATATATTGTGGGTCCTCATCACAATATATGTTTTCATCAAGAAATAAGCAAAATATCATAGCTCTTGATAAGGCGCTTTTTTCAATCAAAAAGTCTCTATATTTTTCTTATTTCTTGATGGTTGGAAAAAAAAAAATCACCTTATCTGAAGCTATGATGAAAGGGATGTAAAACACCAAATCATTATCTCATATCTGGTACTATGTGTGATCCATTAATTTTGTTGTCTTCTAGTTTTAGTTTCAGTGTACCATAGATCAGTTTCTGTGTTTTACATTGCAGATGCAATTGTCCTGTGGAATATCGTGGTACCCTTTGTGAGCAGCCCTATGTCCCTTGCTACCCAGACCCCTGCCAGAATAATGGCATGTGCCAGACAACTAGCGCTACTACTTACCAGTGTATCTGCCCCTCAGGTAGGTCATATGTAAGACTTTCTAGAATTGGAACTAGCTGTTCTTTTGCATGGATGGGGTGGTCGGGTGGTGCGAAGGTGTCGTGTATCTTATGTCACTGGGGCGTCCAGCTGATATTGGCTTACAGTTGGGCAAGGCCTGCTATCCTTGTAGCAGGTAAAGGTAGAGGGGGAATGTTTTTATTTCTTCTGTTTCTTCACATTCATTCCTGTTCCTCTTTCTTCCCTGTTCCTGTCTTTCATCTCTTCTACTATCTCTTCTCTTTTCTCCCTCTGTCTGGGAGACAACACAAAATGACCCACAAGATTTGACTTGTCGTTAAACCCCAACACAGTCTCTTTTGCATGGTGTTGAGCATTAGAAAGAAGAGCTAGACTATCAATAAATGTAAGGTGGTAGTATCACATCAGTATGCACAGATAAGAGGGGGTATCCACACAATATTTTTCTTACTTCTCAACGAAAACATATGTTGTGGGTACTCATTAGAAGTGCCTCAGTGAGGCACTTCTAATGAGTACCCACAACATATGTTTTCATTGAGAAATAAGAAAGATATCAGCAGTTTTCGGATTAAAAAAGTACCTTATCTGTTGCTATGAGTATGTTTAGGCATCAGATCAGTTCCCATCATCACATCAGGATGCAGTTAGGAGGAATAATCGTTGACAGTGACTAAAACCTTATTAGCAGACAGTTCACATGAAATATCAAGCCTTATTTTGTGGAGTTGTTTCTGGAAAAAAAAAATGCTTTACAAGTAGTGTACATGCAGATGAGACAGTTTGCAATAAGCCAATTACACAGTTTGATTTGAGGTTTTTGAATTGTTTCCATGTCTTGTTAGATTGGCTCCAGTCATTTTTGCACTTGTTTTTTTTATCCCTTCTTGTAGCTGTAGCAAATTTTGTCTCTTTAATCCCATTTCACAGTTTTATTACAGAAACAAGTGGTAAACTCTGGCCAAGCCAGTGTTATAATTATGATGTACAGATGTATCTTATTTTTCCACTAAGGGACATATCTGATGAAATCATATAAACTATACTAGATTGTATACCTTTGAAAAGAAAAATGATAGAAAAGATGGGGATAGTTGGGTGTGGCAAAGGTGTCAGGTATCTTAAGTCAGCCTGGCGTCCAGCTGATACTGGCTTCCAGTTGGACAAGGCCTGCTATCCTTGTAGCAGGTAAGGGTAGAGGGGGAATGTTTTCTTCACTTTCATTCTTGTTCGTCTTTCTTCCTTGGTCCTCTCTTACATCTCCTCTACTATCCCTGCTATCTCTTTTCTCCCTTTCTCTGTGAGACAACACAAAATGACCCACAAGGGTTGACATGTCATTAAATCCCAACACAATCAATCATGATAGAAAAGTTAGAGTCTGGAGACAGACTATTGTCTTGTATTCACTGCTTACCTGCATCTCTAGCTCTCAACCACATAGCCTTTTGCCTGACTTGGTATTATGTTTTACATGCTGGAAAGATGGATTACAAAACAGAAGATGATGACAGAAAACTTGAAAATGGGCTGTTAAATTTTTAGCACTGTCTAGGCGAAATATCACATGACAGATGATAGATAGTATTTTCCCCACAAAATAGTGACTTTGACATTTATTCAGAATGTCTTCTCCTTTGGAGACGATTAAAATGAAACAGTAACTTCCTTCGTTTAAGAAATGTTGGAAATATTTTAAAGGGAATGGATACTTTCTAGGGGAGACAACTTTATCAGAATTGTTTTTGCACCCTTCTGAAAATGTGTCTTCTCTAAAAGGAAAGAATTTGCTCCCAAAAGGACGAATTCTTTCCTTTAGAGTAGACACTTTTTGGGAGGGGCTTGATGTTCAGGAAAGCAAATAGGAAGTCACTAAGTTGTCTCCCTTTCAAACAGTAGTGCAAAACCTACCTGGTGTATCCTGTCCCCTTAAAATGTCATAGGCTGATATTTAAATTCAGTAGGTTAAAGGTGAATTTGAACAAATTGGTGGTCTGATATGTGCGTTGCCAGCTTTTTGAGTTTTTCACACGACAAGCTAAGTGGCCAAGTATTAGGTACGGAAGTTGTTCGAAGTTGTTCAGTATATTTAGCATGCTTTTTCAAGTATTTTGGACAAATATAGAAGAGCTTCCCCTCCTTTTCCAGCATTTAGGAAATGGGTTCAATTGGATACAATCACATATAAATAAATAACCTTATGAGCCAAACCCATAACTCCAGGCAAGAGTTGTAGCCACATAAATATTTTTCTTATTTTCTTATTTATTGACAAAAACATATGTTGTTGGTACTCATTAGAAGCACCTCAATGAGGCGCTTCTAATGAATACCAACAGCAAATGTTTTCGTGGAGAAATAAGTAAAATATCAGTATTTTTTGGTTGAAAAAAATTGCCTTATCTGGAGCTATGCAAACATATGGGGCCATATACTATACTAGTACATATCTTATGATGTAGTTATTGTTTTTACACTAAGTATTTGGACACCTTAACTCTTTTAACGCTTAGCAATCTGGGTAAAATTTTGGCAGATGACATATTGAAGTATTTTTTCTTATTTCTCCCAGAAAACAGGATTTGGCATTTCATGTAAATTGTCTCCTTAACAGTATTGACAGGGCCATAAAACTCCACAAGTTTATAAAAAAAATTTTTATGCTCAACTCGGCTGAGCATGAAATTTTTCTGCTAATAAATATGAAAATGCCAACATGGTTGGCATTTTCATATTTATTAGCATAGAAATTTTCATGCTCAGTCAGCTATGTTTAGCAAGAAAGAATTTGCAGTTGTTGCAATTTTGAGATTGATTAGCAGGACAAATTTATTGCTTAGATGAATGGAGCATGAAAAAAGTTTTATAACCTCCCGGCAAGATTTTTTCTTTTTCAAGATTTCCTTAGTTCTAGGTAAGACCATATTCAGATAAATATTTTTCTTACTTCTCCCCAAAAATGTGGGTACTCAGTTCCAGATAAAAGGGAGTATCCAGAAAATACTTTTCTTATTTCTCTATGAAAACATATGTTGTTGGTGCTCATCACATCACGAAAACATGCCTATATAATTTTGACCCCTTTAAATCCCACTTTTATATAGTAATACTGGGGTTTACAGGGGTATGCATTTTTTTCTTATTTCTGCTCAAAAACATAGATTGTGGGTACTCGTTAGAACTGCCTCGCAGAAATATGAAAAATATCAGAATTTTTTATCTGAAAATTTTCAGTTTTTGGAGGTGAAATTTTCTATATATTTGAATAGGCGTGTTTTCGTAATGAGTAGGGCTTTTGCCCCCTTTCTGTATCCTGATATTTGAAAATTGTTTGTGACAATAAAATATTTGGAAAAAAAAAATAATTATCAGCCTGACAAAGGAAAGTACAATAATCTTTCAAACTTCTCAAAGCTTTGAGAATCAGGTTGTGTACTGCAGGCTGTCATAGACATTTTGTTGTTTACAACTTTTTGGCAAAAGTTAATGCTTAGCATGCTGGGTAAAAATTGCTGCAGACGTCATTTTGAGATTTTTTTTTCAAACTTTTCCCAGAATATTGGATTTGACATTTCATATGCTAATTGAAGAAATTTGCATGAAATGTCAAACCCTATTTTCTGGAGATTTTTTTAATAAAAATACCATCGGGTTTTGTTGTCTGCTGAAGTCCCTGTCAGATTGTAAAGAGTTAAGGAATTGAGACACACTTCTACAGAAAACAGATATTTCATGTAAAATCTGGCATTTTCATAAACAAGCACATGTGCTTGTCCTATAACACATGCCTCATTAATTACATGTGTGTACCATGAGTAAAGGGCCCTAATGATATAAGCAAACAGACTGGTGAGGTTCTCTGTTCATTGAAATGAGCGGCAAAGTCAGAAAATTTACCTTCGGACATGCGCTTAGCGAAGATTCATCTCAGACTGCGCATTTGCGCAGTCTGATCAGAATCTTCACTGAGAGCATTTAGGAAAGCCAAGGATGCAAAATTTCATCATGTGGATAATGAAGAATCTGATCAAACTGTGTAGATGTGCAAGCTGATTTGAATCATCGTTGGGCAAATGTCAGAAGGTACGTTTTCTCACGTTGTGGCTTAGGTATATTCTACATTATTCATTGACGATGGACTCAGGTCTGTTGGCTGATCTTTGCCTTGTGGCATTGGGACCTTTACATTGCACATCAGTTGTTTGTATGCTGGCTGCCTATTTTAACCCTTGTCCTACTGAGCCCAGATCTATCCTGCCTTTGCAAACAATGTAGATCCAGATCAGTTGGCTTCTGAAGAAGCCAACTGATCTGGATGTGCACTGTTTGCCATTCAGTATGTGACTTTACATCAACAATCTGGATCTAGGAATCTGATTGGTTTACAATTAGAGGTGAGTGTGGCATCTTAATTTATTCAGCAGGACAAGGGTTAACCTTTAACCCTTGTCCTGCTGAATAAATTAAGATGCCATGCCCCCTTCTAATTTTCAGCCAATCAGATTACTTGATTTGGATTGTTTCTATAAATTCAATACTTAATGGCAAACAGTGCAGATCCAGATCAGTTGGCTTCTACACTGTTTGCAAAGGCAGGGTATATCCGGGCTCAGCAGGACAAGGGTTAAGTGCCATTCAAAATTGTTGCAGATGGCATTCTCAGAAATATTTTTCTGTTTTGATTTTTTAAGAGAAAATAAGGCTTGATATGAACCTTGCTCTTCCTGAGCTATTATTATCAGTTTCCAAATAAAATGTCTGACTGAGGTGACTTGGCAATTTGGCGAGACATTACATTTGAATCATCTCTAAAATAACCTCTCAATGTGGCTTGACATTTTATCTGATTCATGTCGAAAGATAGCCTCTGACCTGACATTTCATCTGAATCGTCTTCAAAGATAACCTCTCAAATATGGCTTGAAATTTAATAATAATGACTTTATTTATAGAGGAGGTCAACTTCAGAGATGATATAAATTAACCCTTGCCATACTGAATAAATTGAGATGGCATGCCCATTTATAATTTTCAGCCAGTCAGATTATTTGATCCAGATTGTTGATATAAATTCACATACTTAATGGCAAACAGTGCAGATCCAGATTAGTTGGCTTCTTCAGAAGCCAGCTGATCTGGATCTACACTGTTTGCAAAGGCAGGACATATCCAGGTTCAGCAGGACCAGAGTTAATATTCCTTTGGGAGCAGATTCTTTCCTTTTAGAGTAGATCCCTTTTCTAAAAGGAGACAAAACAGTTTTTTACAGAGTTGCCTCCCCTGAAAGTGTATCCCTTCCCCTTAAATGAATTGTCACAGGAAGTAAAACCCCTGTACACATTTGAGATTTAATCTAACAATGGGGCTATATTACAGATACTGAAAAAAAATCTTTGAGATATTTGCCATGTGCACAACAAAAACAAAAACAAAAATCCATGAGCATAAAAAATTCATAATCAGGATTTTTTTTTTCAAGCAATGGCTAATTTTAAGAGATTGGAAATTATAGTCGTCTTCAAGGCAGTAATTTACGGCAGTTACAGAGCTAATAGAAAACATATGAACGACAATGTGAGAAAATGTACCTTTGGACATTGGCTTGCAGCAAAGACACAGATCAGTCAGCACATCCTCGCAGTCTGATCGGAATCTTAATTTTCCATTAGAAGAAACCTTGGATCATTAGCAATCCATGAGAGTGCTCAGTAAAATTTCTGATGTGCAGGCTGATCTGAGTCTATGCTGGGGGGCAAATAACGTAAGGTACATTGCCATATTTACTCTAAGTATTGCAACATACATGCCCGAGCAAACAGTGTAGACCCAGATCAGACGCCGCATAATGCGGCGTCTGATCAGGGTCTACACTGTTTGCCACTCATCCAGCAGTTTAGGCACATCACCATGTAGTAAACTGGACTTGATAAAATGTTTGGACAAGTAAGATTTGGAGTTAAGGTGTCCCAGTACTTAGCATAAATATGGCATCTCACATCAGGGGCTCAAATAACCTGGTCTGTATGATATTTTTCACAAGTGACGCTCAGTGTCTATCGAACATGTTTTTTCCCAGGGTCTCCGAAACCTTATTCCCATACAGATGCTGCTACTTAATTAAATATGTATTCCCTCAAAGATTTTTACGGCTCTAAGCCAGAATATGTTTATTGTTTCAGCAGCTTTAGGGGCCTTGCAGTGCTCCTTTTAAAAGTTGTTCATTACGTCTTGTTAACACTTAGCATGCTGGGTAAAATTTTCAGCAGATGACATTTTAAAATATTTTTCTTATTTTTCCCAGAAAATAGGCTCTGTAATTTCATGCAAATAGTATCTTGCAGAGACAATTTGCATGAAATGTCAGTGCCTTTTTTACTGGGAAAAATAAAAAAAAAATATCGTCAATTTGTTGTCTTCTGAATTAGACCAGGGGTGGTAATTGTTATTGGTTTTTCATTGCTTCCTTGGTTTATTTGTAACTAATGTTTTGTTAGTTCAGCAAGATGATTATTAATTAACTGTCTAGTCTGACCAGTTCAGTGACCAGTGAATTTTACTGATGTGCTGTCATATACTTTACTTACTGTATTTTCCCCAAATATTGGGACCCTCTATTTGCACCGACACAATGGCCTCAGTTGGTAGTCTGCTTTGTGATCGGGAGGTTATGGGTTCGATCCCTGGCCAAATCATACCAAAGACTTCAAAAGTGGTACTAGCTGCTCTTTCGCTTGGCATTCAGCATTAACCCTTCTCTTGCTGAACACGTCATGCCCTGTCTTAACAGTGTAGATCCAGATCAGTTGGCTTGTGAAGAAGCTAACTGATCTGGATCTGCACTGTTTGTCATTAAATATGTGAATTTCTATCAAAAACCCAGATCAAGTAAACTGATTGGCTGGAAATTAGAAGTTGGTATGCCCTCTTAATTTATTCAACAAGGCAAAGGTTAAGAAAGTTAAGCTAGAACTGGTCAGCCTAAGGTGTCAGTATAACGTGACTGGGCAGAATATCATGTTATGTTAGCATCAAGCTCCCTGTCACATTCAGACACTGTCAGATTGTTGAAAGTGTTGTAAGTTTTAAAATTTGAACTTGCAATACTTGTTCTAAAATTTGAAGAACTCCATTTTACTACCAGTCGATATATCTAAAATCACAAGCATTGCAGACCCTGATCAGCTGCCACATCACTGTTCTAAGTTACTTAACCCTTTAAGTGCAAAGCAAATTTGTAGCAGATGACATTTTAATTGTTTTTGATTGTTTTTTCTTATTTTTTTTCCAGAAAATAAACCTTGGCATTTCATGTGAATCATCTGCAAGGCAGACAATTCACATGAAATATCAAGCCTTATTTATTCCAAAAAATAGGGAAAAAAAAGCAGAAATATGTTGTCTGCTGCTGTATAAAGAGGACAGGGCTGCATTTAACCCTTGTCATGCTGAATAAATTAAGATGCCACGCCTACTTCCAATTTTCAGCCTATCAGATTACTAGATCCAGGTTGTTGATATATAATCACACACTGAATGACAAAACAGTGCAGATCCAGATCAGTTGGCTTCTTCAGAAGCTAACTGATCTGGATCTACACTGTTTGAAAGGCAAGGTATATCCGGGTTCAGCAGGACAAGTGTTAAAGATTTACAGTGGACCTATCTATTCATGGAAGGTGGATGAAAGCAAGGCTGTACAAATGCATGCAAAAATGCACATCGCTGCAGCCCAGTAAAGTTGAAAATCTATTGAAACAGTCTAAAAGCCATTACCACCTCTTATATTAACTTAGGTCTAGTTTTGGTATTTAACACTTACCATGCTGGGTAAAATTTTTAGCAGACGACATTTTGAAATATTTTTCTTAGAAAATAGGATTTGACTTTTCATGCAAATTGTCTCCATTGGAGACAGTCTGCATAAAATGTCAAATCCTGTTTTCTTGGAAAAATAAGAAAAAATCCTTCAGTATGGCATCTGCTGGAAATTCCACTCAGAGTGCTAAGAGTTAAAAAATTATAAAACTCTATGTAAAGAGGGAAAAGCAATAAAACATGCATTAGGACACTATCTGGCATTAAAAATCTTTTCCCAGCTCATAATTTTTTGTAGCCTGTATCACTTTCAAATTCAGCAGATGACAAAATGGCAATATTTTTTCTATTTCTTTTCCCAGAAAATAGGCTTTGACATTTCATGCAAATTGAAACTTGTTTTCTTATTTTCTGGGAAAAAAAAAAGTTTCAAAATTTCGTCTGAAATTTTTACCCAGTATGCAGAGCATTAAGACATTGCATCAATATTGATTACTGTGCACACATCCACCAATCAAAACATAATCTCTAAATCACAGCTTAAATATTGACGAATTATGATTAATCGGTGTTACACTAGGGTACAAGAGGTCTCGACTTTCCTGAACAAAGGGTTAATTTGCTCATGGCAAACTTATCGAGAACTCTTGCACCTACGGAGGTGTCATCTAATTAGCCAGTGTCACAATATCATTATAATTTTGTTGTAAGGGTAGATGGTCACTGCCTTTGATGTGGCATTAATCTTGAATTTATATCATCAAGCACACATTGACCAGTTAAACCATAATGCGCCATTCACAACAGCAGCAGATGACATACTGATTTAGTTTCTTTTTATTTTTCAGAGTAAATAAGGATCGATGTGTCGTATGAAGTGTCTGACTAGCATTATTTTCTCTGAAATAAAAAGAAACAACCCAAAAAATGAGAACTATTGTCTGTTGCAGAAAAATAAACAAAATATATATTTCAGGAAAGTTGTCTGTTGCAGATGTGAATAACACTTTAACCTTTACCACTCGCTGGGCAAATTCAGCAATTACAAATTGGTGATATTTTTCTTATTTTTCCCAGAAAACAGGATTTGACATTTCATGTCAATTCTCCATTGGAGACATTGCATGAAAAGTCAAATCCTGTTTTATGGGAAAAATAAGAAAAATATTTCAAAATGTTGTCTCCTGAAAATTTTACTCAGAGTGCTAAACTTGAAGGGTTAATAACCTAATTGCAAGGAAGTTGGTAGCAGACTGTGTCCTGGAAGTCAAATATCATAATGGCAGTACAGGTCAGTCCCGTTAGTACTCGCGTCGTTAGTGCGCGAATACGGATATAACGCGGGGACGTCATGCCTCCCAAAATTTTTTCGAAGGGTCCCAGTTTCCCCATCCTCTAGGTCAAAATAACAAAATGTGTTTTTTTGTTTTTCAGAGCTTCGATCTGCAGAAAAAGAAATTTACTGCTGTTGTACATGTCATAATAGCAAATAAAAAAATGGTTTTGAAAGAATAAAGCTAATCGATGTATTGTCTCTGTTGTATTTTTGTTTGTGTACGTGCGTAATGACCGTAATTGACCTTTTGATGTTTATTTTAAGAAGACGAACTTTTGCCAATTAAAACTTCATTTAACTTTTAAACGATACAAACATATCTATCAAGAAATGGCTTATCCCGCATCTAAAGAATGGGAAAATGACCACAGTTATCCATAATTAATTTGTAAATACTTGAAAGACACCGAATTTTCCAGTTTGATATGGCCGCCTTGCCGACCTAATTAGATATTCATCCAATCAGCGACGCGGATCACTGGACGTTGATTACTGCGCACGCGGTCAGGTAGTAGAGCGTGTAACTGTGAAATTTGTCCGGCACTCATTGTCTGCTATCAGATTAACACTTTGGAAAACCAAAGAAGAAAACGAAAAGCCTTCACGGTTAAAGAAAAACTTGAGGTCATTGAACATGGCACTTTGTTGGAAATCAAATGCTTTGGTTTCAGTCATTTTTTTTTCTTTGAGCTTTCGTTCTATTCTATACAAGCAGAAAGATTAAAAAACTTAATGATTTCTGCCGTTTTATTAATAAGATTTCTTTTACTGGACTAAAATAATTCGCTATGCTCGCGGGGACCGGTATTGATACCGGACTTTTTATGTGACTTACACCGCACTTCAACACCGTCTGTATTACAACACCGGCAAATATGGCGGATCGAACCACAAAATGGAAACGTAAATAAAGTATTTAGCGTATATATTGCAGAAAAAGTACATCAGAGGGTGTAAAAAAGACAAAACATACAACGTTAGTACTCATTCGTTTATTTATATAAATAACACATGAAATATCATTGTTTTCATTCATAAATCCCTCCAAACATGTATATTCATGTGTCCCATACAAATGTCAACATTTATAAAGTCTGATCAGTCGGCTCCGAACTTACTACGCGCCTCGCCTATATCGCGGTCTGGATTTGTGCATCCCGACCAGCGCGTAATAACGGGACTGACCTGTATGCCTAAGCTTAGATACAGACAATTGGCACAACAGGGAGGACATTGTTTGAACAGTGTTAAACCCTTAACAATTACCATGCTACGGGCAATTTCAGCGGATGAAAACTGACGATATTTTCTTATTTTTCCTAGAAATTAGGATTCGACCTTTGGTGCAAATTGTCTCCTTTATTCGCATGAAATGTCAACTCTTAATTTTTAGGGTCTGCTGAATTTTTTACCCAGCATGCAAAGTGTTATTTGTTTGTGTTGAGGTTTTACGGCCCCATCAACCCAGTGGGGTCATGTCAAGCGTGGTCAGTTTCCCTAACCACACTTTTACTGGGTATAGACCCCGCCGAGGTCGGCAACATTCTTTCGTGGAGATTGATCATGAAATATTTTCTACGGTCATTCTCTCCCTTCCGCTGATTCAAGAAGGGCAGTTGTCAGTTTCTGGCGAAAGAATGTGCACAATACTGGTTAACCGCTTAGAGGACTAAGCCTGCCCAGTAAACGTGTGGTTAGGTAAACTGACCGCGCTCGACATGACCCCATTGGGTTGACTGGGCCGTAAAACCTCAACACAAACAAACAAACTGGGTATAGGCTTAGTCCTCTAAGCGGTTAACCAGTATTGTGCACATTGTTTTGCCAGAAATTGACAACTGCCCTCCTTGAATCGGCCAAAGGGAGAGAATGACCATACAAAATATTTCATGATCAATCTCCACGAAAGAATGTTGCAGACCCGGCGGGGATCAAAGCCTGAACCTCCTGATTTTCAGTGGGATGCCCATCCAACTGAGCCTCCGAGGCTGGTAGCATGCAAAGTGTTAAAGCACCACTGAGAATTGTAGAAAATAAAACAAAAATATTTTTGAATGCCATTTATTGCAATTCTGCAGCAATTTTAGAATGTTGTCTGCAATCCTCAAAGCATGCAAAGTGTTAAAGCACCATTGAGAATTGTAGCAGACAATATTCTAAGCTTGCAACAGAATTGCTATAAATGGTATTCTAAAATAAGTTTGTTTTATTTTTTTTCTTTTCAGAGAAAATAAGATGTACATTTCATGTGAATTTTCTGCATGGCAGAAGATTAACATGAAATGTCAAATTATAATTCACACAAAATGTCAAGCATACTTTCTTTCAAAAAGAAACCCTTTATAATCTTGTCTGGTACAATTCTGACTGACACTATGGGTACCGTATTCTCTGTATGTATTCGGACAGACATGCCTGAGCAAACAATATAGATCCAGACGAGATGCCACAGAATGTGGCATCTCGTCAGGGTCTACACTGTTTGCCACTCATCCAGCAATTTTCGGACACAACATCAGGTAGTAAATTGTACTTGTTCAAATTTTAGAATAAATATGGTATGGAGTTGAGGTGTTTGAATACTTAGGGTAAATATGGTAAATGGTAAAATTGTGCACCTATATTTCCTAATATTGAAACTTGAAAATGGCGAATATGAGCTGTTGTAATGTTAATGCTTGGCACTCTGGGTAAATATTTTAGCAGACAACATTTTGAATTTTTTTTCCTTATTAACTGGATTTGACATTTCATGCAAATTGTCTCTATTGGAGACAATTTGTATAAAATGTCAAATCCTGTTTTCTGGGAAAATAAGATAAAACTCGACATTTTATCATCTGCTGAATTTGCCCTTAGAGTAGTAAGGGTTAAAATAACTTATAACATTATGCAAATGTCCCTTTAAATTACAAGTTTCACAAAAGCTTCTTAATTTTTAGTTCGGTAACTGCAAAAAGAGATCTAAAAACTGAAAACATGATGTGTGAACTAAAGATAAGAGGTGTACTTACCCTAAGTATTGGTACAGACAGGTGTAAACAATTTGTGTAGACCCAGATCAGATGCTGCAGAATATGATGTCTGATCAGGGTCTACACTGTTATCCACTCATACAGCAGTCTTTTGAACACAACAGCAAGAAGTAAAATGGATCTGTTCAAATTTTAGGACAGGTGTGGTAAGGGTGAAATTTCCGATTACTATGGGTAAATAAGGTAAAGATTAAGTAGATTAACGCTTTGCATGCTGGTTAAAGATTTCAGCAGACAACATTTTGAAATATTTTTTCTTATTTTTCCTAGAAAATTGGGCATGACACTTCATACAAATTGTCCCCTAAGGAGACAATTTGTATGAAGTGTCATATCCAATTTTCTAGGAAAAATAAGAAAAATGTCACCAATTTGTTGTCTACTGAATCTGCCCATAGTGTGTTAAGTGTTAATATGCAAGGCTTGATGCTTCATTGAGCCCTGAGAAAATTGTCGAAATGCTGTAAATAAGAAAAAAATGTTGGTTATATATTATAGATCAGCTAATGGCAACTGTTTTTGCAAGGAGAGGCAATGACCACAATACTCTTGGTAGATTTTCAGCATTTTTTAACCCTTGTCCTGCTGAACCCGGATATACCCTGCCTTTGCAAACAGTGTAGATCCAGATCAGTTGGCTTCTGAAGAAGCCAACTGGTCTGGATCTGCACTGTTTGCCATTAAGTATGTGAATTTATAGCAAAAATCCGGATCAAGTAATCTGATTGGCTGAAAATTAGAAGTGGGTGTGGCATCTTAATTTATTCAGCAGGACAAGGGTTAAAAAGGAGACAACTTTTATGACACCTTCATCAAAACCTGTTTTCTGGTGAAAATAAGAAAAATAGTTCAATATGTTGTCTGCTGAAAATTTTACCCAAAGTGCTAATAATGCGTTAAAGTTCTTACCTATGGCATTCTTTCATTCCCTGTATCCCAACATTAACCCATTTAAGACTTGGAAGAGTCCAATTTTAGTTTGAGGTATGTCAGGCTATGTAATTTAGATACTCCTAGAGAAAATGGCTAGATGCTGCATTAAGCCGGCCTCGGTGGCTCATTTGGATGCACCGTCCGGCTGGAGACCAGGAGGTCGCAACATTCTTTCGTGGAGATTGATCATGAAATATTTTCTACGGTCATTCTCTCCCTTCCGCTGATTCAAGAAGGGCAGTTGTCAGTTTCTGGCAAAAGAATGTGCACAATACTGGTTAACTGCTTAGAGGACTAAGCCTGCACAGTAAACGTGTGGCTAGGTAAACTGACCATGCTCGACATGACCCCATTGGGTTGACTGGGCCGTAAAACCTCAACACAAACAAAACAGATGCTGCATTCTGATCTGGGTCTGCACTGTTTGCCATTTACCCTTTTGGGGTTGGTTAATTGAAATGTGTCTTGTAATATTAACTCTCTATGATAGTATTTACTGTAGAGAGGGTGTTTGAGATGGTAGAAAAGAATGCCGCAGGTAGAATTAACCCTTATCCTGCTGTTCACGACAACCCCAACCTTTGCAAACAATGTAGATCGAGATCAGATGGCTTCTGAAGAAGCCATCTGATCAGGATCTACACTGTTTGTCATTCAGTTTGTGAATTTGAACGAAAACCTTATACATGTATGATGTACTCTGAGTGGATGATGGTCAGAAATGGGTGTGGCTAATTATATTATTCAGCAGGATAAGGGTTAAAGTTATGGATAAACTGCCATGGTAAGGGTCTGCTCTGCTTGCAGCAGGTTGGGGAAGGGGGCATGCTTTTATTTCTTCTGTTCCTCCACTGTCATTCGCCATTCCCCCAGTCTCCCCTGTATCTCTTTCCTCTTCTAACACTTTTCTCCCAAGATGACACTAAATGATCCTCTAGGGTTGACATGTCATTGAACCACAGCTAGGCATCAACACCTCCATGGGAAATAATTGACATGGGAATATTTGCCTTCCTTCTCATTTGGGGCTACTCTTAAGGAAGAATTTGCTCCCTCTGGGCTTTAACCTTTACCACTCTCGGGGCTAATTCGGCAGATGACATATTGGTGATATTTTTAGCTCACCTGAGCAAAAGCTCAGGGTGAGCTATTGTCATCATCCTGTCTCCGTTGTCCGTCGTCCGACGTTCGTCGTCAACAATTAGTTTGTTAACACTCTAGAGGTCACAGTTTTGACCCAATCTTGATGAAACTTGGTCAGAATGTTTGCCTCTATGAAATCTAGGTCAAGTTCGATACTGGGTTACTTGGGGTAAAAAACTAGGAACCCAGGTCAAATCAAAGGAAAAACTTGTTAACACTCTAGAGGTCATAGTTTTGACCCAATCTTGATGAAACTTGCTCAAAATGTTTGCCTCTATTAAATCTAGGTCAAGTTCAAAACTGGGTCACTTGGGATCAAAAACTAGGTCACCAGGCCAAATCAGCAGAAAACCTTGTTAACACTCTAGCTGTCACATTTTTGAAGCAATCATCATGAATCTTGCTCAAAATGTTTGTCTTGATGAGTTCTAGTCCAAGTTCGAAACTGGGTCACTTGGGTAAAAAACTAGGTCACCAGGCCAAATCAGCAGAAAACCTTGTTAACACTCTAGCGGTCACATATTTGAAGCAATCATCATGAATCTTGCTCAAAATGTTTGTCTTAATGATTTCTAGGTCAAGTTAGAAACTTGGTCACCTGACCAAATCAGTGGAAAATCTTGTTATCACTCTAGCGGTCACATCTTTGAAGCAATCATCATAAATCTTGCTCAAAATGTTTGTCTTGATGATTTCTAGGTCAAGTTTGAAACTGGGTCACTTGGAGTCAAAAACTAGGTCACCGGGCCAAATCAGCAGAAAACCTTGTTAACACTCTAGTGGTCACATTTTTCAAGCAATCATCATGAATCTTGCTCAACATGTTTGTCTTGATGATTTCTAGGTCAAGTTTGAAACTGAGTCACTTGGGGTCAAAAACTAGGTCACCTGGCCAGATCAGCAGAAAACCTTGTTAACACTCTAGCGGTCACATTTTTGAAGCAATCATCATGAATTTTGCTCAAAATGTTTGTCTTGATGATTTCTAGGTCAAGTTTGAAACTGGGTCACATGGGGTCAAAAACTAGGTGACCTGGCCAAATCAGCAGAAAACTGTTAACACTCCAGAGGTCACATTTTTTAAATAATCATCATAGATATTGCTCAAAATGTTTGTCTTGATGATTTCTAGGTCTAGTTTAAAACTGGGTCACTTGATATCAGAAACTAGTTCACCTGGCCAAATTAAAGGAAAACCTTGTTGATGCTCTAGAGGTCACATTTTTGAAGTGATCATCATGAATCTTGCTCAAAATACTTGTCTTGATGATTTCAAGGTGATGTATAGTTTTCTGTCCAGTGACTCTCTTAAGTTTTTCCGTTTAGGTCAGTTTCTCAGTAATTATTGGTCCTACAGAGTGATATTTGGTACTTGTGAAGTGTTTGAGTTTAGGTCAGTTTCTCAGTAACTATTGCTCCTACAGCCAGTGATACTTAGTACATGCATTCATCTTAGCATGGCCTCTTGAGTGCAGTCATCCATATTTGACCTTGACCTTTATTTCACAGTCCATTAGACATGCTACATTGTCTTACTTGTTAATATAATCATTTTGAACTTTGATCAGAATGTTTGCCTTGATCAGTTTTAGATCAGGTTCTCAAAGTGCTATGTTGCTCAGGTGAGTGTTATAGGGCCATCATGGCCCTCTTGTTCTTATTTTACCCAGAAAAAAGGCTTTGACATTTCATGCAAATTGTCTCCAGTGGAGACAATATGCGGAGACAATATGCATGAAATGTCAAATCTATTTTCTGGGAAAAGTAAGAAAAATAAGTCAGTATGTCGTCTGCTGAAAATTTCACAGAGTGCTAAGCATTAAGTGTAGTACTCATTTTTGATAAAGTTTCAGATACTGGTGAGATAAGTTTCAGTCTGCAAAAGTTGGCTTCCTTTGGAAGATGGCAGCAAATCTTTCAGGTGTATCAATTCATTAGACATTTTACTATTTCCTTTTCCTCTCCCCAGAAAATGGCTTTGCTGTTTAGTTGCCTTATAAAATTGTGAGACACTTAAATGTAATTCCATGCATTATTTTCTAATTTCATTCTCCCCCTTCCACTAACTCCAGAATGGCTTTTATCCTGGTCCTGGCTACATTTTAGCTCACCTGAGCAAAAGCTCAGGATGAGCTATTTTGATCACCCTCTGTCCGTTGTCCATCGTCCGTCGTCAACAATTAGTTTGTTAACACTCTAGAGGTCACAGTTTTGACCCAATCTTGATCAGACTTGCTCAGAATGTTTACCTCTATGAAATCTAGGTCAAGTTTGAAACTGGGTCATTTAGGGTCAAAAACTAGATCACTAGGCCAAATCAAGGAAAACACTCTAGAGGTCACGTTTTTTTTTTAAGTAATCATCATGAATCATGCTCAAAATGTTTGTCTTATAATTTCCAGGTCAGGTTTGAAACTGGGTCACTTATGACTTATATTTCATGGTCCAGTGACTCTATTAAGTTTTTCCATTTAGGTCAGTTTCTCAGTAACTACTGGTCCTACAACAGTGATACTTGGCACTTGCATACATCTTAGTGTGACTTCTTGAATGCAGTCATCCATATTTGACCATGACCTATATTTCGCATTCCCTTTTTCTGTTTATGTCAGTTTCTCAGTAACTATTGGTCCTACAGTAGTAATACTTGGTACATGCATACATCTTAGCAGGACCTTTTGAATGCAGTCCTTCATATTTGACCTTGACCTATATTTCATGGTCCACTGACTTTGTTAAGTTTTTGTGTTTAGGTCCGTTTCCCAGTAACTATTGATCCTACAGCAGTGATACTTGGCACATGCACACATCCTAGCATGGCCTCTTTAGTGCAGTCATCCATATTTGACCTTGACCTATATTTCACAGTCCATTAGGCATGCTGCATTGTCTTAGTTGTTGATATAATCATGAATCTTGGTCAGAATGTTTGTCTTGATGATTTCTAGGTCAGGTTCACTAAGTGCTATGATACTCAGGTGAGTGTTACAGGGCCATCATGGCCCTCTTGTTTAGAAAAATTGGGTCATGAAAATACAAAAATTGGGTCCTGGAAATTCTCCATCATATACCCTGGTATCAATATTGGGTCCTGGAAATCCATACCCCCTGAACCACCATAAAAATCAAATGGTCTGTTTTGGTACCTACAGCACTTTGTCCAAGGTGGTTCTTATACAATTGTAGTGGATCGGACAAAAGAAATATTTTCAGTATATGTGTGGCTTATCTTGAGCACTGAATTACACCTTGTACCTCATGCTGGGTGCTTGGAAAGGTATGAAAATGTATGTTATAAACTGATAAAGAGATTAATAATAAGCACATAATCTTATATTTATCAATTTTGAACAGAATTTGTCTTAAAATTATAACTAAGATAACCTTTCCTCAAAGGTTCGTTGGAAGAGGGATTACAGGTAATGATTTGGTGCAGTTTTATTAAAGTTTTAACATTTGAGTCATCAAAATTTATTTGTGGTAGCATTTAGTATTATTCCATTATCACATTACATGTAGTACAGAAGATGTTATTAATGTAGCTAGATTTAAAACCATTATAAATTTGGGATGTGCAATGGGGAAATAGATGTTCTTTAAAAGACAATATAACTGGAGCTTCATTTTAACCCTTAAAGTGCTAAGCAAAATTGTAGCAGATGACCTATATTTTTTTATTATTTTCTCAGAGAAAATAGGACTTGGCATTTCTAGGTAGATGATCCACTTGAAATGTCAAGCCTTATTTTCTCTGAAAAATAATATAAAAGAAAAATCAAAATATTGTTTGCTGCAGTTGTTATGCTATTAAGCCATGACTCTGAAACTAGGTCAGAATTAAACTAGGTCACATAGGATAAAGCTAGACCACAAGGTCAAACCTTAGGAAATTCTTGATAACATTCTTAAGGCCATACCAAATTAATTTGTAGATTCTCATCCCCGCCCGCCCGTGGTCAAAACTGCCCGCCCGATTTTTTTTTATTTCACGAAAAAAAAAAAAAAATAGCCGAATTATTTCGGTGCGAATATTTCGTCCGGCAGAGTCATCCGCGTCGCTGTGACGCTTAATTCTACGTACAATATCCGATATCGAGCATCTACCTGTTGTTTACCTGATCAATTTCCGGAATAAAATCCTGAATTTTTTGGTGTGTGAAATCTAGCAAAAGTTTACCGTATTCGGCGATATACTGATAGAAAACCACCGGCAATCGGCAAATATGTTCGTGGTTGTTCGAATTCGTAAAGGAGCAGAGATCGTCAAAGATTGGTTTGGCGTTAGATGTGCAGAAAATTTGACGCTTGCCGACTTGTTCGAAGAATTTAGAAGTGGTAGTTTGGATCATAAGCCGCCACTAGAACTGAACAAAACAACTTTAAGTGTCTCAGTTGGGCAAAAGAAAACAGACTTACTAACAAAACTATCCCCAGATGTCAGTCTTGGTGAGGCATTGCCTTGTCTGGGCAACTTTATTGACTTTAGCATTATTGAAACTGACAACAAAGAGGATAATAAATCAATGGTTTATAATTTTATTTCATCAAACAATGCAATTTCATGGTCTAGTCAATTCATCTTCCAACACTGGATTGCTTGTCAAAGCCTGCTGAAAAATAAAAAATAAAAAATAAAAATGTTCCACCCACCCCAATTTTTCATAAATTTTGGATGAGAATCTACAAATTAATTTGGTATGGCCTAAGGTCACATTTGTTACCCAGTCTTTATGAAACATTGTTGGAATGTTTCTGATGATTTCTAGATTCCATTTGAAATTGGGGCATTGGGTCATATTGGGTAAAAAATCAGGTTACTAGGTCAGATTGTAGGATTACGTTGTGAACGTTCTGTAGATCACATGTTTGATCTGAACTTGCTGAAAATTAATCATACTATATGTGATGATGATTTCTAGATTGTATTTGAAACTGGGTCACATAGGGTAAAAAATTAGGTTACCAGGTCAAATTAAGGAAAGATAGTATGATCACGCTAGTAGGGTAACTATTGAAGCTTCAGCAGAGAAATGTTGACCACATGCATAGTTCGAACAACTCATTTTAATACTGGTTTTCAGTGAACTTGACCCTGACTGTTGACCTTCGTATTTGAAATGACTGCTTAGGTGAGTAACCCAGGACCATTTTGTCCTCTTGTTATTTTCTGCAAGGTGATTTCACTGAGTATCGGTACCCACAAGATATTTGTTGGTGCAAAAAATAATGAATATTATCTTTGGACTGAAGCTATGCAGTAAAAATTATATGAAAGAGACACTTAGCTGCATTGGTGGTCTCATGTCGGATTTGTAAACTTGAGTAGCCATTTTGTTTTATGCATTAGAAATTGACACTATTTGAAGTCTGTTACCATGACTAGCTATCTGTCATTTATTCTACAGATCTGTAATCAGTTACACCTTTGACAGCACACCTGTATGGGAAACATTTCAGCTTCCCTATGTTACATAAAGTTGAAGGTTTCAAGATCAAGGCTGGTTGGGACACTGATTTATTGACAGTGCTCTTGGGTTTATAGTGGGCTAGTGATGAGTGCTTGTGCATTATGGAAACAGCTTTTTAACCCTTAAGTCATGCTGAATAAATTAAGATGCCACACCCACATCCAGTATTCAGCCAATCGGATTACTTGATCCAGATTGTTGATACGCCGGCCTCGGTGGCTCAGTTGGATGCGCCGTCCGACTGGAGACCAGGAGGTCGCGGGTTCAACCCCCGCCGAGGTCGGCAACATTCTTTCGTGGAGATTGATCATGAAATATTTTCTACAGTCATTCTCTCCCTTCCGCTGATTCAAGAAGGGCAGTTGTCAGTTTCTGGCGAAAGAATGTGCACAATACTGGTTAACCGCTTAGAGGACTAAGCCTGCCCAGTAAACGTGTGGTTAGGTAAACTGACCATGCTCGACATGACCCCATTAGGTTGACTGAGCCGTAAAACCTCAACACAAACAAACAAGATTGTTGATACAAATTCACATACTTAATGACAAGCAGTTCAGATCCAGATCAGTTGACTTCTGAAGAAGCCAACTGATCTGGATCTATACTGTTTGCAAAGGCAGGGCATATCTAGGTTCAACAAGACCAGGATCAAGGTTTAAAAGCTTATTGTGTTGGTTAGGCAATTAACCTTTACCACTCTTTGGGCTAACCCTTAATAGTCATGAGACCCCTAAAAGGGTAATTGGCAAACAGTGCAGATCCAGATCAGATGCCACAGAACATGGCATCTGATCAGGATCTTCACTGTTTGCAAATAGTTTAGCCTTTTTTCTCAAGGAATATCTAAATCACAAAGCCCAACATACCTAAAATAGAAATTAGACTCTTCCAAAATATAGCATGGGGGAGTCTATTCAGTCTACAATGGGTTAATTCAACAGATGGCAAATTGATGATAGTTTTCTTACTTTTCCCAGAAAATAGGCTTTGACATATCATGCACTTTGTTTCCTGAAATGTGAAAACTTATTTTGTGGGAAAATAAGAAAAATCTTTCAAAATGTCATCTGCTAAAAAGTTTACCAAGTCTGCTAAGCATTAAGTATAATCAAAGCACTGACAGCACTAGTGGGTCAATTGTCTCTGAGTGTAGGTGGAGAAAATGGGCCTGAACGGGGTTTTACTATTGTTATTTCAACTTCCTGTAGTTTAAGCAACCAGTGCGGACCCTAATCAGATGCCATGCTCTGCGGTGTCTAATCTAGGTCTGCACTCTTTGCCAATGTCCAAAATGTCCCAGTCCAGATTTTACAGGAAACCTTCTTTACACCACTCTGATGTCACAGTGACAAGAATAGCGCGGCTATAAATAACCGTTACCTGGATTTCGTCTTATGCACGGTTTGATTGCATTGGTCAATGATAATCATGTGGACAACTTAAATTTTGGTATTTGTATGCTATGGCTCAATTGTAAACAATCATATGTCATCTGTATTAAAATGTATTCTTTTTAGTCTTTCAAGCCTAATATTAAAAGTAGATTTCATTAAGATTTTTTAAGTTTCTGTTTGTAAAATGGTATAATATTACAGAAAAACAAGTTATTCCTCTTGGTACCCCAAGAAACCACAATTTTCCTCTGCAAGTGTGGTTATTAGAAATATTTTTTATAAAGAGCTTTGGTTTTATTGGTCCCTGCAACCTGATCAGAACTAAATTGTTTTTGTTGATAGATTCTACAACATCATTCTATTGAAACTGAAAGTAAATGATCCAGACTAATTGGGGCTTCCATTAACCACAAACACCTTTCTTATGGTAGGACTCTGGCTTCAGAATATCAAAGATTTTCATAGCACTGGATAAGACTCTTTTCAGTGAAAAAGTACCAACAAACCTGTCCTAGGGGACCACCCAAGGGAGTCCTCAAACACATGATCTTTTAAGGGGAAATGGGTTCACTTGGTAGATTTTTTTGCCATTTCCACCAAGGGAGACAACTTTTGTGACGCCCTGTTCATTTTACTGTACACCAAGACCCTTCTGATGTATAATGTGAACCTTTACTCGTAGCTCCAGATCAGACACTTTTTTTAAACTGAAAAGTATGAATATTTTTCTTATTTCTGCATGAAAACATATGTGGGTACTCATTAGAAGTGCCTCACAGAAGTGCTTCTTATGAGTACCCACAACATATGTTTTTGTCCAGAATTAAGAAAAATATTAACCCGATAGCCACTCTTATCTAGAGCTATGATAACTGTATGTATATACACTGAAGACTGACCTTTTCCCTTGGTGCAGTTTATTTACCATATTCACTCTAAATATTGGGACACCTTAACACCATACCACGTCATCCTAAAATTGGAATGTCTGTTTAACTACAAATTGAGGTGTCTAAAAACTGCTGAATGAGTAGTAAACAGTGTAGACCCAGATCAGATGCAGCATTCTGTGATATCTGATCAGGGTCTGCACTGTTTGTTTAAGCCCGTCCGTCCAAAGATTTGGGGTAAATGCAATACCATATATTCTAGGTGTATGGGTGATACTATTTAACTAAATGCTGTGGTGTATATATTTCAGCTTATTTGGCAAAAATTGCAGGCATCTGTTGATTTATACTTTATTTTTTTTAATGTTTAGCATGCTGGGTAAAAATTTCAGCGATTACATCTTGAAATATATTTCTTATTTTTCCTGAAAATAGAATTTGACATTTCATGCAGATGGTCAGGTGACCATTTGCATGAAATATCAGAGCCTATTTTCTAGGAAAAATGAGAAAAATATTGTCAGTTTGCTGTCTGCTGAATCTGTACACAGAGTAGTAATGGTAAGAGGAGTACCTGTAATATGACATCTCAATTTGTTCCACCGCAAAAACAAACTGCAATTGTTTGCTATAAGGTGTAATTTTCTCCTATTTAAGGAAAAAATAGTAAGTGTGAGAATGGTTAACTTAAAGGGTCAGATTGCCAGACTGTAGCCACATCATAAAATTTTTGTTTGATTTTTTCCACATTTTTGTGACTCTTTGTAACTATATATGTTTATACCAAATGTAACCCTGGAGAGGTCGGCTGGTCCTCACCACTTGGTTGCTTAGTACATGCAAAATGAAACACACTGACTATAGTGATGTGTCACTGGGTTTATAAGTACCGGTATATGCCACTGGGAGGGACTGAAAATTGTAACATATGGTTAAAGGGATAAGCAAGATTGGTGAAAAATGTATCCAAGATGCAAGATCTTGACAAACGGTACAAACAGATGCAAAAATAGTTAACCCTTGTCCTGCTGAACTTGGATATACCTTGCAAACAGTGTAGATCCAGATCAGTAGGGGGTGGTCTGGTGGTGCGAAGGTGTCTTCTATCTTACATCACTGGGGCGTCCAACTGATATTGGCTTACAGTTGGGCAAGGCCTGCTATCCTTGTAGCAGGTAAGGGTAGAGGGGGAATGTTTTTATTTCTTCTGTTTCTTCACTTTCTTTCCTGTTCCTCTTTCTTCCCTGTTCTCCGCTTTCATCTCTTCTACTATCTCTTCTGTCTGTTTTCACCCTTTTCTTTGGGAGGCAACACAAAATGACTTACAAGGGTTGACATTTCGTTAAACCCTAACACAATCAATCAGATCCAGATCAGTTGGCTTCTGAAGAAGCCAACTGATCTGGATCTGCATATGTGAATTTATGTCAACATGATCTAGTAATCTGATTGGCTGAAAAATTAGAAGTGGGCAGAACATCTTAATTTATTCAGCAGGACAAGGATTAAGTTATCAATGTTTGTAGATGTCAAAACTGCTTTTATGGGTGCTGCCATTTTGAATGTTTAATGCGAATTTATGATGTCATAAAGCCTTGATTAAATAGCAAATATGCAAAACCTAAATAAGTAACAGTTATGGTAATAATTAACCTCTATATTTGTGTATATAGCTTCTTTGTTAAACATTGGACAATTTTGCTCCAATTAAAAATGCAGTGTTTTCTGTGAAAAAGAGTACTCACAACATTTTTTTATAGAGAATGAGAAAATTATCCCAGAATTAACACCAAAAATAAAAGTCCTCTGTATGATAATGTGTTGCTTCTGTTAATACAAATTAATGTTTTAAAGACTGAATAGAAGCGCCCATGTTGTTGCTTCTGTTAACCCTTGTCATGCTGAATAAATTAAGATGCCATGCCCATTTCTAATTTTCAGCCACTCACATTACTTATTCCAACTTGTTGACACAAATTCACATTCTGAATGGCAAACAGTGCAGATCCAGATCAGTTGGCTTCTTCAGAAGGATCTTCACTGTTTGCAAACGCAGGGTATATCCGGGTTCAGCAGGACAAGGGTTAATACAAATTAATGTTTTAAAGACTGAATAGAAGTGCCCATGTTGTGGAGCGGTTAGCCCTTCCTTCTTTGGATCACAAGGTCCCACTAGAGGTGGAAATCAGTCCTTCACTGTACAGCATTTCCCTGAACAGTGCCTTTCATTATGACCCCTCTACACTTCTTGATTTTCTGGCGAAAGAATGTGCACAATACTGGTAAACCGCTAAGAGGACTAAGCCTGCCCAGTAAATGTGTGGTTAGGTAAACTGACCGCGCTCGACATGACCCCATTGGGTTGACTGGGCCGTAAAACCACAACACAAACAAACAAACACTTCTTGATATGGCTAAAATAATGTTGAAAGAGGTGTAAAACTTCAAATCATTATTATTTAAAGATTAACAAAGGTGGAGTAATTAGTTATGTAGGGGTCCAGCAATTCAAGATGTTTAGATAAATTTTATCAATTAGTTCATCAGTCTTAACCCTTCTCTTGCTGAGCATGACATGCCCTGTCTTAGCAAACAGTGTAGATCCAGATCAGTTGGCTTCTGAAGAAGCCAACTGATCTGGATCTGCACTGTTTGTCATTAAGTATGTGAATTTTCTATCAAAAACCCAGATCAAGTAATCTGATTGGCTGGAAATTAGAAGTGGGTGTGGCTTCTTAATTTATTCAGCATGACAAGGGTTAAAGAAGTTAAAATATTGATAGGTTTCATCACTCTAGAAAAGGTGCATTTTTTTTTGTCAAAAAGTATTGAATATGTTTGTTTTCTGTGAAAAATAAATGAAAATACATGTTGTGAGAAAATGGTAATCACACCTTAGCAAGGGGATTCACATGTGTGTACTACAACATGTTTTTGTGGAAAATCTGACAAGTTAAGGAGGCATATTTGTCGATAATTCTGGCATAAGTACATGTATTCTTATTTTTCTATAAAAGCATATGTAGGTGGTACTCACTAGAACTCTTCACCTAGGCTGTTCTAACGAGTACCCACAATATACATTTTTATGGAGAACTACAGAAAACTATCTCAGAATTATCATCAAAATACTCCTTAAGAGCTCTTTAGAAATAAGAAAAAATACCCATTTTGTCTATAGCTTTGACTGGTTTTAATATGATTTAATTATTTAATAGTGTGGTAGAGTTCCTTTAATTGTTTAAAATGTAAGATTTTTTTGATAATTTATAATGTGTGACAATAAAATGTGTTGCATTGTATAACCTGATATCAGATTTGTTACAAATTGTCACATAGCCTTGATATAAATGTATACTATAAGACAGTGATCATGTTAAATATGATTTAGTATTTGTAAATATTTACGTCTCCCACTTTTAGGGTGGGGAGACATATTGTTTTTCCCTCAGTCTGTCCTTCCAGGATGATCGTCTGTCAATCACCAAATAGTTTCTGCTCCATAACTTGAAAACCATCTGAAATATTTTCATGAAACTTTACAGAAATATAAAGCGCTGTGAGAAGACATACAGAACACAAGAACCATAACTCTGGTTATCCTACTTTCAGAGTTAAGGCCCTTTGAACATAGTAAATAGTGATTTCTGTCAGATACTCTTGTCTGCTCTGTAACTTGAAAAGTGCTAGAGATGATTTCATGAAACTTTACGCAAATATGTAGCACCATGAGACAATTTGCAGAACACAAGAATCATAACTCTTGTTTACCTGCTTTTGGAGTTACATCCCTTAGTGATTTGTTAATCCTAACCTAACAAAGCAGTACTCAAAAGTGGGAGACATATGTTTTCATCTAGAAAAAACATAATTTCATCGAGAAATAAATAAATCTAGCACTTATCATTTGAAAAAAATAAAACAACCTTATCGGGAGCTGTGAATTGCATTCCTCAACATATAACCAGTGAAGTGATGTGAACCAAACTTGGATATAATTATCATACTTAGGGTCTGTACGGTTACTGAAAATCTAAATAATTTGAATGGTTGAACTACAACAGTGTGCAACAAAAGATCAGGGCCCAGTTGTTCAAAGCTAATGATGTTGTTCATTAAAGATTCATTAAAATTTACATCAAGTGATACGCAAATATGCTGAAATTTTTTGCTGCAAAAACGTGAGTACAAAAGCTACTCACATTTTTTCAGCAAAAAATATCAGAATACTGTGTTTTGAATCCCTAAAACAGTTAACGAAATGACCCTTAACGAGCTCATTAAGGTAACAATGCTTTGAACAACTGGGCCCTGTACTGAATACATAGCTCCAGATAAGAGGAGGTAACCACATAATATTTTTATTATTTCGCCATGAAAAGCATATGTTGTGGTTGCTTATTAGAATCACCTGTGCCAGGCACTTCTAATGAGTACCAGCATTTATGTTTTCATGGAGAAATAAGAAAAAATGGTTGAAAAAAAAAAGTACCTTATCTGGAGCTAGGAATTGCATCTTTACCTTAATTATGCCCCCAACTTCAAAGAAGTTGGAGGGGCATATTGCCTCTGGGTTGTTTGTGCATCCGTCCGTCCTTCTGTCCGTCTGTCCATCCGTCCGTCCGTTCGTCACGCTTTTTGATGCATAGCATAACTTTAGAACCGTGAATGCTACTGTTTTGGAATTGCTACTGTTTTGAAATTTCTTATATGGATTCCTCATGAAAAAATAGCTGAAACGTATTTGTTTTCATGACAGGATTATGCCCCTTTTCTGAGTTATGGCCCATTGGAAGAATATTGATGCAATCTTGTCAGCAAAATATCTCAAAAACTATTGAAGCTAGAGCCTTGAAACTGACTGGTAGTGATGAGTAGACAACATGATTAACTTTTGAAGAAATTTTGAAAAAGACTTCTTGAGTTATGGCCCTTTGTAATTTTGGGCATTTATACCTTGTCAGCAAAATATCTCAAAAACTGTTTGAGCTAGAGCCTTGAAACTTAGTAAATGGATTTGTAGTGATGAGTAGATGACCTGATTATTTTTTGAAGAAATTCTGAAAAATACTTCATGAGTTATGGCCCTTTGAATTATTGGGCATTTTTACCGAAGAAATTCTGAAAAATACTTCATGAGTTATGGCCCTTTGAATTATTGGGCATTTTTACCTTGTCAGCAAAATATCTCAAAAACCGTTGGAGCTAGAGGCTTGAAACTTGATGAATAGACTTGTAGTGATGAGTAGACAACCTGATTAACTTTTGAATAAATTTTGAAAAAAAAAACTTATTGAGTTAAGGCCCTTTGTAATGTTTGACATTTTTATCTTGTCAGCAAAATATCTCAAAAACTGTTAGAGCTAGAGACTTGAAACTTGGTGAATTGATTGGTAATGATGAGTAGATGACCTGATTAACTTTTCTGTAAATTCTGAAAAATATTTTGTAAGTAATGGCCCTTTGTAAATTTGGGCGTTTCCCTTGTCAGCAAAATATCTAAAAAACTATTGAAGCTGGAGCCTTGAAACTTGATGAATAGATTGGTAGCGATGAGTAGATGACCTGATTATGTCCCCGGTTTCGAATGAAATTGATGGGGCATATTATTTTGCCTTCGTTTGTCCATCTGTCTGTTTGTCCGTTCGTCAATTTTTTTACCTTAAGAACCTTGCATGCTAGGGTTTTGAAATTTTATATTTGTGTTTATGTCAGTTTCTCAGTAACTATTGGTCCTACAGTAGTAATACTTGGTACATGCATACATCTTAGCAGAACCTTTTGAATGCAGTCCTTCATATTTGACCTTGACCTATATTTCATGGTCCACTGACTTTGTTAAGTTTTTGTGTTTAGGTCCGTTTCCCAGTAACTATTGATCCTACAGCAGTGATACTTGGCACATGCACACATCCTAGCATGGCCTCTTTAGTGCAGTCATCCATATTTGACCTTGACCTATATTTCACAGTCCATTAGGCGTGCTGCATTGTCTTAGTTGTTGATATAATCATGAATCTTGGTCAGAATGTTTGTCTTGATGATTTCTAGGTCAGGTCCACTAAGTGCTATGATGCTCAGGTGAGTGTTACAGGGCCATCATGGCCCTCTTGTTTAGAAAAATTGGGTCATGGAAATACAAAAATTGGGTCCTGGAAATTTTCCAGTATTTTTTCCCTTGTCCAGCATGCTTGTTTAGAGTTACGCCCCTTTGAAACAAATCAGAATAAATCTTGTGAGCAAGATATCTTGAAAAGTATTTAAGCTGAGTTCTTGAAATTAGATATAGTGAGTGGGAATGATGTGTAAATTACCTGATTATATTTTGAGAGAATTCCGTGAAAATATTGATAAAGTTAGGGCCCTTTGCGGTTCTGCGCATTTTGACCTTATCAGCAAGATGTCTCGAAAAGTACTTAAGCTAGGTCTTGAAATATTATATGCTGATTGGGGATGATGTGGAGATTACCTGATTTGTTTTTAAGGGAATTCCATGAAAAATCGACGTAGTTATTGGCCTTTGTTGTTCTAGGCATTTTGACCTTGTCAGCAATATATCTCTAAAAGTATTTAAGCCAGAGCCATGATATTTGGTATACTGATTGGGATTGAGGAGGAGATCACCTGATTAAATTTAGAACCAATTAAATGAAATGTTGGAGTTATGGCCCTTTGCAATTTCTGGCCATTTAATGTCGTTGCTTTATTGTGTATAGCATAAGTTTAGAACCATGTATGCTAATGTTTTGAAAGTTCATATTTTGATTCCTCATGAAAAAATAGCTGATCCGCATTTTTTTCTTGTCCCAATTATCTCCTATTTTAGAGTTATTTCCCTTTGATAAGATAACATTGAAATCTCATATATTTGTACTGTTGTTACCATCATGGGCAAGCAGTGTTGGAGTCAAGCAGTGTTAGAGTCAGGCAGTTGGGGGCATAGTGTTTTACAAACACCAGCTCTAGTTAGTGAAGTGATTTGAACCAAACTTGGCTGTAATGATACCTAGGGTCTGTACAGTTACTGAAAATCTGAAGAATTTGATTGATTGAACTACAGCAATTGTTATTGCTTTCAGTGTGAAACAAGGAATTCTAACATGATGTTAACGTTTTCCCATTGAGCATAATGGAAACGTAACCGTGATCAAACTGCAATAATTCATGTTGTCAATGTAGTGCTTGCAAAAGGGCACGTTTTATGATGTCAAAGCAAATGTACTTCTCATGATGTCTGTTGCAAAAGAGTTCTTTGGAAAAACTTGCAGTAATGTTAATTTTCCTTTCTGTGTCATGTTAGAATCAAAATAATAATTTTTCTCTAACGTGAATGTTCATGAATTAAAACTTCACAATCTGCCCTCAAACACCATGCATTATTCGCAATAATTCACATAGAGAAAAATTACAGTCGACTCTCGTTATCTCGAACTCCAAGGGACTCTATGAAATACTTCGAGATATCCGTATTTCGACATATCAGATTTGCGGAACTGAGGAAAACAATTAATCGAACAAACACTTTTAACAGAATGAATATGTAATTTGACTCCTAAGTTAGAGATATATTGAAAATATTGTGGAAAAGAGGAGAAATTGCTCCTAATTTCTACTCTTTTCCACAATATTTTGTTGTCTGTCTGTAGATCTCTGTATCAAAATAGGGACCAGATTTTCACTTCGAGATAAGCGGTTATTCGAGATAAGCGAGTTCGAGATAACGAGAGTCGACTGTATTTCTTAATTGAAGATTCAATCTATACTGTTTATTTACTATATTTACCCTAATTATTGGGACACCTTATCTATCGTCTTATGGTACTTTTCCTGACATTTGAAAAAGTCAGTTTTACTAATTGTTGTTGTGTCTAAAAATATTGCTGGATGAGTGGCAAAGACTCCATGTTCTGTAGCATCTGATCTGGGTCTACACTGTTTGATTAGGACTGTCTTTGCAAATACTTAGGATTATTATGGTAAACACCATTTCCAACAATGTTTTTGGTTACTGTAACAACCCTAAGTATTGGGACAGTCTATAGCCTTTGCAAACAGTGTTGACCAAGATCAGATGCTGCAGAATGTGACATCTGATCAGGGTCTACACTGTTTGCCATACATACAGCAATATTTTAGACACATCAAAAGGTAGTAAAATAGACTATTTCGCCAGCCTCGGTGGCTAAGCGGGATGTGCCGTCCGACTGGAGACCAGGAGGTTGCAGGAGGTTGTGGGTTCAACCCCCACCGAGGTTGGCAACATTCTTTCGTGGAGATTGATCATGAAATATTTTCTATGGTCATTCTCTCCCTTCTGCTGATTCAAGAAGGGCAGTTGTCAGTTTCTAGTGAAAGAATGTGCACAATACTGGTTAACCACTTAGAGGACTAAGCCTGCCCAGTAAACGTGTGGTTAGGTAAACTGACCGCGATTGACATGACCCCTTTGGGTTGACTGGGCCGTAAAACCTCAACACAAACAATTAAAAAAGACTATTTCAAATTTTAAGAGAAATATGGTAAGTAGATAAGGTGTCTTAATACTTAGGATAAATATGGTATTGTAATTACCGTATTCCACCTAATTACCACCCTGTGCGCTTAGGTTTTTCAAAATTACTCGGAACACTCATTTGTGGTAAAATATGTATCTACCTTCTAAGGATATGCTATAAAAAAATCTGAAAAAGACTTATTTGATGGTGATTATGTGATTTTTTTCTGATTTTCTTTATAAAGGCATATGTTGTGGGTACTCATTTGAATTGCATCGACAAGTCGATGCAATTCAAATGAGTACCCACAAATTATGCCTTTATAAAGAAGTAGACAAAAAGTACACTGGCTGTAATCTGAAGACTAAGGAATTGCTTGACTGTGCGCTTATAGGGGTATGTGTGGTAATTAGATTGAATATGGTATCCAGAATATTGGGACACTGTAACTCCAAACCGTACTTATCCTAAAAATTGAACAAGTTCAGTGACTTTCAACAAGTACAGTGACTTTAAAGAGGAAAATAGGCCTACTATTTGACCAGCAAAAACATTTTTAACCCTAAAAGCGCCAAGCAAAATTTGTAGCAGATGTCATTTATTTTTATTTTTTTAATTTTTCAAAGAAAACAAGTTTTGATATTTCATGTGAATTGTCTGCCAAGCAGACAATTCACATGAATATCAAGACTTGTTTCATTATTTAAAAAAAAAAAAAAAAAATCAAAATGTCATCTGCTGCAGTTGTGATTGGTGCTTTAAGGGTTAGTAAATAGAATAGTGAACAACAGTGTTTGCTTGATACAAGAAAAGAATCGGTCATTCAGGAATATGGATAATTTGGTAACAAACTTGTGCCTTCAGAACTTGTTTATTGTCTTCACTGTTTGTCTGCACCCATTAGTTTGCCATTGCTTCAGAAGCACTTCATGAAAGGTGACAGACATGGACTGGTCCAACTATTTGCCATGGACTTCTTTAATATAACCAAGTATTAACTTTCACAAAAGCTTGGCCTGTGCTTAGCACATGGGCAGAGACAATTTTAAAGTTTGCCACAACTTTGGAAGCACTTTACGAAAAGTCATGGACTGGTCCAATGCTATTTTCCATGGACTGCTCACCATTATTATAAACAAGAATAGGTTATTGTGACTTATATTTCATGGTTCAGTCACTGGTCATTATAGTTTTGAAGGATTAACATGAAATGACATTTTGCTATCAGTCTTCAATCAGCTTAAACATTTATTGTATGCTAAGTGTAGACCAAGCTTTCATGTGAATGCTTGTTACTGACTTATAACACTCCCTCATGACAGAATTTTCAGATCAATCCAGCTTTGTTAAGTACTATTTATACCAAGAGGTATCATTGCTGACAACTAAACATTGGCCTAGATAAGAGAGAGTATCAGGCAAATAGTTTTCTTATTTCTCGACGAAAACGTGTTGTGGGTACTCATTAGAAGCACCTCAGTGAGGTGCTTCTTATGAGTACCCACAACATATGTTTTTGTCAAGAAATAAGAAAAATGTAGATACTTTTTGGTTGAAAAAAAAGTGCCTTATCAAGAGCTATGACTAAAGCACTTACCATGCTATGGGCAAATTCAGCAGAAGACAAATTGATGATGTTTTTTTTTTACTATTTTTCCTAGAAAATAGGATCTGAAACATCAGGCAAATTTAGGAGACAATTTGCATGAAATGTCAAATCCTATTTTCTAGCAAGGATAAGAAAAATATTTCAAAATGTTGTCTGCTAAAATGTTTTTTACCCAGCATGCAAAATGTTAATAAAGGAATTCTGAAAACTCTGATGGTTGGGCATCTTGGACAGTAATTTATTTGAATGCCTCAGCACAGAATTTATATGAACAAATGCAAATTATGAATTTATCATGAGACTACTTGTTGATTCCATTTTATACCCCGAAAGGCCACCTGTGCTCTACCTGTCCATTGTTGACAGACGCAGGTAGCTAACTAGACTGTGTCACCATTTTCAACATATCAAAAATAAACTGTGATTTGATGACAGTCCAGGTAACCCTGATTGAATAGCCTGTGTCGCTATTTTACACACCCGGGACTTAGCCGTGAATCAATGACAGTCTGGTGTACACATTAAAGTTACTGGAGGGTAAAACTTGGACTCTTTTTTTTGTTGTGGGTCAGTGATTTATTACTAAAACCCTTCAGAAACTAAACACAGGTGAAAAGAATAGAAGGAACAGTGTGTTTTAGAAAGTTTTGGAATTTTTAAGAGAATTAAGAAGAAAATATACTTTTTAAAAGTACTTTCGTATGCATGAGCAGAGGTTCTGCAGTGTTAGTTAGAAAACAGTTTATAAAGTTGAGGTACAGTTACATTCTAAGTTGATTAATCTGAGCGTGGGAACTTTGTGGAAGGTTCAGGTTGGATTACAGCGATACAGATCAGTGTTTATGCAGACATGTGAGTGGAATGGATGGAGGACCAGTCAAAAATAGGATGTAGAATGTTTTACATAGTTCACTTATGAAAATTAAAATTGTTGGATTGATCATTCAGTTATTAAGAAAAGAAGTGAGAAATAATAATTGTGACTTAAAAAAAACAACAGTGAATGGTGGATAAATTAAAAGTTTTGGATATTTGAAAATTCTTATACAAGTATGTAACAAAAAATGTATGACAAAGAGTTGTGAGGCAAGGATATACATATGCTTTTTTCTCAAATTATTTTGAGAGTTTTTAAAATGAGAATGGTGAGCACTGTTGAGATTAATATGTGTTCTGATGGGATTAAGACTTTTATATTTTAGATATTTTGACATGTCAGTGGTACAAGCTGTATCTTAAGTACTTTATACATAATAAGTGATTAAGAGGAAACAAACTCAAGTAGTGAAACAGAGTTCTACATTTGTCAGTTTGCAGTGTTAGTGTTTGAAACAGTTTGCACTAACAGTAAGATAGTCAGAGCTGTTTGAGGTTTATAAATGCATTGAAAATCTTTTGTCAGAATAAATATTGACAAATGCAATTAAAGCATTCTTAAAGGCAGATCTGTTATAAAATGTTTCTTATACTTCAGTGGTAAAATTCAGATATTTTTAATTAAAAAATTTGTTGTTTACAATTCTGTTTTTTGAAGTTCAGAGGGACATTTCTGTGTGAAATAATGTAACAGTTGGATTGTGTACTTTTACTGTTTCCAATATGTTAGAATTTTGATGTTTTTTTGGATAAACAAGGGTGTTTCACAATAATGAAGTGGTTTCAAGAGGCATCAGTGATCTATCTCAACCTTTGGACATTTCTTTGTAAGTACATTGACACAAGTTTGTCCTGTCTTTTATCTCTTTGGAGATTCTGGTATCTGATCATCCTCTGTTTACATTCTGAAATCTCCCTTTCCCTTACTTATTTCCAGATAAGGTGCTTATTTTTTCAATCAGAAAGTATTGATATTTTTCTTATTTCTCCACAAAAACATATATTGTGGGTACTCATTAGAAGTGCCTCATTGAGGCACTTCTAATGAGTACCCACAATGTATGTTTTCATGGAGAAATAAGAAAAATATTGACATGATACACATTCTTATCTAGATCTATGCTTTTATCTAACTTTCTTGCTACCATAATTTCTGTAAATATTAGGATTCGGATATGGTGACTCCTCACCGTACTTATCCTAATATATCAACATTATTGATTGTTTGCTGTCTGATCATCATCATGTGCCTAAAAAGTATAAATTGGAATGGCAAACAGTGTAGACGCTAATCAGTCAAACACTTTGATCAGACTGAGCTTGACTAAGCAATTACTTATATGGTAACTGGGGTTTTCAGCTGAGACCTTTTTTTCATATTTTTTCTCCAAAAATAATGCTTGACATTTCATGTGAATCATCTTATGATGGTTGTCACCATGCAAACAGGATTTGGCAAAATATCTGAGCCCAGTTTTCAGGGAAAAATAAGAAACCATTTTTAAATGTCTGCTAATATTGAAAAATAGCGGGTTAAGGCTAAATTCACAAACCGAATCAGTTTGATTATAGGACCTTAAATTAACCCCTCAAACTGTCCTGTATTTTAAAAGTTAAATATTTTATACATCCTGCTATTTTCCTTGATCTTAGATTATTTGGTTGATAATACAATTAACTTCCATTTAAGTCTGATACAGAGGACTGCTTAAGGGCTTTAGCACTGGGTAAAAATTTCTGCAGACGACATTTTGAAATATTTTTTTTATTTTTCCCAGAAAACAGGCTTTGCCATTTCATGCAAAGTGTCTCCAGTGGAGATAGTCTGCATAAAACGTCAAAGCCTATTTTCTGAAAAAAAAAATAAATAAATAAATATCATCAGTTTGTCATGTGCTGAATTTGCCCAGAGTGATATTATGGGCTTTAGATAATTTTTTTTTACATAGTTCCAGATAAGAGGGTATCCACATGATATTTTTTTTATTTCTCCACAAAAACATGTTATGGGTACCCATTAGAAGAGCTTCTGTTAGCAGGCAATACACATAAAATGCCAAGTCTTATTTTCTTTGAAAAATGATTTAAAAAAAAATTAGAATGTCATCTGTTCCTCTTAAAGTGAAGTAATCTTTAACAGGCCAAGCGAAAGTTGTAGGTCATGACATTTTATTATTATTTTTTTTTTTAAAATTACTTTTTTTCTGAGAAACAAAGGCTTGAAATGACATGAGCTGTCATGGCATTTTAGGGTTTACCAGATTATAGACATTCTTGTGTGGACCTTTAATCATAACTATAGCAGATTACATTTTGATTTGTTTTTTCAGTGAAAATAAGCAAACAATTCACATGAAATGTCAGGTCATATTTTATCTGCATAATAGTAATAATTAACTAGAATCTGGTCTGCTACAATATTACTTTGCGCTTCAAGGATTAATTCTTTGCATGCTGGAAAATTTTGCATGCTTTTTTGCTGTCTGTGGATTTTTTTTTTTTAAAATTAACTTTTTCAAAAAAATCTTTCAGGAATACCATCAGTGTCAAACAGTATGGATCCAGATCAGGCCGGACATTTTGTTGGGCCTGATCTGGGTCTAAACTGCTTGCAAAGGTTATCAGCAGATGACAAAAGTCGCCACAGGTAGTGGGGGATTGGGGGGGAATAGAACCTGTCAATATATCGATATTCAGTATTACTGTTGTCTAATATTTTATATTGATTAATAATCAAAATTCAAAGAAATTGTTTGCATCACAAGAAAAAGCGACAAAATCTGTTGTTCGCGATTGTGACAAGGCAAGTGATTCAGCCTATAATCAATTGACTTTTATTTTTGCAAATTAAGTGGATATAGTCTTTTTCAGAAGGCCATTGAAAGTTTTATATCTTTTTAATCTACCGGAAGGAAACAATAGGACAGAAATGTTCGTGGGAAATGATGGAAGTATTAGCGACTAACTTTGTTAATTTAATAAACTTGATTAGTTGGTGAATAATGTCATGGCTATGAGCACTGGTGACTGTCAGTATCACAAAGAACTAGAGTGGATAGGGAAGAATCTCTGAACGCTTAGTATGCTGGGTAAAACTTGCAGCAGACAACAATTTGAAATATATTTCTTATTTTTCCAAGAAAATAGACTTTGACATTTCATATAAATTGTCCCATGTGGAGACAATGTGCATGAAATGTCAAAGCCTATTTGCTTGGAAAAATAAGAAAAATATCATCAATATGTCATCTGCTAAATTTTGCCTAGAGAGTGGTAACGGGTTAAAGCTGTGGTTGATGAAACCCCCATATTATACCACTAATTAAAATTACAGCAAAAGGTTTTATAAATTAATGCTAATTTTGTAAGCATGCTGTATAAAACACTTTGAATTATTATTTGTCAAAATTTAGGGTATGACGTTTGATTCAAATGGTAACTTTGCTCACTTTAAGAGACAATTTACACAAAAATGTCAAAACTGGTTTTCTAAAAAACTTTAGGGTATGGCAATTGATTCAAATGGTAACCTTTCTCACTCAAGGAGATGATTCGCCGGCCTCAGTGGCTCGGATGCGCACCAGACTGGTGATAAGGCAGTCGCAGGTTTGATCAGCACTGGGTATGGCAACATTCTTTCGTGGAGATTGATCATTAAATATTTTCTATGGTCATTCTCTCCCTTCTGCTGATTCAAGAAGGGCAGTTGTCAGTTTCTAGATCTGGAGAAAGAATGTGCACAAATACTGGTTAACTGCTTAGAGGATTAAGCCAGCCCAGGAAAAGTGTGGTTAGGTAAACTGACTGGCTTGACAGGACCCTAATAGGTTGACTTGGCAGTAAAACCTCAAGTAAAAGAAAAAAAAAAAGATGCAGAAAAATGTCAATCCCTGTTTTCTAGGAAAGAGATAAAAAGGACTATCACCAATTTGTAATCTACTGATTTGCCCAGAATGCTAAAGAATAGCATATCATCCCCGCACCTGTATTGTTTTTTTCTTTTGTATCCAGCCAGCTGAAGGCAGGAGTAAGGCATATAGCATTTCACCATGATGTTATGTCCATGCATATGTATGTCACTTTCATAATTGGAGTCTAATAAATGTTTATGTTAATGTTCAAGTTTACATTGACATTTAGGTCCATGTTTCTTTTGGAGGTCAGAAGTTGGGTACCTTTTATGCTAGGAAATTGAAATTTGGTATCCTAATTATCCAGATCTAAACCTTCAGCTCTTGCTAGAGTTGCCCCTCTTGCCCTGCGGTCGGGCAAGGCATCAAAATGTATAACAAATCAGAGTAAGCATTTGGAAAATAGTTGTTGAAATTTACGCATGGAGGAATGGCCCTCCCGGACCCCTGTGCATCATGTGACGGGGAGAATAAATAAAAAAAAAAGAAAAAGAAAAAGAAAAGAAATTTACGCATCCAGATGTTGTTGCCATAGGGGCAAAGAGCAAAGGGGCATGGTATCGTGTACTTTGGACACATGTCTAGTTTGTTTTTAAATACTTAGGATACATACATTACTGTCCTATTTGTTCCTGTGTTCAAGCTGTGACACATTTGTCATCGCAGAAACTTCAAATTGCAATTAAGCTGCGAAAACTGAGAAAAACTTTTTTTGTGAATGGTGCATGAAAACTGAAACTGTTTATAACTGACATTTTATGTTGCCAAAATTCTCATTGTGGAGCAGTAAAGCCCACACCAGATTGGACTGTAACAGGAGAAAAGGGCTTGTACCACATATAATTTAGAGGACTTGTTAATGCTTAGCTTTCTGGGTAAATTTTCAGCAGACGACAGTTTGAAATATTTTTTCTTATTTTTCCCAGAAAACAGATTTTGATATTTCGTACAAATTGGAGACAATTTGCATGAAATACCAAAATCTGCTTTCTGGGAGAAAAAAGATAAAATATCACCAATTTGTAGTCTGCTGAATTAGCAAAGAGAATGGTAACTGTTAAGGAGAAGAAATAATTTTGGGATAATTTTCTCCAGTTCTCATTAAAACCATATGTTGTGAGTTCTCATTAGAAGTGCCTCAATGAGGCACTTCTAATGAGTACAATGCCATGTACTCACAATAAAATGTTTTTGTGGTGAAAGAAGAAAAAACCTTAAATTATCACGAAACACTCCTTCTTAACAAATCGTCTGACTATGGGCAAAGAAGGCCCAGAATAATGGTCAAACAAAAGCCCCTCTTGCCAGCCCTCATGGGTTGATGCGTCGTTAAACCTAACTCGTCATCATCATCTCTCTTGCCGGCTTACAGAACCGCTATATACTGTAGATGCACAAACTGGTTAACCCATTTATGCCGAGTGGACTCTTCTACCTTAACTCTTTGGACAGGTTCATTTCCTATATTAGGAGTGCCTGGTTAGGTTTTATTTTTATCAGGTTTTGTAGAAATTTCTGAACTTAATGCTAACAGTGTAGACCCTGAAGATGCCACAGAATGTGGCATCTGATCTGGGTTTACACTGTTTGCCTATGTCCCATTTATGGGACGCCAGGCTTACATGGGTTATATAACCATTTAGAAGACTAAGCCTGCCAAGAACACGTGGTTAGGTAAACTGACCAGCTCGACATGACCTCAATAGTGTTGACTGGGCTGTAAAACTCCAAGGTATACATTACAGAACATATCAATGAGCACAGAAGGGGCCTATTATTTAACCTTTACCACTCTCTGGGCATTTTCAAAAGATAAAAATTGATGATATTTTTCTTATTTTTCCCAGAAAACAGGATTTGACATTACATGCAAATTGTCTCCTTAGGAGACAATTTGCATGAAATGTCAAATCCTGTTTTCTGGGAAAAATAAGAAAATCTGGGAAAAATAAGAAAAAGATTTCAAAATGTCAGCTGAAAATTTTACCCCGAGTGCTAAGCTTAAAGATCTGTGTATGTGGATACATCTGCATGGACTATTTGGATCTCCACTTTTTTCCATTGACATTATAATGGCCCTTTTTTTCAAATTTTAGCTTGGTTATTGGCTCAGTTTTTGACAGTTTTGCAGCATTTGTTACAAACAAAATTGTGCAGTCCTCATTAAACAAAGAAGTCAGTGTTACAAGTGGCAAATCCTGCTTCTTTTGATCATCAGTCAACAGGACTGACACATAAGACCTATAACAGACTTTTTTTTTTTTTTTTTTTTTGTCCTCTTTTTGAAGAAACAAGAAAACTACCTATAGTATTATCTCCAAAATAATAACTTATGTAGAGATCAGCTTGGATAAAAAATGGGATTAGAGAGATGTTAAAACGTCACATCATTTTTGTTTGTGTTTATGTTATGTTTGTAAGAAATTGTGGAAAGATCAGCAGAACAGACCTGGTTTTGGTGTTGGCAGGTGTACACTGTTTTGAGCAAAGTGATGTAAAGAATTAACCCTTAGCCCATTTTAGTCAGGAAACCCCGAAAAGGGTAATTGGCAAACAGTGCAGACCCAGATCAGATGCTGCTTAACCCCGCATCTGATCAGGGTCTGAACTGTTTGCATTAATAAACAGGAATTTCTATAAAACATAGTAATAATAAAAACTAACCACACACCCTAGACTGGTCCAAAGAGTTGTGGTAGAAGAGTCACTTGAAGTAAATGGGTTAAGGCACCAATCACAATTGCAGCAGATGACATATTGATACATATTTTTTTTCAAAAAGAAAATAAGTCTAGACATTTCATGTGATCGTCTGCCAAGCAGACAGTTCGCATGAAGTGTTAAGCATTATTTCATTGAAAAATAATTTTAAAAAAAATCAGAATGTCATCAGCTACAAATATACCAATGTCTGCATTTTTAAGGGTGAAGATTTTGTCCACAAAAGGTTAATACTGTAATTTGATTCATTCTTCAGGTCCATCCTGTTACTTGACCCTTCCAAATCCTGGGGTCATTTCACACCTTCTCTTGCCTTGATCAATGGTCTGGAGCAATCTGAAGTTGACATGGTCTCTACTTACAGCCATCAAATATTAGCCTCTGATTTTGAACAATGTATTTATTCCCATATAATGACCATATATTACCAGGAGTTAGATAATAATTTGCTTTCTTCCAAACTGATTAAATATTACCCTGTCAAGAGGGACAATACCATACCTGGACCCCTAGGGGCTGGTCATTTAATAAGCTCTCTAAACAAAAAAAATCTCCTTAGGAAATGACAGATTTATGATACATTAATATCACTGGATTTAACAGTTAGTTCAGTACCATACCTGGACTGCATTCAAAAGTGCAAGTTACTTGCTTACTTTTTGCCCTGGATCTATGCTTCTGTTGGTGCTCGGCAGTAGGTTCAGGGATCCAGCGCGAAATCTGATCATTTTGTACTTCTGACCACAGCCCTGGATAGTCCTTATTAAAGTTTTCAGGGACCTTAACACTTTGCATGCTGGGTAAAAATTTCAGCAGACAACATTTTGAAATATTTTTTCTTAATTTTCCCAAGAACACAGGCTTTGACATTTCTCCCAGAACATAGGCATGAAATGTCAGAGCCTGTTTTCTGGGGAAAATAAGAAAAAGAAATTATCTTCTGCTGAATTTACCCATACACTGGTAAAGATTAAATACTTACCTTACTTGTCCTGTAAATTGACCTTCAAACTGCCGAATGATTGGCAAACAGTGTAGATGCCATATTCTAGTAGTTATCAGACATGTGATTCCAATTCATAGGTCTACATAAGAGCGGGTATTCTTATTCCTCCATGAAAACATATGTTGTTGGTACTCATTAGAAGTGCCTCACCGAGGCACTTCTAATGAGTACCCACAACATATGTTTTCATGGAGAAGAAGACAAATATTAATACTTTTTGATTGGAAAAAACAAAACAAAACATCTTGTCAAGAGCTATGCAATTTGTCTTGTAAGAAAAAAAGAAATGGCATCAATTTGTTTTGTGATCATTTTTGCTAGAGTGTTGAAGGTTAACTGTTATTAAGAAAAAAAAGCTTTATGTGTATATATTATTAAAAAAAAAAAAAAAATAAGTAAAATGACAACAGCTTTGAAATAATTTGCTTCAAATGGTGGCAATTTGTAACACTATTGTGTCAAAAGATCAAATGAAAATGGAACAGAAGTTTAGGGAAGCTATTATGTTAATTGTCATATTTACCCTAAGTATTGGGACAAACAGACCTAAGCAAACAATGTAGACTCAGATTAGATGCAGCGGAACTCTTTTGCCTCTCAGACATATCAAGAGCTTGTTAAATGGACATTTAAATTTCAGGAAAAGTATGGTAAGGGTGTTAAAGGCATCCTATTATGTAGAGTAAATATGGTGTATTTTGAATATGAAAGAATTAGCTTAAAAGTGCTAATCATAATTCCAACATATATTATTTTGATTCTTTTGTTTTTGTATTTTTCAGAAAATATAATAAGGCTTGACATTTCATGTGATTCATCTTCTAGCAGATGAATCACATGAAATGCCAAGTCTTATTTTCGGAGACAGTTCATGTTATTTATCTGCTAGCAGAGGATTTACATGAAATGCCAAACCTTATTTTCTGAAAAATGATTTTAAAAAGATAATGTTTTCTGCTGCAATTTTACTGTATGCTTTAACCCTTGTCCTGCTGAATAAATTAAGATGCCACACCCACTTCCATTTTTCAGCCAATCAGATTTCTTGATCCAGATTGTTGATATAAATTCAAATACTTAATGGCAAACACTGCAGATCCAGAGCAGTTGGCTTCTTCAGAAGCCAACTGCTCTGGATCTACACTGTTTGCAAAGGCAGGGTATATCCGGGTTCAGCAGGACCAGGGTTAAGGGTTAAGTGTAGTGTATTTTGAATAGCATAATAAACTTAAGTACTGGGACAGACCAGTCTGGGCAAACAGGGAGGACTTAGATCAGGTGCCACCATTAATAGGTAACAATATGGACATTCAAATTTTAGGACCAGTATAGTGAAGGGTTCAGGTGTCCCAATAATTAGGGTAAATATGGTATGAAAGAATTAAGACCTTGGTTAAATTTATATGCACTACTTAGATCAAATTATAACAGTTTTGTCCATTAGAGCATTTAGCTCCTGCATAGCTCCAGATAAAGTGATATCATCCCAAAAATTGTCAGTTTGTCGCTTTTCCTCTTGAATAAAAGATGTCCATACTCACTAGAATTGCCTCATTGTTGCAATTCTAATGAGTGTCTACACCATGGGATTTCATTGAGAAAGAAGGAATATATTTGTGCAGTCATCTTATCAGGACCTAGGGTTATCCCAGCTTGAGACAGTCTCACACATTTGATTCCCAAGTGAGAAAAGTGTTTTTTGTCACTTTTATGATGAAGCAGCCATAAGGGTAATTTAATCCAATTATTCAATTTATGTATCTGGCATGGCCATGGCAGATTAAAAAGGACTTCGATGACACTGTGATTCAACAGGTGCAGTAGTAGCCACAGTACCTGTTGCTTTGGGGAAACTACTTTTTTGGTTTGGAATATAATGGCCCAGTCAACACTGTTAACACTGGCACAGTGGCTCAGTGGTAGAGCGTCCGCTTTGTGACCGAGAGGTTGTGGGTTCGATCCTCAATTGGGTCATACCAAAGACTTTAAAAATGGTACTAGCTGCTCTTTCGCTTGGTGCTCAGCATTAAGAAAGTAGAGCTAGAACTGGTCAAGCTCAGTGTCAGTATAATGTGACTGGGTGGAATATCATGTCAGAGTGTCTCCTGCATGATATTTCAGTGAGGCAGCACTAAAAGTGAGCATTGAGCTCCCTGCCACATCCAGACTCCGTCGCGATATGACTGAAAGAGGTTGAAAGCAACGTTAAGCCCAAATAAAAAAAACAAAAAAAAAAACACTGTTAACATCACATTGAGCTGATAAGTTTACCTGGTCGATTTACCTAACCAAACCTTTTTACTAGGCAGGCTTTGTCCTTTAAGTGGTTAAGCGGTACTTGTGTACATTCTCTTGCCAGAAACTGATAACTGCCCTTCTTGAATCAGCGGAAGGGAGAGAATGACCTTTGAAAATATTTCATGATCAGTCTCCATGAAAGAATGTTGCCGGACCTGGCAGAATTTAAACCTGTGACTACCTTAATACCAGTTGGACACGCATCCAATTGAGCCACCGAGGCCAGCTAAACTACTTAGTACATTCTTAGTAGAAGTTGTAGAACTTGGGAGTAGTTAGTGGGAACAGGAGTACCTGTTTCTTTGGGAAATTACTTAGTAGTAGCAATTGTACCTTTAACCTGGAGTTGGGCACAATAGCACAGTCGGTAGTGTGTCTTGACTGCAGAGACAGGGTCATAAGCTTGAATGACAGTACACATGACTTTCAGTGGGACCAATCATGAAATAATCTCTGTGGTCTGTATCCCCCTTTAGCTGATTCAAAAAAGGCTGTTTTCAGTTACTGGTGAAAGAAAGTTTGTGCACAAAGTACTTGTAAACCAGAAAGAAGACTAAGCCTGCCCAGGAAAATTGAGAGAAAGTTAACTGGCTGCCTTGACATGACAATGTTGATTGGGCAGTAAAACCCAACCTCAAACACAGATTTAACCTGGATACTGGATAGTTAAGTAGCAGGAGTACATGGTTGCTTTGGAAAACTATTGATAGCAATTGCAAAGAAGCAGGAGTACTTAAAGAAAGCTCAGGTGGCAAAATGGAACTTTTGTGGTCCGGAATAATCTTGTATAACTTTTAAGTAGCTACCACAGATGTATACCTAGATTGGCTCCAGTCTCCAGTGACTGTTTTTTTCTTATAATCCTGTTTAATAATCCACTAAAATAAAACCAAAATAATATCATGGTTATAAAGGCTAGTCACTAGTGACCAGTCTTTATAGTCTTGATATTTTTTTGGTTTTATTTTAGTGGATTATCAATAGGATTATGAGAAAAATATTTAGTCACTGGAGACTGGAGCCAGTCTAATGTATACCTGATCGCTACTAAAAAAAACCCAAAAAACCCAAAGAAGTTCTGTTTCAAATTATTCTTTTGCAATAGTGATTCATAGATGGTTTTAAGTAAAAAAAAAAACAGATACAAAGAAAAAAACAACAACAACAAAAAAAAAAAAAACGAAAACAAAAAACAGCATTGAACAAGCATATTTAAAACTAAGTTGCTATTTTCGTTTTCTCTTGACTCAGTAACACAGTGTATAGTTTTTTGAGTCAACGACCATTTGTGTTTTTATGGCTATAAAATAGAGTTGGAATGTGTGATGAAAGGACTCGTATATTGTGACAATTTCTGTGCACCTGCCGATTTTTAATGTCTTTCTTAACACAAAATGTATCAAGCTCCACTGAGTTTTACAATGCATATTTTACCAAAAAAAAAAAAAAAAAAAATTAAAATTGTACATGTACATTGTTGATATAGTATAAAGAGGTTTTTGTTTATTTGATATCAGGATGTATTTTATTTCTTTTCTACTGCATTTTAACCCTTGAAGCGCCAGCAAAATTTGCAGAAGATGGCATTCAAAATTTTTTATTTTAATTTTCAGAGAAAGCAAGCCTTGACATTTCATGTGAATCATCTGCTTTCAGAGAAAACAAGTCTTGACATTTCATGTGAATCATCTGCTTGGCAGATGATTCACATGATATGGCAAGACTTGTTTTCTCTGAGAAATAAAAAAAAAGAAAAGAAAATAAAAAAATGCTGCACATGGGCAAAGTATTAGTTGGGTCTTTGCTCTCCAGTCATGCATTCTGTAGAATCCAATGAGTCTGTTAGCGGACAGTGAAGGCCCTGATCAGACTACACGAATGCACAGGCTGATCTGGGACTATGCTGTCCGCATATGCCTGAATATACGTTTTAGCATGGCGCTGCCCATATCCTGACTATTGAGGTAATTTTGTTTAGGATAACTTTTCTGATCTGCATTTGGAGCCGTACTTCTGTTAGGTACCATGATACAGTTACCCAATTATCATATTATTGACCTAAGGTATAGGTGCACATCAACTCTTTAACATAACTGTTCTAAAATTTGAACAATACCATTTCACTGCCTGTCCATCTCATCTAAAACTGCTGGGACTGAGTGGTAAACAAAGTAGTTTCTGATCAGATGCTGTGCTCTTTGTGTGGGCTTTAAATTTATCCCGCCTTTTTCTGGACAAGTGGACCAATTTAAAGTTGTTCAGTCTCAAACTTAGTACAAAATTAACAAGAAAATTCCTCCAGGTGGCATTTAGTAATTTCTTGCTCTCTTGTTTCAGTATAAAAGTTTTAAAGATAGTTCCATAGATTCAAAGATATAGTTGTCAGATTCATTCAGTCTAAAATTGGTTTAATGGTGTCCTTTTGAAAGTATCTTAGCTCCAGATAAGTGGGGGTAGCCAGATAATGTTTGTCATATTATAATAGGAAAATTTATGTTGTGGTACTCATTAGAAGCGCATCAGCAAGGCACTTCTAATGAATGCCCACAACATTTATTTTCTTGGAGAAAAAAGAAAAAGTTGTATATCAGTACTTTTCAGTTGTAAATACAGTTGACTCTCGTTATCTCGACCTCGCTTATCTCGAATAACCGCTTATCTCGAAGTGGAAATCTGGTCCCTGCCTATACATGAAAACCTAACAACCGATGGAAAATATTGTAGAAAAGAGGAGAAATTGCTCCTAAGGAGCAATTTCTCCTCTTTTCCACAATATTTTCAATATATCTCTAACTTCAAAAGTCCAATTACCTATCAGTTTGTTAAATGTGGTTAATCAAATTATTTTTTCCTCAATTCTGCAAACCTGATATGTCGAACTACGGATATCTCGAAGTATTTCAGAGAGTCCCTTGGAATTCGAGATAAGGAGAGTCGACTGTAGTCTTATCTGCAGCTATGAATTCTTGGTTGGAAAAGAGGAAACTTGCCCTCCCACCCACTCCCTGTGAAACAAGAAAAGTGCTGCCTGTGGATTGTTTATTGCTCTAAGTGAAACAGATCGCTTTCTATTTCTGCCTTAACCTTTACCACTCTCTGGGCATTTTCAGCAGACGGCAAATTGATGATATTTTTCTTATTTTTCCCAGAAAACAGGATCTGACATTTCATGCAAATTGTCTCCTGAGGAGACAATTTGCATGCAATGTCAAATCCTGTTTTCTGGGAAAAATAAGAAAAATATTTCAAAATGTCGTCTGCTGAAAATTTTACCCAGAGTGCTAAGCGTTAAATTAAAGCCTGGCTAGAAGTTGACCATCTAAACAAACTCAAAGTGAAAGAAAACAAACTTTTAATTACATCCAGATCTTATATTCTGTATTAAATTATTGGTCTCTAAAATGTTTTTGGTAAAAGTATCAGAAATCATTGTAAAATGTTCTCTCTCTCTCTCTCTCTCTCTCTTCTCTCTCTTCTCTCTCTAAATAGGGCTTGCCATTTTATAAAAAAAAAAAAAAAAAAATGCACACACACACACCAAAAAAAAAAAAAAAAAAAAACACTACAAAAAATGTTTTAAACTGTTTTTCAGTATTCAGATGCAGTATGTGGAATGGACTATTTACCATATTAGTCCCTGTAGATCTGTAATGGTTGTGGGTATTCAGTAGAATCACTTCAACAAGACAGTTATAATGAGTACTTATTGTTTAAGAAGGAGAGCATGTGTTTAATCATATTATCCTGTGACAATTTTCTTCAGTTCCCCATAAACATATTTTCACCATCCTTTATGTGCTCCTTGCAACACAATTTCAGTTATGGTAAAAGTCCTAAATTTCGGTACACCCATAGTTTCTGACAAAATGGCATATTCAAACAGTGCAGACCCAGATCAGACTGAAATGAACAGTCTGATCAGGATCAACACTGTTGGATAGGTATTCCACTAAGTATTTTAAGAAACAATTACATAAAAAGCAAAATTTAGACCAAAAAAAGAATAGAATAATAAACAAAATTTTAGAGTGTTTACCATATACAGTATTTGAGCATTTGCTTGCTGCTGACATGGTGCTTTTTCTTTTCAGATGCTCATAAAATCAACAGCTTGACTTTTACAATGAATGTGTCTTCTTTTCCTTGTCATCTGCTAATCATTAAAACATTTTGTAATACTTATTAGTTTGTTTGAAGTTAACATTCCATGTTTTTATACCACTGAAGAAGTTTGTTTATAGAATTTTGAACATGCTGAGAAGTGAATGCATGTTCTCACAGTTCCAGTGGATGCAACTGGCACTTAACATTAAAGTGCCAAGGAAAATTGCAGCAGATGACATTCTGATTTTTTGTCATTTTTCAAAGAAAAATGGGGCTTGACATTTCACATGGATGTCAAACCTCAGAGGAATTGTTAAGGGGGAGTATTCAGTGATAATTATGGGATAATGTTTCTTATTTCTCCATAAAAACATATGTTATGGGTACTCATTAGAAGTGCCTGGGCGAGGCACTTCTAATGAGTACCCACAACATATGTTTTTATGGAAAACTGTAGAAAATTATTCCATAAGTATCACTGAATACTCCTCCTTAACAATTCATCTGAACCTTGTTTACTCTGGAAAATAGTAAAAAAAAAAAAAAAAAAAAAGAAACAATATCAAACTGTTGTCTGTTGCAGTTGTGAGTGGCACTTAAAGGGTTCATTGATTTAACTGGCACTTAAAGGGTTCATTGATTTAACTTCAGCATTATCTAGGCCATATTAGTAGACACCTTTGTAGTATACTAGTCATACATGTATTTTTTCTTGAAAATAAGGCTTGGCATTTCATTCATATAATATTCTTGGGACGCATTTTGATTGAAGTCCAGCCTTATTTTATGGAAAAAATTAGACATTTTTTTTTTTTCAAAAAACATGGTCTGGTGTTTTTTTTTCTAATTGGGCAAGTGGGAGCAAATTCTTTCTTTTTAGAGTGGACCACTTTTCAGAAGGTAGGCAAAAACAATTTGATAGAGTTGCCTCCACTTAAATCCTGTTCACTATGAGTCTGCTGGCATTTGCTGCCGTACATAAGCCATGTTTGTTGTGTCTTTCCAGCAGAAAGTTTCTTCTAAAGATTTTGCATTACAGCCGTCTTATAGGGAGAAGATGTTTTCTGTACAAAAGAAAAAGTCAGTTAATGCATGTCATACTGTAATAATCCTAAGTATGGCACAGACAGGTGTGAGCAAGCAGTGTAAACCCAGATCAGATGCTGCAGAATGCAGCATCTGATCAGGGTCTACACTGTTTGCCACTCATCCATCAGTTTTTAGACACATCGTCAAGAAGTAAATATGGACTTGGTTTAAATTTTAGGACGTTTGATATAAGGAGTTTAGATGTCCCAATATTTAGGGTAAATAGGATTGTGGAACTGTGGGATATTCATGGGAAAATATAATACACAGCACGAAATGTAAGCCTTGTGTGTGAACCCTCTTGATAGTGGCGGGAATTGCTTGATTCTAATTGGTTTCTAGTTGTAAATAGTCTTATATTGAAATATATACAAAATAAACAAAAAGAGCCGGCCTCGGTGGCTCAGTTGGATGCGCTGTCCGACTGGAGACCAGGAGGTCGCGGGTTCAAACCCCGCCGAGGTCGGCAACATTCTTTCGTGGAGATTGATCATGAAATATTTTCTATGGTCATTCTCTCCCTTCCGCTGATTCAAGAAGGGCAGTTGTCAGTTTCTGGCGAAAGAATGTGCACAATACTGTTTAACCGCTTAGAGGACAAAGCCTGCCCAGTTAACGTGTGGTTAGGTAAATTGACCGCGCTCGACATGACCCCATTGGGTTGACTGGCCGTAAAACCTCAACACAAACAAACAAAATAAACAAAAATAGTGCCTTGCAGTTTGTAAAGTATGACTTGCTACATTCATGGTTGCTTTTGCATACATGGTATTGACAAATATTTTTCACTCTGCCATTGTTGGCTTTTTGGCAGAAAATTTAGGGATTGATTTCATTTTTTATCTGTCTATTCTGCTTGTCTTCCTCCCTTCCTCTTGAGGACTTCGTATAATAGACAGGCTGTTAAACTTTGAAATAGCATGAACATCCAAAATATTTGAAAAAAGAAAGAAAGAAAAAGCGACAAAAAATAGAAAATCAAAGAAAGAACCCTCTGACCAACATAGCTTTGATAAGATGCTTTTATAATCTAAAAGTATTGGTACAGTCGAACCTCGTTATCTCCAACTCGCTTATTTCGAATTACCACTTATCTCGAAGTGAAAATCTGGTCCCTGGTTTAACATGAAACTATGACAATAGGTAACAAAATAATTTCTCCTCTTTTCCACATTTTTTTATATATATATTTCTAACTTCAGGAGTCAAAGTACATATTTATTTGTTAAATGTGGTTGTTCAATTTATTGTTTTCCTTACTCTCTCAACTCTGATATGTCGAGGTACGGATATCTCGAAGTGTTTCAGTGAGTCCCTTGGAATTCGAGATAACGAGAGTTGACTGTATTTTTCTTATTTCTCCATGAAAACATATGATGTGGATACCCATTAGAAGCATTTTGCAGAGGCGCTTACCCATAACATACGACTTAGTGGAGAAATAAGAAATATTTTCCTGATACCCACTCTTATCTAGGCCTATGGATCAACCCACCCACCTTCCCCAACTGTTCACAGTGATGCCTTATTAAAGTGTACTGTATTTTTCTTATTTCTCGACGAAAACATATGTTGTGGGTATCATTAGAAGCACCTCACTGAGGCGCTTCTAATGAGTAGCCACAACATGTTTTCGTCGAGAAATAAGAAAGATATCAGCATTTTTCGGATGAAATAAGTGCCTTATCTGTTGCTATGAGTTATTGCCAGGTAAAAAATCCAGCAGAAGGCATTTTATTTATTTATTTACTATTATTTTTTCATGGAAGTTGGGTCTGAAAATGTTTGCTCAGACGTTCTGTCTTAGTACTTGGGTAAATACAGTATTCTCACATCTCTTATATGCAGTTGCAGTATCTAGCATTTGATACACCAAAATGTTTAAAATATCTGTATCAAAACAATTATTTTGACCTTTTGTTGGTCCATTTTCTCATAGGAACTTAGAAGTTCTCCTAGCAAATTGACTTGTTTATGAAAATAAGAATTGAAACAGTTTGCTTAAAATGTCAGCTTATATGTCATGAGAAAAGTGGAGACATTTTTGCATTTTGGTTCTTCATAGCTTAATGATCCTGCTTTTTTCTTGCCATTTCAAGCAGCTAAGCCATATTTCTGAAAATTTTGCACCATAAACCATAGACTGAGTAAAACACAGCCACATGGTTCAGCAAACACTTAGGACTACGGGTAAAATTTTCAGCAGACGACGTATTGAAATAGTTTTCTCTGTTTTCCCAGGAAACAGGTTTTGACATTTTATGGAAATTGTCTCCAATGGAAAAATAAGAAAAATATCATGAATTTTTCATCTGCTGAATCAGCCAAAAGAGTGATAAAGATTGATAAAAAAACAGTTGATGACAAATTGATAACGTTTTTTTCTTATTAGGTTTGGTTAGGAAATGTCAGACCCAACTTCCATGAAAAAATAATAGTAAATAAATAAATAAAATGCCTTTTGCTGAATTTTTCACCTGGCAATAATTCATAGCAACAGATAAGGCACTTTTTTCATCCGAAAAATGCTGATATCTTTCTTATTTCTCGTCGAAAACATAAGTTGTGGGTACTCATTAGAAGCATCTCGGCGAGGCGCTTCTAATGAGTACCACAAAATATGTTTTCATCGAGAAATAAGAAAAATATTATGTGGAACCCCCTCTTATCTGTAGCTATCTGGCATGCTAAGCATTGATACTCTTTAAGTTGCTTATAAATTGACCCATTTTACCTTATTTACCGTAATATTGGGACAAAGATACCAGGGCAAACAGTAGTTGCAGAATGTGTCATCTGATCAGGGTCTACACTGTATGCAACTCATCCAACAGTTTTAGCCTTATCTACAGGCAGTGAAATAGACTTGATCAAGTTTTATGAAAAATATGGTAATGAAAGTGACCAAATATTTAGAGTAAATGAAGAATGGTGAATCCAGTAGAATCCAGCCTCTTCCTTGATCATGACAGGAAGTCACCAATTTTCCCTCCAAAATGATCAAGGTCAGGGGTCAGAAGGTAGAATCCTATGGTGGGAAACTGACCAGGAGCAAACTTTTGTTGGAGAAATATAAACAAAACTGAAAGATTTGTTGATGGTATAATATTGTTTGATTATTATCAGAGTGTAAAGTTCAAATCCTTTGGATAATTCTTCTTGTCTGATTTTAGCAATTCATAGCTCCGGATAAGACTAGTATCAAGTTTATATTTTTTCATATTTCTGCATGAAAATGTATGTTCTGGGTACTCATTAGAAGCCCCTCGGCAGAGGGCTTCTAATGAGTACCCACAACATACATTTTCATGCTGAAATCAGTAAAATATCCATGATTTTTGGTTAAAATAAAACAACGAAAACATTTTATCTAGAGATAAGGAAACATCAATCACTTTGTAGTTAAGTACACAAACAAACATAAGTCTTAATAATTTCCTGTAAAATTTTATACATTGGCATATGTAAAACTGTGTTGTTTATTTGGATTTTTAGCTCACCTGAGCTCTGCTCAGGATGAGCTGTTGTGATCACTTTTTGTCCGTCGTCCGTCCGTCCGTCCGTCCGTCCGTCCGTCCGTCCGTCCGTTAACATTTTCAAACGACTTCTCCTCTGAAGCCGCTGAGCCAATTTTGCTCAAATTTCATATGGAGCCTCCTTAGGGTGGGGGAACGAAAGATTGCTAAAATGGTCGCGGTCCGTCGACTAAGATGGCCGCCATGCCCATATATGGTAAAAACCTTTAAAAATCTTCTTCTCCATAACCGAGGATGCCTTGGGGCTGAATCTTTGCATGAATCATCGGGGACGGGAGGTCAACCAAAGTTGCTAAAAGAATTGTCGTACGTTGACGTTTGACCTTTTTATGGCAAGGTCAAGTTCGCTTCCTTATGCATTTATATGAGCTCTATACATTTGAATGGGAAAATTGTTAAGAGTTTCAAACGACTTCTCCTCAGAAGCCTCTGAGCTAATTTTGTTCAAATTTCATATGGAGCCACCTTAGTGTGGGGAAACAAAAGATTGCTAAAATTGTCGCGGTCCGTTGACCAAGATGGCCGCCATGCCCATATATGGTAAAAACCTTTAAAAATCTTCTTCTCCATAACCGAGGATGCCTTGGGGCTGAATCTTTGCACGAATCATCGGGGACAAGAGGTCAACCAAAGTTGCTAAAAGAATTGTCGTACGTTGACGTTTGACCTTTTTACGGCAAGGTCAAGTTCGCTTCCCTATGCATTTGTATGAGCTCTATACATTTGAATGGGAAAATTGTTAAGAGTTTCAAACGACTTCTCCTCTGAAGCCTCTGAGCTAATTTTGTTCAAATTTCATATGGAGCCACCTTAGGGTGGGGGAACGAAAGATTGCTAAAATTGTCATGGTCCGTTGACCAAGATGGCCGCCATGTCCATATATGGTAAAAACCTTTAAAAATCTTCTTCTCCATAACCGAGGATGCCTTGGGGCTGAATCTTTGCATGAATCATCGGGGACGAGAGGTCAACCAAAGGTGCTAAAAGAATTGTCGTACGTTGATGTTTGACCTTTTTACGGCAAGGTCAAGTTCGCTTCCCTATGCATTTGTATGAACTCTATACATTTGAATGGGAAAATTGTTAAGAGTTTCAAATGACTTATCCTCTGAAGCCTCTGAGCTAATTTTGTTCAAATTTCATATGGAGCCACCTTAGTGTGGGGAAACAAAAGATTGCTAAAATTGTCGCGGTCCGTTGACCAAGGTGGCCGCCATGCCCATATATGGTAAAAACCTTTAAAAATCTTCTTCTCCAGAACCGAGAATGCCTTGGGGCTGAATCTTTGCACAAATCATCGGGAAGGAGAGGTCTACCAAAGTTGCCAAAAGAATTGTCGTACGTTGACATTTGACCTTTTTACGGCAGGATCAAGTTTGCTTCCCTATGCATTTGTATGAGCCCCATACATTTGAATAGGAAAATTGTTGAGAATTTTAAATTTCTTCTTCTCTGAAGCCACTGAGCCAAATTTGCTCACATTTCATATTGTGCCTTCTTAAGTCAGGGGAACGAAAGATTGCTAAAATGGTCGCGGTAGGTCGACCAAGATGGCCACCATGCCCATATATGGTAAGACCCTTTAAAAATCTTCTTCTTCAGAACTGAGGATGCCTTGGGGCTAAATCTGTGCACAAATCATCATGGACAGGAGATCTACCAAAATTGCTGAAAAGATTATCGTATGTTGACATTTGACCTTTTTACGGCAAGGTCAAGTTTGCTTCCCCATGCATTTGTATGAGCCCCATAACATTTATATGGGAAAATTGTTGACAATTTGACGACTTCTCTGAAGCCACTGAGCCAAATTTGCTCAGATTTTTAGCTCACCTGAGCATGAAGTGCGCATGGTGAGCTATTGTGGTCAGTCAATGTCCGTCGTCCATCATGGGTCATGCGGCGTGAACAATTGCTTTAAAGGCCTACTCTTCCTACACCCCAGGGCCAATTGACTCGATACTTGGTAGGAAGCATCAGGGTGAAATGTAGATAAAAAAAATAGCTAAAATCGTTCCGATCAGAAATCCAAGATGGCCGCCATGGCCGCCATCTTGAAAATCTTTTAGCTTCTTCTCCTGAACCGAAAGGCCAATTGACTCCAAACTTGCTAGGAAGCATCAGGGTGACTTGTAGATCAAATATAGCTAAAATCTTGTCGGTCCAAATTCCAAGATGGCCACCATGGCAGCCATCTTGAAAATCTATTTTTCGCTTCTACTCCGAAACCCAAAAGCCAGTTGACTCCAAACTGGTTAGGAAGCATTGGGGTGACTTATAAATCAAAAATAGCTAAAATTGTGCTGATTAGAAATCCAAGATGGCCACCATGGCAGCCATCTTGAAAAGCTATTTTTCGCTTCTTCTCCTGAACCGAAAGGCCAATTGACTCCAAACTTGCTAGGAAGCATCGGGATGACTTGTACATAAAAAATAGCTCAAATCATGCCAATTAGAAATCCAAGGTGGCCTCCATGACAGCCATCTTGAAAATCTATTTTTCGCTTCTTCTCTTAAAACTAAAAGTCAATTGACTTGAAACTTAGTAGGAAGCATCAGGGTTACTTGTAGATCAGAAAATAGCTATAATCATTCCGATCGGAAATCCAAGATGGCAGCCATCTTGAAAATCTATTTTTTGCTTCTTCTACTGCACCGAAATGCCAGTTGACTCAAAAGTTGGTAGGAGGCATTGGGGGTGACTTATTTTACTTGTAACGTTTAGAAAATTTCAGCATTTTAACCTTGTAAGCAAGATATTTCAAAAACTGTTTAAGCCATTGGCTTGTCATAAGAGTATTGGAAAAATGTTGCATGCCATCTGCATATCTGCAGTGGCGGTTTCACTCAGGTGAGCGAGTTGTGGCCCGTGGGCCTCTTGTTTTTATTTCTTTTTGCTTCATTTGCTTTCATGGAAACTTAGGAAAGTCAGAAAGAAAGGGTTACATTTAAGTCAAAGTTTTATTCTCAAGTTTTCTTTAAATGTCAATGTCAAAGTCTATATTCTGAGAAAAATAAGAAAAAAAAAAAATTTCAGAATGCTGAAAGTTTTAACCATCATGCTAAGTGTTAATCATGGTAAGTGATGGTCTCAACTTGCTTGATCTGCAGTGCTAGACAGTTTACAAAACTGACCTTTAAATTCAACACTGTAACTGGTCGGTGATCTAAAGCCAGGACAGTAATTGATTGTCACATGAGTTAAAGGTCTTTTCCGGTCCTTGCATCTTTGAGATTAATAGTAACAGAATGGATGACTGCCCTCTTGTTGACATGCAAAGCCCATTTACAGTTAGTTTCATGTCCCCTTTGATTCTTCTGTGAAAATTTTGTACCTCATGTCTGACACAGAGTTATCCAATTAATGCTGGGTCACTGGGATGATAATTTATGGGGTAGTGGAGTCTGAGAAGGATGCCATAACCCATTGTAGTCTGGAGACCCCTAGAAGGATGATTGGCAAACAGTGCAGACCCAGATCAGATGCTGCAAAATGGAGCATCTGATCAGGGTCTCCACTGTTTGCAAATAGTTAAGCCATTTTTCTCTAGGAATATCTAAATCAATCACATAGGCTGATATATCTAAAATTGGAAAGAATCTTCCAGTATAAAGTGTGGGGGAGTCCAATCAGTCAACAATCAGTTAGTAATTTGTACCTAAAAAGTAATTATTTGTAAATGAATGTAAAAAGAAAAAAAGAATGCAAAATTATTGCATTTACACACTGGAATCTCTTTAGTTCATTAATAGCAAATGTTTTTATATATGAAAGTTTAAAGGGACCCAAAGTGTTTTATCCTAACAAAACTGTATAGATTATTCTATTATAGTCTATGCACTTTTTGTTAGTCTGCACATTTTTTTGTTTGGATACAGCACACTTGTTAGCTAATGGATCCCAGCAATAATGTTATAAAGAAACTGTGGTGTACACTGTATTCAGAATGATTTGAGCAAACAATTTTCCATTCTGTGACAACATTTTACACATTTCACTAAGTAGACAAATGAACTTGTTCAAAATTTAGGATGAGTTTGGTAAGGAATGAAGATGTACATAGAAATATTTAAGGTAATTCATAGCAACAGATAAGGCGCATTTTTCATTCAAAAAATGCTGATGCCCTCTAATGAGAATCCACAACATATGTTTTCGTGGAGAAATAAGAAATCTATTATGTGGATACCCCCTCTTATCTGTAGCTATGTAATTATGATATCATCCTAACAGGAGCTGTGGTGTAAGCATGTAGATCTGTGTGAACATCAAAGAAGGATCTCACAGATCACAGAAGAAGCGTTTGGGTGGCCGAGGGGTTAGTGCTCTCAACTTTGCATCATGAGATCCCAGGTTTCAAATCTCGTTACAGGCGTAATTCAACTCATGACTGTACGGTACTTCATTGCACAGGGACTTTCATTATCAGCCTTCCATCATTTCAATATGACTTAAATAATGTTGAAAAGGCTGCAAAACATCAGAGCCCAGTTGTTCAAAACTAATGATGTCATTAGTTAACGTATTGTTAAAACTTTGATCATTAAATATTGCATATAGGCTAATATTTTTGCTGAAAAAATATGAGTAGCTTTTGCATTTGCAAAAGCTACTCACATTTTTTCAGCAAAAATACCTGGGAATTAGAATTGTACTTACTGGAAGAGTTAACATTTTGACCACTAACGAGCTCGTTAAGCTAACAATGCTTTAAACAACTGGGCCCAGACCAGCATCATCACAGATCACAGAAAAATATACCATAGAAATTTGTTCTAGACATGGGTAGTTCAAGCCACTGAGGGTTAATCATAGCGCCAGGTTGTTCAGGAGACAAAAGGGGATAATTTAGGAATGTCTTTTTGACCCTCTGTGAGGTTATTCTAATGAGTACACACAACATACATTTTCCACATAAAAGAAGAAATTTTCTCTTAACCCTTCTAATGCTGAATAATTTAAGAAGTCACGCCCACTTCTAATTTCCAGCCAATCAGATTACTTGATCCAGGTTTTTTGATAGAAATTCACATATTTAATGACAAATAGTGCAGATTCAGTAGCCAACTGATCTTGATCTACACTGTTTGCTAAGACAGGACATGTCGTGCTCAGCAAGAGAAGGGTTAAATATCTCTAAATGTTTGCTTTCTTGAGCTATTGAAGAATTTCCTAGGGACTCAAAAAAAAGTTTGAATCAGCCATAATAAATGAGCCATTGGTGTTCAAGATACTGAAGTTTTACAGTAAAAAAAAAGAAAAAGAACAACAGATCACAAAAAAAAAAAGAAAAAATAAAAAAACAAAAACAAAACCAAACAACAAGACCCATCTTCTTTCTTGACATAGTATAAATCAAAACAATAATTCAAATGCTGGTTCTAAAGTGGGGAAGTGTAAGCATGGTTTTAAACTTACAACTCATAATCCTGTGAACAGTGATACCTATCAATAGTCACAACAAATAAATAAAGGAATCAGTTTATAGTCATCTAAGCTTGAAATTTAATCTGAACATGAAGTTTCGACCTGATGACCTTCTTAAAGTTTACTCAACCAATGACAAAGACCTTAATTTTTAGTCTGAACAATAATATTTCAAAACCAGAATGATTCATCACATGGCTATTGGTGATAGCATTGATAACATTATTATAAGCGTGCACGATACGCAAAATCTTACACGTGTTTTGCAAAGATAAGACAATTTTCAATATCTGACAAATTTAAATAACATAATCTAACACTGAAACCTTTTTCATGTTATCACCTATCATCATCATCCCAGAATCCTCAAAAGACCCTACAATCCTTTACGAAAACACGCCTATTCAAATAATATTATATTGAAAATTTCCCCACCAAAAACTGAAAGTTTTCAGATAAAAATTCTGATATTTTTCGTATTTCTGCTCAAAACATAGATTGTGTGTGTACTCTTTAGAACTGCCTCCCTGAGGCAGTTCAAACGAGTACCCAAAATCTATGTTTTTGAGCAGAAATAAGAAAAATAATGTATACTCCTGTAAACCCCAGATTTACTGTATAAAAGTGGGGTTTAAGGGGGTCAAAATTATACAGTCGAACCTCAGTAACTTGAACCTCTTTGGGGCCATGGAAATATGTTTGAGATATGGGTAGTTCGAGCCATTGAGGGTTAATCATGACGCCAGGTCAGGAAGCAAATGGTGGGACTTTTTTTCGATCTAGATAATAATAATATGTTGGGTGTACTCATCAGAATTGCCTTGATGGGGCAATTCTAATGAGTACACTCAACATACAATTTCATGATAGAACAAGATCATTACTCAAATTAATTGTTTCGTCGAGCTATCGGAAGAGAATTTCGTAGGGACTCAAAAATGAGTTCGAATTAGCCAGGGTAAATGAGCCATCGCGACTGTAGGTATGTGTTCGTGATGCATCAAGATATACAGCTGGTAATGTAAGTCTAATATTAGCCAAATAAAAACACATAAATGAAAACAAGATAATATTTACCCTATATATTCTGACAGATATGCCTGAACAAACAGTACAGACCCAAATCAAACTGCTCTTAAAGCTATAAGGCTTAGACTGGGTGTCGTTTAGGGTGATTTTTACTTAAAACCTTTACTATTAACATGCCTTCCTATTTTCTACTACCAGTGTTTTGTGTGTGTATATATATATATATAATATATATATAGCTAATAACTGCACTGTGTGCTTAGGTTTTTCATAATTACTGAAAAAAAACAACAACAACAACAACAAAACTTGTAGTAACATAACCTCCTAATAAGGGCACTCTTGAAAGAAAGATCAGGTAGTGGACTTAATGAGGTGCGTAGTTAATGATGCTTATGTAATATTTTTATAAAAATAAAAAAAAAAGAAAATAAATAAATATGTTGTTGGTACTCAATTGAATTGCCTTGGCCTGTTGAGGCAATTTAAATAAGTACCAACAACACATGCCTTTATAAAGAATTGAAGTACTTGTAGCTAAAACTGCACTGCCATGTAATCTGAAGACTAAGAAATTGCTTGGATGTGTGCTTATGGGGGTACAGTAAAACCTGTGTAAGACAGCCACCTTTGAAATTGACTTTAGTGGTTGATGTGGAAAGGTAGTTGTCTTATAAAGGTACATGTCATGTAATTTTGCTTGCAAAATTACATGACATGTACCTTTATAAGACAGACAACTTTTTCCACATCAACCACTATTTAAAGTCAGTCTCAAAGGTGGCTCTCTTACACAGGTTGCACTGTATGTGCAGAAGTTAGGTAGAATATGGTAGGTAGATTAATTTCTCTGTCCTAGTGCTGAAGACTGTGTAAGAGTAGCTGCCATTTTTAGAGTTTTTTTTTTTTTTTTTTTCCACAAAATAGGGTCATTTATCAAACCCATGACCTCACCTACTGTACATGGAGCAGAACTGATGCTCAACCATAATGCTATTGTAGTGGCTTTTTACCCTAAAGTATAACAGGAAATGTGATAACCTTGAGTAACTGCATAAAATGGTTATGCTATGGTCAGCCACATAATGCATAAAGTTAGTACATAATGATTGCCACAAAAGACTAGTCACCAAAGGTCTTCCTCCTCTTCTTGCCGGTCTCGGTGGCTCATTTGGATGCGCCGTCCGACTGGAGACCAGGAGGTCGCGGGCTCAACCCCCGCTGAGGTCGGCAACATTCTTTCGTAGAGATTGATCATGAAATACTTTCTACGGTCATTCTGTCCCTTCCGCTGATTTAAGAAGGGCAGTTGTCAGTTTCTGGCGAAAGAATGTGCACAATACTGGTTAACAGCTTAGAGGACTAAGCCTGCCCAGTAAATGTGTGGTTAGGTAAACTGACCGCACTTGACATGACTCCATTGGGTTAACTGGGCCGTAAAACCTCAACACAAACAAACTGTCTTCCACCAATGCTACAATGTCCTCAGAAGACCTTGGATGAAACCCTTTCTTGTTGTGGGTACCCATAAGCTTTTGTTGATTTTAATCTAAAACATTTTGAAGCAGAAATGACAGAAATTATGGTATTTCTGGAAAATTTGGGATGGGGCTTTTATGCATGCGTGCAGCCATCTGTCTGTCTGTAATGCTTGAGCAAAGACAGTTAAAGTTCCATTGATTTTGGCACAAAAAGGCTTCTTGAATTGTTGATATAGATAACCTCTGCTCATGGATGAGAAAAATACAACAATACCGTATTCGATCTAATTACCGCACATACCCCTATAAGCGCACAGTCAAGCAATTCCGTACTCTTCGGATTACAGCTAGTGTACTGTTTGGCTACTTCTTTATAAAGGCATATGCTGTGGGTACCCATTTGAATTGCATCGACTTGTCGATGCAATTCAAATGAGTACCCACAACATACTGTATGCTTTTATAAAGAAATTCAGAAAAAAATGGCATAAACATCATCTAATAAGTTTTTTGCTGATCTTTTTTAAGTGTACCTTTTAGTAGGCAGATACATATTTTACCACAAGTGTTTTCCAGTAATTTTGAAAAACCTAAGCGCACAGTGCGGTAATTAGGTCGAATACGGTATATTAAAAGTAGGTGTGTGGCTAGAAAACCATTTGCTGATTATGGTAAAAGTTCTAAAATTTTGAACACTTTATTCGATACTTTTTTTTTTTTTTATGTAGTTGTTTCTTAAACTACTTTGTGGAATTGCAAAGAGTGTAGACCCTGATCAGACTGCTCCAACTGGGTCTGCACTGTTTGAATATGCAAAATCAGAAACTTTGGTGTATGAAATTTTAGGACATTTACAGTAACAGAAAAAATGCACATTGCAGTTTGCACCATTTCAATTTGCCAAAATAGATATACGAAATCTGGGTTGTTTGAAGCATGAAATTAAAATTTGATAAAATGGTAGAGAGTTACAGTGATACTGGTTTACAAAATTTACAAAAGACGGAGCATTGGGTACAGCTTTTCTTCTCATGACTATAGCTCTAGAAAAGAGGGGTATTAAAAAAAAAAAAAAAAAAAAAAGGAACTCAAATTTCACTGTGAGAATGTATGTTCTAGGTTTCGATAGAATAACCTCAATTCTGTCAATGTTAATGATATATATACACAAAATAAATATCCATGGAAAAAAAAAATCAGAAAAAAATATCCATCACTCCTTTTTCTGGTTGACAAAAAGGAGTATGTTGTCTAGAGCAGCTTAACCTTAACCACTCTCTTGGCTAATTCAGCAGATGACAAATTGGTGATATTTTTCTTATCAAATCAATGTTTTCCGAAAAAATAAGAAAAATATTTCAAAATGTCGATTGCTGAAAATTTTATCCAGACTGCTAAGCGTCAAGTCATCTGTCCTAATTTGGTAGGGTAATTTGCATATATCCGAAGAAAGAAAGTTTGAGGTTGAATGCATCTTTGTGGTTTAGACAGGATTTTGTTTCGGGACTCCAAATAAGAGACTACTTTTAATGCTTAGCATACTGGGTAAAAATTTCAGAAGACATCATTTTGAAATATTTTCTGTATGGTTCTTAAAATTGGCTTCAACATTTCATACAAAATGTCTCCTTAGGAGTCAATTTGCAAGAAATGTGAAGCTAATTTTCTTGAAAAAATATGAAAAATATCATCAGTTTGTTGTCTGTTGAATTTGCCCAGAGAGTGGTAAAAGTTGCACAGTATGTGTATTACATCTCCATAAAAACATATATTGTACACTGAGGCTGTTCTAATGAGTAGTCACAACAAATTTTCGTAAAGAAATACAGTATTTATCCTAAATATTGGGACACCTTTGTTCCTTACCATACTTGTCCTAACATTCAAACAAATCCTTTCTACCACCTGTTGACATATCGAAAAACTTGCTGATTGAGTGGTAAACAGTGTACCCTGATTAGATGCTGCAGAATGCATCTGATCTGGGTCTACACTGTTTGCTCAGGCATGTCTGTCCCTATACATAGGGTTGTTACAGAAAGAATTTTACCAGAGTCAGGATATAAAAATTGATGTGCAAAATGTTTTATGTTAGAAATAATGATAAATGGGCCTGCAGTTGAGAAAAGGGACCTTAGAACATGTGCAAACAGCAAAGATCCAGACCAGCCTGCACATCTGCACAGTCTGGTCAGGATCTTCACTGTTTGCCTTCACAATATAGGGACCTTGTAGAAGATATAGGACTAATAGCGAAGCTCTTGACCTGACACATGGCTGGGCAAACTGGTCTGGGGCTTCACCATTTGTATGTGCCCTTCAAGGGCCTTTTTGACAGCCGGTGGCCCAAATATACTATAATTTAGCAATATATTTTGGGGAAAAGTGTAAAGGTCATCTAAATATGCTCTTCAAAATGCCAAAACAGTTCTATTTTTTTTTTTGATACAATGTTCATCTGGTTAAAAGAGTCCTTCTGCCCTATGTAAAAAGCAAATGCCCAGAGAAGCCTTCCTGACTGTGCTATCTGAGCAGGGCCTTCTACAAGATCTGACCAAATGTTGTTTCTGTAACCAGGCGGCAGCCCGGTTTAGACTGCAAATTTGCAAAGACCTATCTGGCCCAATACTTAGGGTTATTATGTTATTGAGTATAAACTGGGGCATTTATTGCATAGGCAAAAAATCATACTGAAAAACAGAGGGATCTCTAGATCTAGAAAAATAGTTTTCTTATTTCTTCATGAAAACGTGAAACGGAATGGACGGACGGACAGACGGGTAACACTATATGCCCTTTCCACCAATCTTCGAATGGCGGGGGCATAAAAACCTGAACCTTATTAAGAGATATGTACATATATTGCTGCAGACAAGAGGGGATATCAAGAAATAAGAAAAAAAAAAAAAAAAAAAAAGAATAGGTTTTGGTTGAAAAAGTGCCTTGTCTGTAACTATGTATATACCCAGACACTTACTCTTGGGGCTAGCTGTCAGTGAGGTACTTTTTCATTGAAGTGACTTCTGTGTATACTGAAAACATATGCCCCTGCTACAAACAAAATTGAGATTTTTCTTTCTAGAATAATTATACTGGATAACATTTATTTCTTATTATTTAACAGTGGCATTGTACCTTTTATTTGTTGGAAAAAGTCTGATTTGTTTATTTTAACATAAAAGTTCAAATTTTATTTGTATGAAAAATGGTGAAATGAGCTTAGACTGATTGTCACCTTTAAGTTTAGTGACAAAGAATTTTTTCTTCGACAACCACTTTTTACGTATAATTATAATGATTTTGGTCTTTCCCTCTCACTCGCCAGTGGCAAAATGCTGTGAAATTGCTATGTAACCTGTTTTCTTACTCATGTTAGCTCCTCCCTGTCATTCAGGTGTCAGGGAATGAAAAGTTGTTAGCTCTTCCCTAGCTGATAGTGAATTAATGCTAATATATAGCATGCCAGGGAAAAAATTTTAGCAGGTGACATTTTGAAAGATTTTCCCAGAAAATTAGATTTGACATTTCATGCAAATTGTCTAAAAGACAATTTGCAAAAAATGTCATATCTTATTTTCTGTTTGAAATAAGAAAAACTAGGAAATAATTTGCATAAAATGTCAAATCTTATTTTCTGGGAAAAATAAGAAAAATATAATCTATTTTATTTCTGGGATATGAAATGTCTGTTGAATTTGCCCATAGAGTGGTAAAGGTTTACATATTGAAGTCGCAGCGTCTGATGAGGGTCTTCACTGTTTGCAAATAGTTTAGCCTTTTTTTTCTAGGAATATGTAAATCTCCTAGCCGGGCATACCTAAAATTGAAATTGGACTCTTCCAATATATATTGTGGGAGAGTCTATTCAATCTACAATGGGTTAATGCTTAGCATACTTGATAAATCTTTCAGCAGGTGGCATTTAAATTGTTTTTAGGTTTCTCAGAAAAGAGAAAAGTTTGACTTGTCCTGCAGCATGTGCGGGAAAGGGGCATGTTAGCATTTCTTCTTTTACTGCATGACACACTCCATTTTTCCTAGATTCTCCTCTATTTCTCTCTTGTTCTCTCCCTTTTCTTCCTCTCTCTGGGAGACAGCACAAAATGACCCACAAGAGTTGATGTGTCGTAAACAAAATTTACACATTACACATATTTAGGGTTTGGCATTTGATGCAAACTAGTTGCAAACATCAAATGCCAAACCCTAAATATGTGTAAATGATTGTAAATATGGTACATTTCAGTTGGGGGCTTCCAGAGCTTTTGGCATCAGATGTTATCAATCAGACTATGACATGAGGCTTACAATTTATGAAAAAATAAGCAAACTGTACTTGAAATAAGATAAATTTCAGATTAATTTATCAATAGTTGACCAGGATTCAAGTGCTATTATCACAGTGCAGCAGACAACATTTTGATTTTTTTTTTGTATTTTTTCAGAGAAAATAAGACTTGACCATGTGAATTGTCTACAGGCAGATGATTCACATAAAATGTCAAGACTTATTTTCTTAAAAAAAAAAAAAAAGATAAAAAATTGAATGTTGTCTGCTACAATTCTTCTTAGCACTTTAACACATTTTAGTCTGGAGACCCACAAAGAGGTAATTGGCTCTGGAGACCCACAAAGAGGTAATTGGCAAACAGCGCAGACCCAGATCAGATGCCGCAGAATGTTAAACAAGATTTCAAACAAAACCAGGCAGCTCATAGGAATACCTCCAACAAAACTAATGTTCCCTGGAAAAACAGTGAACACTCGTTACAACAACAGCATTGGTTTCTAGAACATATCTTTTGGATATTTGTTAGAATTGCCTCTGTAAGACAATTCTAACAGATATCTAAAACATGTTTCTTGAAATAGTAAGTACAATGTTCTTACTGGCTTGAATGACCTTAATAGTGTTGACTGGGCCGTTAAACTCCAACCGGATCATCCAATACAATGTCCTTTCATAATTTCTGATCAACCATCACTCAAGATGGTTTCATGCCAGTCAGACCGATCATGTTATAACATAGCAACAGATAAGGCGCTTTTTTCATTCGAAAAATGCTGATAACGTTCTTATTTCTCAATGAAAACATATGTTGTTGGTACTCATTAGAAGTGCCTCGCCGAGGCGCTTCTAATGAGTACCACAACATATGTATTCTCGGAGAAATAAGAAAAATATTATGTGGATACCCCCTCTTATCTGTAGCTATGTTATAACAAACTTTGTTGTATCAATTGTTGGTATAAAGAGGGTTGACTGAAAAAAAGAAAGCATCTTGTGTAGGCGGTCATGCTATACATACATACCCAGTAGCAGTTACCAGCATATTGTTTGTTCTTGCCATATTTCTTCAATCTCTTCTCATTTTGGTATAAAAAGACTGTTAAACGCCACCACAACCATATCTTAACCCTTGTCCTGCTGAGCCTGGATATACCCTGCCTTTGCAAACAGTGTAAATCTGAAGAAGCCAACTGATCTGGATCTGCACTGTATGCCATAAAGTATGTGAATTTATAGCAACAAATCGGATCAAACAATCTGATTGGGTGAAAATTAGAAGTGGGTGTGGCATCTTAATTTATTCAGCAGGACAAGGGTTAAAATATATATCAAACTTAGAATGCTGTTTGAACTCCGTAAAAGCTTCTTTGTGACGTTGATGAATAGGATCATAATAAAATCCTGTGATAATTATTACTCCCCTGTAGTGGCAGCAAAATCAAAGCCAGCACCGTAATTATAGCTTTTCTTCTTTACTTATGTCAGGGCCCATTCATTGAGATATGTCACTAAAATTGGTGGGTAGGAAGCCACATAATACCTGGGCAGAGTCAATATTTTTCAGGTGGAAACTTGCAAGTGCTAAAATTGGGCCACAGCAATATGTTATCCCTTAACTATCCCATAGCTCCAGATAATAAGAGGTATCAGGAAAATGTTAATTTTATTTCTCAATGAAATCATAGATTGTGGGTACTCATTAGAAGTGCCTAACTGGGGTGCTTCTAATGAGTGACCACAACACATGTTTTTTTGGCGAATTAAGAAAAATATCTACAATTTTTGGTTGAAAAAACAAGTGCCTAATATCTAGCTGTACCCAATACTATTTACATGGTTTCATGAATTTTGTTTTGCAGTTTTTTTGTGTGTTTTTTTTTTCTCTTTTCAAGGGTATTTCAGTTATATTGAGACAGTGAAAAGGTAAAAGGGTGATAATGAAAGGCCCTGTGCAAGCCTTGCACTTTCAGTAAGATTGGAGCCTGTGATATCATAATCTGATGTCAGGAGTGCAAATTTGCAAGTCACAAGTCACTCCGAAGCTCTTTTGTGAGGTTGGCCCTGTTATCATTGGCTTTTGGCACATTCACAGTGCCTCATGCCATCATTGACTTTTGACAGGAAAGTTCTTTCCTCACTTGAAGCAAGTGTTTTGGATGGTGTCTTATTTATCCCATTCTTTTTTACTATTTATCCCATTCTTCTTTACTCTGGGAGATGGTGTAACATGACTGAAATATTATTGACAGGGCCATTAAACCTTCTGAAACAAACAAATTTGGAAGCTTCCAGAAGTTACAAATAAAGATCCAGACTACATGAGCCAGGCTAACTGTAATTCACTTATTGTATAGAGACTTAAGGTTTGACTTGTTTGTGTTTGTATGTGATCATCATTGGTCAATTTATGCCTGTGGACACAGTATTTATTTGGGTGTGCATGTGATCAGTGTTGGTCATGTGACAGTAATGTGAAGACGACACGAGAACTTCCAAAGAGTTTTTAACAAAAGACATAATTTGCATAAGCCATGAGTTAGTTCTCAATCCTATTGTGACTTTCAGTTTTGCTTAAAAATAGTGGTTGTCAAGGTGACTTGGGCATGGGACAGAGGAATGCCAAATTATACAGTGTTTCTTAACCTTTACCACTCTCTGGGCTATTTTTTTTCTCTAATTTAAAAAAAAAAAAAAAAGTTTTGACATTTCATGATGCAAATTGCCTCCAGTGGAGACAATTTGCTTGAAATGTCAAAGCCTATTTTCTGGGAGAAATGAGAAAAATATTATCAGTCTATTGTCTGCTGAATATGCCCAGAGAATAGTAAAGGTTAATCCATAACCTGTTGATCAGTTGAAATAATAAACCAATGACATGTTAAACATGCTTTTCTTCTTTTTCTCTTAAAATAAGGTTTAAAATTTCTTGCCAGACTGAATCTTTACAGACTGTTAAGGTTAAAATTCACAAAGTGGCCTATTTGTTTTGGAAAAGAAAATGAGAACATATCTCTCACCAATTCCCATCTGCTAATTTTTTTTTTTTGTCATGTATTAAGCCTTAAAGCTCCAAGCAAAATTTGTAGCAGACGACATTCAAAATTTTTTATTTTTTTTATTTTTCAGAGAAAACAAGTTTTGACATTTCATGTGAATCATCTGCCTAGTAGACAATTCACATGAAATGTCAAGACTTGTTTTCTCTGAAAAATAAAAAAGAAAGTAAGAAAATTGTCGTCTGCTGCAGTTGTGAATGGCCCTTTAAGGGTTAAAGGTTAAGAGTTTGACAGTTATGTTACAGCCCCAAAATAAATAACACTTCATTTGGTTTCTGTTAAACCAACTTGTGATCTGCAATAAATTTGTAATTCATTTTCATTCCTCTCAGTTTTGTTGAAGAAAGTCTTTGAGAAAATCTTGATTTTTCTTTTAACAGTGAAAATGATCCTTTCGCCCAAGCTTTGAACAGACATTTTGATTAATATTTGGTCTATAAGTGGATTGTGGTGACTTGTTTACCATTGTTAACTGGTAAAGCAACAAGCAAAATTTGTAGCAGACAATGTTCTAATTTGTTTTCATCTTTTTTTTTATAGAAAAGTCTTGACATTTCATGTGAATCATCTGAAATTTACATCTGAATCGTATTATATATATATGCTGCAGTTGTGATTGGCACTTTATGTATTTATCCTAAGTATTTGAACAGATAGGGGTGAGCAGACTCCATGATCTGATCCAGGTTTTCACTGTTTTTCATGCACAGCTAAATTGTAACATAAGGCATATTTTTATGGTTTTTCTGAGAAAATCAGACTTTGTCTTTCATGTGAGACAATTCACATGAAGTGTTGAGCCTTTGTTTCTCAGAAAAAAAAAGAAGAAAAGAAACAACAACAACAAGAACAACAACAACAATAAAGAAAAACATAACAAAATATTGTCTGCTGCAGTTGTGATTAAGCACTCCGGTTAATTCTCTGCATGTTTTTCATGTGGTGATATAAACAACAACCATATGGAAACAATATTTTAACATTTGAAAGTTGAAACTTTGATAAAACAGAAAAATACCATATTTACCTGAAACATTAGGACAGACAGGCCTGAGCAAATAGCAGAATATGATGGCTGATCAAGGTCTTCAGTATTTTCCGCTCATCTGTCAGTTTTTAGACACAACATTAGGTATTCAAATTCATGTGTTTAAATTTTAGGACAAGTATGGTAAGGAGTTAAGGTGTCCCAATTATTAAGGTAAATATGATATGCCATATGGCAGGTTAACTGTTAGACTTGAGATCTTATAAGACCTATATCTAGGTCAGGTTGCCATGGAAATAAAGAGAGCCTGAGAACTTGGAAACCTTGTGGACATTTTTCACATGCTGAAATTTTGCAGTTTTAGTGTCTTTTAATGTGATACAGACCATATTTAACCCTTTAAGTGCTAATCATAACTGCAGCAGACAACATTTTGATTCTTGTGTCTGTTTTACAGAGAAAATAAGGCTCGATATTTTATATGATTTGCCTGCCTAACAGACAATTACATGAAATTCCAAGTGGCGGGACCCTGTAGCCGATAAGAGAGCGGACTCTTAATCCATTAGGTTTCTCACTGCTGTGGTTCGAGCCTCGTGTGGGAAAGCCAAGTTCTACTTACAGATGGTCAAGTGGTTTTTCCCCCCCCCCCCCGTGTTCTCCGGTTTTTGCCCACCTTTGATGAGCAGTCGGCTTGATATAAGTGAAATATTCTTGAAAGGGCCATAAAACCCAAATAAAAAAAAAAATAAATAAATAAAAAAATAAAAATGCCAAGTCTTAAGTTCTCTGAAAATTGTCTATTACAATTATGCTACTGCATACACGGTTTTTGTGTGATACATACCATATTGAACCCTTTAAGAGCTAATCACAACTGCAGCAGAAGACATAATTGTATGTGTGTTTAGAGAGAAAATAAGGCTTGACATTTCATGTTAATCTTCATATGAAGTGCCAAGTCTAATATGGTCTAAGAAAAATAGTAAAAAAAAAAAAGAATAGAATTTGTCTGCTACAGCCTGAATTGTTATGTTAGAATTGCCTCATAATAGCCATTGAGGAAATGATAAATACATGTACTTTGAGCATAATGATATTATGTTTTAACAATTTGCATGCTGGGTAAAAATCTCAGCAGAGGACATTTTGATATATTTTTCTTAGAAAATAGGATTTGACACTTCATGCAAATTGTCTCCCTAGGAGACAATTTGCATGAAGTGTCAAATCAAATTTTCTAGGAAAAAAAAGGAAAAATATCACCAGTTTGTCATCTGCTGAATCTGCCCATAGCATGGTAAGTGTTAACCCTTGTCCTGCTGAACCCGGATATACCCTGCCTTTGCAAACAGTGTAGATCCAGATCAGTTGGCTTCTAAGAAGCCAACTGATCTGGATCTGCATTGTTTGCCAGTCGGTATGTGAATTTATTTAAAAAATCTGGAACAAGTAATCTGATTGGCTGAAAATTTGAAAAGGGCATGGTATCTTAATTTATTCAGCAGGACAAGGGTTAACTTAATGTCTGCTACAATTTTGCTTTAGTGTTTGAAGAGTTAACACTATGACATGGGTTTTAAGGGTTAACACTATAACATTGATACCCATTCAAATTGCCTGAATCATTAGAATTGCCTCATAATTAAATGATATTTAATACTCTGAACATAAAAATATTATGCCTTTTTATATGCAGCCACACTATAGTTAGTCGTCCATGTGACCGCCATTCTGTCCGTTCATTTGTCGCTTGTCCCTATTTTTATTTCTGTACAACTTGAGTAAATCGATGGATTTTCACCAAAGTTGTTATGTGCTTTGATATTGTGGAGATTTTGGACATTGGTTTGGGATTTCTAATGTCAAAATTTTGTCAGCTTTTGAGAGAGCTTTCTACCACACTTTGATGGTGGAGTATTATCATTTCATTTATTTATTTATTTATTTATTATATTTTTGTTGAGAACTAAGAAAGACAGCATTTTTCAGAGCTGGCTCCAAGCTGGGTGTTGTAGAAAATTTGTCCTATCTGCTATAACATGTTGATTCTTACATATTTGATAGCTGCCTGTGAAACTTTTCTTTCCTGTTTTCAATATTTCCTTCGGTGCTGTTTTCTTAGGACTTGTATACTGAATAAACTGAATAAGAAAGATCCTATATAAACCTGTATTATGTCAGTTGTAAATGAAATTCACACCTTATATGAGCCTCTCTGAACGAAAAGGGTGTCCTAAAAAGCCATTCGTAGCTAGACTGGAGGAAGGGAGCTTTCAAAAGATGAGTTTTGTTATTTTTATACCCCGCCACATGATAGTGGCGGGGTATTATGGTTTCACATTGGACGTCTGTGTGTCTGTCCGTCGGTCATCCATCTGTCTGTCTGTATTTTGTTTCCAGATGATAACTTGAATGATTTTCACCAAACTTGGTGTGTGCATTGATATTGTGCAGATCTGGTTTGGGACTGCTAGTGGGCAAATTTTGTCAGATTTTGATGGAGTTATCTGCCCGAGACACACCCATATTTTCATTTCTGGTTAATAACTTGTTTAAATGTCAAGGGATTTTAACCAAACTTAATACATGCATTGATATTAAGGAAATCTGCTTTGGGATTGCTAATGAGCAAATTTTGTCAATGTTTGTCAGAGTTATCTGCCCGTGACATGATAATGGCTGGGTATTATAGTTTAATGTTTTTATTGTACCAAATCATATCTTGTGAGTATTCATTGAAATGGCCTCGAGGCCATTCCAGTGAGTATACATATGTTTTGGTACAAAAATAACAAACATTTACCCTAAATTGTCACCTCAACAATTAAGGTCTAAACCTCTGGCAGGCCAGTGTCAGAAATGTGCTGATTCTGATCATGATTCTTGTTTGGTAAGAATCCTTTTTTCTTGGTGAGATTCAGTTTATATAATTGGCCAAATTTATGGGTTGTTTCTTTAGTGAAATAAGGTTTTCAGAAAGATTGGCAAGAAAAATAAATATTAGTGTAATGTTTAATACCTGTATTTTGTCAAACTGTTTGATTAGGGAACCTGAAAGTTTGGTCAAGAAATAATGATTGCCATATTAGTTTTGACATGTATTTCTCTTTATGATAAATATTTGCATAAGAACTCTGTGGAAAAGTTTTTGGGTATGAATGCCTTCTTATTCAGATTTATTATATCATAAAATGTCTCCTTTTATGGCAATGGTAAGTAATATGTTCTCAACAAATATACATATTACAGTCAGTGGAATTAACCCTTGTCCTGCTGAACCAGGATATACCCTGCCTTTGCAAACAGTGTATATCCAGATCAGTTGGCTTCAGAAGAAGCCAGCTGATCTGGATCTGCACTGTTTGCAATTAAGTATGTGAATTTATTTCTACAACCTTGATCAAGTAATCTGATTGGCTGAAAATTAGATGTAGGTGTGGCTTCTTAATTTATTCAGCAGGACAAGGGTTAAATATTTGCATAGCTCCTGATAAGGCGCTTTTTTCAACTGAAAAGTATTTAAAGTTTTCTTATTTCTCAACAAAAACATATGTTGAGGGTACTCATTAGAAGCGCTTTGACGAGGTGCTTCTAATGAGTACCCTAAACTTATGTTTTCGGCAAGAAATAAGAAAAATATTATGTGGATACCCAGTCTTATCTGTAGCCATGATTTGTGAACAATAATTTGGATTTTAGGGGTCCTGTTGAGTCATTTAGTCATGATTTATATATGACCTTTATTTTCAAGGGAGACAACTTTCATACCTTCCTATAGGCTTTCCCTGTGCAGGAAGCTCCTTCTGAAAAGGGGTTTACTATAAAAGGTAAGAATTTGCTCCCACAGGGAGCAAATTCTTTCCTTTTAGGGTAGACCACTTTAGAGAAGGGAGTTAAAACAATTTTGAAAGAATGTTTCCCCTGAGAGGCTGTCAATCTGAAGATTTTTTGGAGTTGGTATTCACACTTTAGAGAGTAACATAACCAATTCTTGAAATGAATAAGCAATTTAAAACATTTTATAATCATAAGGATTTATATGTTTTCAAGTGCACACTTAAGGCAAACCCTTTTACAATGGACTAAGACCCTTAGTCATTCCTGCTGCATGGATACAGCCGTATTGTGTGCATGTGAGCATGCATGGCAGACAATTCATATGCAATGTCAAGGTTTATTTTCTCTGGAAAATGATGATAAAATACAACAAAATGTTGTCTGCTACAATTGTGATTGTCACAATAAGACATTTGTCACAATAAGACATTCTAAAATTTGAAAAGGCACAATAAGACATTCTAAAATTTGAACAGGCACAATAAGACATTCTAAAATTTGAACAGGCACAATAAGACATTCTAAAATTTGAACAGGCACTTGCCACTACCAGTTGATGTATAAGGAGTGCTAGCTGTATGACAAACAGTATAGACCCTGATCAAACTGCTCCTCTAGGAGCAGTTTGATCAGGGTCTATACTGTTTGCTCAGACATGACTGAATATTTTGCCAAATTATACAGTAAACCATAGCTCTAAGATAAGAATGGTATCAGATTAATATTTTTCTTATTTCTCTATGAAAACATAGATTTTAGGTACTCATTAGAAGTGCATCAGTGCGGAGGAGCTTCATATGAGTATCTCAGCATATGTTTTTGTGGAGAAATAAGAAAAATGTCAATCATTTTTGATAGAAAAAAAACACCTTATCAAAAGCTATGTAAATTAACTGTGCTGAACATTATACATTAGAATGAGTTGCAGTATTAAGAACGAGTTGCTGTTTTTCGGTTTTCAAATTTTAGATATAACTGATCAGTAAGTGTAGAATAATACTTAACGAGTCTCGATGTCTAATAAGACTGCTCAATAAAGGTTTAATCTGCGGATTAATCTGAGCAATGATATTATCCTACCATTTAAGAAAAGTACACGAGTAGTATATTACTTTTAAGTTTTGGTGTTTACGATTTATCAAAGACGATAGGATCAATACATACTGGACTATAAAGGTAATCCACTCATTGGTATGCTAAATCCCTATTTCTAGATAATATGCTTTTTTCAAGAAAAAATATAAGTATATTCTTATTTCTCCACAAAAACATTTTTTGTAGAAAAGGCTTTAAAGTGCCTTGCTGAGGCACTTCTAATGAGTACCTACAAAATATGTTTTCTTGGAGAAATATGAATGATTATTTATCTGGATGCCCATCTTATCTAGAGCTATGTGACAGTATGCTAAATCCCTTTCGGCCATTCAGATTTAACAAAGAAGAAATGGTGGTACATTTATCCTTTATCATTCAAATTCAGTTTCATCAAAGTCGAAGTTTTGGTGCATTTTTAGTTTACTACCACATTAGATCTAAATATTCAGACAGAGCTATGCCTGTGCAAACAGAGTAGACCCATGTCAAACTGCTGTTCAGAAGCAGTTTGATCAGGGTCTGCACTGTTTGTCATTAAATGAATATGTGTGTTTTCAAAATGTCAGCAGATAGGTAAAATAGACATCCTAGAAAGTAAATTGGACTCCTCCTAGACTTTCTAAGATAATTATGGTATATGCATGAAAAAGAAAACGTTGTTGGAGTTGGTATTATTAAACAGTCTCCGGTTGCAGAATTATGAATCCTAATGTTATCTCTGTGTGAACCAGTTGTTGAAAAAAACTAATAATCCCCTTTAGCCCCACACAATTTTATGCCTTTATGAACACTTTCAACCCACCTGATTTTATGCCTCATCCCATCTTATTGCTTTCAGGCCTCATATCTTTCAACCCAGAGTATTTTATGCCTTATCACTTCCAGTCACATGGGATTTGTGCTAACACTTTCAACCCTACAGGTTTTGTGCCTTATCCCTTTCAGCCCCACAGGTTTTGTACAGTATCCCTAGTCCCACAGGTTTTGTACCCTTTTGTCCCCACAGGTTTTGTGCTTTATCCCTTTCAATCCCACAGGTTTTGTGCCATATCCCTTTCAACACCACAGGTTTTACGCTTTATTCCTATCAACCCCACAGGCTTTAATTGCGCCTTTAATATCCCTTTCAACCCCACAGGTTTTCTGCCATATCCCTTTCAACCCCAGAGGTTTTGTGCCTTTTCCCTTTCACCTCACAGGTTTTGTGCCTTTTCCCTTTCAAACCCACAGGTTTTATGCTTTATCCCTTTCAACTCCACAGGTTTTGTGCTGTCTCCCTTTCAACCCCACAGGTTTTGTGTCTTTTCCTTTCAATCCCAGAGGTTATGTGCCTTATCCCTTTCAACCCCAGAGGTTTTGTGCCTTATTCTTTTCAACCTCACAAGTTTTGCGCATTATCCCTTTCAATCCCACATGGGCTTTATGCTTTATCCCTTTCAATCACACAGGTTTTGTGTCATATCCCTTTCAACCCCACAGATTTTATGCTTTATTCCTTTCAACTCCACAGTCAGGTTTTGTGCCTTATCCCTTTCAGTCTCACAGGTTTTATGCCTCCACAGGGTTTGTGCCTTATAATAAGTTGCCACAGTATGTTATGTTTTAATAGAGAAGGGAGGTAAGGGGGCGGGGGTGTCAGGTGGTCGAAGGTGTCATGTATCTTACATGACTTGGGTGTCCGACTGATATTAGCTTACAGTTGGGCAAGGCCTGAAAACTTGTAGCAGGTTGCAAGGGTAGAGGGAGGAATGTTTTTATTTCTTCTGTTTCTTCACTTTCATTCCTGTACCTCTTTCTTCCCTGTCCCTCTCTTTCATCTCTTCTACTATCTCTTCAATGTCTTTTCTTCCTTTCTCTGGGAGATGACACAAAATGACCCACAAGGGTTGACTTGTCGTTAAACGCCAACACAATCAATTAATAGAGAAGGATATGAAAAATATTATGTGGATACCCCTCTTATCTGGAGCTAGCAGTGAATCTGGATCTACACTATTTTCAAAAGTATCTGTGCTAGTCTGAAAGGATTAATTTGTCTTGTATTATATTAGAAATAATTTGTAAAAAACTAAAGAAAATGCTGAATCCATGATGTGTGTCCTCTGATTTAGAAGAAGCCTTAGAAATATTTATTGTGAGTCAGCAGACAGCATGAATAATAATCCACAAGTTTATGTATAACGAATATTGATAACTTAAAGGCTGTTGGGAAAAACAGCCCTGATCAAACCTCAAAGCTGACAGGCACTTATGTCCAGTCTGGCCAGCATCTTTGCTGTTTTCTTCGTGTTCTGCAACAAGAAGATCAAGTTTTTGAGTAGACTATGGTAAAGACATTGGACGGTCTTGCTAGATCTACAGATGGGTGCTGGCAGTGTCTTTCTGTAGAGTACCTTGTATCTAGGAGCTAGCTAGCCTGTATAGCTTTAGTTAAGGCCCTTTTTTCAGTCCAAATGTATTGATATTTTTCTTATTTCTCCATGAAAACATATATTGTGGTATTCATTAGAAGCATCTTGCTAAGATGCTTCTAATGAGTACCCACAACATACATTTTCATGGAGAAATAAGAAAAATATTAACCTGATACCCACTCTTATCTAGACGTGTGCGGCAGGACTCGGCCTAAGGTTTTATAGCTATAGACAGGCTGTATTATTTGAGTCGAACAAGTATTGATATTGTTCTTTAATATTTCTCAAAAAAAAAAAAACACATGTTGTGGGTATTCATTGGAATGGCCTTTCCAAGGAGATTCTGAAAGTGAGCTCCCAGAACATGTTTTCATGGAGAAATAGAAAAATAATTTTCTTGGTATTCCTCTTGTTATCTGGAGCTATTTGGCTCCCTGTATGGATTAAACTTGTGATCAGTTAATCGGTTTGTCACCCTTGTCGGTAAGCTTTAGCTGGTAAGTTTTAGAGATCAGTAAAAATTGGATAACATATAATCCTAATTAGATAACAGAAAAAGGCAACGCTTATGGATAAATCACTATTCATATTTAATATATCCTTTTTAATGATTTAAAGAAACTTGGCAAGGTTATGAAAATTATGTAAATTCTTTTGAGCACTACTAAATAGGGGTATATCTCCAGATAAGAGGTAAAAGTTTTTTCTTATTTCTCCATGAAAAAAATATGTTGTGGGTACTCATTAGAAGTGCCTCATTGAGGCACTTCTAATGAGTACCCACAATTTATGTTTTTGTGGAGAAATAAGAAAAATATTAATACTTTTGGTTGAGAAAAGTTCCTTCTTTGACGCTATGAAAAATTACTCATAAGTTTAATTCCAGTGCAGAACCTTAACCCTTAAAGCGCCAAGAAAACCTGCATCTGAAAATGTCGTCTGTTTATGTCGTCTGCTGAATATTCTTGCAAACTTTTCAAACCTATTTTTGCATACAGGCAAACAGTGTGGACCCAGATCAGACTGCTTTAGGAGCACTCTGATCTGGGTCCACACTGTTTGTAGAAATGACTTTTAAAGTAACTGGCAGAAGACAAAGCAGACGACAATAGTTGTGATTGGCGCTTTAAGGGTTAATGTCTGGAGGAGTAGGGAAAGTACAGGTTTTGAGCAGGCTGTATGCTTCTTTGTACCATATTAACCCTATGTATTTCATAGCCATAGAGAAGGTACTTTTTTCATCCAAACAGTTTTGATATTTTTCTTATTTTCTTCATGAAAACATGTTCTGGTTAATACACTCATTAGAAGCTTCTAATGAGTGTAACCCACAACATACGTATATTTACATGGAGAAATGTTAAAGAAAAAATATTCACCTGATATCCATTCTTAATTTAGAGCTATGATGTTTGGACAGATAGGCCTTTTCAGTAATGTTACAGAATGCAGCAGCTTATCAGGGGATACACTGTTTGCCACTCATCCAGCATTTTTTAGACGCATTAACCCTCCCTCGTCATGTTGAATAAATTAAGATGCCATGCCCACATCTAATTGCAGCCAATCAGATTATTTGATAAAGGTTGTTGACACAAATTCACATTCTAAATGACAACAAGTGCAGATCTAGATCAGTTGTCTTCTTCAGAAGCCAACTGATCTGGATCTACACTGTTTGCAAAGGGAGGGTATATCTGGGATCAGCAGGACTAGGGTTAACATGCAGTCTGACAATTGCCTCCCTTTGCAAAATTGGTTTCTTCCCTCAAAGAAATCTGTGTATTTTTTGTTTGAATCTCTGCTTAAGTTTTTACTTTTCTTCATTTTTTTTAACATTTACACTGATCCCTGCCATCCTTTCACACCTATGGCCTGTAAGGCAGGTTTTAGCATAGACCTTACCTTATTTAATCTAAGTATTCGGACACCTCAACTCCTTACCATATATGCTCTAAAATTTGAACCAGTACAATTCACTACCTGATGTTGTGTCTAAAAATTGCTGGATGAGAGGCAAACAGTGTAGACCCAGATGAGACGCCGCGTTCTGCGGCATCTCATCTGGGTCTATACTGTTTGCTCAGGCCTGTCTGTCCGACGAATACATATGGTAAATACAGTATTTCACATGTACCTGTCAAAGTGAAAAGGCTACTGTCACTTTGACAAGCTGGCACAGCTGAGTTCTGTGTCAGTTTTGATCTGATAACCAAAAACCAGAGAAATTTACACCACTTTAGAGTGAAATTGAACATTGAAATTTTGAAATAGGATATTACTATAGCAAGAAAATGTCCATGAGAATATTTACTGCCATGTTGATGTAAAAAGCAGGAGTAGATAAAAGTGGAAATAAAAAGGTCCCCCCCCCCACATTAAAAAATGCGTCTTCAGGCATTTGCATACAGTGAATGCCCTGATCAGCCTGCACAGATGTGCAGGCTGATCAGGGCATTCACTGTCTGCTAACAGAATCAATGGATACTACAGAATGCATGAATGGAGAGCAAAGGCCTGGATAATACTTCGCACATGAGTAGGATGATCTGAATCTCTGCATTTTGTGCATGTTCAAAGGCACGTTTTCTCTTGATTCAGCAGCCAAAATAAGTGCTCTAATAGGGCTGTCTTGAGAAATATTTTTCTTATTAGTACTCATTAGAAGAGCCTCACTGAGGCATTTCCATTTGTGGGGAGTTGACGATGTAAGAGGGGTTGAGGGTTGTATCTGCATGTTAACCCTTATTGGATTAATCACACGTGCAGCAGACAACAGTGTTATTTTTTTCTTATTTTTCATAGATAATAAGGGTTGATATTTTATGAGAATTGTCTCCTAGCATACATTTCAAAAATGAAATGTCAAATTTTCTTTTCTGTGAAAAATAATAGATAAAAAAAAAAAGAAAAGAAGGTGGCCTACTACAATTTTCTTGGTGCTTTAAGGTTAAAATGTGGTATGTGTACAGGGGTTTTATGAAGAGGTAGGGGCTGGGAATTTTCTCCTCCTACTTTGGCACTATCCCCTGGTCACTTTTGATTTATTTGAATGAGGTTAATACAGAAAACATAAAAAAACCTGCCTATTTTGCCTTGACTCCCGGCTGGCAAAAAAGTTAGTGAACCCCTGTGTATGGGTTCAACAAAGCTCGATATTAAAGGTGCTTTTTCAACCAAAACAATGTAATGTACCGGTAATTCTCTTATTTCTCCACAAACACATATGTTGTGAAGACTTAAAGAAAAATACATACACTGGAAGGAGTTTTATTTTTATCCTAGTGGTAAACAAAGACCAGTAGAAGTTGCTCAATCACATTGTATACAGTTGTTTTTTTTTTCTCTTTTCAGGGTTCCGAGGTTTAAACTGTGAAACAAACATTGATAATTGTGAAGGAAACCAGTGTGCAAATGGATCCATGTGTGTGGATGGCATTAATTCATACACCTGCCAATGTCCACCAACCTATACAGGTATGTCTGTTTTCCTTTTAACCCTTAAGCTGCCAATCACAACAGTTGTCGTCTGCTTTGTCTTCTGCTTGTGATTTTAGAAGTCATTTTTGCAAACAGTGTGGACCCAGATCAGACTGCTCCTTTAGGAGCAGTCTGATCTGGGTCCATACTGTTTGCCTATATGTAAAAAGTATGTTTGAAAAATTTGCAAGTAGATGCAGCAGACGACATAAACAGACGACATTTTCAGATGCAGGTTTTCTTGGCGCTTTAAGGGTTAACACTTAGCATGCTGTGTTAATATTTTAGCAGACAACATTTAGATTTTTTTTTTTCATTTTCCCAGAAAATAGGGTTTGACATTTCATGTCCTAGTGAAAATAGGCTTTGATATTTTTTCCAAATTATCTCCCAAAGAGACAATTAATTTGCATGAAATTTCAAAGCCTATTTTCTGGGAAAAAATATTAAAAAATACCAGTTTTTGTCTGCTGACAGAATTAGCTCAGTGAATGGTAAATGTTAACCCTAATCCTGCTGTGCCCAGATATGCCTTGCCTTTGCAAACAGTGTAGATCCAGTATATGAATTTGCATCATCAACCTAGTATCAAGTAATCTGACTGGCAGAAAATTAAATGTTGGCGTGGCATCTTTATTCAGCAGGACAAAGGTTAAGGTATAGCTCCAGATATAAGAGGGAGTATATTTCGACATAATATTTTTTTTAACTCTGCCCGTGAAGAAATAAGAAAAATATCATACTTTCGGTGGAAAAATGTGGCTTATCCAGAGGTATGTTGATGTTTCATGTGAACCACATACCTAGCAGAAGGTTCACATGAAAAATGTCAAGCCTTACTTTGTTGGAATGTTTTGTTTAGATTGTCTGCTTCTGTTGTGGCTAGCATTTTAACCTTCATGGCTCTCTGAGCTAATTCAGCAGATGACACATTGATATTTTTCTTATCTTTCCCAGAAAACAGGATTGACATTTCATAAGGCCATCCTCAGTGGCTCAGTCAGATGCGGGTCTGATTGGTGATCAGGAAGTTGCATTTTTTATCCCCGTGGGTCCAGCAACATTCTTTCATGGAGATTAATCATGAAATATTTTCTATGGTCATTCTCTCCCTTCCACTGATTCAAGAAGAAGGGCAGTTGTCAGTTTCTGGGGAAAGAATGTGCACAAGTACTGGTTAAACCCTTAGAGGACTAAACCTGCCAAGGAAAAAAGTGTGATTAGGTAAACTGACCAGCTCAGCATGACCCTATTGGGTTGACTGGGCTGTGAAACCTTAATTTCAAGTTGACATTTCATGCAGATTGTCTCATAAAATGTCAAGCCTTGTTTTCTGGGAGAAGTAAGAAAACTATTTCAGTATTTCATCTGCTGAAAATTTTACCAAGAGTGTTAACCCTTGTCCTGCTGAACCCGGATATGCCCTGCAATTGCAAACAGTGTAGATCCAGATCAGTTGGCTTCTGAAGAAGCCAACTGATCTGGATCTGCACTGTTTGCCATTAAGTATGTAAATTTATATCAATAATCTGGATCAAGTAATCTTATTGGCTGAAAATTATAAGTGGGCATGGAATCTTAATTTATTCAGCAGGACAAGGGTTAAGCCTTAATTCTTTCAATCCTGCAGACCAAAACATATACCTTTGCAAACAGAGTAGAAGCTGATGAGATGGCTAGCAACAAGCCATCTCATCCAGAATCTAAACTGTTTGCCATTCAGTTTTGGATTTTTGAATGACACCCTATCTGCAACAATGGATTTGTCCAAAGTCAAAGATAGATGAGTCTACCTCAGAAACTCAAGGGTGAAAGTGTTAACCCACTGTAGTCTGGAGACCCCTAAACAATTAATTTGCAAACAGTGCAGATCCAGATCAGATGCTGCAGAATGTGGCATCTGATCAGGGTCTCCACTGTTTGCAAATAGTTTAACCTTTTTTTCTATAGGATCTAAATCTCATAGCCAGACGTACCTAAAATTGAAATGGGACTCTTCCAATAATATAGTGTGGGAGATTCTACTCAGTATACAATGGGTTAAGGTTTGACATAAAGTATCAGGTAAAAGATTTTCTCACTTTCCAAGCTGAAATTAAAAAGCTAGTCACTTTAGGTGACAGGGGTGCAAAAGGACGCTTGGATCAGTTTCCGTCTTTTTCTATTTAAATCCCTACAGGGCGGAAGGTGAATTCTGATTCCCTTTCTTTGTTGGCAGTGACACCATTATTCGGAGAGAGGTAGATTGTTAAGACACACCTTTTGAAAGAAACATTTTTATTGGGGGCCAAAGGGTTTGAATAAATGACTTGATCAGTTTTGCCTTCATGATTTGATCAAATTACTGGAAATGTTTGAGATTTTAAATCTTTATTACAAAATTGCTTTATTGAGGAGTCCTACAGGTTTCAAACCTATGGGAGAAAGTGAAGTTTCTTTGTTTTTTCACGGAAACTTTCAGATTTGTTTTGATTGACGTTTTAAGGCTGAAATTTTAGACTGGGAAATAGTTGTATAACTATAATAGGGTCATTGTTTATAAGTTTTTGTCTGTAGTTGTTTAGCTTTTTGCTGGGAAAATATAAACAAAGATAATTTCACAACCAGTTTGTAATTTGAATAAAAACTGGTAATCTTGCCTTAATTGTTCAAAATTAGAAAGGCTCTGTGTCTAATTTAATGTTTGTAAAAGGGATAAAAATATCACCTGTATGGGACAACACAAGTAACCAGAAAACACTTTACCCTTAAAGTGCCAATCACAACTGCAGCATTTATTTATTTTTTTTTATTCTTCAGAGAAAACAAGTCTTGACATTTCATGTGAATCGTTTGCTTGACGTACCATAATTACCCTAAGTATTGGGACACCTTATCTACTTACCATACTTGTCCTAAAATTTGAAATAGTCCATTCTACTACCTCTGGATGTGTCTCAAATATTATTGTATGTATAGCAAACAGTGTAGACCCAGATCAGATGCCACATACTGCGGCATCTGCTCTGGATCTACACTGTTTGCAAAGGCCTATCCGTCCCAGTACTTAGGTTTATTAAAGTACATATTCTGGCAAACAGTATAGATCAGACCTAGATCTGACAGATACAGCGTACCCTTTCTTAACAAATCCTCTGCCTTTCAGATAAGGGAGTTTAACTCTTAACCCTTGCCATGCTGAATAAATTAAGATGCCACACCCACTTCTGATTTTCAGCCAATCAGATCACTTGATCCAGATTGTTGATACAAATTCACATATGCCAAACAGTGTAGATCCAGATCAGTTGTCTTCAAACAGTGTGGATCCAGATCAGTTGGCTTCAAAAGACTAGCCAACTGATCTGGATCTACACTGTTTGCAAAGGCAGGGCATATCTGGGTTCAGCAGGGCCAGGGTTAAAACTCATTTTCTAAAATTGTTGAATAAATGTAATGAATTTAGACTTGTTATTTCAATTAGAAAAAGAAGTATATAAAGCTGTTTGAGACTATTAACCCTTAATATGCTGAATAAATTAAGATGCCACCCCCACTTATAATTGTCAACCAATCAGATTACTTAATCCAGATTGCTGATACAAATTCACATTCTGATTGGCAAACAGTGCAGATCCAGATCAGTTGCATACATGCCATTAGCTGTTGACAGAAATCTGTGAGATTTTGCAAATTTTTAGGGGAGATTTGATGAAATTCTGTGAGATTTTTATGAAAATCACTTTCAAGCTTACATAAGTAAGTTAAAAGCCATTATTTTAATGAATTAAGCTTGGGATAGCCATGCTAATGTGTGATTTATTTCTAGTTCGTCAAAAAGTAGCTTATTAAATGGTATGAAAATTCTGTGAGATTTGAAAATCTTATGGGAAATGGGGTCCAGAAGGGCCAAAATTCTGTGAGATTTTGTCTCACAGTGTGAGGTATGGCATGTATGCAGTTGGCTTCTGAAGAAGCCAGCTGATCTGGATCTACACTGTTTGCAAAGGTGGGGCATATCCAGGTTCAGCAGGACCAAGGTTAACTGGGATTATATATTGGGCAGTTGGTTAGGAGGTACTTCAGGTTAAATGAGATGACAGTTTAGCTGGAAGTCCCCAAATTAAGGATAATGATTTGAAATCAAGCATATTATAACAGCTGGAGAAAAATTAAGTGGATTTTTCCCATCTCCTGCTATGTTGGACTGGACCTTGTGCCATTTTGTCTGACAAATTTAGGCCTTGAAGGGGAATAGATACACTATTTATCTCTAACTATCTACTCATACTGCATCACCCCCTTGCGAATATTAGGTTTAGGTACATGTCAGTGCAGGGTTGGCGTAAAAACAAAGTTGTCATTAACAAGCTTGTTAAACTAACAATACTTTGAACAACTGAGCCCTGGCATTTAAGGCCTGTTGTGGCTTAAAATGCTCTCTGCCACTTGAAGGAATCATAATCAGGCTGCAACTTCGCCACTTGGGATGACAGCCTGTTCCACTGCACGTTATGGGTAGCACAAGTACACCTTCTGGTAAGGTTATTCTGTCTAAATTGATTTTGTCACATTCTGAAAGGAGGTCCACTCTAAAAAGATAGAATTTGGTTCCTCCTTCACTTGGAAGCAATTTCTTCCCTTTTAGAGAGAAATGTCTAGACATGTTTTCTAGAAAAATAAGAAAAAAAAAAATGTTTTTGATGATATTTAATTTGAAGAGTTTAGTAGGATGATGAACTATGTTCTTTCCTTTCTGTCTTTTCAGGTCGATACTGTACAATTGATGTGAATGAATGTGATCAGAACCCGTACATCTGTCAGAATGGGGGAACCTGTGCCAATCTTCCAGGGTCGTACATGTGCGTGTGTGTTAACGGCTGGACCGGCAAGAACTGTGACGAGAATGTTGACGACTGTGTTAATCAGCCATGCTATAATGGCGGGACTTGTATCGATAAGGTTGGATATTACTACTGCCAGTGTCCTTACGGCAAAACAGGTGAATAGAAAAAACTGCTGCTACTTAAACTTAGCAATTTGCATGCTGGGTAAAATTTTCAGCGGACAACATATTGAAATATTTTTTTGTTATTTTTCCCAGAAAACAGGATTTGACTTTACATGCAAGTTGTCTCACAATGGAGACAATTTTGCACGAACTGTCAAATCCAGTTTCAGACATGTTAAGTTTTGTAAAATAAAATGAGGGAGACAGCACAGTCAAGCCAGGTTGGTGAGCGCCAAAGGCGCGAAGCAAAGCTAGGGGGTGCAGGGGCATGCTCCTCCGAAAAATTTTTAAGAAACGGCATAAAGATGCTTTGTTTTTCATACTTAATGTGTTTACCCCATTCAATCCAAGCGTTTATGCGCTTTCATTCGATATTTGGACTACTTCGGATATTTATTTGGACTACTTCAGATTGAGCTAGAGTTGTTTTTTTCGAATTTACAAACGTAGCTTTTTAAAAAATTTTCAACCCCTTAAAGAGGGGTGGGCACCCTCAGCGAGGCCCTTCTAATAAGTACCCACATCAAATGTTTGTGTGCACAGAAATTGTGCAGAAATAAGAAAAAAAAAAACAACATTTAAGTGAATGATGAATTCAGCGATAATTTCCTCCAGTTCTCCGTGGAAACATATGATGTGGGTACTCTTAGTTAATGACGAGAACATGCCTATATAATTTTGACCCCCTTAAACCCCACTTTTATATTGTAAAACTGGGGTTTACAGGGGTATACATTATTTTTCTTATTTCTGCTCAAAACATAGATTGTGGGTACTCGTTAGAATCGCCACACCGAGGCAATTCTAATGAGTACCCACAATCTATGTTTTGAGCAGAAACATGAAAAATTATTCGAATTTTTATCTGAAAATTTTCATTTTTTGATAGTAAAATTTTCAGTATATTTGAATAGGCTTGTTTACATAATGTATCTGTCAGAACACAGGGCAAATACAGTATAAATTTTCATCTTTATGATTGTTAATTTTCACAGTGGGTAAATGTCAGTTCTGTTCCATTTTAAGACTGGAACATTAAAGATCCTGTAAATAGTTAGCCAAAATATAATGATGTTATTTGATCTAAAAATTATGAAAGCCATAATTATTGCATAGCTTTAGATAAGAATGGGTATCAGGTTAATATTTTTCTTATTTCTCCATGAAAACATATATTGTGGGTACTCATTAGAAGTGCCTCAGTGAGGCACTTCTAATGAGTACCACAATGTTTGTTTTTGTGGAGAAATAAGAAATATGTCAATACTTTTTGACTGGAAAAAAGCACCAAAGCATGTGAGCAAGACCTATGCTATTAACAGAATCTTGACTTTCGAAGCATCTGATTGGCTGAGTGGTTAGTGCACCTGACTGGGTCACAAGGTCATGGGTTTGAATCCTACTGGAGGCTCATGACTATATGATGCTTCATCGCACAGAGCCTTTTCACAATCACCAGTCTGTCGCCACGATATGACTTAACCCTTGTCCTGCTGAATAAATTAAGAAGCCACACCCATTTATAATTTTCAGCCTATCAGATTACTTGATCAAGTTTGTTGATGTAGATTCACATACTTAATGGCAAACAGTGCAGATCCAGATCAGTTGGCTTCTTCAGAAGCCAACTGATCTGGATCTACACTGTTTGCAATGGCAGGGTATATCCAGGTTCAGCAGGACAAGGGTTAAATAATGTTGAAAGGGACATAAAATACCAAATCATCAGGAATCTTTACTTTAGTATTTAGGTGGGAATAGAATTGAACATGTATCAACCATGATTTTCATGTTTCAGTATACAGCACTTATATATTCTTGTCACTATTTAAGGATTTCATTGCCTTCATGATGGGAACAAATGTACTGTCAGAAAGACCCGTAGATATGATACATTGGATTTTATGGAGTTTGGACCTAATGTAAATTTTGACCTGCACAATAAATTCATACTTTCTAATTCTAAACTCGACTCAGCAGGTAAAAAAAAAGATATATAACTGACTCATTCTGTCTTGACTCCAGTATAATTGCATGATCTGTTCTATGTTTGAACTCTAACAAGCAAAAGGCCAGATAAGAAGGGTATCTGGGCCCAGTTGTTCAAAACATGGTTAGCTTAACAAGCTCGTAAGTGGTCAAAATGTTAACTGTTCTAGTAAGTACAATATCTGATTCTCAGGTGTTTTTGCTGAAAAAATGTGAGTAGCTTTTGCAAATGCAAAAGCTACTCACATTTTTCAGCAAAAATATTAACATATATATGCCAATATTTAATGATCAAAGTTTTACGGATATGTTAACTAACAAAATTGTTAGTTTTGAACAACTGGGCCTACATGTAAGTAAATGTTTTTGCTCATTTCTCAACAAAAGCATATGTAGTGGATACACATTAGAAGGGACTTGGTGAGGTGCTTCTAATAAGTACCCACAACATATGTTTTCTTGGAGACATAAGGAAATATATCTCAATTTATTTTGGTTGGAAAATAATTTAGAATCACTCTTGAAATCTTGGTACTAAATTTCTTTTTCAGCTTTTCGATTTTTGATCCTGTTATACTACAAGTGGAATAATCTAAAGCTTTATTGGCTTTCTAATCTTTTTTTAAAGCTACCGTATTTACCCTTAGTATTCGGACACCTCAACTCCTTACCATATATGTTCTAAAATTTGAACCAGTACAATTCACTACCCGATGTTGTGTCTAAAAATTGCTGGATGAGTGGCAAACAGTGTAGACCCAGATGAGATGCCGCGTTCTGCGGCGTCTCATCTGGGTCTAAACTGTTTGCTCAGGCCTGTCTGTCAGAATACATATGGTAAATACGGTAGATTGATAACGCTTTCAGGGGAGGCAACTCCATCTAAATTGATATTGCTTTCCTTCTGACAGTGGGTCTACTATAAAAAGGAAATAAATTGATCCACTTTGGAGCAAATTCTTTCTTTTTACAGTAGACCCTTTTTCAGAAGGGGATTCTACAAAGTGTACAGTCTCCTTAAGTGATGAACAACATGAAAAAAGGGACCTTTGCCATATGGAATAAGTGAATGCCCTGATCAGCCTGTGTATACACCTTCACTCTACTTACAGAATCACTGAGTACCATATTAACAGGGATGGGAAAATTCAGGATTAATCCTGATTTCAAGATTAACAACTTTCATTTTTAGCATGAAATTTCACTTTTACACTTATTCACAAGTCCATCCTTTTGTGTCAAAATTAGCGTATTTCATCATCATCATCACCAGATTTTTGATTAACGTGCAGGTACAGGGGCAACTTCCACATCAGTGAGCCCCCTTCCACGTAGCTGGCTTGCTGCACGCATGGCAGATCTCACACCAGATCTCCAGATATCATGAGGGTCGATAGCCAAGAGCTTCCACCCTGTGCAATCCCTCTCTGTCAGCTGCTGCCATGTCTGTCATCTTGGGCCTCCTAGACCCATACTCTCCATATTTGGATTAATATATGCCTTAATAACTTTAAAAACTGATTATTTGTATAGCTCCAGATAAGAGGGAGTATAGTCATAAAAATATTAATAGTTTTAGACTAAATTTTTAGAATTCAGGATTGATTATTAGTGACTATTCTCACCCCTGATTAAGGATATATCAATGAATGAAGGCTTTGATTATAATAAGGATGAACAGGTTGATCTGAACCTTCACTGTTTACATATGACATAATACCCTTTTCCTGTGTTGCATATCAGATATATCCTTCTGTACCTTTATAGACTACAAATGATTACTTAACCCTAGTTGTGCTGAGCCCTGATATACCCTGCCTTTGCAAACAGTGTAGATCCAGATCAGTTGGCTTCTAAAGAAGCCAACTGATCTGGATCTGCACTGTTTGCCATTCAGTATGTGAATTTATATCAGTAATCTGGATCAAATAATCTGATTGGCTGACAATTGGAAGTGGGCATGGCATCTTAATTTATTCATCATGACAAGGGTTAAATGTCAGTTATTTGGCTCACCCCTTTGCTTCAGTGGAGGGGAATATTCAGTGAGGGAAAGTGTTTTTTTTTTTTTTTTTTCATTATTCCTCATGAACAGATTTGGTCACACTGACTCTGGTTTTTTTTGTGTTTGATTTGCACTATTTCCAAAGGATCCCTGTTTTTGAATATCTTGTGCCAAAAAAAAAAGGACAAAAATTATCCCAAAATATCAGAGCAATGTAATCCAGTAAATGTTTTAACCCTTGTCATGCTGAACCTGGATATATCCTGTCTTTGCAAACAGTGTAGATCCAGATCAGAAGCCAACTGATCTGGATCTGCACTGTTTTTTTTTTTTTTTTTTTTTTTTTTATCGGCCTCGGTGGCTCAGTTGGATGCGCCGTCTGACTGGAGACCAGGAGGTCGCGGGTTCAACCCCCGCCGAGGTCGGCAACATTCTTTTCGTGGAGATTGATCATGAAATATTTGCTACGGTCATTTTCTCCCTTCCGCTGATTCAAGAAGGGCAGTTGTCAGTTTCTGGTGAAAGAATGTGCACAATACTGGTTAACCGCTTAGAGGACTAAGCCTGCCCAGTAAACGTGTGGTTAGGTAAACTGACCATGCTCGACATGACCCGATTGGGTTGACTGGGCCGTAAAACCTCAACACAAACAAATCTGCACTGTTTTCCATTAAGTATGTGAATTTATAGCAACAATCCAGATCAAGAAATCTGATTGGCTGAAAATTAGAAGTGGGTGTGACATCTTAATTTATCCGTCATGACAAGAGTTAACAAATAGCATGCTCTGTAAAAAATGCACACAGTGAGGATTATAATCAGACTGCGTAAATGCATATGCTGATCTGAATCTTTGCTGGAGCCACACGTCCAAAGGTACGTTTGCTGATCTTGTGGCTCGGATATGTTTTTACAGTGAACCCTCGTTACAACGACAGCATTAATTTTGTTCCCAAAGATGTTGCCATTAAAATGAATTTGCTGTTGTAAAGAATCCTTAATGGACAGAATGATATGTAAGAAAGACCTTGTTTTATTCTTATTTCCTCATAGAACATATGTTTTGGATATTTGTTAGAATCACCTCTCTGAGGTGATTCTAACAAATATCCAAAACATATGTTCCTTCAAAGTATTAAATACAATATTCTTGCATAATTTGTGATTAATTGTTATGCATAAGCGACGGTTTTGTGACAGTCAAATTGTCATTACAACGAATTTTGTCATTGCATCGAGTGTCGGTGTAAAGAGGGTTGTCTGTACTTGACTAATTCTTCATTTGTTCTTCTGCATGTTCTTATTCTTCTTTTCTTCCATTATTCTTGCCTGCAGGTCTTCGCTGTCATCTGCAAGATGCATGCACAAGTAGTCCTTGTAAGTCTGGCTCTATTTGTGAGACTTCCCCCGTTAACGGCGATCCTCTCTGTACCTGTGCAACTGGCTGGAAGGGATTAGACTGTTCTGTTGATATTAACGAGTGTCAGGAAGGTAGGTATCTGTGAAATAGGCAGGGTTCATACGTGTCAGGGAAATGCCAGGGAAATTTAAATTTTTCAAGGTCAGGGAATTGTCAGGGAATTCTGTGATGTGTCAGGGAAAAATGATATGTTGCAAAAATGTTCGGAAAATGTCAGGGAATTTTACATTTCAGCCTGATGAAGCTGGGATGTTTGGTCCCGAACCCCCGCCGAGGTCGGCAACATTTTTTCGTGGAGATTGATCATGAAATATTTTCTACGGTCATTCTCTCCCTTCCGCTGATTCAAGAAGGGCAGTTGTCAGTTTCTGGCGAAAGAATGTGCACGATACTGGTTAACCGCTTAGAGGACTAAGCCTGCCCAGTAAACGTGTGGTTAGGTAAACTGACCGAGCTCGACATGACCCCATTGGGTTGACTGGGCCGTAAAACCTCAACACAACACAATGTTTGGTCCCGATGTATCCTTTTTTTGCTAAATTCATAAAATTTTCAGCTTCAGTACTGTCAGGGAAATTGGAATTTGTGTCAGGGAAATGTCAGGGAATTTTGGTCAGTCCTACATGTATGAACCCTGAATTAGGGCTTGACATTTCATGTGAATTGTCTCTTGAAATCAGAGGACTTGCTGAGGAGGAGTATTAGGTAATAAATTCGGCTTAGTTTCTCCATAAGAGGATATGTTGTTGGTTGTGATTAGAAGTGCCTCTGCTAATGATACCCACAACATATGTTTTTATGTAGAAATGAGAAAAATTATCCAAGTATTATTGTCAAATGCACCTTCTTAACATTTCCTCTTTGAAATATCAAGTCCTATTTTCTTGAAAAAAAAAACAACAACAAAAAAACAACATATTTATCATTAGTTGTCTGCAGATTTTGTCATCAGTGTTCTAAGGGTAAAGAATTTTCTGTTATTTTTATGCTGTTGGAAGCTTATTTAAGCCTAAAAGTACCAAACTTTGCAGCAGACGACATTCATTTTTTTTTTCAGAGTAAATAAGATGACATTTGATGTGAATTGTCTGCTAGGCAGACAATTCACATGAAATGTCATCTTATTTACTCTGAAAAATACATAAAAAAATGAAAATCAGAATATCATCTACTGCTGTTGTGATTGGCGCTTTAAAACTAAGAAATAACCATAACATCAGCCAAGGGCTTGTTGTGGGGCTGTACTATTTAGTATAAAAGCAATAGACTAGTCTCTGCTAGTAAGAGGACAAATTTTGAATAAATCATTATATTGTCCATTTAAATTTTAGTATTCTGCAGGCAAAATCAACAGACAAGAAGTAATTTTTTCCCTGAGAAAAATATGGCTTGACAGTTCATGTAAATTACCTCCTGAAGATATAATTTGGATGAAATGTCAAGCCCTATTGTCTTGGGGTAAGAAAATATTGTAAGAAAGCAAGAAAAATAGTGTTATTAAATGCTGTGTGCTGCTGTTTAAATCCAGTAGGTAAAAGGTTAAAAGTGGCTTTAATATTTGTAATAAATACAATGACATGAGACATTTTAGTAAAAAATAAGGAAAAAAAAAATTTCTTAATTGTGCTACTTCTCAACCGATTCATACATTTTGATATTGATGATTCAGATTGTCATTGTTAAACTCTTAGCATGCTGGTAAAAATTTTAGCAGACAAGATTTTGAAATATTTTTCTAATTCTTCCCAGAAAATAGACCTTGGCATTTCATTCAATTTGCATAAAATGTCAAAGTCTGTTTTCTGGGAAAAATTAGAAAAAAAAATCATCAATTTGTTGTCTACTGAATCTGCCCAGAGAATGGTAATGAGAGTGGTAAAGGTTAACATAAAGCAGTTTCTAGGTGTGATTAATAGCTGTTTAATATTAACCGTAAATATCCGGACATCTTAACTCCTTACCGTACATATTCAAAAATCTGCTGGATGAATGGCAAGCAGCATTCTGCAATCAGGGTCTCCACTGTTTGCAAATAGTTTAGCCATTTTCTCTAGGAATGCCTAGTCTCATAGTCAGACATGCCTAAATTTGAAATTGGAGTCTTCCAATATATAGTGTGGGGGAGTCTATTCAGTCTGCAACAGGTTAAGTAGATGATGGCCCCTTCTGATTCATGGTGGAGGAACATCTCATTTAATTAAGGCTTTGTACTGTAGGTAAAATTTTCAGCAGATGACATTTTGAAATATTTTTTCTTATTTGTCCCAGAAAACAGGATTTGACATTTTGTGCACAATTTGCATAAAATGTCAAATCCAGTTCTCTAAGAAAAATGAGAAAAATCTGCTGGATATGTTCATAGAGTGGTAAAGGTTAAGACACCTCAACATTAATAGGGTAAATTCAGGGCCCAGTTGTTCAAAGCCTTGTTAGCTTAATGAGGTCGTTAAGGGTCATTTCGTTAACTGTTTTAGCAGATTCAATATACAATTTTCTGAAATTTTTTGCTGAAAAAATGTGAGTAGCTTTTGCAATGCAAAAGCTACTCACATTTTTTCAGCACAAACTTTCAGCATATTTGCATATTACTTGATGCAAATTTTAACGAATCGTTAACTAACGATGTCGTTAGCTTTGAACAACTGGGCCCAGAATATTAAAGATAAAATTCAACCCTATAAAATTCCATAGATCCACATAAGATGCTTTCAGTGTCAATGTCAGTGGCTTTTTAAGGTAGACGTGCACCAGAGGCAAATACAGGGGCTACACCAAGATGCTTCCAGTGAAGCAAAAATAATGATATTTCTCTAAAAAACGTGTTGTGGGTACTTATTAGAAGTGAGGCACTTCTAATGAGTACCCACAACATACGTTTTCATGGAGAAATAAGAAAAAATATGTATGTGGCTACCGCTCTTCTCTGGAGCTATGGTGTTTTCTTTGTTCATCATAAAATTGTTTCAAGCATGAATTGATAAAAGCCTAATTACAGTTTTAGATATAGCAAAATGTGAGAAAAAAGGGTATAACTACCATTATATTATTCAAAATGTCTTTATGCTATTGTATTTTCTATAAAGCTGCCATCGGATAGCAAACATAGCTCTTGATAAGGCGCTTTTTTCAACCAGAAAGTATCTATATTTTTCTTATTTCTCGACGAAAATATATGTTGTGGATACTCATTAGAAGTGCCTCAGCGATGCGTTTCTAATGAGTACCCACAACAGAAGTTTTTGACAAGTAATAAGAAAACTATTTGCCTGATACCCACTTTTATCTAGACCTATGGCAAATGCTGTGATTTTTTTTTTTTTTTTTATTATTATTATTTCTTTTTTCCATGGATTCAAGTTACGTAACATTTTTTGTGTGTATACCGCACCAAACTACTGGGCCCAGTTGTTCAAAGCATCGTTAGCTTAACAAGCTCGTTAAGGGTCATTTTGTTAACTGTTTTAGCAGATTCAATTTACAATATTCTGATATTTTTTGCTGAAAAAATGTGAGTAGCTTTTGCAGTGCAAAAGCTACTCACATTTTTTCAGCAAAAAATTTCAGCATATTTGTGTATCACTCGATGTAAATTTTAACGAATCATACACTAACAATGTCGTTAGCTTTGAACAACTGGGCCCTGATTATTTTTTTTTTGTTTAATAATAAAACAGCAATGGGTATGCATGTTCATCTTTTGATTATGTGTTAGTTACCAAGTAAAAAAAAATCATATTTTTATAAAAAAAAAAAAAAAAAAAAAATGTGTTGCACATTGAATTGTTGGCATGGGCAGTGAAACCCTATCAAAAACATTGCCTAAACAGAATATGTGATCAAAAAAAAATAAAAAAAAACAACAAAAGACAAAAAAACAAGGCTGAATTATATCAACCAAAACTGATTTATTGGTAAAATCTCTCCCAGTATAATTATAAGATAAATTTAATTTTTTTCTTTTCTGCCCATATTAAGTTACCATACTTACCGTACGTATTCAGGTAACTAAGCAAACAGTGCAGACCCATCTCAGATTGGCACAGCATGTGGCAGCTGATCAGTAGCTGTACATTTTTCCACCCAGTCATTTCTAGACACATTATCTGCTAGTCTGATGGACTTGTTAAACTTTTAGTAAGTATGGTAAGGAATTTAGGGTGTTTGAAAACTTTGGACAAAAACAGTATGTGATAAAATTATGCATTGTTTTCTAACTCTGAATCTGAACACAGTAAAACCTCGATGACTTGATTATGGATGTCTCGTTTACCTTGGATGATTCAAACTTGTTTTTAGTCCCTACGAAATTCTTACGATAGCCCAAGAAAGAAATATTTAGGGAAATTTTCTTATTTTATCACGAAATTGTATGTTGTGCATACTCATTAGAATTGCCTCAATGAGGCAATTCTAATGAGTACACACAACATACATTATTATATAAATGATCAAAAGGACTTCCCTAAATTATCACAATTTGCTTCTTGACGTGGCACCATGTTTACCCCCTCAGTGGCTCAAACTGCACGCCTCGAATAAATTTCCGTGATCCTTAACCCTTGTCCTGCTGAACCCGGATATACCTTGCCTTTGCAAACAGTGTAGATCCAGATCAGTTGGCTTCTGATGAAGCCAACTGATCTGGATCTGCACTGTTTGCCACTAAGTATGTGAATTTATATCAACAACCTTGATCAAATAATCTGATTGGCTGAAAATTAGAAGTGGGTGTGGCTTCTTAATTTATTCAGCAGGACAAGGGTTAAGATGTTTGAGCCATTGAGGTTTTATTGTATTTAGGGTAAATTAAAATATGGTACATGATTTAAAGTTTGGTGCCTTTTGTTTTGTTCCAGTGAATCTTAATGACCTCTGTGAGCAAGGTGGAACATGTGTGAACACTCCCGGTAGCTTCCGCTGCGACTGCCCGCCAGGGATAACTGGTCGACGATGTGAATTGAATATCAATGAGTGTGACCCGAACCCCTGCCAGAATGAGGCTACTTGCTTAGATGGGAAGGGAAGCTTTACTTGTGTCTGTATGCCAGGTAAGAGAACATGCTTTAGTTTGCAACTGTAGTTATCCAAAATCCTGGAGATGTCAAGTTGTTCAGCCAAAACTTTTGGGCATTTTTTTTTTGTTTTATTTCTCCACAAAACATATGTTTAGAAACTCATTTTTAGAAATGCCTCACTGAGGCATTGTAGACACCAAGAATAAGTATGGGACTTGTTCAGATTTTAGGCAAAAGTTCAGGGGAATGGATACACCTTCAGGGGAGCTAACTCTGTCAGAATTGTTTTGTCTTCCTGCTGAAAAGGGATCTATTCTAAGAATTTGCTCCCTTTTGGGAGCAAATTCTTACCTTTTAGAGTAGATCTTTTGAGAATGGGATTGGTGTGCAGGAAGACAAACATGAAGTTGCAAAGATTGTCTCCCTTGAAAATAAAATGGTGAAAACTGTTAGACAGTTCAAATGAAATGTCAAGCCTTATTTTCTAAAAAAAAATGTAACAAAATATCACCAGTTTGTCATTTTGCCCAGAGACAGCAAAAGGTTTAAATTTGGTAGCAATTTGTTTGCCCTTTACTTTTCTGCAGACATCACTTAGCAAACACCAACAACAAAATACACACACAAAAGAAAAAAAAAAAAAACACATTCCAAAATATATTACATTGCCTAACTTTCCACCTGCAGCAGGGTTGAGATTAACTTATGTTGTTTTGGGTCATATGATTTCGTGGGAACCGGTAGCATATGGGTGTATTAACCCTTAGAGCGCCAATCAAAACTGCAGCTGATGACATTAAGAAATGTATTTTTATAATTATATTAGTTTTCAGAGAAAATAAAGCTTGATATTTCATGTGAATCATCTACAAGGCAGATGATTCACATGAAATGTAAGATCTTATTTTCTCTGAAAAATAATGAAGAAAAAGTTTAGTATGTCGTCTGCTACAATTTTGCTTGGCTCTTTAAGGGTTCTGTTAATATTGCGTGTTACTAGGAAGTCATGTGTTCTACCCTGAACATAATGCATTTACATATTAGCCGACAACATATTTGCTAAGCAGACAATTCACATTAAAGGTCAAGCCTTATTTTCTCTGAAAAAAAAAAAAAAAACACCCACAAAAATGTGAAAAATATTTCAGAATGTGAGATGGGCTCTTGAAGGGTAAAGCAATTGTGCCAATTACAACTGCAGCAGAAGACAGTATTTTTGTTGTTGTTTTTTTTCAGAGAAAACAAGTCTTGACATTTTATGTGAATCATATGCTTGGCAGATGATTCACATGAAATGTCAAGACTTGTTTTCTCCGAAAAATAAAAAAAAAAAAAAAAAAAAAAATGAAATAAAAAAATAAATAAATAATGTCTGTTAGAAATTTTGCTTTGTGCTTTAAGGGTGAACTCCTTTGAATTCCTTTATACCCAAAAGGATGTTGTCTTTTAAGCAAGTATTAGCTTTTACCAAAGATAGGAGTCATTTAAGCTAATCAAATAATGTTGATTGGTTGTAACAAAGATAGGGGCACATGGAGCTTCAGGCAGTGACTAAAATGATTCTTATGAACATGTGGAAAATATGTTTTCATGAAATCTCTGTTGTTAGAAATTGTTTCAGTTGTCATGTGCAAATGACAATGGTCTGTGCATAATTCGGAGTCTGTTCAGGGTCTTTCCAGCTAGCAGGCACAGTATTTAAGATTAGGAGATTCTAATACAGAACCTGATCTAGGGCTTTGATGGTGAAGTAAAATTACCATATTTACTCAAAGTGTTCTTAACCCTTGTCATGCTGAATAAATTAAAATGTCACGCCCACTTCTAATTTTCAGCCAATCAGATTATTTGATTCATGTTGTTGATACAAATTCACATACTTAATGACAAACAGCATTGATCCAGATCAGTTGGCTTATTCAGAAGCCAACTGATCTGGATCTACACTGTTTGCAAAGGCAGGGTGTATCTGGGTTCAGCAGGACCAGGGTTAATTTCTCCTTAAACAAGTATGTTGATTGTTACCAGGGTTAATTTCTCCTTAAACAAGTATGTTGATTGTTCTCATTAGAAGCACCTCACTTTCAGGGAAGGTAACTCTGTCCAGATTGTTTTTGTCTCCTTGGGAGCAAATGCTTTCCTTTTTCCTTTTAGAGTTGACACATTTTCAGAAGGGGTTTGACATGTAGGAAAGTAATCAGAAAATCACAAAAATTGTCTCCCTTTTGAAAAATGGCATATCTGCCAAGCATTTCCTGTAATGGACGTAATTCACAGGTAATTTTGTATGGCAAAAATAAGAAAATCTTACTCATCATCTATACTAACTTCTCCTTCAACAGACAAGAGCTAAATTAACACTTACCACATTATGAGAAGATTTAGCAGATGACAAATTGGTGATATTTTCTTATTTTTCCTAGAAAATAGGATCTGACACTTCATGCAAATTGCCTCCTATTCTGTGGAGACAATTTGCATGAGGTGTCAGATCCTTCTTTCAAGGAAAAATAGCCCGCCTTGGTGGCTCAGTTGAATGCTCGTCCCAGTGGTGATCAGGAGGTTGCGGGTTTGACCCCCGCTGCCGGCAACATTCTTTCGTGGAGATTGATTCATGAAATATTTTCTACGGTCATTCTCTCCCTTCCGCTGATTCAAGAAGGGTAGTTGTCAGTTTCTGGCAAAAGAATGTGCACAATACTGGTTAATGGCTTAGAGGACTAAGCCTGCCCAGTAAACGTGTGGTTAGGTAAAGTGACTGTGCTCGAAATGATCCCATTGGGTTGACAGGGCTGTAAAACTTCAGCACAAACAAACAAGGAAAAATAAGAAATTTATTTCAAAAATGTCATCTGCTGAAACTTTTACCCTGTATGCAATGTGTTAATGTGATTTTTTTTTTTCAGTGAAAGACATAGCTTCAGATAAGGCACTTTTTTTTTCAGCTGAAAATTGTTGATATTTTTCTTATTTCTCCTCAAAACCATGTATTGTGGGTACTCATTAGAAGCACCTTGGTGAGGCGCTTCTGATGGGTACCTGCAACACATGTTTTCATGGAGAAATAAGATAAATATTATGTGATTACCCCATCTTATCTGGAGCTATGGAAATTTGTATGACACTTAAAATAAATGCTTTGATGTTGAAGATTAATGAATTGGACATGGGTGGTTAAGTCATCTGTCTCCAGGGATGTGAAAATGAAAATGAAAAGTTTGTCTCGAACACTGTTATCTCAAACATTAATAACTCACACTACTGCTTAAGTCATAGTAAATAAAGGAGAATACTGGCTTAGCTTGGTGTATATTCCTTATATTTCATCCTTTTATCTCAAACTATTGTTATCTGAAAGCAAAAATTGTTGTCTCTTGCAGTTTGAGATAATGAGAGTCGACTGTGTCTTTTAAACATTGAAGGCAGATCAGCCTATACATTCATGCAGTCTGATCAGGGTCTTTGCTGCTATTCAATGTTATAAAAAGGGAAGGTAGACTGTGCAGGCTAAGGACTTTTTATATAGCACAGTTAATTTTTTTTTTTTTTTTTGCCATCCTTAAGGGTATAAAAAACAATTTTATGGATAAATGATGAAATCAAAAAGGCAAGTAAAAATGTAACTGCCCATAGATATTATTACATCTTGATGTAAATGGGTTAAGAGTTAATAAGTAAAAGACTTAAATAAGACATGTATGGCTCAGTCATTGGGTTGTAAACTAGTTTCGCCATCAGCTTACCAATGATTTTACACACCTGGTTTTATCTACAAATTTTCAGCTGCTGCTGAATTCATACCTGAATCCTTGCTATGCTGCAGGCAACAGAAAGCAGACAACACATTACCATTACCTGAAAATAGGGTTTGAAATTTCATATTAAATCTCAGAATATTCACAAGAAGAGTCTGACCCAGTTTTTGGGGAATATCACCGGGGCGTCCAACTGATATTGGCTTACAGTTGGGCAAGGCCTGCTATTGTGGTAGCAGATAAGGGTAGAGGGGGGAATGTTTTTATTTCTTTGGTTTCTTTGCTTTCATTCCTGTTCCTCTTTCTTCCCTGTCTCTCTCTTTCATCTCCTCTGCTATCTCTTCCATGTCTTTTCTCCTTTCTCTGGGAGACGACACAAAATGACCCACAAGGGTTGACGTGTTGTTAAACCCCAACACAATCAATTTTGGGAATATAAATATATTACTCATTTGTCGTCTGCTACTATCAATATCCTAAAGATTAACTCATAAATGTTGTTCAAAATTGTAGCAGATGGTGATCGGAAATTTTGTTTTGATATTTTCAGAAAACAAGGCTTGCCATTTCATGTGAATCATCTGCTAGGCAGATGATTCACATGAAATGACAAGTCGTATTTTCCCGGAAAAATAATTTTGCATGTTGTCTATTGCTGTTGAGACTTACATTTTAAAGTTTACTTGTTTTTTTCTGACATGGTCCCCATGAAGGTATAATATGTTATTGTTAATTGGTTAACCCTTAAAACACTGATCATAACTGAGGCAGATGACATTTGATTATTTTATTGTATTTTTCAGAGAAAATAAGGCTTGACAGATGATTAACATGAAACTCCAAGTCTTATTTTCTCTGAAAAATAGTTTGAAAAAAAAAAAAAAAAAAAAATTGGAATGCTGTCTGCTACAAGTTTGTTTTGCACATTAAGATTGAAATTAATGGGTTTCTTACATTTTCTAGAATAATTATCAAGTTATAATTCAGCTAAAGTTTAAAATGAATTAGATTGGTGTTGAGATAGGTAACTCAGTCGTTAAACAGTTAAACCACAGATGCTGTAACTCCGTATGCTAAACCACAGAAGTATTTCAGTTTTCACCTGCCTGCTTCTCTTCCAAGATTATGTGGTAGTAGGGTGGTGTTAAGGAGAGGTCCCACTTGCAGAGTATTGGGGCAGAGGGGATGTTAGTATTCTTTTGTTTCTGCACTGTCATTTCACTCTTTCCTCTTCAATTCTGTTCTATACTTAGTATGCAAAGCCACAAATGCACTCCAATTTTCACCTGCCCACTTGCCCTCCAAGATTGTTTATGGGTGCCTGCATATGCAGGTGTGTGTGCTCAAAGGCACCATTTCATTTGACACGGCAAAATTTATTTTACCCCAGCAACGCATATTTCATGTTAACCCTTAATGTTTACCACTCTGGGCAAATTCAACAGACGACAAATTGATGATATTTTTCTCATTTTTCGCAAGAAATAGGCTTTGACATTTCATGCAGATTGTCTCCAAAGGAAGGGGACAATCTGCATGAAATGCCAAAGCCTATTTTCTGGAAAAAAAAAAGAAAGAAAATATTTCAAAATGTTGTCTGCTGAATTTTTTTACCCAGAGTGCTAAGCATTAATGCAGTGATAGTGAACATATAACATATAAAGATATTTTTTAAAATATAAAGAGAACATACAAAGGATATTTTTCTTTTATTTTTTTTTCAGTAAAAAGGGTATAAAATTTCAGGTGCAATGTTAAAGCCCTATTGTTTTTAGAAAAAATAATATATCTTAAAGATGTTGTCTGTTGATATTTTAATTTAATAATGGTTAATGCGTAAATTTCAACAGTTCGTCAGACTATTTGATAACATCTGTGAAGGAGACAATTGTGACATGGCATTGTCCCCAGCAGGTCACATGACGCCCTCTGATCTTTGCTGTAATTGGATAATTGAATTAAGGCAGGAGTGTGAACTGCAAGTTTAGGTCACTGAGGTGTCAGATGAAATTTTGTAATAGGGCTGATGTGAATTATTAAATATTATAGAGTTGATTAGTATTTCAACTATCTGTGTTCCTGTCCTAAAATTTCAAACACTTTTTTCTGTCCCCACACCTAAGGGGAGAGGGACATATTATTTTTGGTGTGGAGAATATCCTGTTGGCGTCAGCATTGGTGTTGGAGTCGGCGTCACACTTTCTTGTCTGCACAATATCTTGTGAACCAAATTTTCATGGATATATAATTGGGATGTAACAAAGAACTGATGAGGGTGGTGGGGGGGATGGGGGATGGGGAGGTGGGGACATCTGTTTTCTCTGAAAACACTTGTTACTAGTTGGTCTAAATTTAGTTGTTTTTTTTTTTATGCACTTGTTTCTTAAAATACTGAGTGGAATGGCAAACAGTGTAGTCACTGAGGAACAGTCTGGGCCCAGTTGTTCAAAGCATCGTTAGCTTAACGAGCTCGTTAAGGGTCATTTCGTTAACTGTTTTAGCAGATTCAATATACAATATTCTGATATTTTTTGCTGAAAAAATGTGAGTAGCTTTTGCACTGCAAAAGCTACTCACATTTTTTCAGCAAAAAATATCAGAATATTTGCGTATCACTTGATTAAAATTTTAACGAATCGTTAACTAACGACATGGTTAGTTTTGAACAACTGGGCCCTGATCTCTATCTGCCATCTTTGCATATGCCATTTTTTCAGCAATTTTGGTGTACAAAGTTTTGGGACACTTACCATATATAGATTTTGTCACAATAAAAGGTTGTTTTTTGTAGTAAAGCCTGTGAACAGATAAGACTGCTTTTGACCAAACATTGTTAACCCTGGTCCTGCTGAACCTGGATATGCCCTGCCTTTGCAAACAGTGTAGATCCAGATCAGTTGTCTTCTGAAGAAGCCAGCTGATCTGGATCTGCACTGTTTGTCATTTAGTATGTGAATTTGTATCAGCAGCCTGGATCAAGTAATCTGATTGGCTGATAATTAGAAATGGGTGTGACATCTTACATGTTTCATCATAGCTCCAGCTAAGGTGCTTTTTTGAACCAAAAAGTACTGATATTTTTCTTATTTCTTTACAAAAAACATATCTTGGGTGTACTCATTAGAAGCATCTCTCTGAGGCACTTCTAAAGAGTACCCACAATGCATGTTTTTGTGGGGAGATGAGAAAAATATTTCCTGATACTCCCTGCTATCTGGAGCTGTGGATTTCATAGTTTTGGATAAAACGACTTTTAACAATAAATAAATAAAGATAAATAAAATAAAATAAATAATTCAATAAAATAAATAAAATCAATGACATAAAATAAATATATGAATAAAATGTCACCCGTAAGAATTTTAAAGGATTAAAGGAAGATTTTAAGGGCTAACTGAACTGTTTAATTTGTGTAATTGCAGGTTATCATGGGTTACATTGTGAGTTTGAAATTGATGAGTGTAGCAGCAACCCCTGTCTTAACAATGGAATCTGCCATGATTTGGACAACCGTTACAAATGTACATGTCAGCCAGGTAGGTCCACCTCAACACAAACAAACAAGGTCTGTCCCATAACCTTGTTGGTCATTGGGCATTGACTGGCTCGACATGACCTTCACAGTGTTGACTGCATCATGAAATAAAACCAGTTCAAACAAAGAGTATTTAATGATAGTTCTTGAATATATCTTCTTACTTCTCCGTTTGAACATACGTTGTGGGGTACTCATTACAAATGCCTCAGTGTCTCAGCTTTAGGCTTATGTGACATTATTTGAAAATCGCAAAATAGCATAGCATCCAATAAAACTACAGTCTTAAGGCTTAGCACTCTGGGTAAAATTTTCAGCAGATGACATTTTGAAATATTTTTGTTATTTTTCCCAGAAAACAGGATATGACATTTCATGCAAATTGTCTCCTAAGGAGACAATTTGCATGAAATGTCTGATCCTGTTTTCTGGGAAAAATAAGAAAAATATCATCAATTTGTCGTCTGCTGAAAATGCCCTGAGAGTGATGAAGGTTAAAAAGATCCCTAAAACACTATGGCCATTTTCTAACTATTGCAAGAGACATTTGAAGAAAAAATATGTAATCATAATAGCAACCAACCAACGAGTTGTTGCCGCGAAGCGGCACCAACGAGAGTTGGTTGCTTTATAGTAGTATTCTGTTCTATTCAAAAATTGCTATACTAAGGCTGATTTTTTTGTGTAACCGGAAATTGTGAATATGAACTTTTAAATACGTCACTTCCGTTTTCAGCGTTTGTTTACAATCACGACAGCAACTGTTAAACCTAACAGATATCACGTTTCCATGCTAAAAACAAATAAAAATCAGGCATAGGCGAGATTTTAAGGTAAGAATAAAACACACAATAGTTTTGTCAGTATTTACGGTGGTATTCCAGAAGAACGTATACATTGCGCGCGCGCAACGTGACATCCGGTTGAAACGAAAGTAGAAAAAGCTCCACTGATATCTGAGTATTATTGCGTATCGAGAGTGAAAATAATAGGCTTTCCAAACAGTTCTTAACGGTAATTTGAGGGGGATTTGGGTTTTACGACCCTTTCAAGAATATTTCACTTAAATCGAGCTGATCGTTCATCAAAAGTGGGCGAAAACCGGAGAACCTGCAGAAAAAAAAAAAAAAGCTGACCATCCATAATCAGAATTTGGCTTTCCCACATATGACCCAAGGGAGGCTAGAACCGCAGCGGTGAGAAACCTAATGGATTAAGTCGGTTCTCTTATCCGCTAGGCTACGGGGACCCGCAGGGGGGAGGGTGGTTGGGGGGCATTCCAGCTGTCAGATTTAACATTCTCTCAGTAGACCTTGATCTTATTCAATTCAAGTACTTTTTCTGGCAAAAGAATGTACACAATACTGGTTAACCGCTTAGAGGACTAAGCCTGCCCAGTAAATGTGTGGTTAGGTAAACTGACCGTGCTTGATATGACCCCATTGGGTTGACTGGGCCGTAAAACCTCAACACAAACAAACGAAGTACTTTTAACTAACACACAGATTTATTTTTTTTTTTTTAAACAATAATCACTTAACATGACTTTCCACAATAATGTTTCAGGGCATACTTATAAATATGTTGATACTCTAGCATAAACTCCAGACCTTCCATACCTTACATCATTGACTAATTCACTGAATGATACTCCAAATATTTAGCATTTTGTGACAAATTTTGTTTTTTATGCATAAAATTGTAAGTGAAACCTGATTTTCTTCAAAATCAGCTGTAATGTTAGTCATTTCTTATTAATTTTAATGTGGCATAAATTTAAGAAAGGTTTGTTTTCATATTATTCTAAGAAGGTAAACGGAATTATGAGAACATGCCATAGGTCTGGGTTTACTCTGTCGCTGACCAATATTCCGGTATACTCTCCATGTGACAGACCACTATACTCAAGGTTACTGACTGATACGCCAGCAGGGATCAATTTTAGCACTTGCTAACTTGCTAAATGCTGGTTAATTTGATCAAAAAGCAAGCTGCAATTTCCATCACTTGCTAACTTTAGCAAGTTGGAAAATTTTTCTTTAATTGGCTGAACCTGAGGCATTGTTGCAGAAGTTTTGCAATTTCTTTTCCAAATGCAATAACAATATTTTTCTTACTTTTCCCGTAAAGCAGGTTTTGACATTACATGCAAACTATCTAACCTGTGTTCTGGGAAAATAAGAAAAATATTTTAAAATGTCTGCTGTAATTTTACCCAGAGTGCTAAGATTTAAAGCCACATTTAACAGTATATACAAGTGTGAAAAAGCAAGTTGGGACAAAGAAATATCATTTGATTTCTGTTTCTGTTACATTACAGTATTTACCCATAGTATTCAGACACCTCAACTCCTTACCATACTTAACTAAAATTTGAACAAGTACAACTTACTACCCAATGTTGTATGGCTGTAACGATACAGTTAGCTCATGATACGATATGTATAGCGATACTTGCCTATTGATTCGATACATATCACGATACTACTTTCATGCATAAGTCAGAGGTTGAAAATTTTGATACTCTTGGAAAACGGGTTCAAAACCATCTCAGAGGTTCATTATTGTGTAAAAATGCCTGTGTAAGATGACCCATTTTGTGATATAAGTGATCAGTGTATTTCAGTAACAGTTGAGATCTTTGTAATTTGTTATAAAAATGGTCTTGAAATATGTTAAAGCTGCTATTTTCTTTGGAAATTGTACTTTTGGGCATATCGTCAGGTATTGCGATACTAGCCCCACGATACAATACTCGTATCGTGAGAAAAAGTATCGTGATACGATACAATTTTAATGAATCTTTACGCCTCTACAATGTTGTATCTAATAATAGCTGAATGAGTGGCAAACAGTGTATACCCTGATGAGACACCACATTTTCATCTGGGTCTACACTGTTTGCTCAGGCCTGTCAGGCAAGGTAAAGTGCAGTAAAGTATAACATATGGTAAGAGTCATGCTGAGACGACAGGTAAAATTATGACCAAATCTTCAGTGATTACTAATCGATTTTCAATCACAATGGCAGGACTGATTATCATGTTAATCATCTTTTCAACTCTGATTTGCCAGCCCTATGCACAGCACATAAATTATAACAAATTATGTGCAAAGCATTCCAGAATATGTGCACAGCACATACTAGAATATATTGCTCAACACATACCAAAGTATGTGCATAGTACATAACTTATGCAAATAGTACCATATGTGAGAGGTCAGTATAGGTCTGCCGGCGTTAGCATTGCAGTACAGTTGATCGTTATCTGGACCTTGCTTATCTCGAATAATCGCTTATCTCGAAGTGAAAATCTTGTCCCTGGCTAAACATGAAAATCTTACAACAGGTTAAAAAAATATTGTTGAAAAGAGGAGAAATTGATCCACAATTTCTACAATATTTTCAATATATCTCTAAACTAAAAAGTCCAGTTACATATAAATTTGCTAAATGTGGTTGTTGGAATTATGTTTTCCTCACTTTTGCAAATCTGATATGTCGAGCTACGGATATGGGCCTTTATCAGGTAAATGGAAAAAATAACCTCCGTCACTTTTTTTTTCCCAAAAGTACAAATCTGACAGAAAATAATGGACATTTAATGCATATTGATTAAGTTCCTATGATAGACAGATATTAAAAAAAATATCAAATTAAAACTGTTTGTCAGTATTACAAGATTTTATTTTTGATCAACAAAGTCATTATTTGTCCCCACCCTAATAACGATGCCTTGAGTATGACATGTCAAAACAAACAAAATTGGCATCCTCTTGAACTTCTACATAACGGTTTTATAATATTTTAATACCAAAATGATTTTCTGGATTGCTTTGTGTTTATTTGACGTTTTTACGCAATTTATCAAATAAAAAATCCGTTACACAAAGACCCGTTTTGCCGGTTATGCTGTCGGTCAAAATAACGAATTTTTTATTTGATCTGAGACAGGGAACTCGTCTCAAAACTGGACAGATTCATTATATCCATTTCAAGAGCAGTTGTTATACTGTTAGTTTATAATTTTTACTTGATGAAAGATCATTCGTTCTTGAAAAAAAGAACGAATTTTTACAACAACGGTATCTGTCGGTCAACTTCATAACATCCGATCATATCGTCATACCGCGTAATGTGGAAGAATGCTCGGGTGATTTTCACGCTGGACTAAGTTGTATTAACACCGTCTAGTGATCTACGTCATCAATTTTTGTGAGACCGCTTCAATATGAACGATAGCAAGAAAAATAATTTGTCGGTCAAATATTTTTTACGTTGTAACGTCCGTCACATAACAACCAGTGGACGAAATATTAAGTTCTGGTTGTTACTTGATGTTCAATGGTTTCTAGTGTGTATTTTTTTAATAATATTACTCAACAAAGGCTGAAATTTTGTTTAGAGATGGCAAACTTTCGACGAGCACAAACGGCTGTTACATTTGACAGAATCTGTCTGATGCAGCGTTTTGTTTGACACGATTGTATTACCCCGGAATGTCAGAGGTAACTGCCGAACAGATAGCAGTTGGTTCTAGCAATAAAATATCAATACAGTTTATGATAATTCTCCCAGTTTGTGATTTTTAAAGTTAGTTGTTTGGTTTAAATCAAATTAATTGGTATCTCTCTGAATCATTCTCTACTTATAAAATTTTCGCATGCCCGTAACATTTTGACAGCTTTTTCAGTGACTGGAAGTAACAATTGACATGAAAAAGTTGTCCATAGTAATGTCCGATCAAAGTTTGTTTTCATCAACAGCACAAGTTCTCATGAGCTAATATCCATCATAATTGAAAAATTATCAGGATTTTGTTTTTGAAGTTTTTTCTTTGGAGCAAAATCAAGTTCAACTGTGCAATGTAAGAGTATTCCGTTACATTTTGACATAACTATTTTTTTTTTTATGTTAAATTTGACAAACATTCTCAAAACACCTGGGTCAATAGTAACTGCTGATAAGGTTTTCCTTTGGCTGGTAAGCACGCGGCTCTGCGATTGTTCAGGGCCTACTTCAGTGCTAGGATGTGATCAACCTTCAGGCTAAACCTGAGCCCCTTGGCTTGGTCCTGTCGCTTATAGGCCACCAGCTTCCTCTGGATGACTTTGCGGAGCTGCTGCTCGGTGAGTGTGCGTGCACCCTCAGAGAGGGGGGTGGGGGGGATACTACCCGCTCGAGCTGGCTGAGATACTCCACCCATGAGACTGCATGAGACCCTGACTCGAGTGAACGGTGAGGGCATAGCCAAGAGCCCAGTCCTGGCCCCACTTGCCGTCGAGGACCTCGCGGGCATATTTCAAGGGCACATCAAGCTCTTGCTGGTCTCGCCTGCCATCCAGCAAGGGCCCAGCGATGGTGACCATGATGTTTTGCCATCGAGTATCCGGGAAATACTCCTCATGGCGCTCGAACAGCAGCCTCTGGGCCCTGTCGCGAACCTTCTGCCTTGAGGTCTGAGATCACATGGCTTCCAGGCCTCCAAGAAGAGTTCCCAACCGAGGCAACCAGGAAGCACCTTTCGCACCTCTCGGCACTGGACCCTGTCGAGCTGAAGAGGATTCGCTTCTTGAGGGCTTTTGGCTCTGTGGTCTACCTCGACCCCTTCTTAATAGGCGGCATGCCCGCGGAGCCAGTCGTGTGGCATTTCTCCGGTGATTGGGGGCGGCTGCCCTGATTGCCACAGCAGATGTCCTGGACGCCCCGTCCCTCGAGCCAGTCGAGGAAGGTTTACAGAGTGGGGCAGGGCACTGTGCAGACCTCGTCCCAGATGATCACACGGGGAACGAATTTCTGTCCCATCCTTTCAGGCGTCCAGTCCGTTTGGCCGCTCCATCGGAAGAAGCTGTGATAGGTCTGGGCCTGGACGCCCCCTGGCCCGCATTTCTTTTTGGCTCTGTGGTCTACCTCGACCACTTCGTAATAGTCAGCATGCCTGCAGAGCCAGTCGTGTGGCATTTCTCCGGCGATGAGGGGCGGCTGCCCCTGATTGCCACAGCAGATGCCCTGGACTCCCCGTCCCTCGAGCCAGTCGAGGAAGGTTTGCAGAGTGGGGCAGGGCACTGTGCAGACCTCGTCTCAGATGATCTCACGGGGAACAAATTTCTGTCCCATCTTTTCAGGCGTCCAGTCCGTTTGGCCGCTCCAGCGGAAGAAGCTGTGATAGGTCTGGGCCTGGACGCCCCTGGCCCGCATTTCTTTGACCAGGCGATGGGTCGGGGTGAAGACGAGGGGGGCTTCTGGTATGGAAGAGCTCGATCGCTCACATGGTTTTGCCGCTGCCCCCTCGACGCTAGATCCCTGATAGGGTAGAGGCCGTAGAAAACTGCGGTGAATGGGTAGGCGTTCTGATAGAACACACTGTCGATTCCAATCAATACCCCAGGGCTTGTCTTCCGAGCGACCTCGAGCCCCCCCCCCCCCCCCCCCCCCCCCCCCCCCCCCCCGGCCCTTCTTTCGCTCAGCCCGGACTGGATCAAACTTGTCTTTAAGGACCCAATCATCTTTAGCTTTCTCCTGGAGAAACTTGATTCACAGGAGAAACCGTGCCCCCCTGGGAGAGCCGCCAGAAGTTGTGTAACCCTAACGTCGGGCATCCAGTGCCAGCCTGTCAACTCTGGCATGCATGCCGTCGCGATCTCGACATCACCAATGTCCAGAGGGTCTTCTCATTCAACCCTCCATGTAGAGAAGACAGGGGCGGCGCCATCGATCTAGAATTTGTCTTTGGCGTCGTTAAGTATCTCGACCCAAGGCTCGTAAGCCGGGAGTCTTACTGGGTTGGGGACACGAACAGGTCGGTAAATGGCCACTGTGGTCTGGAATGGGCACATCGAGGATGGGCCTTTGCGAGTATTTCTTCGATAAGGTCATCAATTGTAGCCATGGCGCCAGATGGGTATATACCTTGTATCACCTTCCTCTAAATGGAAATCTTGATGGCGGCCAGACGCGCAAATTCCTTTCGCATCGCTCTTGTTGCACAACGCCACTCACTCCTATACCCGCACTGACAACAGAGCTGTTGCTTGTTAGTATCCCCTACCCCACAACCCCTGCAGGGCTGAGTGCGTGAGCCTTTACAAAGTCTCACCAGATGAACTTTACAAAAGTCCGTAAGACAGCTTTTACCACAGAGCTCCGTTGAGCTCACGGTCAGCCATTTGCATGTGTTGTGTCCCTTGGGCATGTCGCTTGTAGTGGTATATCAGCAGTCATCCACTTCTTTAATAGATGAGCCCAAAGGCCGGCGAGGGTAGGGGCCGTCCCCAGGGGCTCTCACTATGCTCACTTGGGGGCCGCGGGGGGCATGGGCCTCAGGAAGAGCCGATGCGCGGCCGCACGCCCGAGGAGGTCGTCTTGACGTACATACAGAATTGTTTGTCTACGTGGGAGCATCTCGACGTTGATACAAATTGTTGTCTATGCGGGAGCCCCTTTGGGCCCCCAAAAAATAAAGTCCATTCCCCCCCTGCTGCTTTAATTCTATACATTTCCACTTTATCTTTTCAGCTGATGCAAACTTTTAAAAGAAGTGGACACCAAAGTTCCGGAAGTCTGATTTTTTGTTTTGTTCTGTGAAGTGGCGGGAAAGAAATAAATACATTTATTAAATGTTTCATCTTGCCTTCTTTATTACTGAAAAGCAAGTCATACCAGACAACTCTGATAGTCTGTTCTTAAAATCATAAAGTCTATAATACTTTTAAAACTTACTTTGAATTCTTACTTAATATTTTCAATTAGAACTATACAGTTGTTCTGGTATGTTTTGGCCCAGTATCACAGTATGTTTTGCCCCAGTATCAGAGTTTGTTAATTTATCATCTTCTGGTTTTACTTGATGTGATAAGTATGCCAATAACATTATTGATTTGAACAGTAGAAATTTGCTGCAATGATTAAGTTTCTAGCGTCTAAAGTTTACATTATGTCCAACATTTCACTTGTTCCAGCTTTTTTTTTTTTTTTTTTTTTCTGCTTTTTAACTTTGACTGGAGTGTAAGAGTGGTATTAGTACTTAATAGTTTGCATCTCAGATCAGATGCGGAGTCCATCAGTCTCTCAAAATTTGATGAAAGACAAGATAAGTAGATATAAATGGAATATCAAGTCATGTTTAACATCCGTCACTTTTCTTTATTAGTCAATCGGTCAAGTGTAACGTCCAAACACATTTACATCAATAATAGTATAAATTGCATAATGTATTACAATTATTACACACTATCAGGCAGTCAAGCTCGAATAGTATAAACCAGACTTTTACCAGAGTGATAATTAATGCCCTTTCCACAAAGCTGACTTGACGCAAATGTAAAATGCGTTGGAAAAAGAAGTAACGTCCGTCACTTTAAAACAACTCACAAAAAGGAGAAACAGAAATCCCTCTTTTCCCAAATATTTGTTTAAAAGATATACTACACTTTTAACTCTTTAATGAAAAATTTATTTATATAAATAACAAAACATACTATGTCATATATTCACATATACATTGACCAGGTAACATCCATCACATTTACTAGGTCATAAATTATTGTTCATATTTTTTAAAGAAAATCATAAACTATCTTTTTTCTGCCAATTTTTGAAACTTTAATTATCATTTTATCAGTATAATACAAAAAAATGGCTCAAATTAGATTTTTAATAATTCAGTGTGATGGAGGTTATTTTTTCCATTTACCTGAAATAGACCCATATCTCAAAGTATTTCAAAGAGTCCCTTGGAATTCGAGATAACTAGAGTCAACTGTACATGTAATTAACAACATAGTTTAAGTATCTTAATATGTTAAGCAAAATTTAGCTTCAAGCCACCATGTTTATTATGTTAAATGGATTCAACTGACATAAGGTGACATTTAATTTATGTGTGGTGATATTTTTCAGGAATTCTATTCGGCCTACAGCGAGCCACTGAAGACCTTCAAGACACTGGAACTGAAAGGGGATATGCCAGAAAAGACCATCACATAGATCATTGATGACATGCTCAGTTTTGTTCAGGAATGGTAAGCAGAAATATCTTATTTGTAAATCCCTTTTCACTTTATGATTTTATAAAATGAACCATGCATCACTTTTTAGACCCCGCCACACGATAATGGCGGGGTTTTATGGTTTCACGTTGGACATCAGTGTGTCTCTCTGCGCACCCACAAATGGGTAGTTAGATGGCTAAGAATTATGGACAATTGCAATGTATTTCAATGGGATTTATTCCGTCGGCCACATAAAATCTGTCTTTTATGTGGCTTTTTTACTGTTAGGTGGCCATTTTTTAGCCATATAAGTATGCTAAAATAGTGATGGTAGCCACATAACTATCCATCTGTTAGAACATCCGTCTGTCACATGTCCGTCCGTCCATATTTAGTGTCCAGATGATTTCTTGAATAAACATCAGTGGATTTTCACAAAACTTGGTATGTGTATTGATATTGTAGAGCTCTGGTTTGGGATTGCTAATGCGCAAATTTCATCAAACTTCGACAGAGTTATCTGCCCGAGACACGCCCATATTTTCGTTTCCTGACAATAACATGTAAATGTCAGGGGATTTAACAAACTTGGTTCATGTATTGATATTAAGGAGCCCTGGTTTGGGATTGCTAATTGGCAAATTTTGTCAGTGTTTGACAGTTATCTGCCCGTAGCACTATTATGGTGGGGTATTATAGTTTAACATTATTCATATAATAGTGAAAAACCTGAAGCTTTGCTGTTTTATCCCTATAGGTGAATGGATACATCCAAAAGACATCACCCTGCCATTGAAGTGTTTCCTCCCCTTTCAATGGGGGATTACTCTTAAAGGAAAGAAATTGCTTTTACCCACTGGAGCAATTTTTTTTTCCTTTAACAGTACACCCCTTCTTTGAAAGGTTTCACCCTATATGAACAACAGACTAATAAGAAAAACATATCCTTTTTAATTGCAGGTTTTCCATCTTCAAAGTGGAGCCCCAGAGGTGTTTTTTCTGCTTTCCAGTACCAGCTGTTAGTCAGTGATAAAACCAGCCTCTCTAGATATGGGAATTGGATTTGTGCACTCTGCACCAACATCTAAAAGACATTTTACATGCGGACCAGGATGAGTTAATCCAACAGCAGTATAATTATTACTGTATTGATAAAATGAACAGAATTACAAATAATGAGCAGAACTGTCTTTGTGCATGTTAATGAACTTGGCTACTACTGGACCGGACCTGATGAGTTCAGTCCAAATACAGGGTGCCCACTGGTCAGGGAAATCTTACTTTTTCTTCCAAGGTCAGGGAAAAGTCAAGGAATTTTGCGAAATGATGAGGGAAATTTTAAATAGTAAGAAAGTCAGGGAAATTCCTAATTTTGGCCCAAACTTGTTAGGCTGTGGCAGGTATTTTATCCATTTTGAGTGACTGAAAATCTTGTTTTTTGTTGTTTTTTTTTCACTCACTCCACATTGCTACAAATTAATGCTCATTCTAGAAAATGAATGCCCAAAATTTTGACAATATTTTATTTTATTTTTTACTGAACAATTAGGGCAGTATATTTATATATGTGTTAAAATAGAATGAATCATTTATTTTCTGCAAGATGAGAAAAAGCCCATTAAATTTTCAGCATTTTGGTCAGGGAAAAATAGAATTGAGTCAGGGAAAAGTCAGTGAAATGTCGGGGAATTTTGATTCTGACTGAAGGTGGCCACTCTGAAAGAGCTCAATAAGCCATTGGCTTAACTCTGATGCAGGGTTTCAACATATTAATGGACCTACTTCAAAGACATTGTAGATGAACTACCATTGTAAAAACTATATTCACTGAAGTGAGACTGCTAACTTATGACATTCTTTTGTCAAATGAAAGAACTGTTTATATGAAATCTTTTCATTGCAGAAAGTGTCATTGTTACATGTAATAACTAGGTGTTGAAATTTGCACTTGTCAGCTCATATTTATGAGTATATGTTCTTTAAGGGCAAGTGAAAAAAAATCAAATGGCTTGCCCAACAGGACAGGTATGTTTTTTCGCAGTAAGGGTAAATAGTGAAAAATTTGGATTACCTAGCATAATTACAAAGTTCTAAAAGTCACTCCAAAATGTCACAAAAAGATGTCAAAATCTGCTGACAAGTTAATCTTTCAATTCTGGAAGGTGTCTGTAAGAGTTTACTATTCCGCAGCAAAACAGCAACAGTAAACCCCGCTTCTATACGTGAACTAAATTCCATGACTTTATGGACAGGTTTGTTTTTAGTACCAAATATAAGACTAAGGATGAGTACAGCTAAAGGGCAAGTAACAATTTGAGGCCACTTGCCCAACAGGAGGAGTTAGTTCAAGAAAAAATTTTGAGCCCTGAATAAAATAACACGAGATAGTCCAGTGATGAAACTTTGTAGAACTGCAGCTTTTTTTTTTTGTTTTTTTGTTTTTGTTTTTTAGCTCACCTGAGGCTCATGGGGAGCTTATAGGGTGGTAGTCCATTCTTCATCCATCAGTCATCCGTCAGTACCTTTAATCAGTTATATCTGCAGTCTGCAGGCCGATCTAAATCATTTCTCATCTATAGCATGCCTTTGGTGGAGCTTCACTTTTCATGGTAACCCAATGAAACCTTGGATGCTATAGCAACCAAAAAGTCCCATACACATATTGTGGTGAAAATGTTGTCCAAGCAGCGTGCAACAGTGACTTTGTTTTATGATCAGATCTATATCAAACTTGCTATTAATGAAGCTGGACATAAATCTTCCACAAGTTTTCAACCACTTGCATGAGTTACCTGCTCTTTCAGACTCCCAGAGATGTAATATGGCAAAAATATGGTCTGGCTGATAGAGACTTCATTAAACTACATGTATCTCAAAAACTATTGAAGCTAGAGCTTTGAAACTTGATGAATAGACGTGTAGTGATGAGTAGACGATCTGATTAACTTTTGAAATAATTTATAAAAAATTACTTCATGAGTTATGGTCCTTTGTAATTTTGGACATTTTTACCTTGTCAGCAGAATATTTAAAAAATTGTTGGAGCTAGAGCAATGAAACTTATTAAATTGATTGATAATGATGAGTAGATAACCTGATTCTTTTGAATAAATTCTAAAAATATTTCATGAGTGATGGCCCTTTGTAACTTTGGGCATTTTTTCCTTGCCAGCAAAATATCTCTCAAACTTTTTCCCTTGCCAGCAAAAGATCTCAAAAACTATTGAAGCTAGCGCCTCATAACTTGATGAATAGATTCGTAGTGATTAGAAGTTGACCTAAATAACTTTTAAAAACGTTTAAGGAATTATGACCCTGTGTAGATTGGGCCATTTTTACCTTGTATTATCTTTAGAGGCAAGCATATGGTTGGGAGGCATAGTGTCTTTTTTTAAACACAATTTCTAGTTATCAAATTGTTCATCAGACGGGCAGGTAATGAGGACGGTCATAAAACCTTGGATGAGTTTGAGTTTGTCTAGTGGATTCGCACCAAGATTGTTCAATTTATAAGCCTAGGGGTTGTTTGTTTAGAATCGTCATGTGTCTTTTTAAAATAAAATTTATAGAAAAACCTTGAACAGCCTAGTTTTGTGAAACTTCGAAATTAAGTATGTAAATCTGTTAAGCTCAGGTGAACACTACAGACCATTATTGTTCTCGTTTTTTTTTTTTTTTTTTGTTTCATAGAATAACAATGGATGGAAGCACTGTTCTGTTGATAATTCTTGTAAGAATCACCATTGAACAGTTTCATTTCTTTATTTGTATCAGGTTTCATCACTGAGTTATTACTGTGTGTTAAAAGGCACTAACTGCAATGAAAAGACTTCTATAAACGGTTCTTTCATATGACAAAAGAATTATACATGTGTCATGTCTTATTATCTTATACTTGGCACCATCAGTAGTCTTGTCCTATAATCTTTTATGGAATAAAAAAAACGAAAAAAAAAAATATTTGTTCACTTTCTCTTGCTAAAATAATCTGTAGAAAAGAGAAGCATTTTATGATAATAATTCTGGAGTTTATTTAATTCTTAACTGTTGAAATTCTTATTTACAAAGAATTAGTTTATTCTCTTATAGATTACTTCTGTTATAAATGAGATACAGTAACCTTGCATGTGAATCCAGGAACTGTCAGTAACTGCTTCCCTTATCTACAGATGAGTTTTATTTCAATGCAGCATAATGCTATCACTTAAGAACTGTCTGTATTCGCAGAATGACAGATTGGTTTGTACATATTGCCATAATTGGTGACTAGTTTAAAATTCATTTGGACAAGTGTTTTTTATAGGTCATTTCATTGTTTTTTTATGGTGGCTCGTTTGGGTTAAAACCAATTTAATACAGATATCTATATTTAAAATGCAGATATCTGCATTTAAATAAAGGTATCTGCATTTAAATGCAGCTACCTACATTAAATGCACATATCTGTATTTCAAATACAGAGTATTTATACGTATTTGAAATGCAGATATCTCTTTTTGGTTCTTTAATGGACATGTCTGAATTTGAATCATAGATATCTGCATTTTAATTACAGATGTCTGCGTTTCAAATGCAGATATTTCTATTTAAGTAAGATATAAGTACATTTTAGAAACTCGGGTAACTGTTTTTGAAATACAAATATCTTTATTTGAAATACAACTATCTCTAATTGAAATACGGATATCTATGATTATTATTCAAATAAAATATATCTGCCGTTCAAATAGAGATGCCTGTATTTCTAATATAGATATCTGTATTTCAAATACAGAAATCTTTATTTATAGAAACTACAGATAATTGTTATTTTAAATGGAAAGTTCTCTTAAGAGCCTGATTATTTTCAACTTTTATTTTCAACATAATTAATAGTCCCTTGCAGCTTACTAAGCTTCCCTTAAACTCGGACAACAGCAGGTAGCTCAGTGGTGTGTCCAGTAGCCTCAAGTGCTGGAGGTACGTTCAATCTCGGCCATTGGCGAGAGAAAAAGAACAACAATAATAAATACAATCCGAACACGCTTTCCTTTGTGATTTGCAGGGATGACATAATAATAACTGTGCAGTCTTTGCTGGGGCCCTCTCTGGCTTCTGCATGGAAAATCAAGTACCCATGTGCAGGTTAAAGAACCATACATTCGATTATCTAAATAATTACTTGTGGACATTCATTCTGCAACCCAGAATGTATCATGTATACCTGCCTAGAATGCCTGAATGTGATAGAACTGTCCAAAAACTGGTTCTCTTAAATACATGTACTGAAAAATCGCATGATTATAGAAACATACGGAAAATGAAAAGTTATCCAGGGTAAGATAAAAATTGAGATTTCTCACGCTTTAGATGTGCCCTGGTTGTATAGGAATCAAGAGGTACACCATCGTTAAGGTTAACATCACTGAAGTTAATGCTTTCATTAAGCATCACAGAAATGTTATCAAAATATGGAAGATGTCAACAATCAAAGGGATTTAACTTCAGATATGATACAAAGTATGCAAGAAAAAGAATCTTTCGTGCGTGACAGGTAGATCGAAATATCCGTCCCTCGAGATCATAGTCTTGCATCACTCAGCAAGCCTGAATTTTTCTGTCTACCCCTCACACCCATGATAGATTCCTAAAATATATTTTACACATTCTCTTTTTTTTTTTTGTGCTCCTCTTAAAGGAGCGATGGATTTGACTGTAAAGACATAATGGTTTGAAATCTTGAGCATCTTTAATTAGTTTTTTTTTTTTGTGGTCTGCATATGTGCTTCCCAACATATTCTAACCAGTGGAACAGTGCATGTGAAAATACGCATAAGAGTAAATAAGGATATCTTTTTCAACCATAAATAATGATATCTGTAATGAAATGCAGATATCTGTACTTGAAATGCCGATATATATATTTAATTTAGAAATAAAGATATCTGCATTTCAAATACAGGTATCTGTATTTGCATCAGGAAAACATGCCTATATAATTTTGACCCACTTAAACCCCAGTTTCATATAGTAAAACTGGGGTATACCAGGGTATACATTATTTTTGCTTAAAACCATAGATTGTGCGTATTCGCGAGGCGGTTCTAACAAGTGCCAACAATCTATATTTTGAGCAGAAATATGAAAAATATTAAAGATTTTTATCTGAAGATTTTAAGTTTTTTGAGATAGAATTTTCTATATATTTGAATAGGCGTGTTTTCGTAATGGCATTAGCGATGTCTGTATTTTAAATGCAGATATCTGAATTTCAGCTACACAAGATGTGTCTCTCATTGAAATGAAGATATCTGTATTTTTAAATGCAGATGTCTCTAATACAAATGCAGATTTCTATGTTATGCTTGAAAATAGAGATATCTGTATTTTTCAAGTACAAATATCTGCATTTCAGTAAAAGGTATCTCAATTCAATTACATATAGCTGCATTTTAATTAGAGATATTTGTAATAACAATGAAATAAAGATATCTGTGTTTATTAGCAGGTATATCTGTATTTAAAATACAGATATCTAAATTAAATGGACAAAACCACAAACAGGTTGCCATAGATTTTGTCATGCTTTGGCTCAGTTTAGTATTGGTGAATGTTGTGAGAAATTATGCTGGAACTGGAAGTAGTCACCCCCTAAACTTATACTGAGGTCACTCAGTGGGAACTTATTCATTGAACTTGGATGAAAATGCCTTTTCCCGCCTTTTAATACAGTTTTAAATCACTAAAAAAAATGCATGCTTCTGTATTATTGAATTTAAAAAACCTGTTGAGGAATACTTGTAAATAAGATGCACCCGCATCCACCCTCACCACCACCCCGCAAATTGTTGAAACTTAAAAGTCCATTTTTATTTATTTATTACTTTATTTTTGGAAAGTCACAAATTGGTTGGTTGCTCATTAGGTTGCACCTATTTCATATTACAATCTTGTTTCTTATGTCTATAAGTGGTAATATATTTACTGAAAATTTCCTGTTGTTCTTTTTTTTTTTAATTTTTTTTTTTTGCACTGGAATCTGAAATATGTGTCCACAAAAATGGTAAATTAGACCATAGCTTTTGTTAATTTCAGGATTTACAGGCCGCCAATGTCAGGATGAAATAGATCAGTGTGAGAGTTCACCATGTCTGAACAATGCTACCTGTAACAATATGATAGATGGATATACCTGTACCTGTGTAAATGGTAAGAGTAATAAAACTTAGGGCCGGCCTCGGTGGCTCAGTTGGATGTGCCGTCCGACTGGAGACCAGAAGCCGCGAGTTCAACCCCCGCCGAGGTCGGCAACATTCTTTCGTGGAGATTGATCATGAAATATTTTCTACGGTCATTCTCTCCTGCTGATTCAAGAAGGGCAGTTGTCAGTTTCCGGCGAAAGAATGTGCACAATACTGGTTAACCGACCGCTAAGAGGACTAAGCCTGCCCAGTAAACGTGTGGTTAGGTAAACTGACCGCGCTCAACATGACCCCACTGGGTTGACTGGGCCATAAAACCTCAACACAAACAAACAATAACACTTAGTATTCAGAGGACTTGTTGGCCTTGATGGCTCAGTAGGATGCGCATCTGATTGATGGTCAGGAGGTCACAGGTTTGATCCTGCTGGGTATGACAACCTTCTTTAGTAGTATCATTCTCTCCCTTCAGGTGATTCAAGAAGAGCAGCAGTCAGTTCCTTGCAAAAGAATATGCACAAGTACTGGTTAACTGCTAAGAGCACTAAGCCCTCCCAGGAAGTGTGATTAGGTAAACTGATTGGCTCAACATGACCTTAATAGTGTTAACTGGGCTGTTATCTCCAAACCTTTGGCTTCCTTTGAAAGTGTATCCATTTCCCATCATGTGATTTTAACCTTTAAGCGCTGTTCAGAAAAAAAAAAAAATCTTAATATTTTATATTAATCTAAGAATGTAAGCCTTATGTAAGCCTTATTAGACCAGAAAAAGATATTTTAAAATGTCTGAATAAGTCTCGATATTTCTTGTGATCTAGGAATGTAAGCATTATTAGCCCAGAAAAAAAAGATATTTAAAATGTCTGATGCTATTGGGATTGGTGCTGTAAGGAAAATTGATACTTTGATGGGAGTTAACCCTGTCAAAAATTGTTTTTGCTTTCTGCGGAAGGGTCCACTCTAAAAGGAAAGAATTTCCTCCCCCAAAGGGGAGCAAATTCTTTCCTTTTAGAGGAGACCCCTTTTCAGATATGACTTGGTTTGCAGGAAGGGAAACAAGAAGTCACAGAAGTTGTCTCCCTTTTAAACACAAAAATCTACCAAATGTATTCGGTCCCAAATGTAACATTGTTTTGATTTGCTTACAGGTTACTCTGGAGACCACTGTGAAAACAACATTAATGACTGTTTGGGTGTGGTCTGTAACCATGGTGCCTGTGTGGATTTGGTTGGTGGGTACATGTGTCAGTGTCACGGTGGCTACGAGGGAAAATATTGCGACTCTGAGATAAATGAATGCCTGTCTAATCCATGTCGGCATGATGGCACATGTATTGATCTTGTTAATAACTATGAGTGCAGATGTCCTCGCGGAACATCAGGTTAGTTCTCAAGATCTCAGAATGAGGCAAGTGAATGTAGCTTTAGATGAAGTGCTGTTTTCTGCTGAAAAGTGATATACTTCTTATTTCTCCACAAAAACATATGTTGCGGGTACTCATTAGAAGTGCCTGATATACTGCTTATTTCTCCACAAAAACATATGTTGTGGGTACTCATTAGAAGGGCCTTGCCTAGGCACTTCTAATAAGTACCCATAACATATCTTTTCATGGAGAAATAAGAAAAAAATATGTAAATATGCCTTCTTATCTGGAGCTGTGAGCAATTCTGTTGGAATGGCATGATAGGTCAAGACTTCTTACTATGATTTTTCAGTTCAAAGGCTGAGACCCCTTCATGAAAAAAAAATAAAATAAAATGAAATAAAAAAGCTTGGAGTCCCTGTTTTAGTGGAACGGTTCCTAGCATTTTAATGAAGGCAGGGGCTAAATTTAGAATCTAGATTTAGAAGAATACCATATTTGCCCTAGTATAATATTTGGGCAGACAGGCCTAAGGAAACATTATAGACCCAGATTAGACATTAGAGAATGGAGTGTCTGATCACTGTTTTACCAGTCATCTAACAGTTTTTAGACAAACCAACAGGTAATAAAGTTTTTGTGCTGCTTAAGCATTTGGTCAACTAATGCTCAGTTAAGTGATTAAGATCCACTGAGGCCTCTTGTTTTGTTCTTTAATTCCATTCAAATGTTACTTTCAGGACGTAACTGTGAGATGAACCATAATGAATGTAGCAGTAATCCTTGTCGAAACCAGGGTCGTTGTGAGGACCATATCAATAACTATACCTGCCATTGTAGACCAGGGTGAGTTCATTATCATCACTGCCTTAACTCTTTGCACTCTTGGTAAAAATTTCAGCAGACGACATTTTGAAATATTGTTATAATTTTTTCCAGAAAATAGGCTTTGACATTTGAATGCAAATTGCCTCTTTATTATGAAAATACATAAAAATAAGTACATATCACAAGGTTTTAAATTTTTAACCAGTATTTAATTGATACTTTAATTATCTTCTTTGACCTAACTTGCTTACATAGCCTACTTAGCAAATTACTTATTTCAACAAATTTTCTCCTATATTTTGATATACAGTTTTCAGTGGCCATGCAAAAAGTATCTTCTGGCATAATGTGAACAGTACAGGCCAAGATCAGACTTTGCATCTATGCAGTCTGATCAGGGCCCTCACTGACCACTAACAGAATTACAGTCGAACCTCAGTGGCTCGAACATCTTTGGGACCATGGAAATTCGTTCGAGACATGGGTAGTTCGAGCCACTGAGGGTTAATCATGGCACCAGTTCAGGAAGGAAATACCAATAATTTAGGGAAATCTTTTCAATTTTCAACACAATTTTTGTATGTTGAGTGTGCTCATTAGAATCACCTCGATGAGGCAATTCTAATGAGTACACACAACATACCATTCCAAGATAAAATAAGAAAAAAAAAAATCCCTAAATATTTATTTTCTTGAGCTATTGGAAGAATTTTGTAGGGACTGAAAAAAAGAGTTTGAATCATCTACGGTAAACGAGCCATCTGTGTTCGAGCCATTGAGGTTATACTGTATTTGACACTACAGAATGTATGAATGGAGATCAAAGACCCAGATAATACTTTGTGCATGCACAGGATGATCTGAATCTATGCATTTAGCATGTGTTTGAAGGCACTTTTTCACTTGACATTAACCATATTATTCCTGGAACAACTGCATTTTGTTTGAAAATAGTCTTTTCTGATATCAAACAAAACAAAATAATACATGTAGTAATAAAATACTTAATTTTTCATTTTTGTAATATTTGTCTTCATATTCGGTATTCTTTTCTTATTGTAGTTTTACTGGCTATGATTGTGAGATTAACATCAATGAATGTGCATCAAACCCATGTCATAATGGTGGTGAATGTATTGACCTTGTAAATGGCTTTCGTTGCAACTGTCCTTCTGGATACTATGATGAATTATGCAAGTCTGACATTGACGAGTGTGCTAGTAAACCTTGTGTTCATGGCATTTGCAAAAATGGAGTGAACCGATTTGACTGTATCTGCGAGTATGGATTTGAGGGTGATCTTTGTGACAGGCAGATAGATTATTGTAAGAGCAATCCATGTCAGCATTCAGGCACGTGTCATAATCATCTTGGCTTCTACAGATGTCAGTGTGCCCCAGGATACACAGGTAAGCTCTTATGTATGCATAGCTCTTGATAAGGCACTTTTTTTCAACAAAAAAGTGTCTATATTTTTTTTATTTCTCAACGAAAACATATGTTGTGGGTACTCATAAGCACCACGGAACGAAAACATATGTTGTGGGAACTCATTAGAAGCGCCTCACTGAGGCGCTTCTAATGAGTACCCACAACATATGTTTTTGTTGAGAAATAAGAAAAATATTTACCTGGTACCCACTCTTATCTAGACCTGTGGTATGTCTTTGATAACTGCCTCGTTGATTGTTCCAGATGTAGGTAAGCATTGGAATTGACACAGCGTCTTTCAGATGAATACCTACAAAAGTGTGTCTTTCTGAAAAAAAAAAAAAAAAAGAAAGAAAAAAATATTTGTCAGGGTATCCTTACCTGTGGCTGTTCTTTTGGGAAAATAATTTTTTCACTAAAACAACTGTTTTAGTATTCAGTAGATGGCTTCATGAACAAAAGGTATTACGATTCATTTTCATAACTCTTAAACAAAGCTCCAGATAGCCAGAAAGTACAATTCTTTTTTTTCTTATTTCTCCACAAACACGTATGCTGTGGTACCCACAACATACTTTTTCATGAACCACAACATGTTTGCATGGAGAAGTAAGGAAACTACTGTATTTGACCTAATTACCGCACCGTGTGCTGAAGTTTTTCAAAATCACTGAAAAACCCATAGTAAAATATCTTCCTAATAAGGGCACATCTTGAAGGAATATTAGCCTTCTCAGGTGGTTGTAGTGGGGGTCATCATATATATCATAATCGGATTTTTGATTAACCTGCAGGTACAGGGGCAACATCCACATCAGTGGGCCCCCTTCCAGATAGCTGGCTTGCTGCACGCATAGCAGATCTCACATCAAATCTCCAGGTATGTCTATCATGGGTTTGATAGCTGAGAGCTTCCACACTCTGCAATCCCTCTCTGTCAGCTGCTTCCATGTCATTTTGGGCCTCCCAGGCCCACCCTTTCCATCAACCTGTATGTCAAAGGCTGTCTTGACTGCACCATTGGAGCATTCCACATGTCCATACCAACGAAGTCTTCTCTCCTTCAGAATGAGGTCCAGATCCTCAATGCCAAGCCGCACAAGTAGCTCATTGGACCTGGTGGTGACAATGTCTTGTGACCTGACATTGTAGATCTGTCTGATCATTGCCCTGTCATTTCGCTGCAGACGCTGGAGGTTCTGCTTTGTCAATGGCCAAGTCTCGCTGGCATGGAGCATTGTGCTCCACACACAAGAGCTGTACACACAGCCACGTGTTTTGAAAGAGAGGTGGCTGAAGAGAGGACTGGTAGCAGATCCTTGAACTTCTTCCAGGCGGTTTTCACATGTGTTGTGTTTGAAAGTTCACAGCCCCCTGCTGCTGAGAGCATGTCTCCTAGGTAGCAAAAGGAAGCTACCACCTCAAGCTTGTCAGGTCCGACCTGGACTTCCTTCTGTGGTCTGCCATCCAAGGGGCGTGCAGTTCCCTGGCACCGTGTACATCTGTAGTCTGGGTCCTTTTTCAAGCGCTTGAGCCCACTGCATTTCTTGTGCACCCAGTGCTTGCAGCCATTGCAGAAGATGCTGTTGCTGCCCACTCCAGTGTGACAGACAGCGCATGGAAACTTGCCTGAACTCTGCAGGAGGTCCAGTCCTGTACCGCAGATCATGATCTTTGTCTTTCCTGCATTTACTCTCAGTCCTTTCTTCTCCATTGCTTCTTTCCAAGTCAAGAGCCTCCTGACACATTCCTCAAGCGATTCAGCGATGATAACAAGGTCATCGGCATAGAAGTCCTCCCAAGGGACCCCAGAGCAGAACTCTCGTGATAAGGCTTCAAGCACAATGATGAAGAGCAGCGAGCTGAGTACTGATCCTTGGTGAACACCAACCTTCACTTCAAACTCTTCACTGTACCCCTCACCAACATGGACAAGGCTCCATGCATTTGCATACATCCCCTGCACCAGTCGCACATGGGTGGGGGGCCATATTTAATGATGCTTTTGTGATAAGTGTTTGATGTTTCTTATAGAAGAATATATTGTGGGTACCCATTTGTATTACCACGACAATTTTATAAAAGCATAATATGTTGTGGGTACGCATTTGAATTGCCTCAACTTGTCAAATGCTTTTATAAAGAAGCAGATAAGATTAAAATGGGTTTTAATCTGAAGAGCTAGAAATTGCTTGACAGTGTGCTTATAGGTAATTAGGGCGAATATGGTATTAATATTTTCTATTGAAGAAAACTTCTTATCTGGAACTATGCAAATTTGAATTGCATAAGTTAGGCAGTTCTAATAACTACCATAGAACTATAAAGAGATAAAACATTTACAGACCATTAGGTTATTGGGAATACTAAAATTTCTATGCAAAATATGGAAATTCCTTGATACATATACATATATATTATATTGTTACATATACAATTTTGGGCAAAAATAAACAAGAATTGCCATCTGAATACCAATAGGTATGGAGACTTTATCTATTTTATTGTTTCCATACTAACTTGTGATTTGACTTAATTGCTGAATCTTGCATCATGAAGGTGAAGGTGATTTGACACAAATTGTCATGTTTTCAGGAACTAACTGCCAAAGCAACATCAACGAATGTAGCTCAAACCCATGTGTGTATGGCCACTGCAACGATCTCATTAATGACTACCTGTGCAAATGTGATGCACAGTACACAGGAAGAAACTGTGAAACTAAGCTGGATCCCTGCAACCCAAACCGCTGTCAGAATAATGCTTTGTGTGAACCAGTCAAGAATTACACAGACTACCAGTGCAACTGCAATGGAGGTGGTTTTCAAGGTATGGTACCATGTTTTTGCCCTAAGTATTGGTTCTACCAGGCTGAGCAAATAATGTAGACTAAGATCAGACTGCAAATGTGGCATTTGATCAGGTCTATACTGTTTGAAGACATGTTAAGTTCTGAAAATAAAAAAAATAGCGAGAGTCTGGAAACAATAGTGAGATCTCTATTTTTACATTAATTAAAAGAAAAAATAGCGCATAGGTCTAGATAAGGGAGTGTATCCGGTAAATATTTTCTTATTTCTCCACGAAAATGTATGTTGTGGGTACTCGTTAGAAGCACCTTGGTGAGGCACTTCTAATGAGTACCCACAACATATATTTTCATGGAGGAATAAGAAAAATATCAATACTTTTGGATAGAAAAAAGTGCCTTAACTAGTGCTATGATAGTGAGACAACATAAAAACTGGGTTTTTGGAGCCATAAATTAGTGGGTCTCACTGAAAAAAGTGAGACTTTTCTGAAATTGCCACTCATACAGCAGTTATTTTGGATGTATCAATAGTTAGTAAAGGACTTTTTAATTAACCCTTGTCCTGCTGAATAAATTAAGATGCCACTCCCACTTCTAATTTTCAGCCAATCAGATTACTTGATCCAGATTTTTGTTATAAATTTGCATGCTTGATGGCAAACAGTGCAGATCCAGAAGCCAACTGATCTGGATCAACACTGTTTGCAAAAACAGGGTATATACGGGTTCAGCAGGACAAGGGTTAAAATATTTGGATAAAAATGGCAAAGAGTTGAAGTGTTTGAATATCATCACGAAAACAGGCCTATATAGTTTTGATCCCCGTAAACCCCCACTTTTATATAGTAAAACTGGGGTTTACAGGGGTATACATTATTTTTCTTATTTCTGCTCAAAAACATAGATTGTAAGTTTTCATCAGAACTGCCTCATTGAGGTGGTTCTATAGAGTATTCACAATCTATGTTTTGAGCAGAAATATGAAAAAAAATCAGAATTTTTCATCTGAAAGTTTTCATTTTTTGGTGGTAAATTCTCAATATATTTGAATAGGCATATTTTTATAATATCTAGGGTAAATACAAAAAATATTCCAAAAAGTTGGAGGATAATAAAATTTACGCTCAGCCCTGAATTTATTAGATCACCTTACCAATGATTCAATGCAAAGTAACCAGTTTTGCAGTGGGAGGCAATTTAACCCTTTCAGCCTTGAATTTCTGAAATGAACTCTTCCATCTCTGAATTTAGACACATCCATTGTTGCAAATAGGGATTTCAGTCAAAAATCAATAACAGAATGGCAATTGTGGATCTTGATGAGACGGCTCTTTACGAGCCATCTCATCTGCATCTACACTGTTTGCAAATATAGCCATTTGGATCTGTAGGGCTGAAAGGGTTAATTCAGGTTATTCCAGGTTTACCATTTGTCTGTCCAGAAAACCTTGATCCAGAGGATTTGAAATTGCTTTTTTTTTTTGTTCTCAGAAAAATAAGGCAAGACATTTCATGTGAATCATCTGCCTATGTGCAAATTATCGGATAGGCAGATGATTCACATAAAATGACAAGACATTTATAGCTCCTGATAAGACATTTTTTCAAGCAAACATTGTTAGTGTTTTTCTTATTTCTCAACTCGTTAGAAGTTTCTCACCGAGTATACACTTTTTGCCATTCCACCAAGTATTTTGCAAAACAAATGCATAAAAAACATAATTTTGGCAAAAATATGGAAGTATTTGGAATTTTAGGACAATTACCTTTAGTTAAACTTCTCTTCAGGCCGTCATTGTGAACTAGACGTGAATGAATGTGAGGCATGTTCCTGGGGTCAGTGTCCATGTGTCCATGGAAGGTGCCACAACACCCATGGGTCATACAACTGTTCATGTGAGCCTGGCTATGAAGGACGACGTTGTGAAATCAACCACAATGACTGTTATCCCAACCAGTGTAAAAATGGTGGAGAATGCCGGGATGGTATTGGACAGTTCAGTTGTATTTGCAAACAGGGTTTTAATGGAAGATACTGCGAAAATGACATTGATGAATGTTCACCAAATCCATGTCAGAATGGTGCTGAGTGCCGCGAATATGTGAACTCATACACCTGTATTTGTAGACCAGGATTTAGCGGCAAGGATTGTCAGATAAATGATAATGACTGTACCAACAGGTAAAATTTTCCTTTTTAAATTAACAGTTTAACCCTTAAACTGCTAATCACAACAATTGTCGTCTGCTTTGTCATCTGCTTGTGATTTTAAGTCATTTTTGCAAACAGCGTGGACTAAGATCAGACTGCTCCTCTAGGAGCAGTCTGATCAGGGCCCACACTGTTTGCCTGTATGCAAAAATAGGTTTGAAACGTTTGCAAGAATATTCAGCAGACGACATAAACAGACGACATTTTCAGATGCAGATTTTCTTGGCATTTTAAGGGTTAAATATAGTAGATTTTTTTGACTTTATCCTTTGCCACTCTCATGGCTAATTTAGCAGACAACAGTTTCATTATTTTTCCTAGAAAGCAGGATTTGACATTTCATGCAAATAATATATCCAATGGAGATAATTTGCACAAAATGTCGAATCCTTTTTTCTAGGAAAAATATGAAAATACTTCAGTATGTCGTAGGCAGAAAATTTTACCCAGAGTGCTAAGCACTAACCTTTAATGCTGTCTAGGTAAAATCAGTAAATGACAAAAGACCATGTTGCGTGAAATGTCTAAGTCTATTTTCTAGGAAAGTTTAGAAAGAAATAAAAAAAATAGATTAGTACTTAAGTGAATACATTTGGATACATAAAAAACTCTAACCTTGCTACCCTAGTGTGGTTTATACTATCTAGTCCTTTGGCATCAATGAAACAATACGAACCCTTAAAATGCGGAGAAAACCTGCATCTGAAAATGTTGTCTGTTTATGTTGTCTGCTGAATATTCATGCAAACTTTTCAAACCTATTTTTGCATACAGGCAAACAGTGTGGACCCTGATCAGACTAGGAGCAGTCTAATCTGGACCCACACTGTTTGCAAAAATGACTTTTAAAATCACAAGCAGATGAAAAGCAGATGACAATTGTTGTGATTGACAGTTTAAGGATGAAAATAGAATATCACTCGTTGGTGCTAGTAGGCATGAGCAGTGTTGTAAAATACATTTTGTACATTAACAGACGCAATAAAACCCAAGCCTGCTATTTTCGCTTTAAGGGGAATGGATACTTTTTCAAGGGAGACAACTGGATCAAATTTGATTGCCTCCCTTCTGAAAAGGGTCGACTCTAAAAGGAAAGACAGTTTCCATTTGCCATCAGAAAAGGGGTCTGCTCTGAAAGGAAAGAATTGGCCTTCTAAAAAAGGGCTCTGCTCTAAAAGTTAGAATTTGTTCCCCTTGGAAAGAAATCCTTTCCTTTTAGAGTAGACTCCTTTTCAGAGGAGATTTGATGAGCAAGAAGGCAAACAGGAAGTCACAAAAGTTGTCTCCCTGGACCCAGTTCAAAGCATTGTTAGCTTAACGAACTAGTTAGTGGTCAAAATGTTAACTGTTCTAGTAAGTACAATATTGAATTCACAGGTATCTTTGCTGAAAAAATGTGAATGCAAAAGCTACTCACATTTTTTCAGTGAAAAAATGTTGGCATTTTTTCAGCGAAAAAATGTTGGGGTATATGCCATATTTAATGATCAAAATTTTAACGATACATTAACTAACAACTACGTTAGCTTTGTACAACTGGGCCCTGGTAAAAAATGGCAGACAAATAACCTAGTATGAATGCATAGTTTGCTTTCAAAGGGTCCATTATTCTCTGAATTAATTTATAGGATCTGAAAATCAGCTTTCCCAGAATTTATATGTATGATCTGAAAATTGCATTTCTGATAATGTGATCCATAATTTTTCTTTCAGTTCATGTTTGAATGGTGGCATCTGTATTGACGGGGTAAATGCTTACACTTGTCAGTGCCCAAGTAATTTTTCTGGAGCCAATTGCCAACATCGAAAGAACCCCTGTGACAGTTACCCATGTATGAATGGAGCTCCCTGTCTTAACACGGAAAATGGTGGGCATTATTGCCAGTGCCCGTTGGGCTTTCAGGGACCAACATGCAAGGTAGGAATCAACTTTGAGAGCTGTTCCAAAAGTTATGAAAACTTAAGAAATCTGATACTGTGAAAACTTTCTTCTGAATGGTTATGTGCCTTTTTCTTCTGAATTTATTCTTCTTGTTTTTTTTTTCTTTTCTTTTATATTATTAATTAATTTCCTTTTCATAATCTCGAAAGTGTGGGAAAAAAAAAAAAAAAAGAAAAACATGCCAAGATGAAAAAAATCTTTTAGTGAAGTTAGTGTGCAGTGCACAGTTTACATCATAAGCCAAGATACAGGAAAGTATTTGAAAAAATATTTTGAATTAAATCATATCTTATGGGTACTTTCTTCAAGGAATTTACAAGAACTGTAAAACCCTGGAAAATAAGAAAGATATCATCCATCAGTTTTTCATCTGCTATATTCTGTATTTGCCTGGAGTGCAAAAAGTTTACCTGCTGAGATTGAGTGAACTTTTGTGAGATTTTGTCACTTTTTATACCCCACCACATTATAGTGGCAGGGTTCTATGGTATCACGTTGGTCATCCGTGTGTCTGTCCACTGGTCATCTATCAGTCTGTCTGTCGGTCGTAGGTCCATCCTTCCATGTGTATTTTTGTTTCCGGATAATAACTTGAGTAAATGTGAATGGATTTTCACCAAACTTGGTGTGTGCATTGTTATTGTGGAGATCTGGTTTGGGATTGCTAATGGGCAAAGTTTGCCAATTTTTGACAGGGTTATCTGCCTGCAACACAATAATGGGGGGGATATTATCGTTTCACGTTTTTATTATTTTTTCCTTTTCTAGAGCTTTGTCGACTGGTGTGAGGATGTTAAACCATGCTTGAATGGTGGTACATGTTCCCAGGTAGCTAATGAATACCGCTGTGATTGTCCTGATGGTTTTACCGGCAAAGTGTGTGATGTGAGGATGGTCAGTTGTGAGGTAGCTGCTTCAATCAAAAGTAAGTTAGTTATAGCATGGTTACTAATATAACATTGTTTAAAGATGGACCTGAAATTGTTGTATTCAAACAAACATGTAGATTATATAGAAAATTGACCATTTATAATTTTTTATGTGGCTACTACACAGTTGTTTAGTTAACATGCTTTCTGCTTTGGATCCCAGCAGTATTTTTATAAAGGGGTTGTGTAAGATGATAAGTGCCTGCTGTACTTGCTGTATTTAGGGGAAGGGGGCATGTCAGTATTTCTTCTGTTTCTGCACTACAGTTCCTTTTTCCTGCACCCTCCTCTATTTCTGTTTCCTCTTCTCTAATAGTTCTTCTGCTGGCCTGGGTGGCTCAGTTGGATGCGCGTATGACTGAAGATCAGGAGGTTGTGGGTTCGACTCCCACCGGGTCAGCAACATTCTTTCACGGAGATTGATCATGAAATATTTTCTACAGTCAATCTTTCCTTTACACTGATTCAGGAAGGGCAGTTGTCAGTTTTTGGCAAGAGAATGTGCACAGTACTGGTTAACCATTTAGAGAACTAAGCCTTCTCAGTGAAAATGTGGTTAGGTAAACTGGCATGACCCCATTGGGTTGACAGGGCCATAAAACCTCAACACAAACAAACTAATAGTTCTTCTGTACCTTTTCTCCCTTTCTCTGGTAAATTTTGGTAATTTATCCTTAGCAACTTAACCCTTCTCTTGCTGAACATGACATGCCCTGTCTAAGCAAACAGCGTATATCCAGATCAGTTGGCTTCTTCTCATTAAATATGTGAATTTCTATCAAAAACCCAGATCAAGTAATCTGATTGGCTGGAAATTAGAAGTGGGCGTGGGATCTTAACTTATTCAGCATGACATGGGTTAAGGGGAATGGTTACACTTGCAACAAAGGTGTCAAAATTGATTTTGCCCCCTTCTGATAAGGGAGTTGTAAGTTTCTGGCTAAAGAATGTGCACAAATACTGATTAACCACTTGGAGGACTAGACCTGCACAGGAAAAGTGATTTAGTAAACTGACTGGCTCGCCATGACCCTAATGGGTTGACTTGGTCATAAAACCTCAACTCCGTCAATTATCAGAAAGAGATTGTGCCAGAAAAGAAACAGGAAGTCACAAAATTGTCCCCCATGTTAAATATGTCTGTTTGCCTTAACTGGAGTCCTATGTACATGTTTTTCAGATGTTTCGGTGTCGGAGCTCTGCCAACATGGGGGAGAATGTCGTAACACAAAAAACTTCCACCGATGTTACTGCCCCGTTGGGTACAAGGGAAGTTACTGTGAGGAGAGGGTAGACTCTTGTGCATCCATGCCATGCAAGAATGGGGCTAATTGTACTAACATCAAAGCAGGGTATAATTGCACCTGTGCTCGTGGGTAAGTGGTGTTTGATTTGATTTTGATATATCCTGTTAATATAAACCTGACACAGTCTGAATTTCTTATCTCTTGTCAAGATGTTTCCAATGAGTACGGATAACATATGTTTTCGTGGAGAAATGATAGAAATATTTATCTAGCTAATCCTCTTTCTAGTATTTCATTTTATACAACTTTTTTATTAACCCTTCTCTTGCTGAACACAACGTGCCCTGTCTTAGCAAACAGTGTAGATCCAGATCAGTTGGCTTCTGAAGAAGGCAACTGATCTTGATCTGCACTGTTTGTCATTAAATATGTGAATTTCTATCAAAAACCCGGATCAAGTAACCTGATTGGCTCGAAATTAGAAGTGGGTGTGACATCTTAATTTGTTCATCAAGGCAAGTGTGAAAATTAAAAGTGAGAAAAAAGATGGTCCAAAAATAGAATTTTCTGATTAGTTGACTCTTTCTGGGCCCAGTTGTTCAAAGCTAACAACGTCGTTAACGATTCGGTAAAATTTACATCAAGTGATACGCAAATATGCTGAAATTTTTTGCAGAAAAAATGTGAGTAGCTTTTGCAGTGCAAAAGCTACTCACATTTTTTCAGCAAAAAATATCAGAATATTGTATATTGAATCCGCTAAAAGAGTTAACGAAATGACCCTTAACGAGCTTGTTAAGCTAACTAGCATTGAACAACTGGGTCCTGGTCATCAATCTCAAGAGGCAAAATTGACTGATGATCAATTATAATCATGGATCATGGGTACAGTACTACTTTTGACAAAAAAAAAAAAAATCATTATTTCTTGTCTAAAGCTGTGCTGGAGCTATGATAGACTGGCATTAGTATATTGAATTAACCCTTAAACTGCCAATCACAACTATTATCATCTGCTTTGGGATCTGCTTGTGATTTTAAAAGTCATTTTTGCAAACAGTGTGGACCCAGATCAGACTGCTCCTTTAGGAGCAGTCTGATCTGGGTCCACACTGTTTGCCGGTATGCAAAAATAGGTTTGAAAAGTCTGCAAGAATATTCAGCAGACGACATAAACAGACGACATTTTCAGATGCAGTTTTTCTTGGCGCTTTAAGGGTTGAATGATGACTGCCTAAAAATGCATTATCTGACAATATTTGTACCTATAGAATCAAATGAAACTAAACTTTTCTTTTCTAATTTCTCTGCTGATAGTGAAATCTAGTGATCAGTCATTATAATCATGAAATTATATTGGTTTTATTTTAGTGGATGTAACCAACAGAATTATGTAACCAACAGAATTATGTAACCAACAGAATTATAAGATTTAATATTTAGTCTTTGGAGACTGGAGCCAGTCTAGAGCTATGACTGCTAGCCCTTAAAGTGCCAAGCAAAATTTGCAGCAGACGACATTCTATTTTTTTTTTTTATTTTTTTTTTTTTTTTGTAGAAAATAAGTCCACATTTCTTGTGAATCGTCTGCTTGCCAGATGATTCACATGAAATGTCTGGACTTACATTCTATGAAAAATAAAAAAAATAATGTCATCTGCTGCAGTTGTGAATGGCACTTTAAAGCTAAACTGTTTTCTTAATTTTAGGTACATGGGAGTAAACTGCCACATAGATATTGATGATTGTGCAAAACAGCCATGTGCAAATGGGGGTACTTGTATTGACCTTGTGGGCAAGTTTGTTTGTTCTTGTCCACCCGGTACCTCGGGCTATCTCTGTGACATCAACCATAATGACTGCTTTGAGGGGGCTTGTCATAACGGAGGCACATGCACAGACAGAGTAAACGGCTACCACTGTATGTGCCCGCCAGGATACGTTGGACCCCGATGTGAGGGTGATGTGAATGAATGTCTGTCGAACCCTTGTAATCCTGTGGGAAGTATAAGTTGTGAGCAGCTTATCAATGATTATAAGTGTCATTGTCTGCCAGCATGGACAGGTGAACACAATTTATTGATATACCGTTTTTACCCTATATATTGGGACACCTTCTTACCATACTGGTCACAAAATTTGAAAAAAAATCCATATTGTTACCTTTTAACCCTTAAAATACCAAGAAAACCTGCATCTGAAAATGTCATCTGTTTATGTCGTCTGCTGAATATTTTTGTAAACATTTCAAACCTATTTTGGCATACAGACAAACAGTGTGGACCTAGAGGAGCAGTCTGATCAGGGTCTACACTGTTTGCAAAAATGACTTTTAAAATCACAAGCAGATGACAAAGCAGACGACATATGTTGTGATTGGCAGTTAAAGGGTTAATGCATCTAAAACTTGTTTGATGAGATGCAAACAGTGTGGATTCAGATCAGATGCCACAGAATGTGACATCTGATCTGGTTCTACTCTCTTTGCTCAGGCCCATCTGTCCCAATACTTAGCTTTTATTACAGTTACATATTTATTCTAAATTACACTTTAAGCCATTGTAGACTGAATAGACTGTCCCTCACTATATATTGGAAAAGTTCAATTTCAATTTTAGGTACACCCGGCTAGGAGATTTACATATTCCTAGAAAAAATGGCTAAACTATTTGCAAACAGTGGAGACCCTAATCATACGCTGCGTTCTGCGTCCTCCAATCTGAGTCTGCACTGTTTGCCAGTTACCCATTTACAGGTCTCACGACTACAATGGGTTAACCCCTTTATGCAGAGTCGACTCTTCTACCTTAACTCTTTGGACCAATCCATTTCCAGTAGAAGTGATGTCTGGTTAGATTTTATTATTACCATATTTTGAGAAAAAAAAAATCCTCTATTTAATGCTAACAGTGTAGACGTTGATCAGACACCACATTCTTATGTCTCTTTTATGGGATGTAGGTATTCGTATATGGGACATTTCCATACCATATTCATCCTAAAATTTGAAACAGTCCATTTTATTATGTGTTGATGATTTTAAAAACTGAGGCTGAGTTGCAAATAGTGTAGACTCTGATTAGATATCACAATTTGTAGAATGTACTGTAGAATGTATTGGTGGACAAAAAGGCCCTGATCAGACTGCATAGATGCACAGTCTAATCAGGGCCTTTACTGTACACATCGGCATAAGGGCTTTCTGTATGAAATTTTGCTGTTTTTCCTACCACACAGCCTCATTTTGAATTTAAGGGCCACTGCATACACTTGGCAAATTTTCCTCCATTTTTTACAAGGGAGACAACTTTTGTGACTTAATGTTTGCTTTCCTGCACACCAAGGCCCCTTCTGGAAAGGGGTCTTTAAAAAGAAAGAATTTGCTCCCTGTGATAGCAAACTCTTTCCTTTTAAAGTTGACCCCTTTTCAGAAGGGACACAAAAAAAAAAAAAAAAAATACAGAGTTGCTCTCTTGAACTGCACATATTCCTATTAATGGTGAATGTTTTGTTGTTGTTGTTGTTTATCTTCAATAAATTATCTGCTTACATTAAAAAACATTATGAACTTGAAATAGATAATTAAAGTCGTCTTTTTCATGAATGTAAGTGTAAGTGTGTGCACCAAAAATACGATTGAGCCATTAACTGCGTATTTCAGGTCGACATTGTATGACGCCTATTGATTTCTGTAAAGACAATCCATGTGCACCACATGGCCAGTGTACCAATGGTGCCACAGGACCAATCTGCAAATGCCAACAGGTAAGGCTTTTCTTATTCCCTAAATTCCAACATAGCTACAGATAAGAGGGGGTATCCATATAAAAATTTTCTTATTTCTCAATGAAAACATATGTTGTGGGTACTCATTAGAAGCGCCTCATTGAGGCGCTTCTAATGAGTACCCACAACATATGTTTTCATAGAGCAATAAGAAAGATATCATCATTTTTCGGAGGAAAAAAGTGCCTTATCTGTTGCTATGCCCAAGTTTTTTGTTTTTTTTTAAACTTTACTGGTAAGGGCCATTCAAAATTGTAATAGACAACATTCTGTTTTTGTTAGCTGACCTAGGTGGCTCAGTTGGATGCATGTACGACTGGTGATCAGGAGGTCGCGGGTTTGATTCCTTCTGGGTACGGCAACAGTCTTTTGAGTACTATAAAAAAGAAAGTATTTAATCCATAACGAAGTTTTGTATTTGAAATATTGCGTTAAATGTCCTAAAATTTTAAAACACTTTATTCCCTTTTTTTTTTTCTTTTCTTTTTTTTTTTTTTTTTTTTTTTTTGCCAAAAGTTTGCTTTTTATGCAGGTGTTCCTTAAATACTTAGTGGAATAGCAAACAATGTAGACCCTGATCAGGAGCAGTCTGATCTAGGTCTGCACTGTTTGCATATGCCGTTTTATCAGAAACTTTGGTATACAGACTTTTAGGACACTTACCATACCTTTAAAGTTATATTCATTCAGTCTGTAGTTTTGTTTGTTGTTGTTGTTTTTTCTGTGTATTTTTTCAATTTTCCTAGCACCAGTTTTTTCTTTTGTTACAGGGTTTCACTGGAGTTCTGTGTGATAAGATAGCCACTGTGTGTGATGATATTGTGTGTGCTAATGGTGGAGTATGTCAGCCAGTTGGCAGCAGTTTCCAGTGTAATTGTCCTGTTGGCTGGTCAGGAACAAGATGTGAATTGAATGTGAAAGAGTGTGCCTCAAATCCATGTCGGAATGGTGGACAGTGTTTAGACAATGAAGGCAAGTATTTGATACCCAGCGTGAGAAATTGGTCCGTATAGAAACCGAATTTAGGGGGACTGGATACACTTGGAAGATTTTCTGCCATCTTGTACAAGGGGGACAACTTTTGTGACTTCCTGTTTGCTTTCCAGCACACCAGAAAGGGTCTTCTCTAAAAGGAAAGAATTTGCTCCCCCTGGGAGCAAATTCTTTCCTTTTAGAGTGGACCCCTTTTCAGAAGGGAGACAAAAACAGTTTTGACATAGTTGCCTCCCCTGAAAGTGTTTCTATTGTTTCATAAGAATAGTAAAGGCTGAGGTGTGTCTGTACATTTGCAGTGTTAACTCGGAAGGAAATAATCCATAACACTAGATAAGAAATATTTTTCTTATTTCTCCATGAAAACGTACATTGTGGGTACTTATTAGAAGCATCTCAGCAAGATGCTTTGAATGAGTACCCACAGCCTTTGTTTTCTGTGGAGAAATTGGAAAAGTATTAATATTTGCTATAGTTTGAAGGACAAGGGTAATTGAGTCCTGAAATCACCTGACCAGTAAATGACCTCAAAATCTGATCAACCAAAATAGCTTACCAGTTAACGGTTAATGTTATTGCTTAGACAAACAATATTACCTATGTACTTTTTCATTGATAAATACAGGTACGAATGCAGTTTTCATTGACAAATACAGGTATCACAATATTGTTTGTCTAAGGATTTACAAATGGGCGTGGCTATATAGCCTTCCGACGGAGGAGTCAATTGAATTCTTACTCTATTTAGACATAGATGCCGATGCAAGCAATGAAAGCTTAGATTGAAGTGCTCTTAGAAGAAGAGTTTGATCAGTGTCTGCACTGTCTGCAATTCAGCAAGCACTTTTATGACACATCATCCAGTAGTTGATCACTATGGTACGCATATAGAATGCAGATATAGTGGGGGATGGGCTTGCTCATATTCAAGTATAACAAGGGTGACAAAAGGTGCGGGTGCATTGGGTAAGCTTACGGCATTTTTAGAAGCATAGATCCAAATCAGCTCTATAGAAGGCACCTTTTTAGCTGGTCTGTACGAAGTCCAGGAAGAGCTATAGTACTGGCGTGGGCGTCCACATCGGCTTCCACCTCCACATTTATGTTAAAGTTTTTTAAGACCTTGTATTTTTCTAGACCATTTGATAGATTTGGTTCATATTTGGTATAATGATAGAAATAGTTCCAAAGTTTATTCAGCAATACCCCAGCCCATTACCTCAAGATCAAGGTCAGGTCAAGGTCATGGATTTAGAAATTTTTGATGTTAAAGTTTTTTAAGCGCTCCTGTTTTCCAAACTATAGATGGATTTTGTTCATATTTGGTATGATGATATGTACAGTTCCAAAGTTTTATTCAGCAATACCCTGCCCATGCCTATGACCTCAAGGTCAAGATCATAGACGTAACAATTTTATATTAAAGTTTTTAAGAGCTCATATTTTCCAAACAATATGACAGATTGTGTTCATATTTGGGATGCTGATAGATACAGGTCCAAAGTTTTATTCAGCAATACCCCTCTGCCAGTGCACATGGCCTCAAGGTCAAAGTTAAGAACTTAGAAATTTTATATTAAAGTGTTTTAAGAGCTCGTAATTTTCCAACTATATAACTATATGATATATTAGGTTCATATTTGAAATGTGAACCCCCCCCCCCCCCCCCCCCCCCTGCATATAACCTCAAGGTCAAGGTCACAGACTTAGAAATTTTTATATTTGATCCTTGATAATGTCAAATTCATGACAACAAATGACCGAACCATTGCACAAGAAATCCTATCAAGGGCTAAAATGCCATAACATTACCTCTTACTGTAATGATCCTAAGTATTGGGACAGACAGGCCTAAGCAGACAGTGCAGACCCAGATCAGACTGGTCTTAAAGAGCACCCTGACACTCCAGTATCTCCCAAATTCCAGGTGAGCTATGCTGTCTGCTGATAGCTCTTGTTCCACCCAAAAACTATGAATGTTTTTGCAGAATTTGATATTTTTTGCAGATTGTTTTTTCAGACAATTTGCATGAAGTGTCAAATATCTAAAAAGTATAGAAGTCATCTGCTACAATTTTGTATGGTGCATAAGGGTTAATGTTGTATAATGATATATTAGTCTGATGAAACTAGAACTTTAATTCTTTATTTTATCCAGGTTACTACAACTTTAGTGCTTTATTTTATCCAGGTTACTACGAGTGTCTGTGCCCGAGATATTACACGGGATTAAATTGTGAGATCTGGGACATAAGTGTTACAGCTGGAATTGGTAAAACAACTGCTGTCCATCCAACTATTCCAACTTATACCCCAGAATGTATCCAGCTTGGTTGTCCTGAGAAAGCAAGAAATGGTGTTTGTGATGTAAGTATAATCAGTTTAATGGTGGCTGTCTATAGGTCTAGATAAGAATGGGTATCCACTCAAGAATATAACCCCAACCATCACGAAAACATGCCTATATATTTTTGACCCCCTTAAACCCCACTTTTATATAGTAAAACTGGGGTTTACAGGGGTATACATTACTTTTCTTATATTTGCTCAAAACATAGATTGTGGGTACTCGTTAGAACTGCCTCAATGAGGCAGTTCTAACGAGTACCCACAATCTATGTTTTGAGCAAAAGTATGAAAAATATCAGAGTTTTTGATCTGAAAATTTTCAGTTTTTTGGAGATGAAAGTTTCTATATATTTGAATAGGCATGTTTTCGTAATGATCCAAGAAATGATCCAAGAAATTTTCGGAAAACTGACCACTCCATGTGATTATTTTTTTACCTGTATCTGAGAGATTTTGGTTTTGGAACTTTCGGACTGGGCAGTACATACAATGTTTATGTTACATTTGAAGTGTTGGAGAGAGAAAGTGGAAACATTATCGGCTATGCTATAGAGAGTTGTTTTGATAAAAATTAATAACCTGATAAGCCAAGGCAGCTGGCTGAAAAAATTTTGTTCAAATCCATGGCGTTGTATGACAGACTGTATCAGAAAAATATTTTTCTTATTTCTCCACAAAAACCTTTGTTGTGGGTACTCTAGAAGTGCCTCGCTTCTCATGAGTACCCACAACATATGCTTTTGTGGTGAAATAAGAAAAATACCAATACTTTTGGATTGAAAAAAGCATCTTATCAAGAGCTATGAATTATTGGTGGCAAATTCAGCAGGGTTTCACAAGGGATATTTTTCTCATTGTTTGAAGAGTCCAGATTCAGTTTTGTGTATGTCAGGCTCTGTGATTTAGATACTCCTAGTGAAAAATAGCTAAACTCTATACGGTGTACTGTTTGCCAATTATCCTTTTGTGGGTTTCCTTGACTAAAATGGGTTAACCTTAAATCTTCTATAGGCTAAATCAGCAGGCAAGAACCACAGGTCAGATAAGAATTCTCATATGTTTTCTCTAAGTATTTTGTGTAACAAGTCTGTAAAAACATATTTGTACAACAAGTATGTAAAAACAATTAGCCCCCCTCCCCCTTCCCCCCCTCCCCCCCACCCCACACACACACACTCTCACACACAAAGAAGTACACAATAAGGGTCAGATATCTAGGACATTTATTGTATCTGGATACTCCTATTATCCTGAGCTGATGATTAAGGGTTAATGTAATTTTTGTCTCATTTCAGCCCGAGTGTAATGTTCCATCCTGTGGTTATGATGCCGATGACTGTATGTACCAGTCTCAGCCCTGGAAACACTGCTCAGAACCAAGGAATGGTGTATACTGTTGGAAAGTATTCAACGACAGCAAATGTGACTTCCAGTGTAACACTGAGGAATGCTTGTATGACGGCTTTGACTGTGTTCTGAAGTTTGGAACTTGCAATCCACATTACGACCATACCTGCAGCCTTCTGTATGCCAATGGTGTTTGCAACAAAGGGTGTAATACCCCTGCTTGTAACTGGGATGGACTTGACTGTGATAATGAGGAACAAAGATTAGCATTCGGTACCTTGATTATTACCGTAGGAATCCCACCAGCACAGTTCAGGAATGAGTCCAGACTTTTCCTGAGAAAGCTAGGGAATCTTCTCAGAGCGGTAGTGCTTATAAAGCAGAACAATTTTGGTGAAGACATGATTTTTGCTTGGTATGATAACAATAAGGAGAACAGATTGAGGAGAGCATTACTTGATGACAGTGTCGAGAGTGTGACAAGGCCTGGCAGAGAACCAGACGGGTGAGTAAATGCTGCATGAAATCTATATTTCTCCAGATAAAGGGGTATCCACATACACTTCCACTTCAACCTCTTTATAACACGGTTCTTTTAGCACAGTTTTGGATATAACACAGTTTAAAGATGGATCCCAAAAATGTATAGATTATATTGAAAAATGACCATAAATGGTCATTTTTCAATATAGTCTATACATTTTTGTTTGGATATAACATGGTTGTTTAACTAACATGGGTTTATGCTATGGACCCCAACAATAGTGTTATAAAGAGGTTGTGGTGTAATATTTTTTTTATTTCTCCTCCTCATGTTTTCTGCACTTATTCATGAAAGCCTATTGTATGTACTTGTTGGAAGTTCCTCAGCAAGGCACTTCTAATGAGTATGCACATCATATATTTTTTTCATGGATAAATAAAAAAATAAAATATCCATATGATACGTTTTTGTTGAAAAAAAAAGCTTATCTGAAGCTATGGGTCACAGTTTGTATTTTGAACCAAAGAATCTTCACAAATAATGTAAATTTATTGTGTTTGTGTGTGTATGTACATGTATTTGTACATGGGAAAGCCAACAGGGCTTTTTCAGCCAAGCCTCATCAGAATCTTATACTGTGTGGCATTTTTTTTGTGGAAAGTTGTCTTATATCTTTATTGGAATTGTTGAAAAAAGATTATCTGAAGCTATGGGTCACAGTTTGTATTTTGTACCAAAGAATCTTCACAAATAATGTAGATTTATTGTGTTAGTGTGTGTATGTACATGTATTTGTACATGGGAAAGCCAACAGGGCTTTTTCAGCCAAGCCTCACCAGAATCTTATACTGTGTGGCATTTTTTCTGTGGAAAGTTGTCTTATATCTTTGTTGGAATTGCATTTCTTCATTAAACAATACAACTGATACATGTACAGTTACATTTCATTAATCAAATTTGGTCATACAGTCGACTCTCGTTATCTCCACTTATCTCGAATAACCACTTATCTCAAATGAAAATCTGGTCCCTGTTTTAACATGAAAATCTAACAACAGGTAACAAAATATCATGGAAAAGAGGCGAAATTGTTCCTAGCATTTTCTCCTCTTTTTCACAGTATTTTCAATATGTCCAGTGATTTTTATTTTACTAGCGAGTCCTGCGTCATATACTCATAATTTCTCTCTGGGACTCACAAATTTTATATATGTGAGTCCCTTGACTTAGAAAATATAGTAGAAAATTGCTCTAAAATATGATTAAAGGACTATGATTTCGGCATGGGACTCTATAAATTTTATCTATGTGAGTCCCTGGAACTCCATAGATCCAAACTGTAAATAAATCACTGTTTGTCTCTAACTTCAAATGTCAAATTACATATACATTTGTAAAATGTCATTTGATTTATTTTTTCCTCAATTCTGCAAATCTGATTTGTCGAGGTACGGATATCTAGAAGTATTTAAGAGAGTCCCTTGGATTTTGAGATAACGAGAGTCGACTGTATATTGATTAATCCTTAAACTGCTAAGCATATTTGTAGCAGATGGCATTATAAAATTGATTTTGTTTCTTTTCAGAGAAAAAGAGACTGAGACTCTGCCTAGCAGATAATTCACAATTGTCAGTCTTAATTTTTCTGAAAAAAATTAAAAAATTTAATTATTGTCTGCTGTAGTTGTGAATAGTGCTTTATGGGTTAATTGCAATGTACATGTATATAGTATAGTCATTTTGGATTGTAAATCTACTTTCAGTACCATTGTTCATCTGCTCATTAATATACAACCTTGCCTGACCGATGGACTTGACAAATGCTTCGACAGTGCTAAATTTGCTGCGGAATTCATAGTTGCCGCCATTCAAGGGAACCAGTGGTCAACAACATTGCCAATTGTTGATGTAGAATGTAAGTTTAGCATTCATCTTTAACCCATTTTTAGCTTGCCTGGACAAAGTCCAGGAAGAGCTATTGCACTACCCCCGGCATCAGCGTCCACATTTACATTAAAGTTTTTTTAAGAGCTTATATTTTCCAGACCATTTGATAGATTTGGTTCATATTTGGTATGATGATAGATATAGTTCCAAAGTTTTATTCAGCAATATCCCAGCCCATGCCTATGACCTCAAGGTCAAGGTCACAGACTTAAAAATTTATATTAAAGTTTTTTAAGAGCTCAAATTTTCCAAACCATAGGTCAAGGTCAGGTCAAGGTCATGGACTTAGAAATTTTTTATGTTAAAGATTTTTAAGAGCTCATATTTTCCAAACTATAAATGGATTTTGTTCATATTTGGTATGATGATAGATACAGTTCCAAAGTTTTATTCAGCAATACCCTGCCCTTGCCTGTTTCTCAAGGTCAAGGTCACAGACTTAAAAGTTTTATATTAAAGTTTTTTAAGAGCTTATGTTGTCCAAATCATACGATAGATTTTTTCCATATTTGACATAATGATAGATACAGGTCCAAAGTTTTATTCAGCAATACTCACTGCCCTTGCCCATGGCCTCAAGGTCAAAGTTAAGAACTTAGAAATTTTATAGTAAAGTGTTTTAAGAGCTCATATTTTCCACACCATATGATAGATTTGGTTCATATTTGGAATGATAATAGATACAGGTCCAAAGTTTTATTCATCATCACCCCACCCATGCCTATCACCTCGCGATCAAGGTCACAGACTTAGAAATTTTATAACTGATCCCTGATAATGTCAAATTCATGACAACAAATGACCAAACCATAGCACAAGAAATCCTATCAAGAGCTAAAATGCCATAACATTTCCTCTTATCATAATAATTCTAAGTATTGGGACAGATAGGCCTAAGCAAACAGTGCAGACCCAGATCATACTGGTCCTAAAGAGCACCCTGACACTCCAGTATCACCCCAATTCCAGGGGAGCTATGCTGTCTGCTGACAGCTCTTGTTAGACTGAATAAACTCTGCCATACTGTATATTGGAAGAGTCAAATTTCTGTTTTAGGTCTGAGGTTATGTGATTTAGATACTCCTAGTGAAAAATGGCTAAACTAGTAGCAAATGGTGGAGACCTGGGCCCAGTTATTCAAAGCATTGTTAGCTTAATGAGCTCATTAGTGGTCAAAATGTTAACTGTTCTAGTAACTAGAATATCTAATTCAAAGGTATTTTTGCTGAAAAAAAATGCCCTGGTTTATAATATTCGCAAATGTTTTTTAGGACAGATATTTTGAAAAATTTATTCTATAAAAGGCTAGAATTTTATTATGATGGATTTTCCATGTCAGAGGTCTTTAAAAAGTACAAAATTTTATTATGGCAGATAGTTAGTGATGTCCATTTTATAAAAGAGCAAAATTTTATTATGACAAGATACATGTATTTATTGCATATTTGTATGATGGATAAGCACAAGTTGGGGTGAGATATCATGTATAGCAACATTTATCTGATTTATTGACCAGCGCACAAATTGCACTGGTCTCTTAATATAGCTTTGGATTTTTACATATGGGAGTGTGTTCGATTAGCTCACTAGGGACTTTTTATATTTGCCTGGATCGTCGGTTTGTGACGATCCTGGCAAATATAAAAAAAAATCTTAGTTCAGACTGTGTTATAAACAGATTAATGTCTATTTAATTTTCATTTCAGTCAAGTAATTTCATAAAGCTTTATAAAAGCAAACATTAACTCTTTCGGTGCCAAATTTCAGACCACATTTGTCGTCTGCTTTTCTTCTTTTAACAAATTATCGCTTGAAAAGAAGTTTATACGTAAAGTTGAAAGACTAAATGTCAAACAGTGTAGATCCAGTAGAAGTTTATACGTAAAGTTGAAAGACTAAATGTCAAACAGTGTAGATCCAGATGAGATGGCTCATATGAGCCGTCTCATCTGGATCTATGCTGTTTGCAAAAGCCTATTATTATAGCCTGTGGCAGTTAAAGAATCACATTGTCTGTTCATTTTAACAGCTTCTGGTACACCAGATTCTACGGGTACAGGGGAACCTTCCTTATCAACTCCTCTCATTGCTGTGATAGCATGTGCCCTCGTGTTAGTTCTTGTTGTTGTTATCGTCTTCGGGATCACCAGAAAAAGAGCCCGAGGAATCACATGGTTCCCAGAAGGGTTCTTTAGTCTCAGCGGGGACAGTGAAGCTCGCAGATCAAAACGACATGGACCTGATGGTGGAGAAGAAATGAAGTAAGTCTTCTTTAACTTTTAGCATGCTGGGTAAAATTTCAGCAGATGACACTTTGAAATATTTTTCTGATTTTTTCTCAGAAAATAGGCTTTAACATTTCATGCAAATGGTCTCCTTAGGAGACAATCATAAAATGGCAAAGCCTATTTTCTGAGAAAAATAGGAAAATACCATGGGTTAAAGTATGTTTTGCCATCAGTGCCTTTCAGGTTAATAATTTGTCATCCTACTTGATACTGTACATGGCAGAGATGTGACTTTGATACTCAAAAGGTGCAATAGATAGATATAAATAAACTTGGGGTGACAGGTCAGAAACAAATTATTATGAAATGGTACTGGTTGACCTGTAAAAGGCCAAAAATTGTTGCAGATAACTTTTGAAATATTTTTGTGTGTGTATTTTTCAGAGAAAATAAGGCATGATATTTCATATGAATTGCAGACGATTCAAATGAAATATCAAGCCTTGTTCTATATAAAAAATAAAATAAAAATAAAATGAATTTGTCATCTGCTGCACTCATGATTGACAATTTAATGGTAAAGTAATGTTTGGGAACTGGACTTTAAACTGCATCAGCAGGAAGTGTCTATTTCTGTGTCACTTCATATTGGGATGATCTGGTGATATTTATTAAAAGATGGGTGGAAACTACTTAAGTAATCATGATTAAAACACTTAAACATTCGGCTTTTAGAAATGATACAGATACTTTTGGCTTGTAACTACATACAGCAACTATTAGAAAGTTAACATGCTGTAAAGGGACATCTTTTGTTTTCAAGAAATATTTACAATCCAAGTACTGTCACGTTTATTGCCTTACGAGGAATGAATACACTTTCATGGGAGGCATCTAGCTTCACCATGGCATTTCTATTGAGTACCAACAACATACGGAGAAAAAAGGCAAAATAAAATTAGTTTTTCAGTGGAAAAGGCACATGTGCATGCACCTGAATTAGTTTTTCAGTTGAAAAGGCACACATGCATACACACACACACACTCAAACACACACACATCTTATCTTGTGATATGATAGGTCCTAATTTTTATATTGCTAAATATCTTGAAAATTTTTCACAAAGGGATTTTTTATAGCACAAACATCACATTTTCCTTTGTGGGAAAACACCTCAAACCAGTCAAATTAATAGTTACGACAAATTGTATCTTTTACAGAAATGTCAGCAAAGGCTCTATAGACAAAGTGGACAACAATGATAACCAGAAAGATGACTGGGATGACATGAACAGACCAGCCAAAATGATCAAGGTAAGTTTCTACAGCAACCATATACAGTCGTACTTCAGTCGTTCAAACATCTCGGGGACCATGGAGATTTGTTCTAGTTATTGGTAATTCTAGCCATATTTTCAGATCAAAATCGATCATATTTTTCTTATTTTTCACAGAAAATATGACTTACTGAATCCTAGTTTTCTTCTTTTATTTATAATATGCAGGTTAAAAAAGGTTAAGCTTTCAACTTCAGAACTCTCTGATACATTTGCCCAAAATTAGGTTATGCCCCTTTTCTGTGGGCTGTTTAATAAGCAAAATGGTTTTATAAACTATTTGTGAGGTTTTAAGCACAGCTTTAAGAAGAAATGCTTAATTTGTACAGAATTCTGGCTACTCTTACACTACACCCCATTTCACCAATTTATAAAGTGAAAAAGGGGATTTGGGATGGGAAGGGGGTTGTGTGTGTGTGTGTTTGTGGGCGGGTGCGTGGAGGAGGACAGGTGGGTCAGTTACCCATATCATACATTTTGGTTGTAAAAAAAAAAAAAAAAAAAAAAAGAAAAAAGCAGCAGAAAAAACCCTTTATGTCTAGATCTATGAATGAAAATGCATTAAGAAATGAAAGTTTGTATCAAATATAATTGATTTGTCGTTATTGAATTTATTTAGTACTTATTATCTCAATTTTTTGTTTAAATTTGTCTAGTATTTATGTCTTTGCGTACAATTTTCAGCTTGAGAAACAGCTTGAAGCTGTGGATTTTGACCATTTACTTGTCCCTGAACAAGTAATAAAATTTGATAATTCCACAACCCCTATATTTTTTAAAATTTGTCTAGTATTTATTTCTTTGCGTATAATTTTACAGCTTGAGAGACAGCTTGAGGCTGTTATAGACAATGCTGACCCGGATACACGTCAGTGGACAACACAACACTTGGAAGCTGCCAATGTTCCAAACCCTTCAATCATGGCATTAACCCCGCCCACTGGAGATGAGCTAGACTCTAAAGATGTGGATGTGAGGGGACCTGACGGATTTACTCCATTAATGTTGGCATCATTCCGTGGGATGGGATTGGATTCCGGTGTTGATGATGATAGCAGTGGGTCGGGCATTTCTGGTGATAGTGAGGAATCAGGGGAGAGGTCACCAGAAGTCATACGAAGTCTTCTTATGCAAGGGGCAGCCATAAATGCACAGACAGACAGAACAGGTAAACCTCACAACTTCCCAGCGGGCACACGAAGGAAAAAATTACGTCGCCTCAACGTCGATACAACGTCATGACGTAAATATAACGTCGCCTCAACGTCGATGCAACGTCATGACGTTGCATCGACGTTGAGGCGACGTTATATTTACGTCATGTGCCTGCCGGGTTGGTATAAATATTTTTCCATGAAAATGCATGTTGCATTGCCTCAGTGAGTTGATTCCAGTGAGTTCCACAGCTTATATTTTTATGGATAAATAAGAAAAAAATATCAGTAGTTTTTGGTTGAAAAATAAAATTTACCTAGAGCTTTGCAAATAGTCCAACCATTTTTCTCTCAGAATATCTAAATAAAATAGCATGACATACCTAAATCGAATTTAGAATTTTCAAATATACAGTGTGGGGGAGTTCATTCAGTCTGCAATGGGTTAAGTTTTAAAACAAGGGGTAAAATACTCATTATACCAAAATTTTCCTGAAAGCTGGAGCACTGCAAGGTGTACAGTTTGTGAAAATGCTGTTTGGGCCTTCATTGTATAAACGTAAATAAATACAAGTGAATGTAAAACTGACTACATCATAATTTTTATTCATGTTACAGGTGAGACTTCTCTTCACCTTGCCGCCCGCTATGCCAGGGCAGATGCAGCAAAAGCTCTTCTTGATGCTGGTGCTGACCCCAATGCCCAGGATGCAGGGGGAAGAACTCCACTTCACACAGCCGTAGCCTCAGATGCACAAGGGGTGTTCCAGGTAGGTAACATACCCCATTTCAAAAGTCGGCCTCAGTGGCGCAGTGGGATGCGCATCCGACAGGAGATCAGGTCACAAGTTCGACCCCCGCCGGGTCTGGCAACATTCTCTAGCAGAGATTGATAGTGAAATATTTTCTACAGTCATTCTCTCCCTTCCGCTGATTCAAGAAGGGCAGTTGTCAGCTCATTACGAAAACACGCCTATTCAAATATATAGAAAGTTTCACCTCCAAAAACTGAAGATTTTCAGATAAAAAGCTATGATATTTTTCACATTTCTGCTCAAAACATAGATTGTGGGTACTCTTTAGAACTGCCTCGCCGAGGCGGTTCTAACGAGTACCCACAATCTACGTGTTTGAGCAGAAATAAGAAAAATAATGTATACCCCTGTAAACCCCAGTTTTACTATATAAAAGTGGGGTTTCAGGGGGTCAATATTATATAGGCATGTTTTCGTGATGTTCTGGCGAAAGAATGTACTGGTTAACTGCTTAGAGGACATATTATGCCCAGAAAACTGTGTGGTAAGGTAATCTGACCAGGCTTGACATCACCCCAATGGGCTGACTGACAAACAAAACACCCATTTTAAACAGTCTTTTATAGCACTATATAAGAGTTGTATACATAATATGAATTTAATAGGTGTTACTTATATCTGTACATCCAAGTTATCATCACATTGCTTCATATTTAGGGTAGAAAACTCGTTCACAAAAAAATTGCCTTTTTTTTTTACTGACCAAAATCTACAGTTTACCAGATCAAAATACAGTGGACTTTCATTATCTCCAAGACCAAGGGACTTTCTGGAATACTTCAAGATATCTGTACCTCAACATATTAGATTTGCAGAATTGAGGAAAAAAAAAAAAACATGGAACCACCACATTTCACAAATGAATATGTAAGTTGACTCCTGAAATTAAAGGTACATTAAAAACATTGCGGAAAACAGGAGAAATTGCTCCTTAGAAGCAATTTCTCCTCTTTTCCACAATATTTTGTTACCTGTTGTTAGATTTCCATGTTAAAACAGACCAGTTGTTCAAAGTATCGTTAGCTTAACAAGCTCGTTTAGGGTCATTTCATTAACTGTTTTAGCAGATTCAATATACAATATTCTGATATTTTTTGCTGGGAAAATGTGAGTAGCTTTTGCACTGCAAAAGCTACTCACATTTTTTCAGCAAAAAATTTCAGCATATTTGCGTATCACTCGATGTAAATTTTAACGAATTATTAACTAACGATGTCGTTAGCTTTGAACAACTGGGCCCAGAGTTTCACTGAGATAAGCAGTTATTCAAGATAAGAGAAGTCGAGATAACAAGAGTTGACTGTAATGATATTTTACAACCCCTTCTCCAGACTCCATTAGAATGTTACCCTTCTGAACCTTGTGTCAGAATGACAATAAGGGCTTCATAAATGTGCAATTCATGAACTTTTGACTAATTTCTACTTTCCTGTGCCACAGGTTATGTTTTCTTCATGACTGTAAATTTCAGTTGATTGATATATATATATTTTTTTTTTTTTGCAGATTTTACTGAGAAACAGATCCACAAACCTAAATGCCAAAACTCATGACGGCACAACACCAATGATTCTTGCTGCACGTCTTGCGATAGAAGGACTTGTGGAAGAATTGATAAATGCTGATGCTGATATAAATGCAATGGATGAATATGGTAATATAAAGATTATAAAATGGAAAAAATAGAATTTGTTTATCCAATATTGTACAAAACTACAAGTCTGATTATGCTAGGAAATGTCAACGTGGCCATGCAGTTAGCACTTCTGACTTGGAATCATTAGATTCCAGATTGGAATCCGGCTAAGACGGTGTTCAGTTCATTTCATTATCATTCTTCCATCACCTAGATGTGACTTAAATGATGGCAAAAGAGACATAAAACTCCAAAAGCCTTGTCTGATTATGCTGATTTGACATTTTGGTAGTTTTTATTGTAGATCAGCTGAAATCATTAAAAATCTACTTAACCCTTCTTTTGCTAAACACGACATGCCCTGTTTTGGCAAACAGTGTAGATCCAGATCAGTTGGCTTCCGAAGAAGCCAACTGATCTGGATCTGCACTGTTTGTCATTAAATATGTGAATTTCTATCAAAAACTCGGATCAAGTAATCTGATTGGCTAGAAATTAGAAGTGGGCGAGGCATCTTAATTTATTCAGCATGACAAGGGTTAAATCTTTTTCTGTCAGTTGCATTGCCCACAGGATAGACAATAATTGAATTTTAGTGTTCAGTGAAGAGAGAATACAACTCTTGGTCCATTAATTATTTTGCTCATATGAAATGACCACTCATGTAAGATCCTCTATTTATGGACTTCTTTGTGTTCCAGGTAAGACAGCCCTGCATTGGGCAGCAGCTGTCAACAATGCTGAAGCTACACTTGTTCTCCTGCAGCATGGAGCTAACAGAGATGCTCAGGATCAGAAGGTAGGTTATAAAGATGCATTATTTCAGCTGTGTCACATAGCTCGACATAAGGCACTTTTTCCAACCAAAAAGTACTGATATTTGTCTTGTTTCTCCACAAAAACATATATTGTGGGACTCGTCAGAAGCACCTCTTCAAGGCACTTCTGATGAGGTTGGCAACATTCTTTTTTTTCGTGGAGATTTGATCATGAAATATTTTCTAATGTCATTCTCTCCATTCCGCTGATCCAAGAAGGGCAGTTGTCAGTTTCTGTCGAAAGAAGGTGCGCTATACTGGTTAACCGTTTAAGGTCTAAGCCTGCCCAGCAAAAGTGTGGTTAGTAAACTGACCTCACTCAGCATGACCCCATTGGATTACTGAGCTGTAAAACCTCAACACAAAAAAAAAAACTCAGCTTGTGGTATGCCAACAATCTAATCTGGATCTGACTAGACTGTTTGTTCATAGAATCTTAAACATCAGTATCTTATTTTGGTGATTTTTACAGTAGACCCTTCTCAGAAGGGGTACACAACAGTTTGACAGAATTACTTCCCGTGAAAGCATACGCAATGTCCTTAATTAGACAGTGATACCCTGATCAGACTGCACATATACATGGGCTGATCTGGGCCTTCTCTATCTGCATATCTGTAAGGCCTTTAGCAGGGTTCACAAAGCAAAAATATGCCTTCGAGTCGTGCAGACAGTGAATGCCCAGATCAGACCGTCACTGTTTGCTAACAGAATTATTCAATATTGAATACTAGAGACTGTATGAAGGGAGAGCAAAGGCCCAGATGATACTTTGCGCATGTGCAGGATGATTATCTGAATCTGGACATTTTGCATGTGTTCAAAGGCACATTTTTTTACTTGATGTGTCCCATATTAACTAACCTGTATTTTGTGACATTTTCAGGATGAAACTCCTTTATTTCTTGCTGCCAGAGAAGGAAGTTATGAAACTGCCAAGACACTGTTGGATCACTACGCGAATCGTGAGATCACAGACCACATGGATAGATTACCCAGAGATGCAGCCTCAGAGCGTATGCATCATGATATTTTACAGCTGTTAGATGAATACAGATTAAATTCACCAACTGAAATGACATTACCAAATGGACTTCCTACATCGCCAAATGGCTACCCACCTTTTATGCATCCCCCAAATAAAGCTAAACCAAAACAAAGAAGGACTAAAAATAATGGACAGATTAATATGAAGGATATTCTGTCTTACCCTAATGGGACCAAACCAAACGGACTGCCTCAGAAGAAGTCTAAACCGAAAAGAAAAAGTGCCAGTGTGCAAAGAAATGGACGCTCACAAAATCGGGATAGTTCAGTAGGGACCCTTTCACCTGGTGATTCAGTGGAATCCCCTAATGGGTATGATATGACCCCGCCAACGTATGACAATGTTTGTGGGCAGAGTCAGCTTATGTTGCGCCATGCCCAGTTAAATGAACTTGATGAACATGTGGTAGCATGTGCATTACAAAACAATATGGACGATCACCATGTGATGAGTAATCATTATAAGGGTGACATGCGGCTGGATCAGCATCATGGAATGGAAATGATGCCTAACGAATGGATTCAGCAGCATCAGCAACAACAACAACAGCAACAGTTATCACGGTCGCCAATGAGTGTAACAAATTCTATTCCCACTCCTCCCTCCAATAACCCTTCACATAATAGTCCAATAAATCATGATGGTAAACTCTCACCTGTCAAAGGAAAAGCTGGACTTCCTACATCACCCCCTCATTATTTAGCTATGCAGCAACATGCCCAAAGAAATCGTCCACAAAAAAGCCCTCATCATTATCACATAGATAATTACCCGTTCAACAACGAAAATAATCATAATATGGACACTAACATTCCCCAGTACACAAATATCTATGAACGCCAACAACGAGTTTCTACGCCTATGCAAGTTTCTCATATTCCACAGTACCCCACCCCTCCTTCACAACACAGTTATGGTGGACCCGATGCCACGCCACCCAATGGACTAGCCTTACCAGATAATATTCTTACACCATCACCTGATTCTCCTGGACACTGGTCAAGCTCTTCACCACACTCTGCTCAATCTGATTGGTCAGAGGGAATTTCAAGTCCAGTGCCACCTATTGGACATGCAAACAAGGGACGTCACCAGCATCCAAATGAGGCTGTGTATATATAAGAAGACGCTGTTGGTGATTCCCACATTCTTACATGTGCTGTGCAACATTTAATTTTGAAACAGGGATGCTACAATTTGTATGGGACTTGTTTAACCCATTTATACTGAGTGTACTCTTCTACATTAATTATTTAGACCAGTTCATTTCCAATATAAGGAGTGTCTGGTTAGTTTTAATTGTTACCATGTTTTATAACAATTCCTGTCCTAAATGCAAACAGTGTAGACCCTGATCAGATGCAGCATTCTGTGGCGTTGGATTCGGGTCTACACTGTTTGCCAATGTCCATTTTATGAGACGCTTGGCATAATTGGTTAATTAATGGTGCAAGTAATTAAGCCGTTTCATTGTGAATGGTAGAATAGTAAAAAAATAGAAGAAAAAGAAAAATTAAAAGAAAGGATTTCAGATGCATTTTCATAGATAGCATTTAGTCCAATGGATTAACTAATAATTCTGAATTGTAGTTTATGGATTGCAGACTGTTCAGGAAGATAAGCTAAGTTCAGATTCAGAAGTCACCAGATACTGGAGGAATTTTATAATATGCTATAGTTTAAAAGGAGCATTTATTTCTTTGCTTTTATAGAAATGTACATTAGCATTTACAGGATATATATTCAACATGCGGTGCAAAATTGTTTTATTAAATGTGCTTTATATTCTGTGAAATCAGGCATTAAGCTTTAAAGTGCCAGTTACAATTGCAGCAGATGACATTTTGATTTTTTAGTATTTTTCAGAGTAAATGAGACTTGATATTTCATGTGAATTGTCTGCTAGGCAGACAATTCACATGAAATGTCAAGTCCTATTTTCTCTGAAAAAGTAAAAAAAAAAAAAAAAAAAAAAAAAATTAAGATTAAGAATGTCGTCTACTGCAAATTTGCCTAGCACTTTTAGGATTATATCAGGCAGAAACTAAGTTTGGTTTACAGGTGAAGAAGAGCTTGCAAATAAACTTGCTGCTTATGATGAAGTAAAACTTGGAGAGCATTACATTTTTAATTTGATGTTTTTTTTATTTGGAGGAGGATTCTTGTTGTTGGATATTTTTATGCAGCTTTATAAGTTAGCCCTTAAAGCACCGTTCAGGACTTTTTGCAGATGGCATTCTCAGATATTTTTGTTTTATTTCTGAGAAAATGAGAAAATTGCCTAGCAGACAATTCACCTGAAATATCAAACCTCATTTTCACAAAAAAATTATAAAAAAGAAATGTTTTAGAATTTCATCTGGAGCTGTAATGTCTTGCACTTTAACCCTTGTCCTGCTGAACCCAGATATGTCTTGCTTTTGAAAACAGTGTAGATCCAGATTAGTTGGCTTTTGAGAAAGCCAACTGATCTGGATCTGCACTGTTTGTCATTAAGTATGTGAATTTGTATCAACAACTAGGATCAAGTAATCTGATTGGCTGAAAATTTGAAATGGGCGTGGCATCTTAAATTATTCAGCATGACAAGGGTTAAAGGTAAAGAATAACTATCATTAGCTCTAGATAAGACCCTTTTTTTCAAAGGAAAAGTACTGATATTTTTCTTATTTCTCAAGAAAACATGTTATGTGTATTCTTAAGAAGGGCCTTGCTGAGGCACTTCTAATGAGCACCTACAACATGTTTTCATTTCAGAAATAAGAAAACTATTACACCACAACCTCTTTATAACACTATTATTGAGGTCCATACCATAAAAAAACGTGTTATAGCCAAACCAAAATGTATATATTATATTGAAAAATGACCATTTATGGTCATTTTTCAATATAATCTATACATTTTTGGGATCCATCTTTGAACCGTGTTATAACCAGAACCCTGTTAGAACAAACCAAGTTATAAAGAGGTTGTAGTGTATGTGGATATCACCTCTTACCTGGAGCTATGATTATCCATCCTGGAATCCTGATATTTGTTTTGCATATAATGGCTTGCATGTAGAAGTGCTAACATTATGCATAAGGGCATGTGATACGCTAGGTGGATTTCGGCCATTTTTTACAAGAAACACAACTTTTGAAACTTCCAGTTTGAGTTATTCCACAGTGGTTCCCTTCTGAAAAAGGGTCTATTCTAAAAGGAAATAATTTAAGAAGGAACAAACAATTTTGATAGGGTTACCTCCCTTGAAGATGTATCCATTCCTGTAAATGAATACGCATGTTTGAGTAAGGGAGAAAACATTTTACGTAAAGAGGGTCCTGCTGCTGTCGATAGTAAGGCCAGAGAAAATTTAACCAAATAAAAAAATTTGAGGTGAGACAGCTGAACTTACGCTGAAAACAGATTTGAATCATTTGTTATGAGAAGAGTATTAACTCTTCTCTTGCTGAGCATGACATGCCCTGTCCCAGCAAACGGTGTAGATCCAGATCAGTTGGCTTCTGAAGAAGCCAACTGATCTGGATCTGCACTGTTTGCCATCAAGTATGTGAATTTATAGCAACAATTCTGATCAAGCATTCTGATTGGCTGAAAATTAGAAATGGGCGTGGCATCTTAATTTATTCAGCATGAGAAGGGTTAAAACAAGGTTTTCTTCTTTTGGCACATGATAGTGAGTGTCAATTATGTTGTTTTGCTATGATTTACCTCTTCATTGGATGGCCCAGGAATAAAAAATAAAATCCACCTGCCCACTCTATTTTTTTTCTAAAATCTGGATGAGAATCTAATAATTTATTTTCTTTGGTCAAACTATGGTACAACCTCCCAATAACAGGCCCCCACTTGTGAAGACACAAAACTGGTAGTTGTATAGAGGTAAACTATATAGTAAATACTACAGGAAATCAGAAAAGTTGCTGTTATAGGGAGGGTGGCTGCTCTACTCACAATAATAACTGTTACAACCTCCCTTGGGTAGCCACAAAACTAGCAATTTTACATCACAAAAACATGCCTATATAATTTTGACCCTCTTAAACCCCACTTTTATATAGTAAAACTGGGGTTTTCAGGGGTATACATTATTTTTCTTATTCTTGCTCAAAAACATAGATTGTGGGTACGCCTTAGAACTGCCGCGGCAAGGCGGTTCTAACAGGTCCCCACAATCTATATTTTGAGCAGAAATATGAAAAATATCAGAATTTTTTATCTGACAATTTTCAATTTTTGGTGGAAAAATTTTCAATATATTTGAATAGGCGTGTTTTCGTAGTGATCAGAGTGGGTTCCACTGAAGTAGCACTGTAGTAGCATAGCCCAAGATATGGCAGTTATTGATATGATAGTTTATGATATTTTAATGATATTTGTCTTAAAATATAGCTTGTGGGTACTCCTGGAATCACAGCCATGGAGTACGGTAAATGTCCTAAAATTTTGAACACTTGATTACGTTTTTTTTTGCATAAAATTTGCTTTTGCACTTGTTTCTTGAAATTCTTAGTGGAATGGCAAATAGTGTGGACCCTGATCAGACTGCTCCTTCAGGAGCAGTCTGATCAGAGTCTACACTGTTTGCATATGCCATTTTCTCAGAACATTTGGTGTACAAAATTTTAGGACATTTATCATACCCACAAGGTATTTTTGGTGCAAAAGTAAAAAATTATCCTGCAGAAGTAAAAAGTATCCTGCAAAAGTAAAAAAACGACAACCTAAATTATTACCTTATGTGGACCTGTGGAGGTTTGTCTTATGTGTACTCAGCTTTTTAGGGTAAAAATATTCTAGATGAGGGTTCTTGTCACATTTCATACATTTTAGTCGTACTTGTTGAACATTATGATCAGGAGCTAGAATTTTATACTGCTAAGGCCAGTGTTTTTTTGTTAGCTGAATATAAAAGATCCTGGTCAGCTGTATAGGAATAAACCATTAACCTGCTAAACAGAATTGTAGAGAAGATATTCTTACTTTTTTATGTTATTTTTTGTTTTCAGAGAAAATAAGACTTGGCATTTCATGGGAATTGTCTGCTATGCAGACAATTCTCATGTAATGTCAAGCCTTATTTTCTCATAGCAGACAATTCTCATGAAATGCCAAGTCTTATTTTCTCTGGAAAATACAATAAAAGATCAAAAAATTGTCTGCTGCAGTTGTGATTAGCACTTTAAGGGTTTTAAGGTGAATTTATGCTTATGATCATGATCAAAGAATTTTTGCCGCTAGTGGCGACTGTCGTCTGCTGATAACCTTTGCAAACAGTTTCAACCCAGATCAGGCCCAACAAAATGTTGGGCCTGATCTGGATCCAAACTGTTTGACACTCTGGTGGTAGTCCTGAAAGATTTTTTTGAAAAAGTTAATTTAATTTAAAAAAAAAAATCCACTGACGACAAAAAAGCATGCAAAATTACCCAAAGAGTTAAATGAAGATAATAGCATTTTTTTAGACACAGTTGCAGTCCAGTGGACTTGTTCAGACTTTAGGATAATAAAATCCTAAAGATAAGGAGTTAAGGTCTCCAAATATTTTGAGGAAATATGGTAAACTTAAAAACTTCACTACCTAATAGCACTATTTAAGATAATTTTCAGTCAGAAATTAGTTTTCTTATTTCTCCATAAAAACATACTACATGTATATTGTGGTACCCATTGGTCATTCTGACGAGTACCCACAATGAAAGTATTTTTTTGAGAAACAGAAAAATCAGATGACTTGTTAAGGAGGATTATTTGATGATAATTCTGGGATAATTTTCTTCAGTTCTCCATAAAAACCTATGTTATGGATAAAACCTATGTTGTAGGTACTTATTAGAAGTACCTCGGCAAGGCCCTTCTAATGAGTACCCACAACATAGATTTTATGGATAAATAAGAAAAATTATCCCAGAATTATCATCAAATACTCCTCCGTAACAAGGTAACACGTATTCGGGGAAAAATATTTGTTTGGATCGCCTCTTATCTAGGTCTATGGTATTTTTGTGCGTAAAAGCATGCAATATGAATGATATACCATATTTACCCAAAGAATTCAAACACCTCAACTCCTTACCATACTTGTTCTGAAATTTGAACAAGTACAGTTTACTACTAGATGTTTTGTCTAAAAAATTGCAGGTTGAGTGGCAAACAGTGTAGACCCCGATGAGACATGTCAACTGGGTCTACACTGCTCAGGCCTGTCTGTCTGAATACATAAGATGAATATGGTATTAGTGTTTTTATATGTTGATAAAAACAAATGCTGTTCAGTTTCCATGTGAATGAAATTGTAAATATGTATTTTTGTACTGTTTTACTACTTCAAAGTTTACAAACATTTTAATATGATCAGATTTACTTGTAAATAGCCATTTTAACAAAGCTGGTTTTAGACACATTACTTCCATTATGTTATTTTCTTCAAAAGAAATCATTTTGAACATTTGTACATCATTTTGAACATTTGTACATTTTCATCCACAACATTGTATCACACGGATTCATAGTTTCAGATAAGGTGATAACTGAGTTGATAAAATTGGCTATTTTTTTGTTAATTTGCACTGGAACATATCTTGTGGATATTCATTGGAATAGCTTCAGTGAGGTAATTCCAATAAGAACAGAACTTTTGAACATTTGATATAAACTTTTCAAAAGAAAAAACTAGAATGCGCAGTCAATGGCGCGCCATCGCAAATCCCCATGCTTTGTCCTAATGATGCTAATAGCTTGACAGATGGACGGACTCGCTCTCGCACACCCTTACCATAAAAGGAAGTCGTAGCAAATTTTTTAAATGCTGCATAGTGGTTTAGGAGGAGATAGCATGATGGACAGACGGACAAACAACGGACAGAAAAATAATATTGCTCACACACCCTTACCATGAGGGGAAGTCATGTAGCAAGTTTGGTTAAATTCCACACAGCAGTTTAGGAGGAGATAGTGTGATGAACAAATGGATGGGGGCCTTTACAATATCCCCATCACTTTTTTAAAAAAGCATCGGGATAACAAGAAGCCCATTAAAAATTGTTAATATTTAACACTTTACAATAAAATATTTTAGACACTATATGACCATTGTAGGTTAAGAATTTATAACCAGTGAGTTCAGCTCCGAAATTGTTTTCTTATTTCTCTACAAAAAATACATTGTGGTACTCAGTAGAGCACCTTGCCTTGCCAAGGCACTTCTAATGAGTACCCACAACATACGTTTTCATGGAGAAATACTATGTGGCCACCCCCTCTTATCTCGAGCTATGAGCGAATGAATATGTGTATCTCACACTGCCAGTGGGTATCCTCACAATATGCTTTGATGCAAAAAATAGCAAAAATTATCTTCTGAGTACACCTGTCATCTGGACCTTGCAGATTTGTATCAGAGCTCATCATTGCATTATCTTTCTGTCATGTTTTAATATTGAAATGATCTCAGATTTGTTGCTACAAAAACTGAGGCTCTCTGTGGGAGAAAACTAATACTATCTCATAGATCTAGATAAGAGTGGGAATCAGGTAAATATTTTTCTTATTTCTCCATGAAAACATATGTTGTGGGTACTGATTAGAAGCACCTCACCCAGGAGCTTCTAATAAGTACCCACAACATATGTTTTTGTGGAGAAAAAAGAAAAATATCAATACTTTTGGATTGAAAAATGCATCTTATCAAGAGCTATGCAAGTATCTTGTGCATAGAATAAAGGCCCTGGCAAGCCTCTCCATCTGTGCAGTCTGACCAGGGATTCACTGTCCAGCTTCAGTATACAGTAATACTTCAATGACTCGAACTTCGATTGCTTGTATACCCTGGCTGATTCAGCCATGTTTTTGAGTCCCTTGGAAATTCTTCTGATAGCTCGAGAAAACAAATGTTTAGGGATATTTTAAGGAATTTTCTTATTTTATCTCATCAAGGCAATTCTAATGAGTACTCTTAACATACCATTATTTTATAGAAGATCGAAAAGACATCCCTAATTTTAGGCATTTGCCTCCTGACCTGGTGCTATGATTAACCCTCAGTGGTTCAAACTACCCATTTCTAGAACAAATTTCCATGGTCCCATGGGTCTCGAGTCATTGAAGTCAACTGTATTATTTTGGACTGTCAAACAGACTAGTGTGTATCAAAGGTACTCACTATACTGGCCACCTGTGTAGACTGGTATGAATCTTCAGTGTTTGCTGAAGAGAAAATGCATAGCTGTAGTTAAGAAGGGATTACAAGAGAAATATTTTTCTTATTTCTCTACAAAAACATACCGTATAGTACTTAATTACTGCACTTTGCACTTAAAGTTTTCAAAATTACTGGAAAAACAAATGTATAGTAAAATATCCACTTAATAAGAGCCCACCTTAACTCTTGTCCTGCTGAACCCGGATATATACTGCCTTTGCAAACAGTGTAGATCCAGATCAGTTGGCTTCTGAAGAAGCCAGCTGATCTGGATCTGCACTGTTTGCCATTAAGTTAGGAATTTATAGCAGCTGTTCAGATCAAGTAATCTGATTGGCTGAAAATTAGAAGTAGGCGTGGCATCTTAATTTATTCAGCAGGATAAGGGTTAAAGAAAGATCAGCCAAGGACTTCATGAGAGGATTATTTAATGATGCTTATGCGATATTTTTTTTCCAGATTTTCTTTATAAAAGGTATATGTTGGTACACATTTGAAGTGGGCCATTCGAATGAGTACCTGCAACATATGTTTTTTGTCAAGGAGAACCTACAGCGTACACGGAGTATGAAATTGTTCAACTGTGGGCTTAAAGGGGTATGTGTTGTAATTAGGTCAAATACGATATGGTGTTAATAGGCTGACCAAATTGACCTGTCACATTGACCTTTTGATGATAATAGTTATACATATAGGTTTAATGGGTAAATAAGTATTACCAATAAAGGTGAGCCACTTGCTATTTCACATGCAATTCAGGATTTTCTTACTGCCATGCCTAAATTGTTAAGTGGAGATATTCTAATGAATGATAAATGTAAAGGTCAAGGTGATAGGTCAGTATGATTGATCTGTACCCACAGTATGTTTTTGTGGAGAACTAGAATAAATATCAATACTTTTTCGTTGGAAAAAGTTTTATTGTTGGAAAACGCTTTTGCTAGAGCTGTGAAACCATTTTTTCCCAACACTAGTCCTCAGTTTGATTTTATTTTATCATTAATGTCATCAGGGATGCACAATAGGAAAATCACCTTAAATCCATATGTGAACAGTGTAGGTGGCCTGATTAGCATAACTCTAAGTGTTTCTTCTAAACAAAACATATGTTGTGGGTACTCATTAGAATCATCTCAATGAGGCAATTCTAATGAGTACCAACAACATACATTTTCATACTGCGGCAGATCAAATGAGTAAGCACAGCATATGTTTTCATGAATAGATATGAAAACAAAAACCATCTGGATACCTCGCCAGAAGAAATAAGAAAGATGTCTATGTATATCAACATGAATGAAAGTTTTCAGGGTCATTCCTGATTTCAGGATTTTATGGTTAAATCCCTATATGAAGTGTATGCTAATTCATCTTTTTCAGGATTCAGAAATTCTGTATTTCAGGATACTTGTAGTAAACTCTTTCATCCCCAAGTTTCTGAAGTGGACTCTTCCATATTTGAATTTGGACATGTCCACTGATGCAAATAAGGGTTTCAGTCTAAAATCAAAAACAATGGCAAACATTGTAGATCCTGATGAGACAGCTCATTATGAGCTGTCTCATCTGGATCTGCACTGCACAGGTATCTGTCTTGGTCTGATGGGCTGAAAAGTTACAACTTTCATCCAAGTAATCTACAGATATTTCTCTTGTCTAAAACTTGCATGCACATTCCTGCAGTTATCTCCCTTTGCCATAAATTCTCATCATGGCCTTGTGTAGATGACTGGGTGCATTAGCAGGCTGTTCAATGTCTTTGTTGTTCACACATGGAATTACGTTGGTTTACACACAACATCCTTCACTTCATCATATCCTGTTTTAGTGCTGCATTAATATTACTGTATTTACCCTAAGCATAGAGACACCTTAATCCATTCACCCCTGAATTTCTGAAATGGACTCTTCCATCTCCTAATTTGGACAAGTCCATTGATGAAAATAGGGGTTTTAGTCTAATATCAAAAACAGAATGGCAAACAGTGTAGATCCTGATGAGACGGCTTGTTACGAGCCGTCTCATCTTGATCTACACTGTTTGCTCAGGTATCTGTTTTGGTCTGCGGGGTTGAAAGAGTTAACCCCATACAATATTTGCTCTAAAAATTGAAAGGCTGATTCAAGAAGGGCAGTTGTCAGTTTCTGGTGAAAGAATGCACACAGTACTGGTTAACTGCTTAGAGGACTAAGCCTGCCCAGTAAACGTGTGGTTAGGTAAACTGACCGCGCTCGACATGACCCCATTGGGTTGACTGGGCCGTAAAACCTCAACACAAACAAACAAGACCCAGATAAGACTGCAGAACTTGGTACACTACAACCTCTTTATAACACGGTTCGTTATAACACGGTTTTGGATATAACAGGTTCAAAGATGGATCCCAAAAAATTAAAATGTATAGATTATATTGAAATATGAGCAAAAATGGTCAGTTTTCAATATAATCTATACATTTTTGTTTGGCTATAACACGGTTGTTTAACTAATACGGCTTATGCTATGGACCCCAATAATAGTGTAAAAAAGAGATTGTGGTGTATTTGATCCTTGGTGTACTGTTTGCTACTCATCTAGCAGTTTTCAGACACGTTAGTAGGTAGTAATATAGAGTTATTTAAATTTATGATGAATACCGTATTCAACCTAATTATCGCACATACCCCTATAAGCTGACACTCAAGCAATTCCGTAGTCTTCAGATTACAGCCAGTGTACTTTTTGAGCACTTCTTTATAAAGGCATATGTCGTGGGTACCCATTTGAATTGCATAGACTTGTCGATGTAATTCAAATGAGTACTCACAACATATGCTTTTACGAAGAAAAATAGAAAAAAAAAAAACACACACACAAAAGCATCACATAGACACAATTAAATAAGTCATTTGCTGATCTTGTTTTTAAAGCGTACTTTTAGTAGGTGGATACATATTTTACTACAAGTTTTACATATTTTACTACAAGTTTTCTAAGTAATTTTGAAAAAAACCTAAGAGCACAGTGCGGTAATTAGGTTGAATACGGTATGTTAAGGAGTTAAGGTGTCTGAATATTTAGGATAAATATGGTATTTTTGGTTATGTTTGCACCCAGTCCAATGATTCATACAGGCAGTCTGATCAGGATCTCCATTCACAAGCGATGCAGTTAGGGCCTTTTCACAAGTTTTTGCACATATTAGGCTTGAAGGCATTTTTCCTGGTCTAACCTTTGTACTTTTAATGCTTAGCACTCTGGGTATAATTTTCAGCAGATGGCATATTGAAATATTTTTCATACTTTTCTCAGAAAACAGGTTTTGACATTCCATTAACTTGTCTCCAATTGAGACAATTTGCATGAAATGTCAAACCCTGTTTTTATGGGAAAATAAGAAAAGATACCTGCTGAATCAGCCGAGAGAGTGGAAAAGATTAATGCTGCGTTCAATGTAGATTCTTTTCTCGCTTCAAACCAAAGGTATTGGAGACCCAACCACATATAAAACATGTAGCTTGAAAACTGCCTACCATTCAAGACAATGGCATGTTGATACATAATGCCTGCTTCTGTTCAATGAGCTTTAACATTCAGTTCATCTAGCTGTATCTCGCAAAAAAATTGTTTGTACGGCACATGCAAAATATGGTTTTTTTTTTTTGATTGGGGTATCTCATCAGAATTCATTTTTTTTTTTTTTTAATCAATGGAACCATTTTTAGTGTTTTTTTTTTTTTGTTTTTTTTTAGCTTTTTGCATGCTTTGTAAAAATTTCAGCAGACAACATTTTTAAATATTTTTTCCTAGAAAATAGGATTCGACACTTCCTGAGGAGACAATTTGCATGAAATATCAAATTCTGTTTTATAGGAAAAATGAAAATATCCTCTGTTTTGTCGTCTGCTGAATTTGCCCATAGCATGGTAAGTGTCAGTAGTGATACTATATGTTACACAAGAAAAACGACTAATACCGGTAATAATGTATTTTAGTAAAAAAGAAAGTACCATAATAAAAAAAATGTAAACTGAGAGGGCAAGGTTTTTCATAATTTGCCACATTGTTAATGTACATGTAAGTAAAAACACTTTGCTTACATTTATATTAAATAGATCCAGATAAGTAAATTTTTTCAACTTCAAATTAAAAGTGTTATTTCTCCACAAAAACATATGTTGTGGGTACTCATTAGAAGTGCCTCAGTGAGGCACTTCTAATGAGTACCCACAACATATGTTTTTATGGAAAAATAAGAAAAGCAATTACCTGGATACTACACTTATCTAGAGCTATGCTTTGTTTTGTACAGTACAGTTTGCAAATATGTAAAGTGCTATATATAGGTGACTATTAATTGAGCAGTTCAGTTTGTTGCCAAAATGGATGAAAGATATACAGATCTATGTTGCGTCAACATGTTGTTTCTTTTATTCAGGATTTTGTTCCAAAGAAGAAACCCAAAAGGAGCATATTGAATGAGTACTTTATTTTTCTAACTGTCTTAATTTTCAAATAAAGTTTGAAATGAAACCGCATGTAAAGTACATGTATCTTTTTTTTTTTGCCCATGACAGCATGTTTTGTAGTCATTAAAGGAAGCAAAGATGCTTTTTTTTTCAAATGAATAGGCTACATACAGAACACAAATAAAATGAAAATAATGAATTCTAACACAACTTTTATGTATTTATTTTGTTTCTAGTCTTTGCTTTTTATATATTTTTTTCTTCCTTTTTTTAATTATTCATTTGTACACCACTATTTTTTCTTAACCCTTAAAGCAACACGTAAAATTTGGAGCAGACAGCATTGTAAATATATATTTTTTTTTTTCAGGGAACATAAGTGTTGACATTTCATGTGAATTGTCTGCTAGACAATTCACATGAAATGCCAAGACTTATTTTCTTCGAAAAAAAAAAAAAAAAAATAATAATTATATTGTCATCTGCTGCAGTTGTAATTTGCGCTTTCATTACAAAAACATACCTATATAATTTTGACCCCCTTAAACCCCACTTTTATATAGTAAAACTGGGGTTTACAGGGGTATACATTATTTTCTTATTTCTGCTCAAAAACATAGATTGTGGGTACTCGTTAGAACCACCTCACTGAGGCAGTTCTAACAAGTACCCACAATCTATGTTTTGAGCAGAAATATGAAAAATATCAGAATTTTTTATCTGAAAATTTTCCGTTTTTGGTTGTAAAATTTTCAATACATTTGAATAGGCGTGTTTTCGTAATGAACTTACTGTAAATAATGACACAAAACACCCATTGTATTTACTGTACATTCTATATTCTCGTACATATGACCTTTTTTTTGCACCAGATAAGGTGATAATTATGGGGTTATTTTTTGACGCAAAAAATTGTCCTAAATTATCTTTTGGATATTCATTGGAACTACCTCACTGAGGTTGTTCCAATAAATACTTAAAAACTATGATATTTTTCATGTTTCTGTTCAAAACATAGATTGTGGCTACACATTAGAACTGCCTTGGTGAGGCGGTTCTAATGAGTACCCACAATCTATGTGTTTGAGCAGAAATAAGAAAAAATAATGTATACCCCTGTAAGCCCCAGTTTTACTATATAAAAGTGGCATTTTAGGGGGTCAGAATTATATAGGCATGTTTTCGTGATGTTAATAATATTACTTAGCTCCTAAAAAAAGAAAAAAAAAGAAAAACAAATATTGCATGGAACCATTCATTGTCAGGGTATGACTTAAATAATGTTGAAAGAGCTGTAAATCACTCCTATAAAATCACCATTAATTTTCCTAGTGATTGCTAAAGGTTAAGTAAGTTTGAATGCTCAGCATGCTTAGTAAAACATTTAACAGACAACATTTTTTTAAAATTTTCTTATTTTTCCAGCAAATAGGTTTTAGAAACAATTTGCAGGAAATGTCAAAACCAGTTTTCGGGAAAAAGAATAAGAAAAAATATTTCAAAATATCGTCTGCTGAAATCTTTACCCAGAGTGCTAAGCGTTAAAGTATGTCTGTATAAACAGCTATAACAAACAGCTATAACAGTGCTTTTTGTACATTTGCATACAAATGTAAATAAGAAATGATATTAGATATGTCTCATTGATTTTCTGTTTGCAATAGGGCCATTTTATAAATATTTTGTTTCATCAGTTTTTGCTTAGGTTTGTTTATTTCCATGTCTCATATCCTTTAAATTTCTTTTCTTTTTTCTCCTTGACCCTGCTATAGAGAAACAAGCAGACAATAAATAATACGTTTTTCTTAAATTTCCCACAAAGTAGGATTTTACCTTTCATTTGAAAATCGTCTCCTTTGAATAATGATTAGTCCTATTTGGAGAAGGTTTGGGAGTGGGGTTGGGGTGGTTGGAATAAGAAGATAAAACATAAAAAAATGTGTTTTTTTCCTTACAGAATATAGGATTAAACATTTTTAAATTATGAAATGTCAAGACCTGTTTTTGAAGAAAAAAATATAGGAAGAGTATTTAGTGCTTAGCATAGTAGGTAAAATTTTCAGCAGATGACATACTGAAATATGTATTTTTCTTAATTTTCCCAGAAAACGGGATTTGACATTTAATGCAAATTAATGGAGACAATGGGCATGAAATGTCAAATCCTGTCTTCTGGAAAAATAAGGAAAATATTTCAAAATAAAATTTGCTGAAAATTTTCCCAAAATGCTAAATGTTGAAACACCTTCTGCTGGTATTTAATTGCAGCAAGAGAAAAGTTGATACAGAAACACTTTGAAAATCAGGGCCCAGTTGTTCAAAGCGTCGTTAGCTTAACGAGCTCGTTAAGGGTCATTTCGTTAACTGTTTTAGCGGATTCAATACACTATATTCTGATATTTTTTTGCTATAAAAATGTGAGTAGCTTTTGCATTGCAAAAGCTACTCACATTTTTTCAGCAAAAAATTTCAGTATATTTGCGTATCACTCGATGTAAATTTTAAGGAATCGTTAACTAACGATGTCGTTAGCTTTGAACAACTGGGCCCAGGGAATTTAAAGCTGAACTGTTCAAACTTGTCTCTTTTTTTTTTTATTGGAATTTAACCCATTTATGCCTAATGGACACTTCTACCTCTTTCATTGGGCAGGTCCATGATTAACCCTAGTCCTGCTGAACCCGGATAGGTCCTGCCTTTGCAAACAATGTAGATCCAGATCAGTTGGCTTCTGAAGAAGCCAACTGATCTGGACCTGCACTGTTTGCCATTAAGTATGTGAATTTATATCAACAATCTGGATCAAGTAATCTGATTGGCTGTAAATTAGAAATGGGTGTGGCATCTTAATTTATTCAGCATGACAAGGATTAATGGAAGATGTGTCTGGTTTATTATTATCATTTTTTATGGAAATTCCTGTACTTCGTGCAAACAGTGTAGACCTTGATCACACACCGCATCATGTGGCATCTGATCTGGGTCTACACTATTTGCCAGTGTTCCTTTTTTAGGACACCAGGCATTTTATTATAGAAATTCTTATACTTAATGCAAACAGTATAGACCCTGATCAGATGCCATATCTGCAAGATGCTGCATCCTATGGCATCTGATCTGGGTCTACACTAATTGCACATGTCCCTTTTATGGGATGCCAGGCATGAATGGGTTAAATGTGTGAAGTAATGAGGTGTGGTTAGCAGTTGCATACAACCTTAATTATATATTTTGTTTTGCCTCAGCAACTTTTTTATACTTTGCATTGAACAAAACTCGAGCCTTTAAATACAAACTTATTAAGTGCTAGATCGGAGCTTTAATAAATGATGTCATCATACTTGTCACTCATGTATAATTTTTGTCTGTCATTCATGCAATAATTTCTGTAACACCATTTGGACTGTGTGGATTTTTATTCCTTTTGTTTATTGCGTGCTGTTCTGCTACTTGTCTAACTTTTCAGCAAGATATCTGTGAAGAATAAGGACTATCATAGTTTCAGATAAGGTGATTATTGGCACAGTAATTTGGAATACCGTACCTTATTTACTCGAAGTATTCGGACAGATAAGCCTGAGCAAACAAAGTAGACCCAGGTCAGATGCTGCAGAAGGTAGCATCTGATCAGAGACTGCACTGTTTGTCACACATCCAGCAGTTTTAGACATAGCATCGTTATGTAGACATGATCAAATGTTAGGACAAGTTTGGTAAATAAATAAGGAGTTTAACCTTTACCTGTCTATGGGCATACTCAACAGACGATAAATTGATTGGACATTGTCCATTGGAGACAATTTGCATGAAATGTCAAATCCTGTTTTCTGGGAAATATAAGAAAATATTTCAATGTCATCTGCTGAAAATTTTACCCAGAATGCTAAGTGGTAATATTTAGGGTAAAAACAGAACATCTCCAAATGGTGTTTCAGAATCCTATTCATCCTGATCATCACAAAATCATTTTGTTTTTCATCTTGTACACCAGTTTCATTGCTTCATATTTAAATGGTAAATAAACTTACGACTCAATAGCATCTTTATTGTTGTGTCTCTTTTCTGTTTTAAATAAATGCGCTAGCCCATGACAAAAGGGCACTTGTTTCTGGTGAAAGAATGTGCACAATACTGGTTAACTGCTTGGAGGACTAAGCCTGCCCAGTAAATGTGTGGTTAGGTAAACTGACCATGCTCGACATGACCCCATTGGGTTGACTGGGCTGTAAAACCTCAACACAAACAAAATCACTTAGGCAAATAACAAAGGTTCAGGTGAGCCTGCGCAAAAAAGCAGTCTCGCCAGAGCTTTTGTTGCTGGCAGTTATGTAGTATTGTCATTGAGGAAGGTTCAGTCAAAGAGTGATATTTCTAGCTAAATTAGGATCTCGAATGTGTGATTACAGAATTATAAATCACAGAACTCAAAGTGCTCTTTTTTCATGTGTTGGCTCAAATATGGATATGTTGATGGTACAACAATTTTATTGCACCAAAGGGGATGGGGACAAACTATTTTTTTGTGCAGGTCGTATTGGTATAGCCTGTTTTAGAGTACTCTGTCTGTTCACCTAAAGGGTCAAATAATACATAACCTTCTTGGATATATCACTGGGATGTGGGAAAAGCTGAATAGGTGTTGGTTACCTTGATCTCATGTTCATGACCACAGCATGCAAAGATTGTCAAATTTGTCAGCATCAGCATCAGTATTGCCAGTTTTGAGCATTCTGTCTTTTGAACTAAAGTGTCGATATTTACCAAATTTGCATGAGTATATTGGGGAAAAGCCAATTAGCTTTTGATGACCTTTATCACATTTACAAGGTCAAAAGTATGCAAAGATTGTGAAGTTTACCACAGAAAACCACTACCCTACCCAGAATCAGTAGATGGACTGATCAATGTTGGTAATAATATAACAGGAAAGATCTTAAGCGATGATAAGATTTGGTGACCTTGATCCCATTTTCAAGGTCACCCGGGAACTTAAGACTCGAGGAAAATCTTTTCGTCACCCTGTCTTCAGAATCAATGGCTGTATTCTGGTCAAACCTGGTGACATGATATAATGGAGATGATAAGATTTTTCGAGGTCAACATAAGACTAAAGAAAGGGTTTTTCCCCGCAATATTGCAATTTCATCAGAACCAATGGATGTATTCTGGTCAAATTTGGGACATCAGATAATTGGCATGATCTTAAGTGCTTATTAGATTAGAATTTGGTGACCATGACCCAATTTTCAAGATCACCATGGTGGTTAGCCTGTGGAACAACCTGTCTCCAGAACCAATGGTCAAATTTGGGATAAAATATAAATGGGTTGATCTCGTAGGCATAAGACGATTTGTAGGACATGTCTATTTCTAGTTAACCTAAGTATTTAGACAGTCAGGCCTGAGCAAAGTGGAGGCCCAGGTCAGGCACAATAGAATGTATTGGTATATCTACTGTAGTTGTTTGTAATTTACCAAAAGTAGGTCATTGACATGAGTCAGCACACAATAAGACCTGTCATTACGAAAACAAGCCTACTCAAATTTATTGAAAATTTTACAACGAAAAATGGAAAATTTTCAGAAAAAAAATTCTGATATTTTTCATATTCCTGCTCAAAACATAGATTGTTGGTACTCGTTGGAACTGCCTTGGCGAGGCGGTTATAAAGGATACCCACAATCTATGTTTAGAGCAAAATAAGAAAAATAATGTATACCCCTGTAAACCCCCGTTTTACTATATAAAAGTGGGGTTTAAGGGGGTCAAAATGATATCGGCGTGTTTTCGTGATGGTGACCAGCAAAGACTCAGATCAGCCCATACGTCCACCCAGTATGGCAATAGTTCTTGTGCATTCCTCTTTGAATAGCGTAAAGACCGCAGAAGGCACATGCGATCAGCAAAGACTGATCAGACTGTGCGGATGCAGGCTGATCTGAGTCTTCGCTTGTCGCACAGGTCTAATTGTAGGATTTGTCGTGCGCTGGCTCATATATATATGGACCTATGACCTACATTTTTCAGAAAAAAAAAAATCATTTGCCCGCGGTAAATCTCCTGTAAGGCTTGGACTGACCAAGTCTGCATGTTTGCCATATTTTATTGGAATCGTCTGCCTAGCAAAAGATTCGTGTGAAGTCTGAAGCGTTATTTTCTTTGTTTTTAATGCCATAATTTTGAACGACACTGCCTCTTATCAGAACTGTCTCAGGTAATTCCAATGAGCTGTCACAAGATGTTTCCATTTTAACCGTTTACGTTTTTTAGTCTGAACACCAGAACATATATTTGGCTTCACTCGCCTTCACCCCTGAGTTTCTTAAGTGGACTATTCCATTTTAGAATTTGGACACATTCACTGTTGCAAATATTTTAGGAGGTAGTGGGGCATTTGAAACTGAATGGCAAACAGAGATGGCTTGTTACAAGCTAATGACTATCTTTTGGTCTGCAAATGAGGCCCTTACATCATATACGAACTGCTATGCAGTATCAGCACTTCTGCTCGTCTATGTACGAGATCCCCATTGAGAGTCGGTCAAAAATTACGTAGATACTTTTCCCCCGCGTTCAGCCTAGCCCTTGTTCAAAGCGTCGTTAGCTTAACGAGCTCGTTAAGGGTCATTTCGTTAACTGTTTTAGCGGATTCAATATACAATATTCTGATATTTTTTGCTGAAAAAATGTGAGTAGCTTTTGCAGTGCAAAAGCTACTCACATTTTTTCAGCAAAAAATTTCAGCATATTTGCGTATCACGCGATGTAAATTTTAACGAATTGTTAACTAACGACGTCGTTAGCTTTGAACAACTGGGCCCAGAATGCGATCAAAATGTAATTCTGTCGCCACAGTAAGAGGTTACTTCTACTAGCGGCAACAGTGGCGGGTTATTAACCTCGGCCATTTTAGACTGAAAAGACTCATCCACATTATATACTGGACAAGTCGAATTTCAATTTTAGGTATGTCAGGCTATGTGATTTCGATATTTCTAGACAAAAAAAATGACTAAATTATTTGCAAACAGTAGAGAATGCGGCGTCTTATCTGGGTCTACACTATTTGCCAATTACTCTTTTGAGGGTCTCCAGAGAGAAATAGACTGTGTGTGTGTGTGTGGTGTGTGCAGTGACCTATAAGATAAGATGTATCTTGTAGGTCACTGGTGTGTGTGTGTGTGTATGTGTGGTGTTTGTGTGTGTGTGTGTGTGTGTGTGTGTGTGTTCTTTATTTCAAAAGGTTGTTTTAGATTTTTATTTATGTTCCAGCGTACAGTTGAAACGGAAGTAGTTTTGCAATCTTCCAATTTCGAAGCTTCCAAATTGTTCAAGATTGAGCCATTCTCGACATTACGAAAACATGCCTATTCAAATATACTGAATATTTTACCACCACAAAATGAATATTTTCAGATGAAAAATTCTGATAATTTTCATATTTCTGCTCAAAACATAGATTGGGGGTACTCGTTAGAACCGCCTCGGCAAGGCGGTTGTAATGAGTACCCACAATCTATGTTTTTGAGCAGAAATAAGAATAAATAATGTATACCCCTGTAAACCCCAGTTTTACTATATAAAAGTGGGGTTTAAGGGGGTCAAAATTTTATAGGCATGTTTTCGTGATGGAGGAGCCATTACTTGATGCTTACAGCCTGATTGACACCACGAACTGTAAATTGAGCCGGACGCAGCATTTCCTACAAGAATGCAAGTACACCAAACGAAGACTCAGATCAGCCTGCTCGTCCGTACAGGCTGATCAGAGTATTCACTATGCATTCTATGGATAGATAAGGACCCAAAGCATCTTCATGCGACCAGCTGAGACTCTGATCAGATTGCACGAATCCGCAGGCTGATCTATATTCGCTGGGCGCACATGCAATATTGTGGGAAATGCTGTGCCCCGGCTCAATTTCTGAATTTAAAAAATTGCTCATTCAGTAAGAGAAAGAGTCATAACTCTTAAAGGATGCAAAAGAATTAATTACGAATCTGTATTTTTTTTTTTTTTTTTGCAGTTGGCCGTCTGACTAATCTAATTTGGCACTATGAGACTTATTGGTGTTGATAAAACCGCACGCGAAAAAAAAGAGTAATTTTGTTGAGTATTGCAAGTGAAAACGAAATGCAAACATATACATGTACTTATTTGATAACAGTAACTATGAGCAAATGGCTCAAGTTTTTAAACTTTAGAACTCCCTGGGCAAATTCAGCATACAGCAAAATTTCTTGTTTACCTTCCAAAGAAAATAAGGTTTAACATTCCATGTAACGTGTCTCCTATAAGAAGGTAATATGCACGAAATATAAATTCCTATTTTTGAAAAATAAAACAGAACATGTATTTCAAAATATCGTCTGCTGAAAATTTTACCCAGCACACAAATCGTTAAGCTAAAGAGTAAACCTTGAAAAACTTGGACTTAAAGAAGGTTAATAAAATGGCTGAACTGTGCGGTTTCTGAATGTAACAGAGAGCCTGTGGTCTGTACATACGTGCTTTATCCCTAACCAAAACATCACCAACTTTGTCCCCTTCCGGACTAAGCTGAATAACATTGTGAGAATTCTGTCCACAAACAAAAATATTTCCGTCTACGTCTGTTGCTATACCACGTGGCGATTCTAAGTCGCTATTTCTGTAAACTGAAACAATTCGTCCGTCAGTACCAAGAGTTATGACTCATTTTCTCTGTCTGTCACATGCAGCAGAGTGCCGTCTGGGCTAACAGCTATGTTTCTGGGAGTCGAGAAAATGAAATCGCCATCACGAGTTTTCTCAAAAACGCGTAGCATCCTTCCCGACATATTGTAAACACGTATCTGTGGTCTGTTTTCATACTGCCCAGCAACACATGCAACGAAAATCTCATCAGAATTACAAGCGACGCCATAACAGGTGACGCCAAGTTTCATTGTTCTAGTGAGTTTCAATTTTTTGTCTACTGCTACAAACTGCAGTTGTTTTTCTTCACGCAGACTTACAACAACTTCGTTTTCACCAACTAAGCAAACGCCATACGGTTTTCCTGGTAAGTCTACGTGATCAGTTACCTTGTAATTATTATTAACCATCTTTAGCCGTTTGTGGTGAACATTAGTGAGAATAACTTTTCCATCCATCAGACAGAGTGCACCAGGATTATCTTCACAAGAGCCAATATCACTAGACATAGCCATGCTATACTCGGCATCAAATTGTGCTTTGAACGAATGTCTGTCTTCACCGAATTTACCGAGGGTGTCCATGTGGTTTAATAGTGTTTCTAAGGTTCGATCTGGAGAAAATGTAAGGTTTTCCTTTCCAAGGTTCTTAGAAATATTCTTTGTTATCATTTTAGCCTCCTCAATGGTTTTCTTCGCCTTTTTTACTTGAACAAAAAGCTCGGGATCATTACCACAAGTCGTTTCAAGTTTTGTCGTCATATTAGCCAAGGATAAAGAAACGTCTTCACAGGTTTTGACATCATTATCTATTTTGTTAGAAACATCACCATATCTTTCTTGAAGTTCAAGTCGTGCCGTCTTCTCTAGGTTGTCCAACACTTCGCTTATTCTGATACGTAAATCTAAAATGTCAGTTAAGATATCTTCCTTCTGCTGTTGAACAACGGTTTGATTCTCCTCTCTCTTCATTCTCAATTCATCAACCTTTTCCTTTATTTTCATTACATTTTCTTTTACTTCTAGTAATTCCAAACTACTTTCTATTCCAACTGCGGCTTCAGGTATATATGTGACCTCTTTGCATCCCCTATGCGCAATCGCAACACAGACGCTGCAGCATAGTTCATCGTGATCTGAACAGAATAGTTCAAAGATCTTGCCTTCGTGGTTTGTGCATTTCTCCGCTAACTGCAATTTTTGTTTCATAGGGGGTATCACTGTTGGTTTGATCGTAATTTTGTGATCTCTCGTAACGACGAATTTTCTGTGGTCGTGCACACATTTCTCACAGAGAAACTCGTCACAATCTTTACAGAATTTGGTGGCCTCCACCGTCCTACCCTCACGAGTACAAGGAGGGCAGTGTTGTACCTCTGCTAGTGTTGCACTTTTCGCATCTACTGTTGAGTCTTGTATATCTGTCACATTAGATGAGTGAGAAATCTCTTTGCTAGCCTTGCCTTTTACTTCTTTATCCACTTTGGCTGACATCGTTTGCTTAGGAATATGAATCACCTTGATTTATGTTTATAATTGCTTATTATTTAACCCTTCTCTTGCTAAACACGTCATGCCCTGTCTTAGCAAACAGTGTAGATCCAGATCAGTTGGCTTCCTGAAGGAAGCCAACTGATCTGGATCTGCAAAGTTTGTCATTAAATATGTGAATTTCTATCAAAAACCCAGATCAAGTAATCTGATTGGCTGGAAATTAGAAGTGGGCGTGGCATCTTAATTTATTCAGCATGACAAGGATTAAATGCAATGTAAGAACGTGTTTTAACAAATAACCATTTCCATTTTAGGCTTTTGCGTTGTGTTGAGCCGTAACATGAGACTATTTTCCTTTTGACATGTGCGTCCAGCAAAGACTCTATCAGAATGATCATGATCGGTTTTAGCTGGATGTTCCGTGAACAGTCAAGAGCCCCAGGCCCCAGGCTTCTCCGGACGAATAACGAAGACTCTAAATGAATGCGTCGATGTGCAATTTAATCAGAATCTTTGTAGGGGGTGGAGACACGTCAAAAGTTCCATTTTCTCACGTTACGATTCTATTGAGGCAAATGAATACACTTTTAAGGAGACAACTTTGTCACAATGGTTTTTAACCTTCTTTCTGAAAATGGGTCTATTCTAAAAGGAAAGAATTTGCTCCCAAGGGGAGCAAATTCTTTCCTTTTAGAGTAGATCCCTTTTTAAAAGGGATTTGATGCACAAGAAAGCAAACGGGATATCACAAAAGCTGTCTCCCTTGGAGAAAATGGCATAAAATCTACCAACTGTATATCAAGTCGTCTTAATTTTACATCCAGATGTTCGTTGTGTACGTTGATCTTCCTATCTTCCAACACCCCGCTGTATTTTGTTATTGATTTTTTATTAGTCTTTTTCCATCTATGTTCATTATTAAATTGATCACTGAAAAAAAAAAGCCAAATCATAGTAATGTTTACAATTACTTTATCATCTGTTTTGAACAAAACACTTCTAGTTTTACTGCAACGCATTACTTTTGTCAGGAACAATTCACTCAGTCAGCTGCTTCGATAAGCATGGATAGTCTATTGTTTTTACCAGTCGATATCATTGACTATACGATATGTGGACAAACAGATCCATGATGAATTGGTGTTTTACGTCCCTTTCGACATTATTGAAGTCATATCGAGACGATGGAAGGGTGATAATGAATGGCTTTGTGCAATAAACCGCCGTAAGTCATGAGCTGATTCCCACCTCCAGCGGGACTTGAACCTATGACCTCATGATCCAAAGTCGACAAACAGGTCCAGGCAAACAACGTAGACGCAGATCAAACTGTTCCTGAAGGAGGAGTTTGATCATGATTTCCACTCTTCCAGCCAGCACTTAAAGAGGGTCCAATGGATTTAATAAAATTTTAGAATGGTTACGTTAAAGGGATAATGGGGTCAGAATGTGCTAACACCGCAAATAAAACTATGGTTTGTTTCGCCCTTTCAGAAGGCGGCGAAAATATTAACCCGGGTCCTGCTGAACCCGGATATGCCCTACATATGCAAAGGATCTGCACTGTTTTCATTAAGTATGTGAATTTGTATCAACAATCTGTATCGTCATCTCAGGCTGAAAAGTCATGGACTGGTCCAATGCTATTATTTTTTATGGACTTCTCAACGTTATTATAACCAAGTATTAGATTTCACAAATAGCTTGGTCTACGCTTAGCACACATTAGCCACTGGCCACATTGTATGCTAAGCCGCCTAGACCAAGCTTATCGTGAAAGAATATACATGTACTTGTTCAGGTGTACTTTTACGATATCCTTTACAAGTAAAGAACTGGCGATGTCATCGATATCATGGCTTCTAATGGTACACGTGATTCCTTGCTAGTTCTATATCGTTGCGACGGTCGACGTCCAAATGACACTCGTAATGTGCATGTTGGGAATGTTAATGAGACAATACGAAAATAACGTTCACATATAAATTTAAAGTAATGACATTTTTTTTTTCATTTTTTGTTGATTTCTTATCAAAATTTTCTGTCAAGACTGATATTATCAGGCTTACGAGTCGTGCATTTACATGTATCAAGAACAAAAGGTGGAAAACTTTACAATTCCTTATTCAGGGACTGGGTGGGGTGGGGAGTGGTCGTTGGATTGTATGTGGGCGAGAGGGGTGATGGGAAGACAGGGTAGGGAGGATACTGTAAATAGCTAATCAGTATGAATTTAGTATTTTAATCAGTCCTAAATCGTTCAATATTAACACAGTTAATCACATTTATCATCCAATTTTGGAACAATACCTCGCCCAATATTTATATAAGGGGCTTATCTATTTTAGGGAGGGGATAGTCGGAGGTGGGGGGGGGGGGGCGTGGGGTCCTCATCTCGTGTGTGTGTGTGTGTGTGTGTGTGTGTGTGTGTGTGTGTGTGTGTGTGTGTGTGTAAGGGAGGGCGGGGGGAGGGGGTCTTGATTTTACAAGGTGTAGGGACGGTCTTTCATTTTTCTCTGTTAGATAAGGGATATCATTTTTCCTCACCGAGGTGATTTTAATGACTACCCAAAAGAGAGAACTATTAAATATTATCCCTAAATTATCATCAAATACCCACCCTTATCTGTTGCTCTCTACAGTCATTTTATTTTGTCAATTTTGTCAGCACGAAATGTTGATTTGTTTTATTATTAAATTTCAAATGAAGACTGCTCAGTTTGGACATTGTACGATTGCTATAATGTATATTGGAACTATTTTTAATAAATTTCTTCCTGACATTCGATGGTCTAATATTTTACTTGTATTGCTCTTTTCTGCACTGACAAGCAACACTGTAATTAAGGTCATGTCGAGTCGGTCAGTTAACCTACTTCACACTTCATTACGAAAATACGTCTATTCAAATATATTGAAAATTTTGCAACCAAAAAGGGAAAATTTCCAGATAAAAAAATTCTGGTGTTTTTCATGTTTCTGCTCAAAACATAGATTATGGGTACTCGTTAGAACCGCCTCGGCGAGGCGGTTCTAACGAGTACACATAATCTATGTTTTTGAGCAGAAATAAGAAAAAATAATGTATACCTCTGTAAACCCCAGTTTTACTGTATATGTGGGGTTTAAGGGGGTCTAAACTATAATGTTTTCCTAGGTAGGTTTACTTCTCTACTTCTCTTACTTCTCTAAGCGGTAACCAGTACTTGTAGGCCTGACTGACAACTGCCTTCTTGATTCAGCGGGAGGAGAATGACCGTAGTTTGACCGTAGTTCTAAATGATTTCATGATCAATATCCACAAAAGTTATGTGGCCGATTCGAACTTGCGACCCCCGGATTTGCAGTTAGACGTGCTAGCTACTGTACTATGGAGCCCGACCGTTATGAGGTGGGGAGGTATATATATTTTTTGTAAGGTCAAGTGTGTTTGGTGTGTAGGGTTTGGGTGGGGTGGGGATGGGATGGGGTGGGGTGGGGAAGGTGGGGGTGTGGTAGTCTGGTGTGGAACAGGGATGAGGAGCCCATTCCCTCTGTATATAAAAATGATGAGTCCTTAACTCTGAGGTCCCTAAACGCTAATCAGTAAACCCTATCTTGATATACAATATGGTAAAATATGTCGATTTTTTTCATAAAGCGAAACTTTAACTAGAACTAGAACATTCGGTCGATGTCAAAAAAGAGAGCACATCATTCAATCCTGTGCGGCAGTGCTGTGTGTGTGTGTGTGTGTGTGTGTGTGTGTGTGTGAGCCGCAACGTAAGGAAACATACCTTTCACCATGTGCACCTAGCTGAGACTCAAACCAACCTGCGCAGCCGCGCAATCTACTAGTCTTCTTTGTCTGCATGAAGAGACTTTGCATCCGAGGCTATCCGAAATGCGTCCAGTGAAGATTCTGATCAGACTGCGCGAATGCGCAGGCTGATCTGAATTTTTACCGGGCGCGCATCCCGGAAGGTACGTTTTCTTACGCTGTGGCTTATATATCAAAACGTCGAATTTTTCATAAATCGAAACTGAAACTAAGAAGTGGGACATCATTCAATGCGTCAATGCATGTTCACGCAGTCATGTCATGAACAAAAAAATCTTCGAACATGCGCGGACTGCTATAACGTGACAGATATCAGGTAGACTAGCTACAAATCGGGTATCAATATCATTTTCATCAGTGAATCTTAAATTATTGTTAATGTACTTAGTGAATTTAAGGCTTTCTACTGCCTAGTATGCTTGTCCGCTCACCCCCCGGCCCCCAGCCTCTCCACCCCCGTTTGTGCTTTTGATAGCAGCAGCTTATCTTGGCTTGGTGCCAGAGACCACATGTTAAAGACTGGCTATACAAGGTATCATAATAAATTCGAACAAGCTTATACATAAGCTTATATCGTGTATATATGAACTTGGACCCAATATACATGGTATTATAAGGTCCGAGATATGAAGTAAGCTTATATATGAATACACTTATACACACGCTTATACATGTATATAGTAAGCTTATAGTGAGGAGTGATGAAACGTGACATCAAGGTCTATGAGCTAGTCTACAGATCACCCTGATCCGAGTTTTTTTTTTCAGAGGCGGGGTGGGGGGCGGGGGGGGGGGGGCAACTCTGTTAACATGTTTTTTCCCCTCCATTCTGAACAGGGGTCTACTCTAAAAGGAAAGAATTTGCTCCCCCTTGGGAGCAAATTCTTTCCTTTTAGAGCAGACCCCTTTTGAGAAGGGGCTTGACGTGCGGGAAAGCAAGCCGGAAGTTAGAAAAGTTGTCTGCCTTGTCACAAAGGGGGAGATATCAACCTTGAGTATCCATTCCCTCTTAACCCATTGTAGATTGAATGTTCTGCGGCGTCTGATCTGGGTCTGCACTGTTTGCCAAATACCCTTTTTGGGGTCTCCCGACTACAATCGGGAACTGTGCCTTTTCACTTGTCGATTCAGCTGATACTTGGTAAAAGAGTCACCCATACTCGAAAATGAAAGTAAAATTCCAGTAAAATATCCGCTTGGTTATACGCAAAAGGTGAATGTCATTTCAAGGTAACATGCGGATGGGACAGATTTGTCTCAGACAGGAAAATATTTTATCGGTGATTAAAAAAACAACTAATGGTAAATTTTATTTTTATTACGTTCTCTCTCTCTCTCTCTCTGTCGTCCGTCCACCCGCGCTCCCTCCCATCTATCTATCCTCGGGGGTTGGGGGGGGGGAGGGGATCCTCGGGGGTTGGGGGGGAGGGGGAGGGGGAGGGGGGAAGGGGGTAACTTAGGGGTAATTTTGGTACGGGTGTGCGAGCCAGTATTTCAAAACCTACCCCATTCATATACCTGGCCTTTGGAAAAAAGAACCCATTCATTACATAATCATCCAAAATGTTGACCTATTCATATACAGCCCTTTGGTTTTTTTGTGATAATTTATTACTTGTTGTTAGACAAATATCACAGTCAATTCATTGAATACCAAAAGAACAAGCAGCTTCGAAAAATTTCTGAGTAAAAAATATATGCATATACCAGGATATCAGAAAAATGGGGCCTTTCACATAGGAATCCAGAAAAATCAGGTCATTCATATACTTTTTGTTGAAAAAAGGGGGCCAATCATATACCTGGCAGCGCTGAAAAAGGGGGCCATTCGGCACGCACACCCGTACTATGCCATATATAGGAAGTTACCCCCCCCCCCCCCCACACACACACACACCCCCCGAGTATCTATCTATCTATCTATCTATCTATCTATCTATCTATCTATCTATCGCTAGTTAAATAAGCGATTTGAACTCTGTGATCTCTGCAGCAATGACACATAGCCAGAAAGAATACTAAACAGGGCATTTATTTTATTTATTTTTATTTAAACAATGTTTATAGAGGGTAACGCAATTAGCTAATACAACTATTCTACCTTGCGGTCCTCTGCAACAATAAAACATGCATAAAATATACATATATACAAGAACATATGATGTACATCGAACACAGCAATGGAAGTGCGAGAACCTCCATTGCCATTCGATAATTTTCATTAAAAAAAAAAAAAAAAAAAACTGGATAAAAACCGAGCGTATAAAAATGAAACATAAGACTATGCTAAAACATGTAAAAGAACATCAAGTTTAAGATTTACAGAGAATTCACATATATAGTGCTGATTAGTTAAGATTAAGAACATGCATAAAAAGAGTCATAGCATAGTTTGATCAAGCTGCCAATAAACTGGACACAACTGTGAGTCCTCTGTAGTAAATAAAATATTCTAATATGTTGTTTTGATTCTCTTTTTAAAAGTGGTAAGAGAGTCGGAGTCTCTGGCTGTTTGAGGAAGAGCATTCCATAACTTAGGGACTGAGCAGGAAAATGAGCCCTTATAAATTTCAGTACGTGCCAATGGTATATATAGGGTGCTATTGACAGATGATCGCAAGTTTAATGAATGAGTTTCAGACAAAGGCTTCAGGAGAGATGATATATAGTCAGGTGTAAGGTTATTAAGGGCTTTATACGTGTAAACTGCTTTATTGTATTTTATTCTTTCGTCGACTGGGGACCACTTGAGCTCTCGGAACAGTTGAGAAGATGGTGTACTTATATCCGTTTTAAGTATAATTCTTGCTGCGCGTTTCTGTAGTTTGGTCAGTCTTTCTAAATTCGCTTTGATTGGCCCCCTTTTTTCAACAAAAAGTATATGAATGACCTGATCGGTATAGGACGGGTATACGGATGTAAAATTGCTGAATGATTGGCAAACAGTGTAGACCCTGATCAGACACCCGCGTTCTGATTTGGTCTACACCGTTTGCTCAGGCCTATCTTTACGAATACTTTGAGTTAGTACGGTGATTTGTTCAGATCGAACCCCGGCGTCTGATCAGATTCTACACTGTTTGCCACTCACCCACCATTTTTTTTCACACATTCACGGGTAGTAAAATGGACTTGTTGAAGAGAAATATAAGGTAAAGAGTAAGGAGTGTGAATATTTCGGATAAATATAGTATCCTAATCTATCCCAATTCCCCATGAGAATCATTACGAAAACACGCATATTCAACTAAATTGAAAATTTCACCACCAAAACTGAAAGTTTTCAGATAAAAATACTGATTTTTTTCATATTTCTGCTCAAAAACATAGATTGTAGGTACTCGTTAGAACTGCCTCGCCAAGGCGGTTCTAACGAGTACCCACAATCTAGTATAAGAAAAATAATGTATACCTCTGTAAACCCTAATTTTACTATATAAAAGTGGGGTTTAAGGGGGTCAAAATTATATAGTTGTGTTTTCGTGATGCAAAATGCCCCATGAGAATTAAACTTATAGACAAAAGGATCAACTGAACCGCCAAACCACCTCTGAATCCGTCACTGCTATATCATGAAAAAAAAAAAATTGACTTTTCAACGGGAGCCTATATAGTACATTCAACAACTTCCTCTTCCCTGTATGTTATGAGTGCATAGGTAAAGTCCATTTTTTTATTATCTTTGTTTTCTACGAAGTACAGTCGACTCTCGTTATCTCGAATTCCAAGGGACTCTCTGAAATACTTCGAGATATCCTTATCTCGACAAATCAGATTTGCGAAATTGAGGAAAAAATAATTCACACAACAACATTTAACAAATATATATGTAGGACTCTTGAAGTTAGAGATATATTATAAAGGAGAAATTGCAATTTCTCCTCTTTTCCACAGTAATTTTTACCTGTACTTAGATGTTCATGTTTAGGTAGCGACCAGATTTTCACTTCGAGATAAGCAGTTATTCGAGATAAGCGAGGTCAAGATAACGGGAGTCAACTGTACATAAGAGAACTCAGGAACTCATACAGTCAGATCCACATCAAGCCCCTAACACCAAAGGGAAAGACAGACAAAAATGCAATAAAGCAACCGCAAACTGATCAGACTGCAAGCAGAGTTGGCAACTCTTTCCCAAGACGGTGGGAACTGTGTAAACCAAACTTAACTGAATATATAATCAACTTACAAAATCATCAAAAGAAAAACATTAGAAAGTGAAGCACTACATAACAATTAACAAAATGTACCAAAATGAAGTCCATAATACAGTCGTTGTTCAACGTTCAAAATATTTTTTGTGATGATTCGTGATGTGACTAGGTCTATATATTTCACGCGTGCTCAGTGCAAGAAATGTAGCAGAAGTCTGAAGAAAAAATCTCTCTCTCTCTCTCTCTCACATGAATTTCATCAAAACTGTTTCCAAAAAGTAATAAAATGAACCATCGATAACAAAAACAAGAAACAAGAGTAATCAAATTCTCTCTGTCTGTCTGTCTCTTCCTCTCTCTAATTTCACTTGTGCCCTTGGTCCAAAATGCAAACAATGTAGCAGAAATCAGAAAAAAAAAAAAAAAAACAAACAAAAAAACAAAAAAAAAAAAAAACAAAAAAAAACAAGGAAATAATCTCCCTTTTTCTCTCCCTCTCTCTTTTGCTCTGTCTGTCTGTTTGTCTGTCATGAATTTCACCAAAACTGTTTCCAAATATATAAAAAAACAAACCAGACAAAAATTACAAATAATCAAATTCTCTGTGTGTGTGTGTGTGTCTCTCTCTCTCGTTTCAGCTATACTGTTGGACAAAAAATGCAAGAAATGTAGCAGAAATTAAAACACAACAACAAAAAACAAAACAAAAAAAAAAAAAAACACAAGAAAATCTCTTTCTCTCTCTCTCTCTCTCTCTCTCTCTCTCTGTCTGTCCGTCTCTCTGTCTGTCCGTCTCTCTCTCTCTCTCTCTCTCTCTCTCAGAATATAAACTTACATCTCAGGTAAATCGACATGTGAGGCATGAAATGTGGGAATAAGCAACGGACAAACCATTTTTTTTTTTTTTTTAATTTTCAGTAGACTTTTCTGCTGCGACTGACGTCCTGATGAAGAGATCACATCAGCTTCGTTGTGCCGTCGTACTGCCATGTCTGTGTATTCGTGAGAATTTCTCACTCGTGTATCAAATATAAAGGTTGAAAATAAGACCCAACATAGCCAACAGTGGGGCAGTTTCTCTGCTTTTCGACTCCTCTTTTCGACAATATTTTCAATATATATGTATCTCTAACTTATAGAGTCCAATTACATATATATTTGTTAAGTCCCTTGGATTCGAGATAACGAGAGTTGACTGTATTTGTCAGTTTCACCTACCTTCTGTTGGTGTTTGCCATTTTGTTCGCTTTATTTTAATATGATAAGCTTGTGGCAGCTGCAGAGACTGAACTGACTGGCATCTTGGCTTTCGCCTTTACTTACGACATTTAAATTCAGTGTGTTCCTCTCTAGAGGCGCATGCGCACACGTTCGTGTGCACATACCTGCATTCATTCATACGCTTTGTACAGAAACTGACTGCGCACATGCACATGCCTCTATATACACAAGTACGCATGTATGTAGGGACATATGTGTACGTGTGTACGTGTGTGTGCCGCGCTTGCTTAATTTAATAAATTAAATTCGCGCATAAATTACCATAAATTTGTGTGATCCCGATTCTGCTCGTTACAGTCGACATGTATCGAAAATCTACATTTGTATTCAGCAAGCTCGACTCTCCGCTGATCTTATTTCCACCAAAACAACTACCTGTGTATACAATGGACAGACCCTGATCAGACAATACTACTATTAGTGCAGTCTGCTCAGCGCGCTAGACAATAATGCAGAATCGAACCAAGCTGCGCACAACAGTGGCGTCTGCGAGATAACAGCTTATCACTCTCGATACGCAAACCAGACATTTCGGAATTTGCAATGAAAAGAAACAAATAATTAAAATAAGACACCATCTCCGAAAAAACAATCTGACTGAGGTCTCTCTTATCGATGCAAGATACATAGGCCTCGTCTGTAATGGTATATGTCGTTTTTTTTTGTTTTTTTTTTGTTTTTCAGTGGGGTTTAATTTATAGTCAAATATACCACAATTTCTTTATAACACTACTTTGTTGGGGTCCATAGCATAAACCATGTTAGTTAAACGACCGTGTTATATACAAACAAAACTGGATAGATTATATTGAAAAATGACCATTTATGGTCATTTTTCAATATCTATTTTGGGATCCATCTTTGAACCGTGTTATATCCAAAACCGTGTTACAACGAACCGTGTTATAAAGAGGTTGAAGTGTAGTGAGAATCACGGGAAATCAAATCAAAGCACTGCATGACAGAATTGTGGGGTCGATTGTCTCTGAGTGTAGGCTGAGAAAATTGTCCTGAACGGGGACTTACGATTGTTTCATTTACCCTCACCTTCCAGTAATTTAAGCAAACAGTGTAGCCCGTGATCAGACGCCGCGTTATGCGGTGTCCTGGTCTGCACTATTTGCCAATGTCCCAAACGGCTTAGTCCAGGTTTTACGGAAAGCCCTCTATGAACAGCACTCTGACATCACAGCGCCCAACAAGAAAAGCGCGGCTATAAATAACCATTTAACTGGATTTCATCTAACGCGCGGTTTGATTACATTGGTCAATGATGATAACGAGGACAGTTACCGTAAGGAAACGTTGGCGTTTGTATACTATGGCTCTATTGTAAACAATCGACGCAAAAATCATGGGATTTAATGATTTCTCGTGTGATGTTACATCGTATGACTATGACTCGTACGTGAAAGTAGAAAATGGACTTATGACGTAGAAAAGGTACCTTACACAAAGACCAAAATTATGCATGTGATCTCATCAGCCAGCTCTGGTTTGTAACAGTCAACACCAGACAATCATAGAGATGAGGAGAGATGAGGAAATGAAATCCATTGTTGATCCGCAATGCATCAATGACCTTTTGTCGGTTAACCCGAAACCGGAACCAGCTAATACGTATCAACTGAAGCGAATTCTACGTTTCAATGAAACCAAAAGGGCCAATTTGAATGTACAAAACAGGGGAATGCAGCAAAATACTAATTTTCGAAACGAAGTGAAATGGAATTTTTAAAAGACGACATAGCGAAATGAAGCATTTCTTTCTTTCTTTCTTTTTCTTTCTTTCTTTCTTTCTTTCTTTCTTTCTTTCTTTCTTCTGTACTGTACTGTAATGTAATCGAGCTTTATATGCAACTAAAAAAATGTTTACTTTATTTTACGCCCGTGGACAATCTTAATAGTTGTCATTGCTCCGGAAGTACTTTATGAAAGGTCATGGTCCGGTCCAATACTATTTTCAATGGACTGCTCAATGTTATTTCAAGTATTAACTTTCACAAAAAGCTTGGTCTGCAGACAACAAATTTTAAAGCTGACCGAAGTTAATCCATCAACTGCACAACTTGATTATTCGCATTCCACGTAATAATTATTTGAAGTGTTTTCAGGGTAGATTCAGAGAGCCAAGTATTCGCTTTCGCAGAGAACTTGGGCTACGCTCATCACACAATAAGGTTAAAGCTGATTGAAGATTGACAGCAAACTGTCGAGTTTCATGTTAATCCATCAAGTACTTTGTAGTTTCCACAAGTTTAATGACCGGTGACTGGACCATGAAATATAAGTTGTTTTCATTAATTAGATGTATATTTGCCATGATCCTTACTGAATGCAGATCAAACTTTAAATCTTTGAATCAACTGTCGCTTAAGTGCACGACCCGTCTTATTCTTGCCTGTACCTCTACCTGGCCTCTGGCTTTTTGGCGATTCTTTTGGCTAGATCTTGCCAATATTAATTTTATCAAATATTCTATAATGTTGAAGACCTGTGGCTATTTCCATATTTTGGCCTCGGCGTTGCCTCGGTCAGTGAAAATTGGCATTTGGCAAAATCATTCACTAGGTCTTGTCAGTATCGATCTTTTTGCGAAAAATTATCAAATCCATAGCTTTCAAGAGTTATGGGTAGTTTTGCTAACTGTCTCGGCATTGCCTCGGTCAAGGAAAAGTAGCATTTGGCAATCTTTTGTCTAGATCTTGTCGATATTAATATGTATACAAAATTTTATCGAAATACCCCATATGGTTGAAGACCTACGGCAATTTCCATATTTTTACATTGTTTGCCTCGGCGTTGCCTTGGTCAAAAGACAAGTGGTATTTAGCAGGCGTATTGTCTAAATCTTGTCGGCTTCTATCAGTACGCCAAACATTTTCAAAATATTCCTATCGGTTTAAGGGTTATGGCCCCGTTTGCTTGCCGACCACGGACGATAGACGGACTTACAAGATAATAACAGTGCACGTTTCGAAAGCCAATCTTTCAATCAGTCGACTTTTCTACGGGTCGTGCAGTCTTTGACTATACTCATATGTATCTTAATTTTTCCAAAAATTAGAGGTTTGCAGAGGCATACATATGTTTATCACTTCTTTTCGACAAGGACGACATGTATTAAGGATGCCTAAAATTTGCTGAAAAGTCAGTCTGTAAATCACTTGGCTCTCCCTGTACTCATTTAGTGGAATGGTTGTGGTTTACGGTTTGGGTACTCTTTTTTTCTCAATGGCTGCTTTCTGAGCTAAAAATAAACTTTCGGCACCAATCGGCAATGTGCGTTGCCTGCTTAAAAAGGCTGTGGGTTAATAAAAGTGTTTAAGAAGTTCTTAGATATGTCAATTATCGCATACATGTATATGTGGATCCGGGATTTTTAGGAAGTGGAGTTCAACTTTAACCCTTCTCATGCTGAATAAAGATGCCACGCCCACTTCTAATTTCCAGCCAGTCAGATTACTTGATCCGAGTTTTTGACAGAAATTCACATACTTAATGACAAACAGTGCAGATCCAGATCAGTTGGCTTCTTCAGAAGCCAACTGATCTGGATCTGCACTGTTTGCTAAGACGGGGCATGACGTGATTAGCAAGAGAATGGTTATGGTGAAACGATATACTTCTAAGTGTTTTAAATAAGGTATTTTAGACTATTTGTCACCCTTCTCATATTAAGGGGTTGCTCTTAAGGAAAGAATTTGCTCCTACTGCTCCGTAAGAAGCGGGTTCTATCGTGCGAATTAGATAAGAGGAACAGAAAAAGTGCCATTATTTGTGTTCTCAAGCTAACAGGTAGCAACTTTTCCAGCAAGATGCGATTTTGGCGAAGATACTAAACAAGATTTCTAAAATACAGAAAAAAAAATGTTCTTGTATATTTCTATTGTATATATATATACCATTCTACAGTATTATGAGAATAACAGCCAGTGGGAAAGCTGAAATCAAATGTTCTATTCTATTCTACTCTACAAATTTGAAATTGTTATTCCCGATTTGACACTTCACAAAATATGTAGATAAGAGCACCCAGGGTCCAGTTGTTCAAAGCTAACGATATCGTTTGTTAACGATTCGTTAAAATTTAAATCGAGTGATACGCAAATATGCTGAAATTTTTTGCTGAAAAAATGTGAGTAGCTTTTGCAGTGCAAAAGCTACTCACATTTTTTTCAGCAAAAAATATCAGAATATTGTATATTGAATCCGCTAAAACAGTTAACGAACTGACCCTTAACGAGCTCGTTAAGCCAACGACGCTTTGAACAACTGGGCCCAGATAAACACTTTTTCTTATTTCTCCGCGAAAATATATCTTGTGGATACTCAATAGAACCATCTCGGTGAGGTGCTACTAATGAGTCCCCACAACATATGTTTTCATGGAGAAAACTTTTCGCTTAAAAAAGTGCTTTATCGTTATTATGAGGGTCACTGCGTATTAACCAATGTCTTGCTGAATAAATTAAGATGCCATGCCCACTTCTAATTTTCAGCCAATCAGATTACTTGATCCAGGTTGTTGATATAAATTCAAATACTGAATGGCAAACAGAGCAGGTCCAGATCAGTTGGCTTCTGAAGAAGCCAACTGATCTGGATCTACACTGTTGGCAAAGGCAGGGCATATCCGGGTTCAGCAGGCTGCGTATTAAGATACTACAGCCACCTCCCTACACTCTTCCCCCATGTTTGTTCCTCTGTTTCTATTTTCATTCCCTCACGATTCCTTTCTTTGTTTCTCAAACACCCCCCTCCTGGTTTCGCATCTCTCCTTCAATTTCCATTTGGACACCCTCTAACTTTATTATGCACTTCCCTCGGACAAAATACCATCACGAAAACATACCTATATAATTTTGACCCCCTTAAACCCCACTTTTATATAGTAAAGCTGGGGTTTACAGGGGTATACGTTATTTTTCTTATTTCTGATCAAAACATAGATTGTGGGTACTCGTTAGAACCGCCGCGCCGAGGCGGTTCTAACGAGTACCCACAATCTATGTTTTGTGCAGAAATATGAAAAAATATCAGAGTTTTTTATCAAAAAATTTTCAGTTTTTGGAGGTGAAATTTTCTATATATTTGAATAGGCGTGTTTTCGTAATGAGTCGACCTTCAATGGCTCAAACATCTTTCGGACCATTTAAATTTGTTACAGACATGGGTAGTTGGAGCTATGTATGTATGTATGTATGTATGTATGTATGTATGTATGTATGTATGTATGTATGTATGTATGTATGTATTTTGTAACGTTTCAGAACAAACAACGATGTAGCAAGAATTCAGACAGGTAGCTGACGTCGGTAGAAGACAACGTAAATGATAGTTTCCTTGTGTCAAATCAGGTAATCATTCGAAGCCAGGCCCCAGCATTTCCTACAAGATTGCATGTGCACCCAGCGAAGACTCGTATCAGCATGCGCATCCTTGCAGTCTGATCGGAGTCTCCGCTGGGCACTCTGTTGGTGTCCAAGGACCCAAAGCGTCTTCGTGTTGACAGCGAATACTGATCGGTGTTTGCAGGGCACTAAGCTGGAGCCGAATCTCCAAAGCGTTTTCATGCTGACAGTCAAGACAAATAAGCTTGCTCGAATGTGCAGGCTGATCTGAGTTTTCATTAGGTGCACATGGAATCTTGTAGGAAATGCTGTGCCCTGGCTCAAATTTATTTTGCCCTTCTGCTTCGAGGGATATGTTGAGGTATTTGCCATTTCACTTCCATTGATATGTGATATTTGTACCCCGCATAAACTTTGTTTGTGGTGGGATATATACTGTTTTGATGTCCGTCCGTCCGTGATACTTTGATTTTTTCCAGATATCTTGAAAATGCAGTGATGGGTATTTATCAATATTCATGCAGACAAATTAAAACCTACATAAGAGAAAGTAAGCGCTAGAGGCCAATTCTCTAAGCGTTATTGCCCTTTATTAAATGTTTACATTATCTCTTTAACCAATGGCTGGAATTAGACCAAGCTAATACAGATAGATACACCATTATGATTGGGGGTGGGGGGGAGGGGGGCGGGGGCGGGGTGGAAGACGTGATTAGATTTTTGTACTCTTGACCTTATTTTAAAGATCACTGCATTGTAGAGGCTCTACAAAGTGAGCCTTTTATGCCCTTTTTCCTAATATCTTGACAATACAGCTATGGCTGTTCATCAGTTTATGCAGATACATGGGTATCAATATAATACATAAGACAGAATAAGGGCAAAGGGCCAACTCTTTTAGAGTTAGTGCCCTTTGTAATTTTTAAATGGTGTAAAAAAGCTTATATGCACATTAACCTTTTAACCAATGGCTGAAATTTGACCAAACTAATAATATCATTACGAAGGGGAAAAGAAGTGATTAATTTTTGGTGACTGACCTTATTTTCAAGGTCCATACGTAGTTAAGACTCTAAAAGTGAGCCTTGTGTGCACTGTTTTTCCTAATATTTTGAAAACGCAGTTATGGGAATTTATCAGTTTATGCAGACACATTGATAATAATAAGACGTACCTACATAAGAAAAAATAAGGAAAAGGGGCAAATTCTCTTAGAGTTATTGCCCTTTGTAAAAAATCTTAATGCAGAAAAAAGCTTGTGTGCACAATATCTCTATCAACAATGGCTACAATTTGACCAAACTAATACATATAGGTTACACACCCCTATTAATTTCTCCATAGGCTACAATGCTAAGAAATCAAAAGCGTCTACCTGCTACAGTTCCATGGGCCTAAATCAGATCCAGGTTTCAGTGGGATATGACAGCCACTTGAATCAGCAACAGATCCTGGGATTTTCATGTCCTCTTCATCACTTTGAAAATGCATGACACTGCCCGCCATATGACAGCCCGGAAATTCCAGTCACAAACTGGAATGACCGATCGACTCGTTGTAGCACTCCACCAAGCCAAATAGTTCCCTGCAGAATATTTTACTATCTGGAATTTGTCTCCTCCAGGAACCTCATTTGGCCTGAAATAAATAGAATAATGTTGTCGTTTTTACCTTACACTATATACAGCATCTACTCTGTACACTCTTTTTAGATAGGACTATTTTTCAGGGTACCAAAACAATGTGACGTCAATAGTAAGCTGGTTCCTATATAGGTTACACACCCCTATTAATTCCTCCATAGGCTACAATGCTAAGAAATCAAAAGTGTCTCACCTGCTACAGTTCCATGGGCCTAAATCAGATCCAGGTTTCGGTGCGATGTGACAGCCACTTGAGTCAGCAACAGATCCTGGGATTTTCATGTTCTCTTCATCACTTCGAAAATATTTGACACTGCCCGCCATATGACAGCCCAAAAATTCAGCCTGTTCAGGGTCACAAACTGGAATGGCCGACCGACTCGTTGTAGCACTCCACCCAGCCAAAAAGTTCCCTGCAGAATCTTTTACTAACTGGAATTTGTCTCCTCCAGGAACCTCCTTTGGCCTGAAATAAATAGAACAATGCAGCCGTTTTTACCTTACACTGTATACAACATCTACTCTGTACACTCTATTTTTAGATAGGACTATTTTTTCGGGGTACCAAAACAGTGTGACGTCAAAAGTAGTCTGGTTCCAGATACATCATTATGACGGGGGAAAACGTGATCACATTTTGGTGACCTTGTCCTTATTTTCAAGGTCACTACATTGTAAAGACTTTAAAGGTGAACCTTGTGTGCACTATTTTTCTTGATATTTTGAAAACGCAGCAGTAGATTCATCAATTTATGCAGACACATTGATATCAAAACATGTACCTACATATGAAAAGGTAAGGGCTAGGAGCCTACTCTTTTAGAGTTACTGCCCTTTGTTAAAGTTCTTAATACAGGAAAATAATAATAATAATAATAATAATAATAATAATAATAATAACTGTTGTGCACATTATCTCTTAAGCAATGGCTGGAATTTTACCAAACTAATAAAGATACATCATTACGACGGGGGAAAAATAATTAGATTTTGGTGACCTTAACCTTACTTTCAAGGTCACTACGCTGTAAAGACTCTAAAAGTAAGCCTTGTGTCCACTGTTTTTCCTAATATCTTGAAAACGCAGTGATGGATATTTATCAGTCTATGCCGACACATTGCTATCCATAAGGTGTACCTACAAAAGAAAAAGTAAGGGCTAGAGAGTTATTGACCTTTGTAAAATTCCTTAATGCAGTAAAAATATATGCACATTATGTTTTTGACCAATGGCTTGAATATGACCAAACTAATAGTGTTAACTACTGCAGGCCAAAATAACTTGCGATACTATTACTACTGCCAAAGCACTATTGCAATACTACTACTATTGTAGGTTCTTATTGCAAAACTATAACGATAACTTCTTGGAACAGATTTTGCATAAAAAGACCACTATTGCTGTAATAATTGGTGAACTGAGCACAAGCTGACACCAAATGTGTTGTACAATTTGGAGTTGTGGTATTCAAATTCTCCTTATGGTTATAACATGCAGGTATTTTCTATTTATAGACCTATGATGTCAACACCTGATATTTCCATTTAAAGAGCAATTGAAACTATTGCAGTAGTAAAGATTATTGCCGGTACTATTACTATTGCCATTTTGCAACCACAATAGCATTATAGCCAAGGTCACTATTGCTATGCATCGATGTAGTGTTACATCCCTCATACTAACAGATACATCATTATGACGGGGGGAAATAGTGATTAGATTTTGCTAACCTTGGCCTCATTTTAACGGTCACTACATTGTAAAAAGTCTAAAAGTGAGCCTTGTGTAAACTCTTTTTTTTTTTCTTTAATCTTAAAGATGCAGCAATGGATATCCATCAATTTATGCTGACTCATTGATATCAATAAGATGTACCTACATAAGAAAAACTAAGAGCCAGGGGCTAATTCTGCTAGAGTCATTGCCCTTTGTAAAATTTCTTCATGCAGTAAAAAGTTTGTGTATCAATTTAACCAATTGCTTGAATTTGACCAAACTATGCAGTGATTAGATTGCGGTGACTCTGACCTTATTTTCATGGTCACTACGTTGTAAAGCCTCTGACAGTGAGACTTGTATGTACTCTCTCCTAATATCTTAAAAACACAGTGATGGATATTCATCAGTTTATGCAGGCACACTATAATACAGATTATACAGCTTCTGTAAAGTGACCTGTTTTATCTGGCAGGAGTTCATATAAACAGGGTCTCGAAAACATTTTGTTATAATTTCAGTGCGTTATGAATTTTGAGAAAGGACGTTTCGAGGACGAGAGAGATGATAAAGACAATGGTGCGGTTAACAGACCAGTGCAGAGAAGACCTTCCCCGAATATTGACCACATCCAAGATGCTTGTCCCAAAGATTATCGCACTCCTCCCTATATAAGCAAAACAGGAGGCTGCCACGAAAATGATAGATCTGTAATTCATAAGGAACACGAAGCTAAAAGAACGGTTGAACCGAATAGAAAAATTCAAAGGAATCATTTATGGGCAAAGACAGGTTTAAACAAACGTTTTCTAGAAAATCTTGTTTACGAAAGTCCTGATCGTATCGGTAAGAAATTCACAGATAGACGCGAAGACTTTATAAAGCTAATGAGACACTGTTCACGTGATGGTCATGTCATTAATATTTTGTTTAGACTTTTCACAAGAATTTGTTCGACTAACTCTTACTACACCATAACACTTAATACAGCTCTTCATGAGTCACAGTTCATTGAAAACACTGTTGTGCCGTACCTGTTGTCTTTGATTGGTGAAGCATGCAACAATATTGACACCGTTAAATTTGCGTTACGCCTGATCACAAGCATGGCAGACAGTTCGATTAATTCTGTTGTTAGCTTTTATGGAGTATTTACAGTTCTTTCTGAACTTGTAGAAGAAATACGTACATCAGATGATTGTTCGCATGTGATAAGTGATGAATTAGATGATTTTGAACACATTAGATCAAGGGTTCTAGCATTACGCCGCGCATGTGAGAAAAACAAACGCTCCAAAGAAGACGAGTATAGACCACCGGATGATTTTAGATTTGCTAACGTTGTACCAACTGCAGATGATCTTCTAACAACCAAAACGCCATTCTTGCGCAAAAATAAGGCTTACGGATCGTTTATAGATTTAGAACATTATTTGGATGTTCAGTTTAGACTTCTTCGCGAAGATTATGTTGATCCATTGCGTGAAAGCATTCAGGAATACAAAAGAAACGTACAAGAAATCTTAAGAGGAAACAAACGCATTAGGGATATCAGAGTTTATTACGGCGTCAAAATTTCTGGTACTACGGTGAATTCAGATGGTCTTGGTCAGGTCCTTACTTTCGATACATCAACAACTCAGAGAGTAAGATGGGAACACAGTAAACGCTTAATTTATGGTTCTTTGCTGTGTCTGTCTTACGACCAGTTCGAGACGATTTGGTTTGCAGTAGTAACAAATCGAGAGACAGAAAACTTGAAGCTTGGGATCGTGGAAGTTCAATTTCTCAGTGATAGACAGAATCTGTACGAAATAGCTGGCAAAGAGTTTGTAATGGCAGAATCCAATACATACTTTGAAGCCTACAAACATAATCTGATAGCGTTACAAAACATTAAGGTATTACCATTCTCTAAGTATATAGTAAAATGCCAAGAAGCCGTCGACCCACCAGTTTATCTTACGACTGAAGAGGATACCGTATATGACTTGAATCTGCTAGCTGTAGAAAATACTAAATTTAAGGTCTCTAGTACAGGTGACATAGAAATTGACAAAAGTGTTGAGAACATGCCAGAAAAGACAACAAGAACACTTGATGAAAAGACAAATAGCCCTGAAATTAGACGGAATCCGATATTGAGCAGGGTCAAAGTTCTCTCAGAAACAAAATGGCCGGAAGCCTCGTCCATTATGCTTGATGACTCACAATATCGTGCCGTGAAGAATGCTTTGACTCATGAGTTTTCTATAACACAAGGTCCTCCGGGCACAGGAAAGACGTATGTTGGTTTAAAAATAGCAAAGGCTCTCCTTGCCAATAAAACAGTCTGGTCAACCAGTGAAGAACGACATCCTATGTTGATTGTTTGCTACACAAATCATGCTTTAGATCAGTTTCTTTGTGGCATTCATGACTTCTTCAATGGTAATATAGTTCGAGTGGGCGGTAGATCGTCAAACGAGGAAATGCGAAAACACGGCATCAGCACTATGTACAGGCACATATCAGACGATATACTTGAAGACGCTTCAGTTTTAGGAAGTATCAAAGACAATACAAGGAAACGTATTGACGAAATCAAAGCCGAACTGAGCATGGCGGACTATAGAGTGTTGAACGCGTCTCAGCTGAAGAAATATATGGGAAAATTTTATCTTTCCCTGATACGTGGTTTTGGTGTCCGAGTATTTCACATAAACAGGATGCAGGGCATCAGAAAACTTCCCTTGAACCCCAGCCACTTTGATGTCGTACGTGAATGGCTGGGCTACGGTGGGCTGCTGAGGCCATTAAACCCAAAAGTATACTTTCAAGAACAGGACAACAGATTTTCTTCTCACCGTTCTGACGACTTGAATAGTGAAAAAGTAGTTAGTGATAGCATGAGGACAAGTAATAAGGATAATGCTAGATTTTTCTATGAGCACGTCGGGTGTATTTCAAAGGACGATTTAGCAAAACAATTGAATACAACGAAAGAAGGCAAAACAAAAAAGAACAAAACGAAGACAGAAAAGAGCAAGGGAATGAAAAATAGCGAAGAAGTTCTATATTTTGATGAAATAATACCTCTAAATGATAAACAACTAAACAATATCCGAGATGTTTGGAATGTACCTGCACTTCAGCGTTGGCAACTCTACAAAAGATGGGTCGAAGAATTCAAATCTGATCGCGTGGATAGATGCAGGGAGTATGAAGAAGATTATGAAATGGTTTGTAACCAGATTAAAGAAGTCAAGAAAGCAAAAGAAAGTCAGGCCTTGATGCAAGCAGACATAGTAGGAATGACAACGACAGGAGCAGCGAAGCATTTTCATATTTTGCAGAACGTTAAACCAAAGATCATCATAGTAGAAGAGGCAGCGGAGGTGTTAGAAGCACACATTGTGACATCTCTCTCTGAAAAGTGTGAACATTTAATCCTTATTGGAGATCATAAACAACTAAAACCAAGTCCGGCTGTGTACAAATTGGCAAAGAAATTCAACTTGGACATTTCACTGTTTGAGAGAATGATAAACAACAAGGTAAGATGTGAGTGTTTAGAACATCAGCATCGCATGAGACCAGAGATTTCGAAGATAATTCGTCTATTCTATCCTACCCTGAAGGATGATGAGTCTGTCCTCAACAGACCAGATATAAAAGGAATAGCAAGTAATGTGTATTTTATCACCCACACAAGTCCTGAGGCGAATGATGAAGACAATACAAGTCACTCCAACGAGCATGAAGCCCACTTTCTAGTTGCCCTCTGTCGCTATCTTTTGATGCAGGAATACAAACCTTCCCAAATAACAATCTTGACAACATACTCGGCACAAATGTTTCTCATAGGTAGACTCATGCCCAAGGATAGCGAATTTGATGGCGTCAATGTGACTGTGGTGGACAATTACCAGGGAGAAGAGAATGATATAATTCTCCTATCGCTTGTAAGATCTAACCCAGATGAGAAAATTGGATTTCTAAACATAGAAAACAGAATTAATGTAGCATTGTCGCGTGCTAGAAATGGCTTATTTGTTTTAGGCAATTTCGAAATCATGTCCAAAGTATCAGATATGTGGACGCAGATAATGGACTTGCTAAAGGAGGAAAATCAAACAGGATCCTCTTTACCACTCTACTGCAGGAATCATCCCGCAATGAAACTGTTCGCTAGTAATGCTGAGGATTTTCAGAAGGCACCTGAAGGAGGCTGTCTTCAAGATTGTGACGCAAGACTTGACTGTGGTCATATGTGTCGGCTGAAATGCCATGTTTACAATACGAACCATACAGACTACAGGTGTCCAGCTCCTTGTAATAAATCTTGCGTAAATGGCCACCCGTGTGTTGACAGGTGCTATGAAACATGTAGCGACTGTTGTGTTTTCATGCCGAAAACTATACCAAAGTGTGGACATATACAACAGGTGCTGTGTAGCAAAGATCCTGCGCTATATGCCTGCCAAGTACCTTGCGATGAAGTGTTCAATTGTGGTCACAGATGTCAAGCTAAATGTGGTGACTCAGACCATAAATGCCTCAAAATTATTAGCGTTACAATCGAACCCTGCAAACACACAATAAAAACCCAGTGCTACAAACAATCAGCGGCCTTGCTGTGTGAAATGCCATGTGAATTCATTCTTCCTTGTCAACACAAATGTTTGAAAAAATGTCATGAATCACACACAGATGTGTGCTGTGAAGAGGTTGTAAAGGTACTAAAATGTGGCCATTCGGTCGAAACCATTTGTGAATTGAAACCTGAAGATATCCACTGTACGTTTCCTTGCGAAGAAAAACTTCCTTGTGGTCATCAATGTAAGAGCAAATGTGGTGAATCCCATACGCAATTTTGCGAGGAACCCATTAAGAAGACACTAAAATGCGGACATTCCCTTCTCCTGTTTTGCAGCGAAAATGAGGACAAAATTGAATGTCCGCATAAGTGTCTGGTTAAGTTGGAATGCGGACACATGTGCGAAAATATATGCTCGGGGCCACACACTACACAATGCTCGGTGCTTATATCCTATAAGTGTAGTAATGGTCATAGAACAGAGAGAAAATGCTACGAGCTCCGTGGGCAGGATCTACCAGAATGCACTATTCCGTGCCGTAAGAAACTGGCATGCGGTCATAAATGCCGCGGTAACTGCCACGGTTGCGAAAACGGTACATTTCATCAACCATGCTCTTTCTGTGGACTTCCAGAAAGAAAACAGCACTGTAATGCATCTGGACGAAAATTTCCTTGCATTGCACCATGTCGAATTAGATGTTCTCACAGAAACTGTAGGAAGCTATGTTTTGAACTATGTGCAGATAATAGAAGTGCAGAATGGCCGTGCCGAGAGAAATGCGATTGGGGATGTGAGCACAAAACGTGTTCTAAGCTGTGCTTTGAGCAGTGTGATCGCTCTCTTTGTGAAGAACCATGCAAGAAAAATGTTAATATGACCAGGATTATATCGAGACCATGTCAGGCTTTCTGTGGCGAGGCTTGTGGCCACGAAACGCCTTATGCTTTGGGGCTACGCGGTTATAGAGTCCGACAACCATATTCAACCGACAAAAGAAAGGTGTTCTTAAAGTCATGTGGACATGCTCTAGACATCAGCTATTTAGAAGATCTTCGTCTCCATGACACTAGTTCCTGCGGACCTGTCTGCCCAAGATGCTCAGAACCTGTTCTTATGGATGAGAATATGTTCGGGAACATCGCAAGACAGATTCACGACAAAAAGGAGAGAAAGAAAATGCAATCTATATTTATTGATTATCACAGAGAAATTCAAGACTATTTCACAAGGCTGAACTTGAAACTACACGAAATGATATCATCTAACAAGAGTGTACATGTGTTTGAGAAATTGGTCGAAAAACGGAAGAAAAGTTTTGATGGTTTCTTGCATTTTCAAAAGCAAGGCTTTCAGGATTTAAGAAAGGAACTCCGTCGGCTTGAAGAAATGGCTGACGACATTTTAGAGAAAACAAACGATCGCACTCGACTTTTTAAAGGAAAGAAGCGACCATAAAAAGTCCAGCGCAGACGACATTTTAGAGGAAAGAAATGATCATAAAAAGTCCAGCGCATGCAACATTTTTACATGGAAGATTAGTACTAGGTAACTAAATGTGTTACCCTCTATCAATAAAGTCGATTATTTTATTATTATTATTATTAGAGAAAAGCGATCATAAAAAGTCCAGTACACGAGACATTTTAGAGAAGTGAAGTGGCCGTAAAAAGTCCAGCGCACACAAACGAACATTAAAGTAGTGATCATAAGATGCCCAGCGCACACGAACAGGGCATTTTAGAGGAAAAGTGATTATAAAACGCCCAGCACACGAGACATTTTAGAGAAAGGAAGTGATCGTGAAAAGTCAAGCGCACATGAACGCGACATTTTAAATACGTGATTATAAAACGTCCCGCGCACACATTTAAGAGAAAAGAACTGGCCATAAAAACTCTACCGCACTTGACATTTTAGAGAAGAGAACGATAAAAAAAAAAAAAAAAAAAAAAAAAAAAAAAAAAAAGAGTCCAATCGGACGTCGAAAGCAAGCAGGATCCATAAACTGTTCTGATTTCTGACAGTCAGTATTTCTTAATTACTATGAGTAATGAACTGAATTAAGGGCCATGATAAACTTGGTAGATTTTTGCACCATCACCATCTGTACATGGGAGACGACTTTTGTGACTTCATGCTTGTTTTCCTGCTCACCAAATCCCTTCTGAAAGGAAAGAGGCTTTTCAGACGGGAGGCTAAACAATTTTGATAGATTTGCATCCCTGAAAGTGTATTTATTCCCCTAAAAGGTTGACACCGGAGCTACTTTAGATGTAACGAAAATCACGTGAGCTTAACTTTGGTTATGTCTCTTCCCTCCACCCCCCCACCCCTCCCCCCTACTCATCCCACCTCCTTGAAAGGGTGAAGACGTATTGGTTTTCCCTTGGATGTCTGTCCATCCATCCGTTCGTCTGTCTGTCTGTCACAAAATCGCGTCCGCTGTATAACTTGAAAACTGTTCAAAATATTTTCATGAAACCTCATAGAAATATAAAGCATCATCAGACGACTTGCAGATCGCAAGAACCATAACCCTTGTCAATATATTTTTGGAGTTATTCCTCTTTGAAATTTGACAATGGTCATTTCATGTCCGCTCTATAACTTTAAAACCGTCCAAGATATTTTCATGAAACCATAGAAATATATAAAGCATCATCAGAAGATGTGCAGATTACAAGAATCGTAACTCTTTTCCATGCATTTTGGAGTTATTTCCCTTTGAAATTTGACAATAGTAATTTCGTGTTCGCTCTATAACTTGGAAATCATTCAGACGACATTCATACTACAAGAATCGTAATTCTTGTCTATACGTTTTCGGAGTCATTCCCCTTTGAAATTTGACAGTAGTCATAATTAACGTGTCCGCTCTATAACTTGAAAACCGTTCAAGATATTTTCATGAAACTATAGAAATGTATAGCTTCAAGAGATGACATGCAGACCACAAGAAGCGTAACTCCTATCTATACATATTTGGAATTATTCCCCATTGAAGAAGTTTCATGTCACTCTATAACTTGCAAACTATTCAGGGGGCTAAAATTAGAGGTGTAAATTAAACTTTTGCTGAAAAAAGAAATGATTTTGAAAAATTTTCCCAGAAAAGGGTTCGCTCCCCTGCACCCCTTCTGCATACTGGCCTGCAATGATAATAAACAATTAGTATGGGTAAACTTTCTATATGTGAATGGCAACTGGGGAGAGACATATATTTTCTTTTTTTTTTCGTCTGTTTAAAACAGCTCTAGTTTCAAACGGATTTTCCTAGACTTTTGTTTTGATTAATTTAGTTCGTAAAATTAGTTAGAATAAGTGTTCAGATCCCAATACTCTAAGTTTCACAAAAATAATGTATCCTTTCACTGAGGTTCTGAATAATCTGCACACTCATTGTGAAAGAAATTTACTTGCTTAGCATACAAATACATAAAAATACAAATATACCAAAACAACAACAACAACAACAACAAAAAAAAAAAAAAAAAAACAAAAAAAAAAAAAAAAAAAAAAAAAAAAAAAACAAACAAAACTTTTAAAGTAATAAGATTATAATCACTTTTTAATTGATAACATTATTACCTCCCTTGAAGTAACTTGGCTACATAGCCTAGTTAGAAAACTACGTATTAAGACAATATTTTCTATAATACTTAATTGCACAGTCCTCAGAAGCATTTTACAGCAAACAGGGGCAGCTTAATTTCTTTTGGAAATAGTATTTTCAGACAACAAAAAGTAAGCGCTAGGCTATATCAAAATTAGCTCCGTTATCAATCTTTAAGCTGCGACCAGTTACAAATTGAATAACTGACTGTGGCATTACTATAGGCTAATATTATTTATGCCATCAACTTGGGAGAAGTTGGAGGGGCATCATTGCTTTTGGGTTGTTCAACTATCTGTTCGTTCCTCACTCTATATAGCAATATATCTTGATAACTGTTCAAGCTAAGGCATAGAAAATTGGTGAGCTTACCTGGGCCACCTGATTATCTTTGGAGAAAAAATCGAATTAATTTTGCGAGAGCTATGCCCCTTTTCAACGTCTGCATTTTGTAGGGATAAGCATAAGATTGGAGGCATAGTATTTTACAAGCACGCATTTCTAGTTTAATCAGAAACCATCTGTGCTTTCTGTGGAGTTTTAATATGCTTAATTAAATCGCGATATTAAAATGGTTTGGCTTATCCAGTTACCGTGACTTTCCAACTGATATATAAAACTATTAGGCCACAAGTAAATGAGCCTCAACGAGTGAAAACGTACCTTCTGACATGTATGCACTCTGAATGTATGCACAACAAAGACTCGATATCAGCCTGTCCTTCCGCGCAGTCTGATCAGTCTTTGTTGTCAGCATGAAGGGATTTTGTGTCCATGGCCCTCCAAAATGCGCCCAGTGAAGATTTTAATCACATTACGCAAATGCTCAGGCTAAGCCGAATATACTCTGGGAGCACATGACCGACGGTACGTTTTCTGTCCTTATGGCTCTGCTATGCAGGTGGAAATGTCGGAAATTAAGTTTAACCTTTATCACTTTCTTGGCTATTTACAGACGACAGATTGATGATATTTTTCTTATTTTTTTCCCCAGAAAACAGGATTTGACAACATCAACTGTCCTGTTTTCTGAAAAAAAATAAGGAAAAACTATTTCAATATGTCATCTGCTGAAAACTTTACCAAGAGTGCTTTAGCGTTAAGCATATTTTATTTCTGTAACATACAGCAAAGGGTTGGGCATCACGGCAACAAGTAATCACAACATTATTTTGTGCCCTGCTTTTATTGACCGGAATCGCGCCGGTCTCTTAATATAGCTTTGGATTTTTACATATGGCAGCGTGTTCGATTAGCTCTCAAACGATTTTTAAAACCACATCGTAAATATTGATAAGTACTTTAATTTTGCAACATAAGGCTACATCGGATTAATGGCGTAATGGTTAGCATCTTTGGCTGTCACGCGTACGGGCATGAAATCGATTTTTTCATTTCTTTATATGTGCATGATTTTTGCACATTTTACCTGTATTATGTGTAAAATTGCATGCAAAGCTACAAATGGGATATACGGAGTGCAAAGTTACAAATATGATAAAGATGTCTATTCTACTCGTATTATATTTAATTTTCTCAACATAGGCATAGTAATCACCTTTCATCAGGTTAACAAGCCTATGCCATGAAGAGTCCATCAAAACCCAATTTTAGAAATAAAACTGGCTTTAGTAGTTGCATTTATCAGTTTTGTTATTTCAGTTCTAAAGCTCGTACGATACGTATACGTGCGCGTCACACTGCGATAAAGTTTTTTTTTTTTTTTTTTTTTTGAATTCCCATATCTCAACAGTCACGTAACAGAAAGCATTCATGTTTGGAGCATGTGTACATAGAAGGGTCTTCTGCGATTCTATAAGCACCCCGGGTGTTCTTTATTTGCACGTTCATGTGGTTTGCACGCTCACGTGGTTTTTTTAGTTGTTTTTTTTTCACGAGAAATTTCTCGGCATATTATATATCTGATAAAAATACAGTACAGCCTACACAGGTCTTTTCTTTTGCACGCTCGCGCTTTTTAGTCTTTCCGCGTGAAATGGTTTGGCTTTATATACTTGTCAGATTAATGTCTAATTTATTCTCATTTCATTAAAAAATAAATAAATAAATAAATAAATAAACCTTAATAAAGCATACATTAAAGAATCACATTGTTGTCCGTTTTTACCTGTTATATCATTGAAAATTTATCAAACTTTAGTATACCTTGTCCCGTATCTCTAAGTAAACATGAACAAAATTTGCGCCGGTACTTAGACGTGTACGTCTAAATATTTCGTCTTGTCAAGTACAATAACATTATTAAATACAAGATGGCCCTCCCACTGCCGAGTACAACAATTTTATACAAGATATATGTATGAAAAAGGCGGTTTCATTCTTTCATAAAAATAATAGTAAGATAATAATAATAATAATAATAATAATAATAATAATAATAATAATTTAGTAACGGGTGCAGGACAACTCGCCCCAAAGACAACTCGCCTCAAGACAATTCGCCCATATAAAACTCGCCCCGAGACAACTCGCCCCAGATTCATAAGACAACTCGCCCTATTTAGAAAGTAACTCGCCCAGACAGGTAATAGCACATTATGATGTGTCAAAGCATATTTTCTTAGAAAAAGAATAAGAAAAATATTTCAAAATGTCGTCTGCCGAAATTTTTACCCAGAGTCCTATGCGTTATTAAAATGCATAAAAAGAGCGACTAAATGCATACAAGATAAAAATAAAATAATTACCTGTATCACACAAACGGTGCTGCTAATGTGCACAAGCATCACATGTAACAGCATGCTTACGCCTGGTGACAGATTCCTGACACTAAATGCACAAATCAGACATGATTCCAAATAAACACGTCAAAATTAGAAACTCCGATCCATGTTGGTTGAATACTAGTATTAAGAAATTAATGAGAAAAAGAAAAAGGCTTTATGACAAATATAAAAGAACTAAAAGTAGTGTTGACTTTGAAAACTACAAGCACATAAGAAACAAAGTGATTACTGAAATTCGGACGTCTAAGGACAACGAAAACAATATATTGGCAGACAAACTCAAGAGCAATATTTTAGGTCCTAAAGATTGGTGGAAAACACTCAAACATTCTATAAAACCTACATCTACCTCTTCTATCCCTCCTCTCTGCACACTTATTCTGATGACATGGAAAAGGCAGAAATACTTAACGCACATTTTCAAACACAAAATACTTTAGACGAAAGAAATGCATCTCTTCCTTCAGCAAATTTTGATCATGACAATACTCTGCATACTATTCATTTTACACCTTCTGAAGTAGAAAATGTTTCATAGTCTCGCAATACTAGGAAAGCGACAGGCCCTGACTGTATAAATAATCGCATTCTTAAAGAACTGTCTAGACCATTATCTTTGCCTCTCTGTGATTTGTTTAATTTCTCTATGGAATTTGGCGAAATGCCTGATATTTGGAAACAAGCTAATATCACTCCTATTTTCAAAAAAAAAAAAAAAAAAAAAAAAAAAAAAATGATCCATCTGACCCAGCAAATTATAGACCTATCTCCCTCTTGAGTTCTATAGGGAAGGTTTTGGAAAAATTAGTACACAAATATGTATTTAATTTCTTTCGGAATAATAATGTTATTACTACACTCCAATCAGGTTTTGTGCCTGGTGACTCTAGAGTTAATCAGCTAGTTGACATTTATAATACATTCTGCAAAGCTCTTGATGAGGGCAAGGAAGTACGTGCCATATATTCTGCGACATAAGTAAAGCATTCGACAGAGTCTGGCACAAGGGACTTCTTTTTAAACTGCGTTCGGTTGGTATAAGCGGCACTCTACTACGCTGGCTTGCAAACTATCTAAATAACAGGAAACAACGAGTTGTCTTATCTGGTGCTACAGCTCGTTGGACTTTCACTAATGCAGGAGTTCCTCAGGGCTCCATCCTTGGTCCTCTCCTATTTCTTGTTTATATTAACGACATAGTTGAAAACATTAATTCTAAAATTAGACTATTCGCAGATGACACTAGTCTTTTTATTATAGTTGATAATCCTATCGATGCTGCTCGTAACCTCAACAGCGATCTGGAAACGATTCACCAATCGGCAACAAAGTGGCTCGTAACTTTCAATCCTTCCAAAACTGAATCTCTTCTTCTGTCTAGGAAACATAACAGACCGCGCCATCCTGAAATCACCATGAACCAGCAACCTATCGCAGAAGTTAACTCACACAAACATTTAGGCATTACTTTAAACGGTGAATGTTCGTGGCATGAACATTTGTCAGAACTAAAATCTAAAGCGTGGCAGCGAATAAATATAATGCGCAAATTAAAATTCATCCTTGATAGACAGTCCCTTCAAGCAATTTATTTTTCTTTCATACGACCATTATTAGAATATGCAGATGTAGTTTGGATAACTGTACCCAGCATGAGGCAAACGAACTTGAAAAAATTCAAACGGAGGCAGCACGAATTGTAACTGGAGCGACTAGACTAGTATCAATAGATTCTCTACGTACGGAAACAGGATGGGAAACGTTAGCCTCTAGAAGACATAAGCATAAATTATTATTATTTTTTAAGATGAAGGCTGAACTTTCTCCTTCTTATCTGTCATCACTTGTTCCTCCTTCAGTTGTTGCAAACTCTGCGTACAATTTGCGGAATGTAAATAACATTGAAACCATACTAGCGAATTCTCAGCTATACTACAATTCTTTTCTTCCATCGATTATTCGAAGCTGGAACGAACTACCGCAAGAAACACGAGACTCGCACAACATAGTTTCATTTAAAAGGCACCTTAACGCTGATATCGTCCTCCCACCTGATTATTATAATGCAGGTAAACGACTGGGCCAAATATACCACACTCACTTAAGAACGAGATGCAGCTCACTAAATCAACAACTCTTCTCCAAAAACATCACTCGGAGCCCTCTATGTATATGCGGGGAAGTTGAAGATTCCAAACATTTCTTTCTAGAATGCAGTCTCTATAACAATATAAGACATGACATGCTGACTGCAATTTCTCGGTTTTGTAACCCAGGGCCAGACGTTCTCCTTTATGGTAATCCCACCCTTTCAAATGAAACAAACATATCAATATTCTCTGCTATTCATACTTTCATATTAGGAACCAAACGCTTCTGTTAATGTCCTGTAATACATTCACAAAACAATTATTATTCTTTCTTCGTCAAAATACACCGTGTAATAGTACTCTTTTTTTTTTATTTGTCTGTCGTTTAATTTTGGATCCTTTGACCCCGATTATGCTTGTGGCAAGACTTGTAGGAATGATGCTTGAAAACCTACTCATATGTGAAAATAGACATAAGCTCCGATCCCCGTGGAGCGAACTGATCATCAATTATTGGTATGTATTACCTGTCAGGAAATTAACAATAGTATATTCATGTATTAAGACTGATTGTTACGTTTCTGATTATTTTAATCACATACATTTAGTTTACTTTATTAATTGTAGTTGGGATACAGATCTAAATAAGTCAGATGACTTCCTTCTGGATCCCTTTTGTATATATAACATATATGCTATGTTCTGGTTTGTATTTTCTGTAAAGAATTATACAAATAAAATATTGTTTAAACTAATCAGATATGATTCAAGCATTTTTTCAAATACTCGGGATATACGTTTACTGGTAAAAAAAAAGGTAAGAGAAAAGTCCAGGGAGTGCCACAATCACAAACCGCAGCCCTTTCCAGACACCAAGAGGAAGAGGAAACCGACAAATCCAAACAAGCACAGACCGAACAAAAGTACGAAAAGCACTAAGATTAGCTCTTTCTTTCCCAAGCGAGGTAATCGCAATACTAAAAGGACTAAAAAACTCAAGAACAAAATAACACACGGAAAGACATACAACAAATCGCCTCGTAGAATAAACCACAAGGCAACAAAGAGTAAGACTAACACCGGGACCACCGCCTTAGAACGGTCAGTAGAGCAAACCACCGGGGGGTTTAAAGCACTTTTACAGCTAGCTAACTTCACCCTGGGTCCCGATGCTACTCTTAATACAGAAACACATAAAAATTCGGTTCGCATAAAGGCTCCCAACTCAGTCAATGCATCAAAGCGAAAACATAAAAATCAAATTAATCACTATAATAAACAAAGACGAGTACTCATGGCTAATTCTACTGTATGCCAGAGTAAATGAAAGTCTAAGTCTAAAGTAGAAATTGATGCCAAGACAAGTTGGTCTAAAATTAATTCAACAGTAAGCAAAGACATTTTTTTTACAATGAAGTAAAAAAAAAGTGAGAGAAAGTTTTTTTTTTCAGTCTTTTATTAACCTTTAATTGGATGCGATGGAAAACCGCACGTGAAACAAAGACTTTAATCATATCAGGTAAAAAAAAAATACCGGCGCTCAGTAAAGACTGTGTTTCACGCTCAAAAGTCATGTTTGAAAGTACTAAAGGGATTAAAGACATTATCATTTATTTATCTATTTATTTATGTTAATAATTCATTCATTCGTTCATGTTAGCTCAGTAGCTTAAGAGCTCGCATACAGATCTGGTGCGTTTTGTGAAAATCAGGCTCTGAGTTCAGGAGTACTGAAGTACAAATCCGTGTAACCAACTCGCTAATTTAGATAGATAGATAGATTGTTACGTGAAAGTAAGGAACTTGTTCGCAAAGTCTGATTTATTGTAATATATTGACATACATTGTTCTTTCTGATTTCTGTTTCAACTTTAACCTCTCCTTCCTATTTCCTGGCTCTCCCTTTCCGCTGCACCTGGACTATTACGTTGTATTATCTTTGAGTGATCTCTGACCTTTCTGCTAAGCTTTGAGTTGGGAGTTCCTCAGGAAGTACATCTGCCATATTTGTATGTGTTTACTATACATACTGCCAGAGTCTCTGGGCTCCGCCTACCTGTTTTCTCTGTGGGAAACTTTTGGCAGGAAGTAGAGTATACATATTTGGGCAGGGATACTAGAATGAAAAGGCATGGTTTGTCAGAGAGAGGAGGCAGTTCGATCTTTGCTTTTGTGACAGAAACATTAAATATATTTTGGAGCTTTACCATCCAAAATTGTCTCTAGATATTATAAGAATTATTTACTTTGGTTTTAGAGAAATAAGAACTAAGAAAACTTAATAAATAGAGAACTTATACGATGACTTGTGTTTGACTTCAAATTATTATTATATTCAAACCTCTCGTAAATTCCCCAAGTTAAAAAGGACTTAGCAGTGAAGAAAACTAGTATTATTATTACATGGCGGAGAATCTAAATTTTTGGACATATTTCATATGATATGGATGATTCTTTTATAAATAACTCTTTATTAGACACTGACATAAATGACAGTGTGTGTGTGTCAATCCAGGTGTTGCCTGTGGACTTTAAGACATTCCACCTCCACCACCACAGGTGTTTCCAACTGACAATATGGGTTCTTTTGGAAAATTCAGTGTGAAAAAAGTTTAATGGATACCCAACGGACGATACAGAAAGATTTATGCCAAACTTTCTGGCTTACAGTGTTTTCAATCGCATCGAAAATGATGACTTTCGCAAAGTTGCCGCTTTTCAACTATATTTAGACAGTCCTGCCCAGTTGAGTTTACGTCTGCTGTACCATCACTACATAGAGGACTATTTCTCAAAAATAATGGACAAGGGCAGGAGACTTAGTAAAAATTCCCAGGAAATTCTCTTGAAATTTATAGAAGGTCTCCCTTCACAGCTTGCTTTTTTGGTTCGAGCCGGAAACCCCGAGAACATTCAGGCCGCACTGACAGCTGCAAAGTTAGGGGAAGCTTATGGCTACAGGGCTACACTACCAGCCACAACAACACTTCCCGGGGCAACACATTCTTCCGGACAACAGACGTTACCTGTTCCAACCAATGTATGTGCTGCTAATCGAATAAGGGCGGATGACAGGTTCTGTGAGCTGGAGAAAAAGCTAGACTCACTTTGTTCCCAGTTTCAGGCACACTGGTAAGAAAGAGAGCTCTAGATCATCAGCGGTAATCTGTCATTCCTGTAAGGGACAAGGTCATTATAAAGGACAGTGTAATTGGGCTCGCGGGCAGTGTGATCCTCAATTACAGTGCCAGTTATGTAAACAATATGGACATACTGGACTGAACTGTGCACAGTATCAGAATTCGGGAACCGCCAGACGCTCAAGGGACACCAGGCGCGATCCCTTGAGAGGACAACAATAAAGTCACGCGCCAGGAGTCATTGTTTCAGGGGAGCACATAATAGACTGAACCCACCAGACACGTCAGATTCGGACACATTTTCGTATAAATATAGTGACAATTGTGAAATTCCGGACACGGACGGGAAAAATGTAAGTAACAATAGTTTTCTATATGTGCCTTTACAGTTTCCCAGTGGTAATGTCTCAGCTTTGCTTGACTCAGGCAGTTCTGTGAATTTAATGTCAAAGAAGTTGTATGATGATCTTCCATGTAAAAGTAAATCTAAATTATCACCTGTATCTGACAATAAAATTGTTTTGGCAAATAATCAAGACATACATATTAGTGGCTGTGCTCAGATTCAAGCCACTATTCAAAATATCAGACACTTAATAGACGTTTATGTCATTCAAGAAACATCACATCCCCTTATACTTGGTGTGCAGTATATGAATGCACATGATATCAAGTTGGACTTTTCAAATACAAATGTCCATTTTACAAAGTGCCGTATATGGGCCTTAAAGCGGGTCACTATTACACCAAACTCAGAAACAGTTTTATGGGGCAGGGTCCCTAAAAATATCTATACTGGTTTTCAGGGTGTATGTTCTGGGACCTCTTATGTTAATAGGAAAAAGCTACTGGTTGCTAGATCTTTAGCTGTTGTTTCTACAAATTGTATGGTTCCAATAAAAATCCTGAACCCAACATCTGAACCTGTAACCTTACATAAGAGTAAGCCAATAGGGGAATTCTACATTTTAGATGAGACCTATTATATACTTAGATCTGATAAGCTACCTAGCTTTTCTTATCAGAATTCTCCTACTAGTACTAGTCAGACATACCACTGTTCCCATGTTAGCAATAAATCAAGCAGCAGTAAAAGTGCAAAAGATTCTGAGTTTTTATCCCATTTTGATTTAAACTCCACGGAATGGTCATCCAGCCAAAAACAGAAAGTTGAAAAATTATTGATTGATAATAAGTCTTTACTTGTCACCCCTGATAGCCCTGATTTGGGCTCAACACATATAGAAGAACATCAAATTCACCTAAAACCCGGAGCGGGCTCCAAACATCAGCGTCCGTATCAACTCACACCTGACAAACGTGAAGTATTACGTCATCAACTGGACGAGTTACTGCGTCAAGGTATTATTGTATCTGTCAGTGAAAAAGAAGACCTTCCTATTTCTAGTCCCATTGTACTGGTCTCTAAACGTACAAAACCAAACCAGGAGTCAAACCTGGGTCCCGTGAGCCAAGCTTGTCCATATTTCGATTTTGTGTTGATTTTCGAGACCTTAATTCACAAACCCAGGACTTTTGCTACGCTATTCCTGATGTTCAAGAACTAACAGAGTCCTTTTCCCACCGGACGCCCAACTTTATTTCTTCCATAGATCTCAGTTCAGGTTTCTTTCAAATGCGTATGTCACCAGAGTCTACCAAGTACACTGCTTTCAATACATATTTTGGAACCTTCAAATTTTCTCGGTTGCCCATGGGTCTGAAGACCTCCCCAAATAGTTTTCAGCTGTTAATGGGCCGAGTTCTTAATGGGCTTTCATTCAAAAGTACTCTCTGTTACCTTGATGATTTTCTCAGAAACTTATGATCAGCACATGAAAGATTTGCAGGAAGTATTTGATCGATTCAGACAAGCAGGTCTGAAATTGTCACCTCAAAAATGTACATTTGCACAGAGACGTACTATATTTTTGGGCAGTGAAATGTCTAGTGAAGGCATTCGCCCTCCCTCTGATCGTTCAAAGGCTTTTTCAGACTATCCTGTACCAACAAATGCGAAAGCACTTAAACGCTACCTTGGCTAAATGCATTGGTTTAAAAAGTTTTTTCCCAATTGCAGTGCTGTAGCAAATCCTTTGTATAAATTGCTTAGGAAAGGTGTAAACTTTTCCTGGCAGGAAGTACGTCAAAATGCATTTCAGACCCTGAAGGACATTACTTAAATCAGACGCTCTTGCCTTTCCGCGTTACGATCTACAGTTCTACCTCGCAGTAGACAGTAGCAGTAAGGGTATTGGGTATGTACTTTATCAGAAACACCCGAATACTAATGGCAATGGTCATACAGACCGTGTTGTTCGTTTTGTCTCAAAATCACTTTTCCAAATGGCAGCAGTCTTATGGTCCTACCAAGTTAGAACTTTTAGGCATGGTGACCAGCATTATTGATTGCGCTTCTTACTTACGGGGTCGTCATTTTATTGTTGAGTGTGATCATCAAGCCCTCAAGCCCTTGTTTCAGAAAAGCTTGAAGGGTGCAATATATGAACGCTGGTTAGCTATTTTGCAACAATTTAATTTTGATATTAAATACAAGAAATGTGATGACATGGTTGTCCCTGATGCACTGTCCAGGTGTAATAATCAAAATGACCCTTCTTTCTCAAGAAATGATCCCTTTTTCCCTTATGTTCCTGAACAGACAGGAAAAATAACATTACCCAATGGTAGCCCCCTTCAGGAATTAATTTTCACTGATAACCGGGCACCTGAGATCAAATACACAAATCATGTATTTTTACAGCAGGAATCAGACATTGTTGTGAAACCTGATACTGCTGATGATGAATATGATGCTGACACTGATATAGACAGTTTTACTCCAGGGCGGACAAGACAGAGATTATTAGGAAAAACAAAAAGGGCCAAAGCACTCAGTCCGAACGTCCTATGAAAATCAACACTCCCATTGTTGAGACTGACCAGACTGGTACAAGTTCTACAGATATTTCTTCTTTGACTGAGGGTTATATTTCACAATCAAGTTTTCTTGAAGATGAGGTAAAAAAGATAGAATTGTTTACCAGATTTGATTTTAGTTCTGACAAAACAAGGGAGTTACAAAGAAATGATTCACAGTTGCATGGGTTAATACAATATTTGGAGAGTAACATATTGCCAAAACGTCAGAAAAAAGCTAGGCGAGTTTATTAGAATCCAGTGACTATGCTTTCATTGATGGGTTACTATGGCATTCTCGTGTGCAGAAGGCAAAAAAACCATACAGCTTGATCATTATCAGTTAGTGCTTCCTGACACTATGATTAAAACAGTCATCCAGTTATATCATGACACACCCATGTCTGTACATGCAGGTATTGCAGACACACTTTACAGAATAAAACAGCACTATTTTTTTCAACGTATGGGACCTATTATCACAGATTATGTACAGTTATATCCTGAATGCCAGCAACGTAAGCAAACAAAAATATACACAAAGTCCCGAATCACAGTTTACACACAGCCTCAAAGACCTTTTGAAGTATGGCAAATCGATTTGTATGGAAACTTACCACCAACACAAGGCCAAGGTTACACATATATCCTTACATGTTTGGATATGTTCAGCAGGTATTTAGTCACAATACCCATAGCTAACAAAGATACTTTGTCTGTTGCATCAGCCCTCACACAACTTTTCACCAAATATGGCGTCTGCAGGACTCTCATTTCTGATCTGGGCACTGAATTCAATTCCAAGTCGTCAGCTCCATATTCAACAGGAGTTTACACCAGCTTTTGCACATTTCTGTCTTGGAATGTGCGAACGTGTTCACAAAACATTGGCTGAAAGACTTACTCCATATGTTAATAGTAAATGCAACAATTGGATGACGTGTTGTCAAGCATCACCTTTTCAATTAACGAGTCGGTACATACAACTACAGGATACTCACCCCATGAGGTCGTGTTTGGATTTAGACCACATTTTCCACTTAGTATGGCTAAGCCACCGGACTTTGATTCTATACCTGTAGATGCACGCAGTTATGTACGCCATCATGCAGATAAATTGAGCATTATCCGTACAGAAGTTAAGAATAATGTCATAAAATCTCAACAGAATATGTTAGACCGTGCAAATGAACACATCAACCCTTTACAGGTTGGACCAGGTCACTATGTCGACCTTCATTCTGAGACTACAGGGGCGGGGCAAAAGTTGCGAAACAAGTACACAGGTCCATTTGTAATAGAGAAAATTCCCAGTCCACATTTAGCCATTCTGAGAAACCCTGACACAAATGTCTGTTTAAAAACACTAATACATTTTAATCGCCTTAAAATGGCCGACGTGCTAGAACCAAGCCCTACACCATATTTTATGAGTAAGGTTGTGACACGTGAACATGTACAGCAGACTGACACATGCACGGATGCACAGTCGGCACACAACGTTAGTGACAGACATGACGTTACCGTCAACGCGGAGGCTCTGACAGACGAACAGACAGTAGAATACACCGTCCCCAATCTCCGACGCTCGACGCGGACACACATTTGGGATAAATGTCCATTTAGATACTATTATATCATCTGATGAAAGCTTCAGAGATGTTAAGGGCTATCATAAAGTCAAACGTTTTCTAGGTCAGGAAAAAGCTAGGCGAGTTTTATTAGAATCCGTATTTATACCCTAAATTAACAGTTGCAGAATACTTCAGGTTTCAGCCTGTTGTAAGGTTTGCTAACCCCGCAAAGTTCAAGGTTATCTTTACTATGTTCATTCTTTCATAGTATGAGTAATTAGGATCTGTTTTAAGCTCTTTATATCACAGGTGAGAAATTCCACTGGGAAAAGTTTAGAGGTTGTGTCAAATTCTGTTGTTACTAGCAGATTTAATCCTGATAACACGGACTGCGGAATGGGTTGAAATGAACAGTGTTTCAAATTAAATGTATACTGATTTATAATAAAATGTATACTGAATACAATTAGTAAGCACAAACTGCTGACATACAATATATGTGCGCTAAAGAACAAATTAGAGACAGCTAATTTGTAGATGATTTGATTGTGTTTCAGATATACCGTGTTTTCTATCAATGCATGCATTAGTTTCATTATGCCGGTATGTATATGTATATGTATTATTTTTCATGGTTGTTTTTTTAATTGTTCATGTTTGCTATAAAAGTACGCGTGCGTGAATTTCATGCCTATGTTATAATGTTGCAGCATCCAAGAGGAAATTCTGTTACTTCATGGATTTGTTTTTACTAGAATTAAAGTTTTTAATATACAGCAACAATTCCGGATTTCTGCTGAGTCTGCAATATTATGTGTGAGTATGTGTGTATAATTTGATCACATGGTTCTGTTGAAGGATGTGATAGTTATGCTGATATGTGTCAAATTATTTTTTGTGGGGGGATGTAATATATTGGCATATATTGTTCTTTCTGATTTCTGTTTCAAACATGGGTAAGAGAAAAGTCCAGGGAGTGCCACAATTACAAACCGCAGCCCTTCCCAGACCTCAAGAGGAAGAGGAAACCGACAAATCCAAACAAGCACAAACCGAACAAACGTACGAAAAGCACTAAGATTAGCTCTCTCTTCCCCAAGCGAGGTAATCGCAATACTAAAAGGACTGAAAAACACAAGAACAAAATGACACACGGAAAGACATACAACAAAACTTTAACCTTTCCTTCCTATTTCCTGGCTCTCCCTTTCCGCTGCACCTGGACTATTACGTTGTATTATCTTTGACTGATCTCTGACCTTTCTGATAAAGTTTGAGTTGGGAGTTCCTCAGGAAGTACATCTGCCATATTTATATGTGTGTACTATACATACTGCTGAGTCTCTGGGCTCCGCCTACCTGTTTTCTCTGTGGGAAACTTTTGGCAGGAAGTAGAGTATACATACATTGTATTTGGGCATGGGTACTAGAATGAAAAGGCATGGTTTGTCAGAGAGAGGAGGCAGTTCGATCTTTGCTTTTGTGACAGAAACATTAAATATATTTTGGAGCTTTACCGTCCAAAATTGTCTTTTGATATTATAAGAATTATTTACTTTGGTTTTAGAGAAATAAGAACTTAATAAATAGAGAACTTATACGATGACTTGTGTTTGACTTCAAATTATTATTATATTCAAACCTCTCGTAAATTTCCCAAGTTGAAAAGGACTTAGCAGTGAAGAAAACTAGTATTTTTATTACATGGCGGAGAATCTAAATTTTTGGACATAATATTTCATATGATATGGATGATTCTTTTATAAATAACTCTTTATTAGACACTGACATAAATGACAGTGTGTGTGTGTCAATCCAGGTGTTGCTTGTAGACTTTTAGACATTTCACCTCCACCACCACAGGTGTTTCCAACTGACAATATGGGTTCTTTTGGAAAATTCAGTGTGAAAAAATTTAATGGATACCCTGCGGACGATGCAGAAAGATTTATGCTGAACTTTCTGGCTTACAGTGTTTTAAATCGCATCGAAAATGATGACTTTCGCAAAGTTGCCGCTTTTCAACTATATTTAGACAGTCCTGCCCAGTCATGGTTTGTCTGTCTGGACGACAACACCAAGAATACCTGGGAATGTTTAAGTGCGGCATTTAAGGACAAATATCTCAGTGAAAATAATAAACCGGTTATGCTTATGGAGATGGAGCAGTTCTTGAGTTTACGTCTGCTGCCCCATCACCACATAGAGGGCTATTTCTCAAAAATAATGGACAAGGGCAGAAGACTTGGTGAAAATTCCCAGGAAATTCTTTTAAAATTTATAGAAGGTCTCCCTTCAAAGCTTGCTTTTTTATGTTCGAGCCGGAAACCCCGAGGACATTCAGGCCGCACTGACAGCTGCAAAGTTAGGGGAAGCTTATGGCTACAGGGCTACACTACCAGCCATAACAACACTTCCCGGGGCAACACATTCTTCCGAACAACAGACGTTACCTGTTCCAGCCAATGTATGTGCTGCTAATCGAATAAGGGCGGATGACAGGTTCTGTGAGCTGACGGAAAAGTTATATTCACTTTGTTCCCAGTTTCAGGCACTGAACACTGGTAAGAAAGAGAGCGCTAGATCATCAGCGGTAATCTGTCATTCCTGTAAGGGACAAGGTCATTATAAACGACAGTGTAATTGGGCTCGCTGGTAGTGTGATCCTCAATCACAGTGCCAGTTATGTGAACATTATGGACATACTGGACTGAACTGTGCACAGTATCAGAATTCGGGAAACGCCAGACGCTCAAGGGACACCAGGCGCGATCCCTTGAGAGCACAACAATAAAGTCACGCGCCAGGAGTTATTGTTTCAGGGGACCACATAATAGACTGAACCCACCAGACACGTCAGATTCGGACACATTTTCGTATAAATATAGTGACAATTGTGAAATTCCGGACACAGATGGGAAAAATGTAAGTAACAGTAGTTTTCTATATGTGCTTTACAGTTTCCCAGTGGTAATGTCTCAGCTTTGCTTGACTCAGGCAGTTCTGTGAATTTAATGTCAAAGAAGTTGTATGATGATCTTCCATGTAAAAGTAAATCTAAATTATCACCTGTATCTGACAATAAAATTGTTTTGGCAAATAATCAAGACATACATATTAGTGGCTGTGCTCAGATTCAAGCCACTATTCAAAATACCAGACACTTAATAGACGTTTATGTCATTCAAGAAACATCACATCCCCTTATACTTGGTGTGCAGTATATGGATGCACATGGTATCAAGTTGGACTTTTCAAATAAAACTGTCCATTTTACAAAGTGCCGTATATGGGCCTAAAAGCGGGTCACTATTACACCAAACTCAGAAACAGTTTTATGGGACAGGGTCCCTAAAAATATCTATACTGGTTTCCAGGGTGTATGTTCTGGGACCTCTTATGTTAATAGGAAAAAGCTACTGGTTGCTAGATCTTTAGCTGTTGTTTCTACAAATTATATGGTTCCAATAAAAAAATCCTGAACCCAACATCTGAACCAGTAACCTTACATAAGAGTAAGCAAATAAGGGAATTCCACATTTTAGATGAGACCTATGATATACTTAGATCTGATAAGCTACCTAGCTTTTCTTATCAGAATTCCCGAATTCTTTTCTTATTAAAAAGAATCAGAATTCTTTTCTTATTAAACCCCCGGTGGTTTACTCTAGTGACCGTTCTAAGGCGGTGGTCCGGGTGTTAGTCTTACTCTTTGTTGCTTTGTGTTTATTCTACGAGGCGATTTGTTGTATGTCTTACCATGTGTCATTTTGTTCTTGTGTTTTTCAGTCCTTTTAGTATTGTGATTACCTCGCTTGGGGAAGAGAGAGCTAATCTTAGTGCTTTTCGTACGCTTGTTCGATTTGTGCTTGTTTGGATTTGTCGGTTTCCTCTTCCTCTTGGTGTCTGGGAAGGGCTGCGGTTTGTGATTGTGGCACTCCCTGGACTTTTCTCTTACCTTTTTTTTCTCCTAATAGTGCTAGTCAGACATACCACTGTTCCCATGTTAGCAATAAATCAAGCAGCAGTAAAAGTACAAAAGATTCTGAGTTTTTATCCAATTTTGGTTTAAACTCCACGGAATGGTCATCCAGCCAAAAAGATTAAGTTAAAAAATTATTGATTGACAATTAGTCTTTATTAGTCACCCCTGATTGCCCTGATTTGGGCTCAACACATATAGAAGAACATCAAATTCACCTAAAACCCGGAGCGGGCTCCAAACATCAGCGTCCGTATCAACTCACACCTAACAAACGTGAAGTATTACGTCATCAACTGGACGAGTTACTGCGTCAAGGTATTATTGTACCTGTCAGTGAAAAAGAAGACATTCCTATTTCTAGTCCCGTTGTACTGGTCTCTAAACGTACAAAACCCAAACAAGGAGTCAAACCTGGGTCCCGTGAGGCAACTCGTCCATGTTTCGATTTTGTGTTGATTTTCGATACCTTAATTCACAAACCCAAGATTTTTGCTTCGCTACTCCTGATGTTCAAGAACTAACAGAGTCCTTTTCCCACCGGACGCCCAACTTTATTTCTTCCATAGATCTCAGTTCAGGTTTCTTTCAAATGCGTATGTCACCAGAGTCTACCAAGTACACTGCTTTCAATACATGTTTTGGAACCTTCAAATTTTCTCGGTTGCCCATGGGTCTGAAGACCTCCCCAAATAGTTTTCAGCTGTTAATGGACCGAGTTCTAAATGGGCTTTCATTCAAAAGTACACTCTGTTACCTTGATGATGTACTTATTTTCTCAGAAACTTATGATCAGCACATGAAAGATTTGCAGGAAGTATTTGATCGATTCAGACAAGCAGGTCTGATATTGTCACCTCAAAAATGTAAATTTGCACAGAGACGTACTATATTTTGGGCAGTGAAATTTCTAGTGAAGGCATTCGCCCTCCCTCTGATCGTTTAAAGGCTGTTCAGACTATCCTGTACCAACAAATGCGAAAACACTTGTACGCAACCTTGGCTTAATGAATTGGTTTAAAAAGTTTATTCCAAATTACAGTGCTGTAGCAAATCCTTTGTATAAATTGCTTAGGAAAGGTGTAAATTTTTCCTGGCAGGAAGTACATCAAACTGCATTTCAGACCCTGAAGGACTTATTACTTAAATCAGACGCTCTTGCCTTTCCTCGTTACGATCTACAGTATTACCTCGCAGTAGACAGTAGCAGTAAGGGTATTGGGTATGTACTTTATCAGAAACACCCGAATACTAATGGCAATGGTCATACAGACCGTGTTGTTCGTTTTGTCTCAAAATCACTTTTCCAAATGGCAGCAGTCTTATGGTCCTACCAAGTTAGAACTTTTAGGCATGGTGACCAGCATTATTGATTGCGCTTCTTACTTACGGGGTCGTCATTTTATTGTTGAGTGTGATCATCAAGCCCTCAAGCCCTTGTTTCAGAAAAGCTTGAAAGGTGCAATATATGAACGCAGGTTAGCTATTTTGCAACAATTTAATTTTTATATTAAATACAAGAAATGTGATGACATAGTTGTCCCTGATGCACTGTCCAGGTGTAATAATCAAAATGACCCTTCTTTCTCAAGCCCAGAGGAAAATGATCCCTTTTTCCCTTATGTTCCTGAACAGACAAAAAAAAAAAAAATAACATTACCCAATGGTAGCCCCCTTCAGGAATTAATTTTCACTGATAACCGGGCACCTGAGATCAAATACAGAAATCATGTATTTTACAGCAGGAATCAGACATTGTTGTGAAACCTGATACTGCTGATTATGAGTATGCTGCTGACACTAAAATAGACAGTTTTACTCCAGGGCGGACAAGACAGAGATTATTAGGAAAAACAAAAAGGGCCAAAGCACTCAGTCCGAACGCTCCTATGAAAATCAACACTCCCATTGTTGAGACTGACCAGACTGGTACAAGTTCTACAGATATTTCCTCTTTGACTGAGGGTTATATTTCACAATCAAGTTTTCTTGAAGATGAGGTATAAAAGATAGAATTGTTCACCAGATTTGATTTTAGTCCTGACAAAACAAGGGAGTTACAAAGAAATGATTCACAGTTGCATGGGTCAATACAATATTTGGAGAGTAAAATATTGCCAAAAAGTCAGAAAAAAGCTAGGCGAGTTTTATTAGAATCCCTATTTATATCCTAAATTAACAGTTGCAGAATACTTCAGGTTTCAGCCTGTTGTAAGGTTAGCTAACCCCGCAAGGTTCGAGGTTATTTTTACTATGTTCATTCTTTCATAGTATGAGTAATTAGGATCTGTTTTAAGCTCTTTATATCACAACTGAGAAATTCCACTGGGAAAAGTTTAGAGGTTGTGTCAAATTCTGTTGTTACTAGCAGATTTAATCCTGATAACACTGACTGTGGAATGGGTTGAAATGAACAGTGTTTCATATTAAAATGTATACCGATTTATATTAAAATGTATACTGAATACAATTAGTAAGCACAAACTGCTGACATACAATATGTGTGCGCTAAAGAACAAATTAGAGACAGCTAATTTGTAGATGATTTGATTGTGTTTCAGATATACCGTGTTTTCTATCAATGCATGCATTAGTTTCATTATGCCGGTATGTATATGTATATGTATTATTTTTCATGGTTGTTTTTTTAATTGTTCATGTTTGCTATAAAAGTTCGCGTGAGTGAATTTCATGCCTAGGTTATAATGTTGCAGCATCCAAGAGGAAATTCTGTTATTTCATGGATTTGTTTTTACTAGAATTAAAGTTTTTAATATACAGCAACAATTCCGGATTTCTGCTGAGTCTGCAATATTATGTGTGAGTATGTGTGTATAATTTGATCACATGGGTCTGTTGAAGGATGTGATAGTTATGCTGATATGTGTCAAATTATTTTTTGTGGGGGGATGTAATATATTGGCATATATTGTTCTTTCTGATCTGTTTCAACTTTAACCTTTCCTTCCTATTTCCTGGCTCCCCCTTTCCGCTGCACCTGGACTATTACGTTGTATTATCTTTGACTGCTCTCTGACCTTTCTGGTATACTTTGAGTTGGAAATTCCTCAGGAAGTACCATATTTGTATGTGTGTACTATACATACTGCCAGAGTCTCTGGGCTCCGCCTACTTGTTTTCTCTGTGGGAAACTTTTGGCAGGAAGCAGAGTATACATATTTGGGCAGGGGTACTAGAATGAAAAGGCATGGTTTGTCAGAGAGAGGAGGCAGTTCGATCTTTGCTTTTGTGACAGAAACATTAAATATATTTTGGAGCTTTACCATCCAAAATTATCTTTTGATATTATAAGAATTATTTACTTTGGTTTTAGAGAAATAAGAACTAAGAAAACTTAATAAATAGAGAACTTATACGATGACTTGTGTTTTACTTCAAATTATTATTATATTCAAACCTCTCGTAAATTCCCCAAGTTAAAAATGACTTAGCAGTGAAGAAAACTAGTATTATTATTACATTATATAAGGAAAAGTGAAGTTTCCGACCTAATATTTCCTCTTAAACTAGTGCCATTATTACATAGATATGTTATTACTTGTATAAGATAGAGAGATAAATAGACAAATAGATAGAGCAATAATCACATATGTATCATTTAAGTTTCCTTTGAAGATTAACTGCTACCACACCAAAGCAACTTACAATACCTTTGTATTGAGGATAACTGGTCGACTAATGTAATAATTACGATATTGTTGCTCAATGCGCATTTTTTTTTCTTTCGGTTTTACCGAGTTTAAACAAAAAAAGGTAAGAGAAAAGTCCAGGGAGTGCCACAATCACAAACCACAAATCACAGCCCTTCCCAGACCCCAAGAGGAAGAGGAAACCGACAAATCCAAACTAGCACAAATCGAACAAACGTACGAAAAGCACTAAGATTAGCTCTCTCTTCCCCAAGCGAGGTAATCGCAATACTAAAAGGACTGAAAAACACAAGAACAAAATGACACATGGAAAGACATACAACAAATCGCCTCGTAGAATAAACCACAAAGCAACAAAGAGTAAGACTAACACCGGGACCACAAGCCTATGGGCACTTGGTAAACTGGAGGGGGAGGAGGGTTACTTTTACATATGGGGCTTGTCTTATGAGTGTGGGGCGAGTTGTCTTGGGGCGAGTTTTATGTGGGGCGAATTGTCTTGGGGCGTTTGTCTTTGGGGCGAGTTGTCCGTAATTCTTAGTAACACACAGATTGTATCATTAAGTCATTAATACTTCAAGAATAAACTTAAAACATTTACGAGGGTCGTGCAAAAAGTTCTGTCACTAATAGGCTTCCTAAGTTTTATCCCAGGTATATTTTAAAATGCTTCACTGCACTTAAATGGTGTGTTGAATAGCTAACGATACCCGTTTATTTCGTTCAAATTGCTTTCCAACTGACCGAGTTATTTCAAATTGAAATAGATGCAGTCATATACACTGACTAATTTACTTGTTACAATAAGATACAAAAGGATGGTCAGGAGTCCACCTTCTGCATGGCAACGCCTCCCATAAGTGTGAGGTTGGCTTCTGAAAAGGTGAAAGTTTTAAACCATCCACCTTATCTACCTGACCTGAGTCTCTGTGACTTATTTTTATTTCCAAGGCTTAAAAAATGCTTTCTGGAAATAAGTATGTCTAGTTCTCTTGGTAGCGCTATTTATCAGTGTCTCCAACAGATACCAACAGAAGACTATTTATCTGCGTTTCGCGACTGGGTAAAAAGGTTACAAACGTGTTTCAGTAAAGGGGGAATACTTTGAAGGTTTGTAATAAAAATATGTTTGATCTTGGCCCAATATATATATTATTAGGTCCGAGGTTTGATAAAACGTAGCACTGAAGTAATCCGAACCCAGTGACAAAACTGTTTGCAGGACCCTCGTATTTACATAGTCAAAATGTGAAAATGTGAGCAGTTTTATTTACAATTTTAAGGCGTTGTGATATACATATACGTTTATTCACACACACACACACACACACACACACACACACACACACACAATATATATATATATATATATATATATATATATATATATATATATATATATATATATATATATATATGACTCGAGCACCGCTGGCTCCTGGGTTTATCATGGCTGATTCGAACTCATTTTTGAATCTCTATGAAATTCTTCTGATCGCTCAAGAAAACAGACAATTTTGGGAAATTTTCTTATTTCATCATGACAGTGTTGTTTGAATTCATCAGAATCGCATCATGACTTTTAGCCAATTCTAATAAGTACACTCAACATACCATTATTTTATAGAAGATCGAAGACATCCCTAAATTATCCCCATCTCACCACAGTTTTGCGTCAATTATCATGAACCTTTATCCTAATAATATACGGACAGGTTCAAATATTGGGTCATGTGGGGTCAAAACCGGGTCATTAGGTCAAATTTCTTCAAAACTTTGGTGTACTCTAGAGGCCACAGTTCTTCATGAAACTTTACCAGAATGTTTGTCTGGTCAAGATCGAAAATGGGTCATGTGCGATAAAAGCTAGGTCAATTTTTTTAACCTTGTGTGCACTCTAGATGCCACAGTTTTGTTTCAGTCTTAGTGAAACATTACCAGAATCTTTGTCTGGATGATATCTTGGAAAGATTTGATTATGGGTCATATTGGGTCAAACACTAGGTCACTTGAAAAAAAAGTGTATTCTCGAGGTTAGTGTTTTACTTCAACCGTCATGAACCTTGATCAGAATGTTTGTCTTGATAATATCTTAGTCAAATTTGAAAATGGGTTATTTGGAATAAAAAACAAGATCACACGGTCAAATTTCTTTACAATCTGTGCATTCTAAAGGCCGCAGTTTTGACCCAGTCTGCATGAAACTTCATCAGAACTGTTCATTTTAATGATATTTCAGTCGATTTCAAACGTAAACTCAAAAACGTGGTCACCAGGTCAGATTAGATTAAAACCTAACGTGCTGTCTAGAGGCAACAGTTTTGAGCCAGTCTGCACGAAACCACCAAAATTACCCACTATTGATCACGTGGGGTCAAAAACTAGATCACTTAAAGCCTTTAGAGGCCATAGTTTTGACCCAATCTTCATCAGAATGTTTGTTCCTTATGTGTACTTTAGAGGCCATAGTTTTGATCCATTCATTAGAATGTTTGCTACGATGTAATCTCGATGGCATTCCAATATGGGCCATGTGAACTAAAAAACTAGGTTACTTTAACCAGGCACATCCCCTGATTTCACTTTTGTATGTATGTATATATATATATATAGCTTAAAAAATGTGTGGCTGGCGAGTCCAGTGGTGAAAATCCCATTGAAATATTCCAAATACAAAGTTATTGAGAGTTTTGGTTTTTGCTCATATGCATCTCATTAGTATTCATGAAGAACAAAACATCTCTGGCTCTTATGAGTAGTTTAACTGAAAAAAAAATGTTTGAAAAAACTTTAATTAGAAAATATTCAAGGAATGTATGAAGAGAGAAACAGATCTCCTCCATATTTATATGTAGGCTGCAGTGCTTGTACATTTATATAATCAGTTTGATTTTTAAATGAATGTTAACATTACAAAATTAGATTTAGTAAGGTTTTAAAATTAATTTGAATTCTGTTTTCTGAAGCAATTTTATTGAAATTGTATATATATTTTTTGTCACAATCTTTCGGAATATACTTTTCAACAAGTTTATTTATTCTTGGTAAGCTTTTTTCCAACATAGAGATCTGTATCTTCCATTTTTTAATATTTCAAAATTCAAAAAAAAATGATTTAAAATTTGATTACATTTCGTCATTTAAAACAAGAAATTTCAGAAGACAACGCAGTTCGCCGGATGCGCGGTGTGGACGAAATATGAAAGCTATATCTTACTTCAGCAGTCATGTACTCTTTTGAAAACATAAACACAGCTATAAATGACGAAGTATGACCTGACCTTGACCTAGGCAGAAGGTCAAACTGAGGAAAGGGTGTGTGCTATTAAAAGGCCTTACCCTAAGGCAGGTTTAGGCCAAATATTAAAGTGGCATCTGGAATATTTTAGCAGTTACGTAAACTTTTCAAAACTTACATGCAGAAATTGAACATGGATTTAAACGACAAAGTATGACCTGACCTTGACCTAGGCAGAAGGTCAAACTAAGGAAGAGGTGTGTGCTATTGAAATATCTCACCCTAAGCTAGGTGAGGGCTAAATATTAAAGCAGTATCTTGAATACTTAAGCAGTTACGTACACTTTTCAAAACTTAAACACAGAACTTGAAAATGGGTGTAAATGACAAAGTCTGAACTGACCTAAGCATCACCTAAGCAGAAGGTCAACTGAGGAAGGGGTGTGTGCTAATAAAAGGCTTACCCTAAGGTAGGCGTGGTCAAAATATTAAAGCGGTATCTTGAATACTTCAGCAGTTACCGACATTTTTTTAAACGCAGAACTTAAACATGGGTGTAAAAATGACAGTGTGAACTGACCTTGACCTGTATAGAGGGTCTAACTTGGGAATGGGGAATGGGGTTGTATGCTATTGAAAGGTCTTACCCGAAGGTAGGTGTTGGCCAAATATGAAAGCAGTACCTTAATTAATTAAAAAACTATGCACACCTTTGAAAACTTAACATTGTGCTAACGCGGACCCCGACGCGGACAGACGCCAACATCAACAATTGGATAGCCAGAACGGAATCATTTGTACGCAAATTCAGGCAAACTCTTGAAAAAATATGCCTGGAAGCCCTTCTAAATTAGAGGCTATTCTTAAAGGAAATAATTTGCTCCTCTTCACAAACTGAATGACAAACAGTGTAGATCCTGATCAGAAGCCATCTGATCTGGATCTGCACTGTCTGCAAAGGTAGGAGTTGTCGTGAACAGCAGGATAAGGGTTAAAGATGGCCGCCATTACGTGGTAAACTTGTTGATTTTAATTAGCTTCTCCAAATTAACTTAACCCTTGCCATGCTAATTCTTAGCCGATCATATTGCTTGATCCAAGATTGTTGATGTAAATTCACACACTGAATGACAAACAGTGTAGATCCAGAAAGCCGGCTCCTGAAGAAGCTGCCTGATCTGGATCTAAACTGCTTGCAAAGGCATGGCATCTCCAGGTTCAGCAGGACCAGAGTTAAGTTATATGTGGAATATTATGTAATATTATATATGCACATGTAAAAGATACCATGTAGTTGTAATTGCATATATTCAACATATATGTTCAAATTAATGCACTTCCATTATTTAAAAGCCTACGTGCTTTGGTAAGTGCTATATAGCATTTTTCCTTCTCAGGTGGCATAATGAGGGTACGTTATGTACCCAGCTGGCTCATAAGGTTTACAGATTTGTTGCAGATTTGTTTCTTTTTTTGTTATGAGAGAGATTTCATGAAGTCTCTCTCACGTGAAAATCAGGCTGACATTATTGAGGCTTTCAATTCAGCTTCTAGATACCTTGATGAGTTATTAAATATTGAAAATATTTACTTTGACCAAATGGTGGACCGGATATACCCTACAGAGCTCCAATTAAATAGAGCAAAATCTTCCGATACCGAGGCACCTTTTTTTTATTTGAATCTATGTATTTCTAATGGTACGGTTTCCACCAAAATTTATGATAAACGGGACGATTTTGATTTTGATATAGTCAATTTCCCTTTTCTGGATGGTGATGTCCCCCGGTGTACCTCATATCGGGTATACATATCTCAACTTATTAGAGTCGCCAGAGCTTCTTCAAATCCTAATGACTTTAACTACCATAATAAAGCCCTTACTGCCAAACTTCTTAGGCAGGGCTATCGTTATTTTAAACTTTGTAAGACGTTTTCGAAATTTTATCACAGACACAGTGCCTTGTTAGAAAAATATAGCGTCAGTCTGAAAACACTTCTGCAACAAGGTATATCGGAACCAGAATTTTACGGTGACTTAGTGTATAAATTTAGAAAAATTGTAGGTAAATCTAACTTTTCGGAGCAATTCAGAAAACTTATTAACCGTTATAAAAGAATTGGCTATAGCCTGGATATTATGCGGCAGACTGCATGCCTAGTTGTCAATCCAATCATTGTTGATGGCTATGCTTCACTCTTTAATTGCACGACGGCGGTTCGGGCCTCAGACCCAATGACGGCATCTTCGTAAAACTTTAACCAGTGGGTTGGGGCCTGACTATATGTCTTTGGCTTGGCCCGCCGTGGTTCAACTATTGGTTTTCATTTACTCTGGCATACAGTAGAATTAGCCATGAGTACTCGTCTTTGTTTATTATAGTGATTAATTTGTGTTTTGTTTTTTTCGCTTTGATGCATTGACTGAGTTGGGAGCCTTTATGCGAACCGAATTTTTATGTGTTTCTGTATTAAGGGTAGCATCGGGACCCAGGGTGAAGTTAGCTAGCTGTAAAAGTGCTTTAAATATCCCGGTGGTTTACTCTACTGACCGTTCTAAGGCGGTGGTCCCGGTGTTAGTCTTACTCTTTGTTGCTTTGTGGTTTATTCTACGAGGCGATTTGTTGTATGTCTTTCCATGTGTCATTTTGTTCTTGTGTTTTTCAGTCCTTTTAGTATTGCGATTACCTCGCTTGGGGAAGAGAGAGCTAATCTTAGTGCTTTTCGTACGTTTATTCGATTTGTGCTTGTTTGGATTTGTCGATTTCCTCTTCCTCTTGGGGTCTGGGAAGGGCTGCGGTTTGTGATTGTTGCACTCTCCGGACTTTTCTCTTACCTTTTTTTACACAACGTTGCATTAACGTTGATCCAATGTCATGATATTTTTACAATGTCATATTAAACTGGATGCAACGTCAGGACATTTGTACAAAACAGCATTAATGTCATTGAAGTGTCATGAAGCTGATAATACATTGCATTAACATCGGTACAGCGCCATGACATTTATACAAAAGTCGCACTTTAGAGCAATGCCATGACATTTACGTTGATAAAATGCCGTTAAGGTGACGTTGTATAAAGGTCATGTGCCAACTTGGGAAGAATTATATATGCACTGTATGCGGCTCACTGTAGATATAATTCTGCAATATGTATTACATAATGTATTTATTCTAATATAAGCCCCCACTCGAATAAACACCCCTCCTACTTTTGTAGGAGAAAAGCATTTATAAACACATGCAAAATTGAATTTAGGACATCAAACTATCTTATTTTTTTGATGCTAATTTGGACTCAATACTGCCATTCAGTTTCTTCTTAAATTCCCCCGTTGATTTATTGGGGCACCACCATCAGGTGTGAGGGTTATTATTTCAATGAGCTCTTAATGTTTATATAAAGTTCATCGCCTGTTTAACCCTTAAAGCGCCAATCACAACTGCAGTAGACGACAATTTTTATTTTTTTTTTTTATTTTTATTTTTCAGAGAAAACAAGTCTTGATATTTCATGTGAATCGTCGATTCACATGAAATGTCAAGACCTGTTTTATCTGAAAAAAAAAAAAATTTAATGTCGTCTGCTACAAATTTTGCTTGGCGCTTTAAGGGTTAAATAAAGAAGGATAAGTGGCAAACTGTATGATCTACATTGTTTCCTTCGGATTGTCTGTTCGAATAATTTGGGTAAATATGGTATGCATGAAATATGTTGAACAAGTAAGCTATTGGCCACAAATACATGAGCCACAGCACAGCAATGCCTACATTGCATGTGCACCTAGCGAAGACTCAGATCAGCCTGCATATCAGCAGTCTGATCAGTCTTGGCAGGGTACTCTGTGGGTAGCCAATGGTAAAAATCGTCTTCAGGCGGATGGTAAAGACTTTGACCAGCCTACACAAATGTGTAGGATGATCCTAGTCTTCGCTGGGCGCATATGCAGTCTTGTAGTAAATGCTGTGTTCTGGGTAATATAAAAATAAAATCCTCAACTTTTGTGTCCTGTCATAGAAATAACATAATAACAGTGTCTTTGTGTAATATTTATTTATGTACATCTATTCTCTAACATATTAGCTCCAGAAACAGTACTGATAGTTTTCTTTTTCCTCCATGAAAACATATTTTGGGATATTCATTAAAAGCACATTGGCAAGGTGCTTCTAATGAGTACCACAATATATGTTTTTTAGGCGAAATAAGAAAACTATTATGTGGTTACTCCCTCTTATCTGGAGTAATGAATATAAATAATTCTTGAGTATGAACAATAACCATTCTTTCTTCTATGTCATGTCACAGCTCAAGATACAGTAAATGCCCTAAAATTTCAAACACTTTATTCCATATAATTTTGGCATAATTTTTGTTTTTTATGCAGTTGTTTCTTAAAATAGTGTAATGGCAAACAGTGCATACCCTGATTAGACTGCTCTTTTGGGTCTGCACTGTTTCCATATGCCATTTTGTCAGACAGTTTGTTGAACAAAATTTTCCCCACCAACAGGTTTTGATATTTTTAGCCCTATTCCATGAAATCATATTTCTCCATATACTGAAATCATATACTGTGGGTAACATGCATGTTTCTAAAGTTAGGCTATGCACCAAAAAGTTAGACAAACGGACGGACAGATGAATGACCCAGAAGCAATATGCCCCTCCAACGGGGACATAACAAGTATTCATTAGTTATTTGGATACCTGACAGGCGATATAGGTCTTGAATGATGTATGGCAAGGGTAGACATACAGCAAGGGGTGATGATGATTTGATGTATGCCCTGGTAAAGTGACCTTTGAGTTAATGCAGTGGGGAAGGTTGAATATAGAATACTAAAAAAGAAACCATTTAGGACTGGCAAATGTTGCCCTTAAATACTCCATATTCCTCAAAAATAGACATTTTATTATCCAAGTAAGGTTTAATAAACTAATATATGGTATTAATTCAATTATAAAATGTGGCACTTGACAGCCTGTAAAACTTCAGTTAGTTTCTTGTTCTTGAAATGAAATGATTTTTTATCGTATCTCTGAATTAATGTTGCCAACATTAATTCAGAGATACGATAAAAAATCATTTCATTTTTTATCCAGTTCAAAAAACGAGAGACTAAATGAAATTTTACAGACTGTCAGATGCCACATTTTATGATCGTATTAATACGATATATCAATTTATTACACCTTTCTTGGATAAAAATGTCTATTTTTGAGGAATATGGAGTCTTTAATAGCTGAGTGGTCTTAATTTCGAATGGTCTTAACAGCAGAGTTTTACTGTAGTTAGGAATAAACTTGAAAGCCAGGGCTGACACAAATATTGACAGACTGATGGAAAATCGTATGCCCATATGGCATATGCCTATAAAGCGGGTACAAGAAAAATCAGCCTTATTCCATGTGTACCATATATACCCTAAATAGTCAGGCACCATAGCTCCTTACCATACTACAAAGCCCTAGTTAAGGCGCTTTCTTCAATCCAAAATTATTGATATTTTTCTTATTTCCCCACAAAAACATATGTTGTGGCACTCATTAGAAAAGCCTCACTGAGGCGCTTCTAATGAGTACCCACAACATATGTTTTTGTGGGGAAATAAGAAAAATATTAACCCGATATCCACTCTTATCTAGGCCTATGAATTACATACCGGAAATAAACAAAAAGCACAATGGACGTTTTGATAATTCGAGAAAAAACTACTGACGGATTGGCAAACTGTAGATCCAGATCAAACTGCTCCTAAGCTCAGGCCCCTCTGTTTGGATATTCAGACTATATATGGTAATCAATGAAGCCTCCGCCTCTACAGTTTGTGTGGGTATCGATACTTGTATATAGATTTGTGTGGAAGCCAGCTGTTTCCATATGGTGTACTGCAACAACACTTCCCATGAAAAGTTGCATCTTTCCTGAATAAAAAAGAACTAGACGTGTCCAAAGTATACAAACGCCCCCAACCTCTGGACCCTAGCCCCACCTCAGGGCATGATTCAGGGGCAACTAGCAGACTTAAAGGTTTAGGTCTGGGTAAGAAGCATACCAAATTTCAACTTCAAAGAATAAAAGGTACCTAAGTTATCATCTCCAAGAGAAATGCGAATGCAAATGTCAATGAAACATTTATTAGACTCTGGTTAAGAATGCGACTTACGCACATATGGACATAACATCACAACAAAACCTTGCCAAAACTTTGGTAGGCGGGGGCATCAGTGCTTGCATTAAGGGAAGTCTGGGAGTCAGAGACTCCCAAAAATTGCCCTGGGACTTCCAAACATCAATGCCAGGAACTATGGGACTCCCAACTTTTAAAGATATTTAGTCATTTATAAAACTGGAGCTGGGAAGTCCTGGGACTTCCTGATTTTGACAGTGAAAGCACTGGGGCATAAAATGGACAAATCACTGAAAGAATAGGCAGGAGCAGGCCAGTTCTCTTTCCCAAAGAACGAGTCTACACACATTTGTACCAAATGTCAAGGTCCTAAGTGCAGATGTTCCAGAGAAATGTTTGACAGAAAATATGTAAACAGACAGACACACACATGGAAAAGACAAAAACTATGTACCCCTTTGGCATACAACATATGCTAGAGGTATAAACACACACACCCGAACTTGCACCCAATACCTCTGGGGCATATGCAGCCAATGAAGGCCCAGATCAGCCTGCTCATCTGCAGCTGATCAAGACCTTTGCTGTTCTTCCAAATCTCTGAAGCAAGATATCAATGTATAATAACAGCCCTTATCATATTGTGCAACCTCGCTGGGACACCTGGGCCCAGTTGTTCAAAACTAAGTATGTTATTAGTTAATGTATCATTAAAACTTTGATCATTAACTATGGCATATACACTAATATTTTTGCATTTGCAAAAGCTACTCACATTTTTTCAGCAAAAATACCTCTGAATTAGATACTATATTTTTGTTTACCCATAAATGGTCATTTTTCTGTATATAAAATATATTTTTGTTTGACCACTAACAAGCTTGTTAAGCTAACGATGCTTTGAACAACCGGGCACTTGAGTTGAACTGTCTGTGCCCTGAAGACATTTTTTCTCACAAGCACTGACACACAGATAAGACAACAATCACAATACATCTACATCACAACCTCTTTTTAACATGATTGCTGGGAGCCAAAGTGAAATCTGTGTTAGCTAACTGTTGTATCCAAAAAAAAAAAATGTATAGAATATACAGAAAAATGACCATAAATGGTCATTTTTCTATATATTCTATATATTTTGTTTGACCATAAATGGTCATTTTTCTATATATTCTATATATTTTGTTTGACCATAAATTGTCATTTTTCTGTATATTCTATATATTTTTGTTTACCCATAAATGGTCATTTTTCTGTATATTATATATATTTTTGTTTGACCATAAATGGTCATTTTTCTGTATAGACGACATATTTTTGTTAGACCCTAAATGTTCATTTTTTCTGTATATTCTGACCATAAATGGTCATTTTTCTCTATATTCTATTATTTTCGTTTGACCATAAATGATCATTTTTGGATGCGTTTTTCAAAAAATCCGTCCTCTAAAATAGCGATGTCTGGGAAGGCAGGCGATGGTCTTTGTCCCATGTTAACCTTTTTTTTCAAAGTTATATGTTATCTTTATTCTTCAGTGGATTGCTTTCATATTTGGTAGGGATGAAGAGGAGGACCAGTAGGTGTTTCATTTGGTAGGGATGAAGAGGAGGACCAGTAGGTGTTTCACAAGCAAGACAGACAATTCTCACTTTCTTTGTTATTTAAAAACTCCGTCCATAATGCCATAAGGCATTTTTCTTGTTCTGTATATTCTATATATTTTTGTTTGGATACAACACTTTTGGGGCCCATCTTTAAATTGTGCTATATCCAAAATTGTGCTATGCTATAATGAACCGTGTTATATAGCAGTTACCCGGTACTCAACAATAACAAATGATATCTAAGACCTTGACTACTTAACTCTTCATTTATCATATGACTTAAAATCTGATGATAATACCAACTGTCAGTTTCAATAAAATAAACAGATATCTAGATATAGCTGTGCTGTGAAACATCAGAAAATCAGGGATAAAAGGGTTAAGACAATACCATACAATATATTTTCTAAAATTTAGGACACAAAAATTGCAGACAAAATGGTATATGCAAACAGTGCAGACCCGGATCAGACTGCTTCTACTCCTGAAAGAGGAAGCTGATCAGGATCTACACTGTTTGCCATTCCACTAAGTATTTTAGGAAACAGCTGCATAAAAATCAAACTTTAGGTAAAAAAATATGGAATAAAGTGTTCGAAATTTACGAACACTTTATTCCATAATTTTTTGGCCTAAAGTCTGATTTTTATTTAATCAAATTTTAGAACATTTACCGTAGATATGTTTTAGAGCAAAAATAACAAAAAGTATCCTATGAATATCCCTGTTACCTGGACTTATAAAGTTCCTTACAGGACAAACAGTAAAGACTGGAACCAAATACAGTTCTGTCAGAATCTGTTAGTGTATTCACCGTAATTACCAAACTATCCTCAAGTTTCTGACGTGGACTATTCTGTCTTTGAATTTGGACAGGTCCATTGTTGCAAATAGGGAAGCAAGTCAAAAATAAACAAACTAGAAAATCCCTAAAGGGGATGAATGCTCCCGCTACTGCCGGTTTGGGTTTGTAAATTTATTCTCCTGAACAAAACGCAAAAGACGAATGATTTTATTAACATTTCTATGTTTGTTTATGTTGAGGTTTTACAGTTCAGTCAACCCAATGGGGGCATTTAGAGCATGGTCAATATACCTAATCACACTTTTACTGGGCAGGATTAGTCCTCTAAGCAGTTAACCAGTATTGTGCATATTCTTTCACCAGAAACTGACATCTGCCCTTCTTGAATCAGTGGAAGGGAGAAAATGACCATAGAAAATATTTAATGATAAAATCTCCAGGAAAGAATGTTGTCGGCCTCAGGTGGGGGGATTGGGGGGGTGGGTTTGAACCCACAACCTCCTGATCATCAGCAGAATGTACATCCAACTGATCCAATGAGGCAGGCCATGCATATTTCTACGTAAATCAAGGGTACTGAACTCCAGCAATGAAAATTTGATCAGAGTTCTGTGACCTTCATGCACAGGCCCTACCTACATGTATATTCTTACTTTGCTACAAGTTTCAAACCATTATCTTGAAAACTGTAGAAGTTGAGGAGACACAGCCCTACTATGCCATGTGTATAGATGAAATTTCTAAGTAAATCTAGGGTACGTGACTCTAGCAATAAAAATTTGTACAGAGTTCTGTGACCTTTATGCACATGCCTAGCCTATATTCTTACTTCGCTGCAAGTTTCAAATCATTACCTTGAAATTGTAGGAGAATCTGCGGAGACACAAACCCTTCTATGCCGTGTGTACAAGGCCATATTTCTAAATATATCAAGGGTATGTAACTCTAGCAATAAACATTTGTGACATTGATGCACATGCTCAGTCTATATCCATACTATGGTGCTAGTTTCAAACCATTACCTTGAAAACTGGAGACACAAACAGTACTTTATGTGACAGATGGATGGACAGAAGGACACATGGATGGACACACAGACATATGATGTAGGGTAAAACTATATGCCCTCCTCCACTTCGTGGCGGAGGCATAAAAACAGAATGGCAAACTATATTTGTACAAGCCTGTTTGACTATCTAGTAATGTGTCTTACAAGCTTGTTCAAATTTTACACCAAGTATGGCAAGGAGTTAAAGGTGAATGAATATTTAGGGTAATTATGGTATTCAACATGCACTTTCATCAACATCTCAATACAGTTTATGAATAGAAAAGACTGATCACATTGTGCCAATATCGAAGTTCTAGATAAGCATCATGATGACGACGAGTTCAGATTTAAGGACACATCAATGCATAAGGGTCATTTGTGTCAAAACAGCATCTAGGTAAGACCTAGATATGACTATACAGTCCACTCTCGTTATTTCGAATTCCAAGGGACTCTCTGAAATACTTCGAGATATCCGAGGCTCGACATATCAGATTTGCAGAATTGAGGAAAAAATTATTCGATTAGCCTCTTTTAACAAATTAATATGTAATTGGACCCTGAAGTTAGAGATATATTTTTCACCTTTGTTAGATTTTCATGTTTATGCAGGGACCAGATTTTCACTTCGAGATAAGCGGTTTTTCGAGATACGCGAGGTCGACAAAGCGAGAGTCAACTGTATTTCCATATTTTTCTTATTTTACCACTAAAACATGTTACTGTAATGACCCTAAGTACTGGGACACCTTATCTACTCCCCACACTTGTCCTTAAATTTGAAATAGTCCATTCTACCTCTTGATTGGTCTAAAATATTGCTGTATGTATGGTAAACAGTGTAGACCCTGATCAGAAGCCACATTCTGTGGCATCTGATCTGAGTCTACACTGTTTGCAAAGGCCAAGCTGTCCAGTACTTAGTATTTTTACGATATATTTTGGGTATTTGTCAGAACTGTTTTGATGACAAGTCTGAAGATTACCCACAATGCATGTTTTTGTGGAGAAATAGGAAAAACAAAAAAACCCAAAACATTAACCCTTAAAGCGCCAAGAAAAACTGTATCTGAAAATGTCGTCTGTTTATGTCGTCTGCTGAATATTCTTGCAGAATTTTCAAACCTATTTTTGCATACAGGCAAACATTGTGGACCCTGATCAGACTGCTCCTAAGGAGGGTCCACACTGTTTGCAAAAATGACTTAAAATCACAAGCAGATGACAAAGCAGATGACAATAGTTGTGACTGGCGCTTTAAGGGTTAACACCTAAAATTTGCCTCATCTAAAACACTAGATAAGCAGGCTTATTTGCATCTTCTTGGCTGGCATGCTAAGATATCCTCTGAACTGACATTCAGTCTATTAACCTTTATCACTCTCTTGGCTAATTCAGCAGACAACAAATTGGTGATACTTTTCTTATTTTTCCCAGAAAACAGGATTTGACATTTGATGCAAATTGTCTCCACTAGATTGTCAATACCTGTTTTGGGGGAAAAATAAGAAAAATATTTCATAATGACGTTTGCTGATATTTTTTACCCAGAGTGCTATGCCTTTAGAATATAAGTGCTATTTCCTTCCTTTTCTGTCCTTTTTCTTCTGTGATTTTGAGCCTTGCTGTTGTTGCGCAGACTGAGATGCACCACCCGATGACTGCCGTGTCTTTAATTTTGGTATTGTCTCTCCCAGGTATAGAAATATTGACTGACCTGTAATGCAAGCAGAGAAAAGTTATTTCACTCATCCATCCCTAGATGATGTAGTCATAATAATTAACTCTGGAAATTTTTCACAATTAAAGCAGACAACACATTAAAATATTACTTTTTAAATTTTTCAGAGAAATAAAGACGACATTACATGTGATATTGTCAAGTCTTTTTTTCTATGACAAATAAAATCAATTTTAGAATGTTGTCTGCTACAAATTTGCTCAGTGCTTTAACCCATTGTCGTCCGCAGATCCCTTGAAGAGTAAATGGCACAGTGCGGACCCAGATCAGATGCTGCAGAATGTGGCATCTGATCAGGGTCTCCACTGTTTGCTAAGTTAATATTTTTCTCTCAGAATATCCAAATCGCATATCCTGACATATTTTAAATCGAAATTAGAACCTTCCAATATATAGTGTGAGGGAGTTCATTCAGTCTACAATGGGTTAAGGGTTAACGGAATCCAAGAATTAACTTTATTATATGTTGACGGTGTACATGATCAATGACTATCAATGGATTAAATTTACCGTACTTAACCCAAGTATTTGGACACCTAAAACTCCTTATCATACTTATCTTAAAATTTGAACAAATCTATTTTACTACCCATTGATTTGTTTCAAAATTGCTGAATGTGTGGCAAACAGTGTAGACCTTGATCCACAACATAACCAGCCCAACTTATTTTCCATCAACCCCTACTCATTCACAAAATCACCAATGAAACTGATGCACTTTGTCAAATGATGTTTAAGTCAAAAGTCCATTGCAATAGAAATTACCGTAATAATCCTAAGTATTCGTACAGATAGGCCTTTGCAAACAGTGAAGACCTAGATCAGACACTGCAATATGCTGTATCTGATCAGAGTCTACACTGTTTGCCTTACATACAGCAATATTTTAAACACGTCAGCAGGTTGTAGAACTGTTTCTGGACTGTTTCCAATGTTAGGACAAGCTTAGTAAGCAGAAAAGGTGTCCCAATACTTGGGGTAAATATGGTAGGTTAGGCATTTCTAGAAATTTTCACTCTAATCAGACTCCACTGGGCACTCTTTGGATACCAAACAATTCAAGGTTGCTTCAGACTGATAGTGAAGACTGGTCAAACTGCATGGATACGCAGGCTGACCTGAAACTTTGCTGGGTCCACGTCTGAAGGTACATGTTCTCAAATTGTGCCACATTTATGAGGGCTATTCATTATATAAACATGGGCCACACCATGTAAAAACATGTCAGGGTATGTGCAGACAGTGAAGGCTCAGATCAGCATGCACATCTGTGCAGTCTGATCAGAGCATTCACTGTCCTCTAACAGAATCATTGGACACTGAAGAATGTTTAAATGGAGAGCAAATGCCCAGGGCCCAGTTGTTCAAAGCTAACGACATCATTAGTTAACGATTCGTTAACATTTACATCGAATGATACACAAATATGCTGAAATTTTTTGCTGAAAAAATGTGAGTAGCTTTTGCAGTGCAAAAGCTACTCACATTTTTTCAGCAAAAAATATCAGAATATTGTATATTGAATCCGCTAAAACAGTTAACGAAATAACCCTTAACGAGCTCGTTAAGCAAACGACGCCTTGAACAACTGGGCCCAGATGAGATTTTGTGCATGCATGGGATGAATCTGAATCTGCATTTTGTGTATGTTTAAAGACACCCTTTCGCTTGATGCCCAGTTCTTCAAAGCATTGTTAGCTTAACAAGCTCGTTAGTGGTCCAAATGTTAACTGCTCTAGTAAGTACAATATTTAATTCACAGGTATTTTTGCTGAAAAAACGTGTGTAGCTTTTGCAAAAGCAAAAGTTACTCACATTTTTTCAGCAAAAGTATTAGCATATATGCCATAACTAATGATCAAAATTTTAACGATATGCTAACTAATGACATCGTTAGTTTTGAAAAACTGGGCCCTGGTAGTAGGGATGAGTTTGCAAGGTTCTAGTATGTAAATACATAGTTCCAGATACGGTGCTTTTTCATTTTTAACAAACAAAAACAGTAGATATTTTTTTCTTTTTTTTCTCAATGACAACAGTAGTAGGTACTCTTATGAAAAGCCTTGTTGGGGTAAAAAAGGGCAAATCCTTTCTTTTTGAATGTGTTTAGTGTGCAGGAAAGAAAAATGAAAGTAAAAAGAGTTCTCTCTCTTGTACAAAATGTAAGAAAAACTACCCTCAACTAAACCAAAAACAATTTAAAGAGCTGTAGGGTTTAATTTTAACCCATTATGAGATGCAACACCAGCAAAAATGTACCTATTGACATACCCCAGCAAAGAATAATTATCCTACACACATCCCTGCAGCCTGATCAGTTGACATACAGCCTGTACAGCAGACAGCAAAGACTCTGATCAGACTGCTTGGTTTCACAGGCTGATTTGAATCTTTGCGAGAAGCATATGCTCAAAGGTATATTTTCTTGCACCTGGGCTCTTAAATTGTACAGTGAAATTCCGCCTTGTGACCACACCGATATTAGGACATTCCCGCTATTAAGACCAGATTTTGCCAGATCCAAATTCCGCTATTAAGACCTGTTTTTGCCAGATCCAAATTATTTCCTATATAATAATTGTTATTTATTCCAATAGAGAGACCACCCTGCTATTCAGTATTTAGACCTTTCAAATAAATGTCAAAACAATTGTCTTTGGAAACAAAGAACATAATACAGATTAGAATACTGGGACAAGGACCCAATCTGGCATTTTTTTTTTTTTTTTTTTTTTTTTTTTTTTTTTGATTTGGGTTTTACCGCCCTTTCAAGAATATTTCACTTATATCGAGCCAATCAGTCATCAAAGGTGGGCGAAAACTGGAGAACACAGGGGAAAAAACCACCTGACTATCCATAAGCAGAACTTGGCTTTCCCATGTGGCCCAAGCGAGGGTCGAACCTCAGCAGTGAGAAACCTAACTAATTAAGAGTCAGCTCTCTTATCTGTCTTATCCATTAGGCTACAGGGGCCTGCTACCCAATCTGGCATTTATCTACTAATCTAAAAACCAGGGCCCAGTTGTTCAAAGCTAACGATGTCGTTAGTTAACGATTCGTTAAAATTTATATCGATACGCAAATATGCTGAAATTTTTTGCTGAAAAAATGTGAGTAGCTTTTGCAATGCAAAAGCTACTCACATTTTTTCAGCAAAAAATATCAGAATATTGTATATTGAATCTGCTAAAACAGTTAACGAAATGACCCTGAACGAGCTCGTCAAGCTAACGTCGCTTTGAATAACTGGGCCCAGTTTACATTGATCAGGTAGTATTATGTGAAAAAACAACAGTTTACTCCTGTGTGTTAGAGTTATAAAGTATCATTGTCAAAGCTTATCAAATAACTGTTGAGTAAAATAAACCAAAACAAACAATTTTCATAATTCTTTTTCTTTGTGGCCAAATTTCTTAAGCTGTTTAAGAAATTTATTGTAGAAGCAATTAAATGTGATAATAATGCAGCTTAAGTTTTTTAGAGATTTTTATTGCTCTGTAAAGCCATATCTGATTGTACTCCATATGAAATTAACCCTTAAAGCGCCAATCACAACAATTGTCGTCTGCTTTGTCATCTGCTTGTGATTTTAAAAGTCATTTTTGCAAACAGTAGGAGCAGTCTGATCTTGGTCCACACTGTTTGCCTGTATGCAAAAATAGGTTTGAAAAGTTTGCAAGAATATTCAGCAGACGATATAAGCAGACGACATTTTCAGATGCAGTTTTTCTTGGCGTTTTAAGGGTTAAAATGCAAAGAACCGACTCTGAAAAGGAAAACAGAATTTTTTAAGTTAAACTCAGGAATAGTATAGAAGTCAAAGATAGCTAGAATTGGTGGGGTATGGACAACTACCACTTCGGACAATTGCCCCTTGGACAATTATCCCTAGAACAATTCCCCCTTTGCCTTAATACAAAAGTGGATAATTACCACTTCATTATATGTTTAGCAAGATTTAAAAGATAACATTGGGGAAAAATGCTGCATTTAAAACAGTATTTTGCAATTTCAATATTTAATTTTATTATTATTATTTCTAATAATACATGTATTTTGATATTATTCTTATATTACAATTTGGCAAAAAAAACAAAACAAAAAAAAAACAGTTGTACTAACTGCTATAAATGTGCTGATGTTATAATATATATGGTTACTCTAACACTGTGTGCTGTTTTTAAGATCCATACTTTAATTATCTTGTTAAGTGTCACCTACAGTATTTTATCTGTTGAACAGTGCCATCTGCAACAGACAAAGTCTCCCTGAGAGAGGGAGAAAGATAGGACAATCAATACTTAATACCCCAATGCAGTTCCTACCCCAGCCAGCCCCTTCTGCAAGCACCTATATATCATACTATTAAAAGTGAAGGGGTAATTGTCCAAAGGGGCAGTTGTCATGAGGGGCAATTGTCCTAGGGGTAATTGTCTGCAGGAGCAATCATACAGAGGGGCAATTGTACACAGGGGCAATTGTCCTACAACCAGAATTGGTAAATACAAGTGCTAGTTTGAAACATAAAGCTAGGCTACTTGAAGGCCCTTTAAATAGAATTTCAGTCTTCATGCAAACAGAATTTCATTCAGCTTACTAAATCCATAAATAAGACCATCCTGCTTATAAGACAACCTTTTAGAAGTCCAAAAAGTGGTCTTTATAGTTGAATTTTACTGTATAGTGTTGATCAAAATTACCAGATAAAATTTTCTTAGAAAACAGGGCCTGATACTTCGTGTGAATAATTCATTTTTCAGTTTTGCTTCAAGAAGACAATTTGCACTAAATGTGGTATCATTTTCATTCAAAGAAAAATACCCTGAATTGCCATCTGCCAACACTGAAAAAAATAAGCTTTAACCCTTGTCCTGCTGAATAAATTAAGGTGTTACGCCCACTTCTAATTTTCTGCCAATCAGATTACTTGATTGACATTGTTTCTATAAATTCACATACCCAATGACAAACAGTGCAGATCCAGATCAGTTGGCTTCTTAAGCCAACTGATCTAGACCTACACTGTTTGCAAAGGCAGGGTATATTCGGGTGTTAAAGAATTGTGTGTTAAAGAAGAACAGAAAAAAACAAAACAAAAGAACAACAAACTTACGAGTTGGAAATTTTTCATATTTTGGTGAGCCATCTGCATTTTTAATTTGTATTCTTATCCTTCCTCTATACTTCAAATCTCTGTGATCCAATTCTCTTGGATAGGTTTTATTCTGAAATAAATGTCAGTAAATGATTTTTACTATTCTGACAGACAAACAGTGCACTTCACATTCAGTTTTTTGATGAAAAAGAAATTCAAACAAAACCAGTGTGTCACCACATGAGAAAATTTAGCCAATGAAGACTCAAATCAGCCTGCATATCTGCACAGTCTGATCACAGTCTTTGTTGTCTACATGAAGAAACTTTGCATCCTTGGCTAGCTGAATTGTGCTCAGTGAAGATTTTGATCAGATTGCACAAATGCGCAGGCCAATATTCACTATGTCCGAAGGTATATTTTCTGGTTATGTGGCTCAATCATTAATGAACAAGGCATCAAGAACATCACTTAAACCCTTAAAGCGCCAAGAAAAACTGCATCTGAAAATGTCGTCTGTTTATGTCGTCTGCTGAATATTCTTGCAGACTTTTCAAACCTATTTTTGCATATAGGCAAACAGTGTGAACCCAGATCAGACTGCTCCTAAAGGAGCAGTCTGATTTGGGTTCACACTGTTTGCAACAATGACTTTTAAAGTAACCGGCAGATGACAAAGCAGACGACAATTGTTGTGACTGGCACTTTAAGGGTTAAGGTCCCATAGCTTTAGGTAACAAAGCTCCAGATGAGCTGGGGTATCCACATAATATTTTTCTTATTTCTCCATGAAAACATATGTTGTGGGTACTCATTAGAAGCGCCTCAGCGAGGCGCTTCTAATGAGCACCCACAACATGTTTTTTTGTGAAGTAATAAGAAAATTATCAGTACTTTTCCGATGAAAAATGCCTTATCTGGAGTGACGGGTAAGGTTTTTTTTTTTTTTCCCAACCAAACATGATAATCGTAATAACCCTAAGTACTGAGACACCATATTTATTTACCATACTTGTCCTAGAATTTGAAATAGTCTATTCTACTACCTCTTCATGTGTCTAAAATATTGCTATATGTATGGCAAACAGTGTAGACCCTGATCAGACAACTCGTACTGCTGATCTGGGTCTCTAGTTTGCTCAGGCCTGTCTGTCCCAATACTTAGGGGTATTATGATAATCTTTTCTCTTGTTTCTCCACAAAAAAATATACACTACAACCCCTTTCTAACATTATTGCTGGGATCCAAAGAAAAAACTGTGTTTGCTGAACAACCATGTTGTATCCAAACAAAAATGTACAGATTATATAGAAAAATGACCATTTATGTCCTTTTTCTATATATGCTTGTTTGGATACAACATATTTGGGGTCCACCTTTAAACCATCGCTGTCTTACAATGAACCGTCTTATAAAGAAGAGACTGAAAAAATAGCCAAAAATATTACCCTTTTCTTTGTTTATTTTTCGACATTTCTAAAGCAGTAACACAAATCTGCATATAGAACATGCAACCTCCTGATCACCAGTAGGAAGCGCATCCGACTGAGCCACCAAAGCCGGCTATCTGGAGCTATGAATAATTAGGGAACAATATAGGCAAAAAGTAACCATAAGTAGTCAGACAGGCAGGTCTGTGCACTGGGCAGACCTAGATAATATGCTGCAGAATGTGCGACTGATCAGAATATACACTGTTTGCCACTCTTCTAGCAATTAATTTTCAGACGTATCAGCAGGTGGCCAAATGGACTTGAACAAATTTTGGGACACAGTTTGGTAAGAACAAAGTCTTTTCGTATATCGTAGCTCCAGATAAGATGACATATCCACATACTATTTTTCTTTTTCCTTTCTCCATGAAAACATACATGTTAAGGGCACACATTAGAGATGTCTTGGTAAAGCACTTCCAATGAGTATTCACACTATGTGTTTTTGTGGAGAAATAAGAAAAATATTTTGTGGATACCCACTCTTATCTGAGGTTCTGAGATATTTTTTTTTTTTACTTCTACACCAAACCTGTTGTAGGTCTTAACCCATTGTAGTCAGGAGACCTGTAAAAGGGTAATTGGCAAATAGTGCAGACCCAGACAGACGCCGCAGAATGTGGCATCTGATCAGGGTCTCCACTGTTTGCAAATAGTTTAGCCACTTTTCTCTAGGAATATGTAAGTCTCATATTTCTCTCGGAATATGTAAATCTCATACCTAAAATTGAAATTTGACTCTTCCAATATATAGTGTGGGAAAGTCTATTCAGTCTACAATGGGTTAATTAACAGAATTGCCTTCCTGAGATGATTTTAACGAATAACCACAACATACAAGTTTGGTTTTAGATGGGGAATGGATACACTTTCATGGACGGCAACTCTGTTAAACTGTTCTGCATTCCTTCTGGGAGCAAATTCATTCCTTTTAGAATTAAGCCTTTTCAAAAGGGCCTTGATGTGCATGAAAGTAAACATATTTACATAAGAGGCGCTTCTAATGAGTACTTACAACATGTTTTTGTGGATACATATGAAAAATTGTTTCCTAATATCTCTTGTTATCTGGAGTTATTTACGCCGGGCTCCAGCCCGGCGTATCTATTTGAGGTTGTTTTTGTAAAATGTGTATGCATTTGGAGAACATCGGTTTTCTTCCAGTTTTATGGGGTTCTAAGTGGGGTTATATATAACTATTCATCCCCCACTTTTTTTTATATTATTCGAAGTCACACTTTTACAGCAGAGAACTGTGCTATTGGTAACATAGTGAAATAAAAAATGGTAAGTACTGTGTAGAATGAATGTAGCAATGTGGGTTTTGCTCATTTAAAAGAGAAATGAGCAGTTTTCCCGCAGAAGCCCCAATTTGACCATTCGACCTGAAATGAGCTTGTTGCTGTCAATATTCGTACAAGTTTGAATTTTTTCATTTCGTTTTTTGCGTGGTACTACGAAGAAGAAACAAAAGATATTTTTCTTTGTTTACGATTGGAAATATGCATTCTCAAAGTGAACAGATTATAAACTGGTTTAATAATACAGTTTTATTTGATATTCAAGCATGGAAAGATTTGGGCCGAAAGAAAACATTATGAGTGGAGACAAAAACGAAACACTGCTACACAGATGATTTTGGATATAGTATGTTCGGCCTAGGCTATGGATGGCGACATGTAATTATGTATGCGGGCTAGAAAACAGACGATTATAGTTGATTTTTTTTTACATAGCTCTTATAACGTCTATAATGTTTTTATTGTTGAGTATTGCAATAATTTATATAATTACAACCTTTCATACATTATAACATTTTTTCACTATACCACAATCTATAGGGAGCTAAGTAATGCATGACAGATTAGTTCCCCGGCGTACTGATGCTTTGCGTCAATGTTTTCTCGTAAAACTTTGCGATTTTGTTTACATAGAGCCCTACACAATTATTTACTTACCTCTACTCCTGTAACAAAGCCAGCACTCAAACACACATCTCTTATCTCGGTGTACGTTGGATTTTCTACAGCCTATAATGGTACAACATCAAATTATTACAATAGCTCCAATAATAGGGGATCTCGGGTAAATATTTTTTCTTATTTCTGCATGAAAACATTATGTTGTGGGCTCTCATTAGAAGTGCCTTGCCGAGGCTTATTAAGAGAACATTACCCAGAATATATATTTTTGCGCAGAAATAAGAATGATATCCATACTTTTTTGCTTAAAAACAATAACAAAAAAAAAAAACAAAAAAAAAACCCTGTAGCTATGTTTTTATAACTATAGAAAATAGGTTTAACATTCTTTATTAAGGTTTTTTTTTAGGTTTAGCAACCCTAGTAGTCTGGGACACCAAAACTGGCCCCGAGGTTTTAAAACTTTTTTCATGCTCTACTCAGCTGAGCATGAAATTTGTACTGCTAATAATTCTCAAATTACTAATATTTGCAAATTCTTCCTTGCTAAACATAGCTGAGCATGAAAATTTCTCTGCTAATAAATATGAAAATGCCACAATAGATGGTATTTTCATATTTATTAAAAGAGAAAATTTCATGCTCAGCTGAGTTGAGCATGAAGAGTTTTATAACTATTCCAATGGAGCATGATTATTTGAATAAACTATCAATCACATTTCAACAGAAGGATCAATGTGAAATTTGGTGGAAATTGGCTAAGTGGTTTCTGAAGAATCATGATTTTATACATGTAAACAGCACAGTGGCAGGGAAATATAATAAATATAAACCAGATGATGGCCATCTTAGATTTCCAATCAGAACAATTTTAACTACTGTTGATCTACAAGTCACTTCGATACTTTCAATATAAATGTATATAGCCCATACAAATGGGGAAGCAAATTTGACCTTGGAGGTAAAAAGGTCAAATGTCAACACAAAACCATCATCTTAGCAATTTTGGTAGATCTCCTGTCCCCTATAATTTGTGCAAAGATTAGAGCCCAGGGATTATTTGATTATGGAGAAGAAGATTTGTAAAGGTTTTTACCATATATAGGCATGGCAGCCATTTTGATCAATGGACCATGCCCATTTTAGCAATCTTTCATTCTCCTGCCCAAGGAGGCTTAGCATGAAATTTGAGCAACACTGGCCTGGAGGCTTCAGAGGAAAAGTCATTTGAAATTATCAACATTTTTTCCATACAAATGTATGGGGCCCATACAAATGCAAACAGAAGCAAGCTTGACCTCGCCGTAAAAAAGTTAAATGTCAATGTATGACAATTACTTTAGCAACTTTGATAGACTGGCCGTTCCAGATGATATATGCAAAGATTCAGCCACAAGCAATCCTCGGTTTTAGAGAATAAGATTTTTAAATGTTTTTTTCCCATACAAATGCATAAGGAAGCAAACTTGACCTTGCCGTAAAAAGGTCAGATGTCAATGTACGACCATTATTTTTGCAAAGATTCAGCCCCAAAGCATCCTCGGTTCTAGAGAAGAAGATTTTGAAAGGTTTTTACCATATATGGGCATGGCAGCCATCTTGGTCCACGAACCTTGATCATTTTAGCAATCTTTTGTTCCCTCTATCTAAGGAGGCTCCATATGAAATTTGAGCAAAATTGGCCCAGAGGCTCCAGAGGAGTTGTTTGAAATTCTGAACATTTTCCCCATACAAATGCATAAGGAAGCAAAATTGACCTAACCGTAAAAAGGTCAAATGTCAATATACTACCATTATTTTAGCAATTTGGTAGCCCTCCCCTTCCTGATGATATATGCAAAGATTTAGCCATAAGGCACGCTCGGTTTTGGAGAAGAAGATTTTTAAAGGTTTTTCCCATACAAATGCATAGGGAAGCAAACTTGACCTTGCCATAAAAAGGTCAAACATCAACGTACGTCAATTCTTTTAGCAATTTTGGTAGACCTCCTGTCCCCGATGATTCCTGCAAAGGTTCAGCCCCAAGGCATTCTCGGTTCTGGAGAAGAAGGTTTTTAAATGTTTTTACCATATATGGGCATGGCAGCCATCTTGGTCAATTGACCACGACTATTTTAGCAATTTTTCATTCTCCCACCCTAAGGAGGCTCCATATGAAATTTGAGCAAAATTGGCTCAGCGGCTTCAGAGGAGAAGTTGTTTGAAAATGTTAACGAACGGACGCACGGACAGACAGACGGATGTGCGACGGACGAAAAGTGATCACAATAGCTCATCCTGAGCATAGCTCAGGTGAGCTAAAAAAACAAACCCTTATCAGGAGCTATCAATCTAAATGCTCTGAGACCCACAGATTCCATACCAGAAGAACTGTTAAGGATGAGTGTTTGACAGTGGCTGCACTAACTGTCAAAATCAGGAAGTCTCAGGACTTCCTAGCTCGCTGCTCCAATATCTGGAAGTCCTGTTGATCAAATTTTTTCACTCACTTTCAGAAATTCAACCTCAATATTCTTAAACTCTCATTTATGGAGTAAAACCACCACTCTTAAGCTAAATAACACATAAATTCGTTTCAAAATTTTTGTTATAAATGACTAATATCTTTAAAAGTTGGGAGTCCCAGACTTCCTGGCATTGATTTTGGAAGTCTCAGGGTAGTTTTTGGGAGTCTCTGACTCCCAGACTTCCCTTAATGCAAGCACTGATTTAATGATAAATCTGGGATAATTTTCTCCAGTTTGCCATAAAACATATGTTGTAGGTACTCATTAGAAGTGCATTGATGAGATGCTTCTAATGACAGCCCACAACATAATGTTTTTATTGGAAAGTAAGAAAAATTATCCCAAAATTATCATCAAATACTCCCCCTTAACAACTCCCCTGCCCACAGATTCTATACAAATGCAAATTATCACATTTACTCTAAATATCTGAGCACATTTCATGAGAACCTTCTGCTTACAACATTTCAATTTTTCCACATAAAACTCTAAACCCCTAGCCGCCTAGCAGAAGATTCAAATGAAATCACACATTAATTTCTGAAAAAAAAAAAAAAAAAAAAAAAAAAAAAGTAGAATTTTGCATGTTCCAATTCTAAATGTAGCTGCTCTTACACAATTTTAAACATCTAATTAATGTCTTCTGATGACTAAAATGCTATTGTTGAAACATTAACATATCAAAACAGCCAAGTCCACTGTACCCATACATGTAGCTCTTGATAAGATGCTTTTTTCAATCCAAAACTATTGATAGTTTTTTCTTATTTCTGCACAAAAATGTGTTGTAGGTACTCATTAGAAGTGCCCTAGTGAGGCACTTCTAATGAGTACCACAACATTTATTTTCATGGAGAAATAAGGAAAACATTAACTGATACCCACACTTATCTAGACCTATGACTGTACCTTATCTTTTGGTATTCTGCGACCTTCCTTTACAGTCTTCTTACTGTTGATATAAGCTGGATATACACACACCCACCTGTTAATAAAAATGTTAAACTATAATACCATGCCATTATAGTGTTGTGAGCAGATAACTCTTTCAAACATTGACAAAACTTGCCCATTAGCAATCCCAAACAAGATCTCCTTCATAGCAATGCATGTACCAACTTTGGTTAAAATCCCTTGATATTTACTCAAGTTATCGTCCGGGAACGAAAATATGGGCATGTCTCAGGTAGATAACTCCATCAAAATTTGATGAAATTTGCCCTTTAGCAATCCCAAACTAGATCTCCACAGTATTAATGCACATACCAAGTTTGGTGAAAATCCGTTGATGTTTACTCAAGTTATCACCCGGAAACAAAAATATGGGCGTGTCTCGGAAAGATAACTCCGTCAAAATCAGGGTTCTCACTAGGATTTTGAAAATTGCAGTAAAATGCTGTCGTCCAGAAAAAGTTGGAGTTTTACCATACTTTTCTATTGAGACTTTCTAAAAAGTTGGAGTCAGAAATGAAAAGTTGGAGTAACTTACTCCAAATCTGAGTTAATGAGAACTCTGAAAATTTAACAAAATTTGCCCATTAGCAATCTCAAACCTAGCATAATATCAATCTCCATAATATCAATGCACATACTGAGTTTGGTGAAAATCCATTGATGTTTACTCAAGTTATCATCCGAAAACGAAATACAGTCGGACGTACGACTGACGGAGGAAAGGATGCATGTCCAACATGAAACCATCATGCCCCACCACTATTGTGTGGAGGGGCATAATAAACATAGGAGCTGCTACGTGAGAAAATGTACTGCCTGATATGTGTGCACAATGAAGACTCAAGTCAGCTTGCACATTCACAGTCTGATTACATACATGTAGCAACAGATAAGGCGCTGTTTTCGTCTGAAAAATGCTGATATCTTTCTTATTTCTCAATAAAAACATATGTTGTGGGTACTCATTAGAAGCGCCTTGGCGAGGCATTTCTAATGAGTACCCACAACATATGTATTCGTGGAGAAATAAGAAAAATATTATGTGGATACCCCCTCTTATCTGTAGATATGTGATTAGAGTCCTCATTGTCTGCATGAAGAAACTTTGTACCCTTGGCTATCCAAAATATGCCAAGTTACCGTTCTGATCAGACTGTGCAGATTGATGCTGGCTAATCAGAGCTGAAAAGATAATCAATTATCAGTCCTGCCAATGTGATCGATAATCGATAAGTAATCACTGAAGATTTGGTCATAATTTTACCTGTCTGTCTGAGCATGACTCTTACCATATGTTATACTTTACTGTATGTATTTGGTCAGACAGGCCTGAGCAAACAGAGCAGACCTAGATGTGGCATTCAGCAAGGTCTACATTGTTTGCCACCCATCCAGCATTTTTTAACACAACATTGGGTAGTAAACTGTACTTGTTCAAATTTTAGATAAAGTATGGTAAGGAGTTAAGATGACTGAATACTAAGGGTAGATATGGTAAAGTAGCAGACACTGAAATCAAATGACTGACGTAGCAAATGTGTAACGATAATCATTTTGTGGAATTTATCAATCAATTGTCCGATTAATTGTGCCAGCCATAGTGCAAATGCACCAGCTGATCTGAATCTTACAGGTTTTCTGACGTTGTAGCTAATAGATGACACTAGTCATAACTTAAGATTTTTTTTTGACAAAAAGTTGTTGAGACACTTGTATTTTTTCTTAGACCAAAAATAATAAATGTCTTGTTTCCAGAAACATCTAAAAATTAACAAGGGTCAGTTGGTAGGGAAACTTTTTTTTTGTTTTAACTTTTTATATAGAAAATGTATAAAAGAATGTATGAAATTGATAAATGTTCTCTATGTGTTTCAAAAAAGTTTGAGTAGGGCCAAAAAAATCTGGGTCAGCAGGGTTTCCAGAAACACAACACTTTTTTGGCCTTATTTCTCCAAAAACACATAGACTGTGAGTATTCTGATTCATTTACTATTAATGAGGCAATTCTAAACTAGTACATGTAACCTCAATATATCAGTTTCCAAGAGGAAACAGTCTTTTTTCGATTAATAATAATAATAATAATAATAGACTTTATTTCAAGAGGGTGACACATTTAGCAACAACTAATCTTCCATGAGGCCCTCACTAACTACAGGTATGTACATATACAGAAATTCACAAGGACATGCATTTAAACCTTAAACTACTAAAAAAAAAAAAAAAAAAAGAAAACATGTACATGTCTTTCATACATGATCTCACATACCACAAACATATGTAATTGAGAGAAAAAAGATATACATGTACCAATTTATACATACACCATCTCTCACACTGTAAACATATGACAAACAAATGTGATTGTGATGGAAAAAAAAAAAAAAAAAAAAAAAAAAAAACATAGGTATTTTTACAAAAATATTTTACATGGAAAATATATAGTGCTTATTTTCAAGGCTGACTCGATGATGAACATTTCATCCATTTTATGCACTGTTTATGGAAAGAATCTACAGAGTCAGAATTTTTTAACCAGTTTGGTAGATTATTCCATATGACTGGCCCAGAGTAGATTAAACTTTGCTTGAAAATTTCTTTCTGTGGCCTTGGAGTGTGAAAATTTGATGTATTTACTGATCTAAGAGACAGAAGAGTCTCATTTATAGGTCTGAAAGTGAACATTGCATTGATATAAGATGGTGTGATAGATTTTGAAATTTTATACATAAATTTTGCTTTTCTTAGAAATATTCTTTCATAAATGTTCAGAATTTTAAGGTCATTCATACTGCATGCAATGTCAGAATACTTATAATCTAAAATGATCTTTACAGCACGCTTTTGTAACCTGTGGATTCTGTCATGGTTAGAATGGACTGTTCCTCCCCATACTGTGGAACAGTAATCAATGTGGGGTTGAATGTATGTCTTATAAAATTGTACTCTATGTTCAAGGGATAAATAATCTTTCAATCTTGATAAAAGCCACAAGTTTGAAGAAATTTTCTTAGCAATGAACTGTGTATGGATTGACCATGTTAGATTATTATCTATATAGATTCCAAGGACTTTGTCATTATCAATATTTTTTAAACTATCATTATTAAATGTTAAATTCAAAATACTATTATGTAAATGAAGGCTTTTCTGTGAAGTGGTGATTAAAATTACTTTGGTTTTTTTCAGTATTTAAAAGCGTTCCATTAAGTTTACACCAAACAGAAAGTTTTTGTAAAGCCATCTGTAGATCTTGTTCAATGAAATGCTGCGAGTTGCTGATCTGATATATTGTGGTGTCATCCGCATAAAGATCCGTGAAAACATTATCTGTGTAAAGTGGTAAATCATTTATGAACATTAAAAATAACAAAGGTCCCAAAATTGTGCCTTGTGGTACACCACAAACAATATTTTCAGTTGTTGATTCAATATTATTAATGACAACTTTTTGTTTTCTGTTTAACAAATAAGAGGAAAACCAGAGAAGTGTTTCATCTGAGATTTTATAATGCCTGAGTTTTTTAAGCAAGAGTGTATGATCCACTAAATCAAAAGCCTTCCTAAAATCCACCATGACCATACCAATAATTTGGCCATTATTTATAGCTTCATGGAATTTATTGATCATCTGAAGAAGGGCAGTTTCACAGGAATGATTGGGCCTGAAACCAGATTGTGTTGAATGAAGTGCATTATGTGAGATCAAAAATGACATTAAAGTGTCATGAACATGCTTCTCCAATAGCTTGGATAAGACAGGAAGGACTGAAATAGGCCTATAATTGTTTGTATCATCCCTAGGGCCATTTTTGTGCAAAGGTCTTACTTTGCCTTCTTTCCATTTGTTTGGGAATGTAGAGTTAATTATGCTTTGGTTACAAATGTATGTTAAGTTATCTGAAATAAATGGTGCTGCTAGCTTTAATAATCTTGGCCCAATGTTATCCAAACCAGTAGATTTTGTGAGGTCGATATTTTTTAGATATTTTTCTACTTTTTCACAGGAGATATCTGGTATTGAAAAATAGGTGTCTGCAGGAATTTTTTCATTACAAAACTTCTGCAGCTTATCAAAATTGGAAGTCTCAATAGGTTCCTTGATTTTTGATGCTACTGTCACAAAAAATTTATTGAATTCATTAGCAATATCTTTTGGATTTTCAGTGACATTGTCACTGGTTTTAAGAGAAAATATGTCTGCACTCCCTTTCCATTTACTTGCCCCTATTTCCTTAAATAATTTCCATACACTTGCTGGATTATTTGCATTTTCATTCAAAATTTCTGAGTACTGGTGCTTCTTAGACAGTTTAATCATACTGCATACTTTATTTCGCCAAATTTTGTATTGTTCATTATCATTAATAGATTTATACCTTTCACATGTTCTTATTGCATCTATTATTTCCCCAGTAAGCCATTTTGGTTGTTGCTTACGTTTCACATGGTGCTGTTTCAAAGGGAGATGCTTGTCAGCAATGTCTAAAAACAATGATGACCAAGTTTCAACTGCTTCATTTGTGTCATCAAACATTTTAATGATGTCCCAAGGTATTGATTTTAAATCATTGCAAAATTCTTCTTCTTTAAAGTTTTTGAAAGACCAATATGATATGGTAAAATGAGATTTTTTAACAGCAGATGATGAATTAATTTTCCTTGTTACAAAAACAGGAAAATGATCACTTAAGCCTACAGTGGGTATATTTACTGTCATTATATTATTTGGAGTATTACAATATACGTGATCAATCAATGTTCTTGAATTATTTGTAACTCTAGTTGGAGACTCAATAATTTGTGTAAGGCCAAATGATTCCATATATTCAAGCCATGTTTTCTTTATATTTTCTTGTAACAGATCACGGTTTAAATCTCCCATCAGGTATACTTCTTTTTCACACTCCAATACCTTATCAAACTGATTCTCAAATAATTCATTCCACTGTACACCCTCATGAGGATGTCTATAAATTATACCAACAAGAAAAGTTTTGCTGCCTTTCAATAAAATTTCCAGCCACATACATTCAATATTGTCACACTCTAAATCAGATCTTCTCACACATTTAATGTCATCTTTTACATACAAAATTATTCCTCCACTTTGTTCAGGTCTATCAGTTGATATAATCCTGTCTCTGCGAAAAAGCTGAAAGTTCTTGATTTCAAAAAAGTTATTTGGATGGTTAGCATTCAGTTTACTCTCACTCAATCCTAACAACTGAATGTCATTTTCTGAACTGTTTAGCATTAAATCAATTTGTTCCACTTTACTCTGAATTCCCTGGATGTTTAAGTGTCCCCATGTTGAAACCTTTTTTCTTAAGACCTAAATTCAGCATGCAATGGGCTCTCATGGAAGGCAAATTTAAATCATGCACATTATTATTAGAAGATTGATCATGCATATTGTTTTCTATTGTAGCATTTTTATAAACAATGTTGTTTTCATAAGTTTCATCAAACAAGGTTGATAAGTTATAGTCACAGTCAGTTTGATCATAAAGTGTGGGTAAATCATAGTCATCATTATCATTGTTAGGTTCCACAGATTTGCTAATAAAGCTATTACATCTGCATTTTGAACCATTACAGTCACTACATATATCCACCAATAAGTTGTATTTGTTTAATGAGAGAAAATTAGATTTAGAGCTCTGATTTCTTAAGGCACATTGGCCTTTTTCCTAATACATGTAGTTCCAACAAACAGAATCTTTGTGGCCATAGAATCTGCAAATATAGCACTGTAATTGTTTTTTATGATGGCATTCAAATGTTTTATGATTAGTTAGGCCACATTTAAAACATCGCTCAACATTATTGTAGTCTTGATTGTCATTTTGTCGCCTGTTCTTGGATGAAAAAGTGCTATCTCTCTCTCTTGGCTGTGCTTCCTTGTATCCCTGAGATGGTGGAATCTGCAGCCCCCGCGGCTGAGTTGATGGTTTAGCAAAAGCGCATAATTTGAAGCTCTCTACAACGTCAATATGTTGGTTAATACACCCAAGTAGACCTCTAATACCTGATGGTGATAAATGGATATTGTCTCTTGGTTTGTAAAAGTGAGATTTGAGTTGATTATATTTGTTATAGAATGTTCTGTTGATATCCACAAATACACAGTTGTGAATTTCACTCAACTCCTTTATAACATCATTTACATTGTCAACTTCTGTGTCACCACGTGTACAGATACTACATAAGTAAATGTTGATAGCTGGATTTTTCTCTTTGATTTGTAGGATGAGTTTATCATATATCTCTTCTATGTATTCCGTTTCAACATTTTCACCAAGCATGGCTTCTGCCCGATGTCTCTGAGAAGTATCATTTCCTGCTATATAGATTACAATAGCCTTGAAATTTTTAAGGTCATAAATTTGCACTTTATCCATAAGAGTACATAGGGTAGCTCCAGAATAGGATTGACATGAAACATTATTTTTCAAGCCTTTAGGATTAATCCCTGAAAGAATTGAAACACCAATAATCAATGTCTGTGTTGGTGATTGTTCTTGGCTGGTCCCAGGTCTATTATTTTTACCATTTTTATTTTTCTTTCTTGGGTTGGACTTTCTTGACTTTGAGTCAGCTGAGTTTGTCTCTCTACTACTGGGTACATTTTTATGTGAATGAAGGTTTTCAGACTGTGGCTGTAGTGCAGGTTCACTTGTTACAAGAATGTCACGATATGTTTGAGTTCCAGGTGAAACTGTTACTGTATCATGGGTAGTATTGATTGTAACTGTTTTTGGCCGATTGTTTTCAGGGATGTGATTTTGATTTCTTTCTGTTGGCTGCACATTTTTGCTTTTTTCAACAAGTTGGTTCATGACCTTATTTGTTTCATTTAGCTGCATTTGTAATGATTTTGTGATATCCCACAGAATGTTTAGTCGTCTATTAATATCCACCCTCGTGGGCTGATAATTTGAGCCCTGTTCAAAGTCAGATAGAGATTTAGCAAGGTCTATTGGAGACCAGGGTAATGTTCTGTGTGACACATGTCTTGGTTCCACACGAGTTGAATTCTGACATTGAAATGGTTGATTTTCTTCATTTTCAGCTACAAATATTTTGAACAGTCCAAAAGATAAACGTAAGAATGTAGTTTCTCTCCAGATACACATGGCAGGTCCAGTTAATAGTACTAAACTGTCTGATTTGTTGCATGTTATTACACATTTCTTTCCTTGCATATGGGTCTGATAGATAGGGCTATCCTTGTTTGATGATCTAGAGTGAAGTTCTTTATCTAAAGCACTGATCAATTGGCTACAAAGTGCCCTTGTAGAAAAGAGAATGCTGATCTGGTTATATGTTGGTATCACACGATATAATATCCCATTAAATTTGTCATTTATACAGCGTTCTCTTTCTACTGCTTCTCCATCAGAAACAAATTCTGAAAACCCAGTTAATTCTGTTGTGTTACAACTGGAAATTTGGACCTCAGTGTTTGCTTTGTCATACATTTCACTGTGATGGGATAAACTTGTCTGTTTTCTGTTGAGTGGCTCATTGTTCTCCTGCTGATGCACAAATGGGCTTTTTATGATAGGTCCCTGATTAAGTATAGGTCCATGAGGTAACCAAAGACAGCTTGGTATTGACAAGTCACTTAACTTGTCACTTTTTATACAAGAGGTTTTGTGCTCATTAAATCTGTCCTTAGTCATAATGTCAGAGGCCCTTCTTACTGGGGTAGATTGTTCAGAGAATAATGACTGAGTCTGTTTTGGTGAGGAATCATAGTTACTAGAGTTAATTGATGCTTTATTTTCACAATTTTCTAATATTTTTTCAATGTTAGAATATGTAACATTTATGGTAGAATCACCATCACAATGTTCAGTAATTGTGTCAGTTTGTTCATTCATGTTGAGAGGTTTTCACAAAAGTTTTTGTACTTTCCTTAACACAATAGACAGCCTGTAGTCTTGTATATATTACATCCATTCCTATTTTATTCATTTATAATAAATTGGTCATAATGGACATCATACAAAGATTTGGGACAAATTTCTAATACAAAAAGAACAGTTATTTCATGATCAGGAAGGTACTATTTGTAGTGCACCCCCTCCACCCCCCCACCTCTTATCTACAAGATCAATGCATAGGGGAAACCATAACTAGAGGAACATATGGTCCTGTATCATACTTCTGTATGCTGTAATCATATGGAAGTATCTGAGACAGACAGACAGAGCCATGTAGGCTAATTCTGTGCATTGGCTAATCCTGCTAATTCAAATCGTTTTAAACTATATAAAACCCATTTCATTTTGGTAAATCGTTTTGATAAACTGCCTGAAAGGAAGCATACAAATCATTTTCAAACGACAAAATCAAAATATGTATAATGATATAAAACCCTTGTTTATATGAAAAATAACATAAAAATTGTAGTTAACAATAAAACTGTGCAAGAATATAATATAAATTTTATTATTCACATTTCATAAACTGCCATGATCTACTCAAACACACTGGAGCACTGTGGTGCAGTGGTAAAGCATCAGATTCAAGATCAAGTTAGCAGGTTTGACCCCTGCGAGCACCAAGTGCTGTGTCCTTGAGCAAGACACTTTATCCATATTGTAAGTACTGGTTTCTATCCAGGAAGGCCTGCCAAAATATGCCCATGAAGACATAGCAGTATTCGAAGATAAAAGATAGATAGATAATAGATTAACGTATTTTAACGCACATCTAATTTGAAGCACCGTTCATTTTCTTTCCTTTCTTCAACTTAAACAGAATTTTTTTGATTAAGTCTTAAGTATTGTAACACTTAAGGGCTGTGCCACTTTGTCCTTAAATAGTCTTCTTTTTCCATTAATCCATTGTAGTTTAGCGACCCCCTAAAAGGGTGTTCGGCAAACAGGGCAGAACCAGATCAGATACTGCAGAACCTGGCATCTGATCAGGGTCTCCACTGTTTGCAAATGAACCATTTTTCTTAGCAGGAATATCTAAATCACACAGCCTGACATACCTAAAATCGAAATTAGAATCTTCCAATATATAGTGTGGGGGTGGTCATTCAGTCTAGAATGGATTAAATACTTATGGTGCATTTATCATTTGAAAAACAACTCTTTATTATTTAAGTAATTAAATTTCTGTATAAGGCCATGTTCCTCTGTTGCGGCATTACTAATGGCAGAAGACAAACTGCTTGTCACATAGATGATAGATGGAATACTTTTAACAACTAAATACTACATGTACTTGTCAAAATTATGCTATATTAGAGTATTCAGAAAACTGAGAAAGAAGACATCCACAAGTACATGTAATTATCCCTGTAAAGTTAGCTGCCCAAAATAATTTATATCATACAAAATTAATTTTGCTGACCAAATAGGCTATCTTTAGAACATTTTCATCTAAAATTATGGTTCATGCCTCCAACCAAAAAATGAAATGTAAATGCTTCAATAGACCTTTTTCACATTGTCATCAGGGTTTTCCCTGACTTGCATTTTGGCAGTCTTACCCCCAGAATTATGCAAGGACCCTCAAAAGTTACGGTAAGAGTCCTGAGTGATGCAAATATTATCAATCTAAAATTTATTTCATTTATTTTTGGCTTTATATTTTAATATATCTGTCACCTAAAGGACAACAATGAACCCCTTATAAACAAATTTGTTATAAATAAAACAACATTTCAATAATAATATTAATAATAATTCCGTGTGTCATCTTTCTCAAATGTTTTGATAATAAACAAAAATTTCTATAGTCATGAGCGTGTGCCAAAAGGAGGTATATCCATTGTCGGTAAATTATGACACTAACCTTTAATCAAATGGGATGATTTAGCACCTAAATATATCAAACGCCTGCTGAATGAGGGGCATGGGCTCTAATAAAGGCCCCTCCTGATTAGGTAGCATTTTATTGCTTTGCAAAACAACCTGGAGGCTTTATAGCTCAACACGGGACAGGACATATTTGAGGTGCCACCTGATTATACCAGCAAACTAATGTGTGTCTAGCGATGAATCGGTTCAGCATGGACATCTGTCCAGCCTGATCAGAGTTTTCGTTGTGAGTTCAGTGGATGGCTATTGGCCAAAACGTTTGTATTTTTTTTGTACAGACAGCCATTACTGACCATACAGAATGCATGATTAAGTTGATCTGAGTCTTTGCTGGGTGTGCAGGTGATCTTATTATTTTTTTTTGTTCTTCGGCTCATTTACATGTATCTGTCATGAAAACATGTTTGTTAATCTTTCAAATTATTAATGTAAGAAAGAGACAATAATTTAGGACAATATCTGAAATAAGGAAGAAGCCATGAAAAAGACCAAATAAGATGCGACACAAATTTCTAATACAAAAAGAACAGTTATTTCATGATGATTATAAATATAATAGTGAAAAACTCTGGTTATCAGACAATCGTATTCATAGCTCTTAGTATGATATTTCGGGTACAAAATATAAATCACTCAATTCAGTTGATTGTTTTTGTTAGTATGTTAGCGCAAAAAATAAATTTTAATCTCATGTCCTAAATTTATTTAATTATATATTTATTTGAAAGAAACCTTGTTTTTACGCGGAAATAAATGAAAATGACATGCATGAAAACGAAAGTTTAGCTTGCTGCAAACAAATTTTCCTGTTATTTTAAGTCTCTAAGCAGTATTTTGACTATTAATACTACTTTAATACTATTAATACTACAATGTACTTTAATGAAGCAATAAAATTCATTCTTTATTTTGTTGTATTTAATTTATATGTTCCCATCTATTATCTTCAAGGATCTCTATTCTAACATGCAGCATACTGATGACTGCCCCCTTGATTGTAATCTCACTGAGATAACGCCAATCTGAGACTTACCTGGACAGTTTGGCGCATGCGCATACCAATGTGAAACAAGTTCTGCTTCCAGTTCTGTAACATTTCAACAGATCAATGCTGCTTTTTTGGATTACGGAAATAATCATACAAGTATATAATTTCTGCAGTCTTTTGAAAGATATGTAAATTAATATGATATGTCTTTTCATATGAATGACAGCCATCACAGCTATTTGTTTTCATTTTGAATTTTTGTCAAGATTGTTGAAACAGGAATACTTTAGCCTGGAAATTGTAAGTCCATATTTAACAATTTCTGACAATATAGTTCCTTTATCCAAACAAGAAAACACTAGTTTCAATATCACAAGTTAAACCAACCCGACAGCAAACTTGTCGAAAGAGATGGTTGAGTCTTAGACCTTATGTTTGCAGTACATGTATTTAGTTCAAGACTAGCTAAGACTGAAGATTAGAAGTTTTGGTCTGACTTAAATATGCTTCTGTGTCTGAAAGTGTCATAATTATTTGAGGAAGTCATAAATAATAAGATCCTTTAGATGAATAGCATCTCAATGAGAAAGATTACTATCAGAAAGTAGGAAATGCCAAAGTTTCACTATCTGCCAAAATCATTCTATAATTAAGATAATCATCTTCCAATTAATCAACTGTGGAGTAAGATCTCAGGGTGTCATTAAGCAGTGTTAGAAATTAACTTTTTTTATAAGTAGCAAGTAGTTGCTACCTGGTCTGAAAGTAAAAGATGTTGGCCCCATGTCATGGGTTAAACCTTCACAAGCTAAGCATATTTAGCAGACAGCATTTTCAAAGTATTTTCTACTTCAGCAAAAATCAGGATTGACATACATGTGAACTGTCTGCTTAGCAGACAATTCACATGAAACAACAAGCCTAATTTGCACTGAGGATATTCACAACACAAAGTTGATAGTGTTCAGGGCACTATACCAGGTAGCAACTTTTTGCTACCAACAGTTTTACCAGGTAGCAAACTGAATTTTCAGGTAGCAAATTTGCTATTTGCTACTGTTAATTTCTAACCCTGCATTAAGACATTTCCTCTCAACTACTGATGCAAATCAATTTTCCTTTAAGCAAATATTTGTTTGATAGAAAGAAAATTCAGAAAAAAAGACTTTGTACAATGGTTGTAAAAATCTCTGTTCACGTAAAGTTGAGCAATCTGCTTTCAATCACTTGTTGCCAGAATAATTTTCTGCAATTATTTTTTAAAGATTTGACTAAATGTCTATGAGAATCTCAGAATCTCAGAAAATTAAAATCACATCTTTAATTTCTACAATCTCCTAAAAATGAAGGAATATTTAGGGCATATTCTCATAACTCAAATTTCCTTGATTATCATTTAAGCAACCAGATTCATTCTATACATATTTTACATGATCAGCATTTTCTTTTGTTCTAAATTGTTGATACTGTTAACATTGAATCACATACGTGTCAGTGGTTAATGATTAATTTTAGAGTACCCACTAAATATTTAGCATTTGGGACACTTTTTTTCATTTTTATGCATAAAACTGAGTCAATACTGATTTTCTTCATCCTCAGCTGTAATGCAAGTTACTTTCGATTAATTTTAACGTGATACAAATTCAAGAAAGACTTCTCACATTATTCAAAGAAGAGGGTGAATGGAGTTATGAGAGTGAACAGAATTATAATAACTGGTCATAATGGTGATAAATAATGGTACTGGTACTGGATGTAGAACTGGTGAGTTCCGAAACTCGTCTTCTACATAATGTACTATATGATTATCTTGCTTACTGAAAATGTTGTGCCTCTGAAAAAACATACAAACTGCCAAATAATGCTTAAGTGTGGCAAAACCCTGTTGCGCGCATGCTGAACAAGCCCTGCACCGTATAGATCCAGATCTAGACTCCAGGATACCATAAGATAGGTTGCCATATGGTGATGAAATCGCGACTTTTTCTATCTTCCATTTCTAGGAAATGGTGCATGATTAGGATTTAGATTGACTGCCCGGAATTAGTACTGCTGAATAGTCTTTTACTGTATCATTACAAACCGTTCTCTTTCCTCGTGAGTAAAGCTTGGATTCCAAGTTCTTGCTGTTTGATTCACCTGCGGTTGATTCGCCATGTTGTCAATTTTTTCTGATCTATGTAGCTGCAAACGCTTATGACTTTAAAGAAACTAAATCAAACATTTGAGCGAGTCAGATTTTTATTTACCGAAACGTCCTTGATATGGTCGTAAGGTAATGACACAATGCGCAATGACTGAATCTAAATCACAAGTACCTGAAACGTCTGAACTACAGACTTGGGCTACTACAGACTTGAGTTGCGTTCAGTAAAGCGAAACGCTGACGAGTCTTTTTGAAAAACTATTTCACATCATCTGAACGATTATTATATACTAGTATCTGTCTCATGTGACCTCCATTTAGAAAGTAGCCCTGTTCCATGCTACCAGCGTACTTATAATGTTTGAAACGTGCAAACTGATAAAAGCCAAAACTTACCCAGCCAAGTTTATTCCACTGGATTTCCTTGATATATACATTAAATATATGTTTCAGTAAAAGTTCACCATCATCAAGTCAGTTCTCACATAGCCCATAAAGTTTATGCCCTGTTAAATGTGACCCCGCCGTTATTCTGGTAAACAAGACTTGATGTTTGATAGTGCGTGTTTTATGTAAGCCACAACGTCAGAAAACGTACCTTTGGACATGTGTATTTTGGATAGCCAAGGATGCAAAAAATGCGGACAACGAAGATTCTGATTAGAGTGCACGGATACGATCTGAGTCTTCACTGGGCACATATATTTTCTCATTGCTTAAGTGAAAAAAAACCCTTGTCCTGCTGAACCCGGATATACCCTGCCTTTGCAAACAGCGTAGATCCAGATCAGTTGACTTCTGAAGAAGATCTGCACTGTTTGCCATTAAGTATGTGAATGTATAGCTACCCGATGGTTTATTCTATTGACTGTTCTAAGGCGGTGGTCCCGGTGTCATACATGCCATAAGCTGTGGACTAAAATCTGTGAGATAAGGCAAACGTGCAAGGGAGATTTGACACAATTTTGTGAGATTTTCTTAAACATCATTTTGGAGCTCCTCCAATATAGTCTTAAGTCCTTTTTTCATGTATTTAGAAACTTGTGATGAAAGCCAGAACAGTGTTGATTCATGTTTATTTCTTTATAAATCTGTTATAAACTGGTCTGAAAATTCTGTGAGATTTGAATTTTTTATGGGAATTGCCTTCCGGATGGGCCAAATTCTGTGAGATTTTACCCCACAGTGTGAGATATGGCATGTATGCAGTGTTAGTCTTACTCTTTGTTGCTTTGTGGTTTATTCTTTGAGGTGATTGGTTTTAAGTATTGCCTTGTGATATTTTGTTCTTGTGTTTCTCAGTCCTTTTAGCATTGTGATTATCTCACTGTGGAAAGAGAGAGCTAATCTTAGTGCTTTTCGTACGTTTGTTCGTTTTGCGCTTGGTTGGTTTTGTCTGTTTCCCCTTACTCTTGGTGTCTGGGAAGGGTTGTGGCTTGTGATTGCGGCATTCCCTGGACTTTTCTCTTACTTTTTTTGATCAGGTAATCCGATTGGCTGAAAATTAGAAATGGGTGTGGCTTCTTAATTTATTCAGCAGGAAATGGGTTAAATAAACTCTGCGGAGGAATGGATCTTTTGGAAGCAAAGAATAGACTGAATAAAGTCAGAATAGAAGATTCAATTTTGTTTGGTATGTTCATGGACAGTGATGTAAATTGCAACACTGCTCATGCCTTCTAGCGCCATCTTTCATAAAGCGACATAACTGTTTTCAAATTATTCATGGATCCCATATGGCTGAAAACTATAACTATACTACAGGATACAGGGAACTAATTATTTTTTCCAAAGATGTCCACAGTAACTCCACTCTTTTTGATGATTAAGAGTTCTTTTCAGGGTATGGCCAGGCATCCAAACTTTGTTTTAATTTAATGACTAGGCTTAGCACAGCAAAATAAATAAGGAAAATTTGAAAGAACTTCGTTGAAGTTTATGTCGCACCTATACATACTAAAATGTGAAGCACCAGAAGAGTAAGAGTTGTCCTTGTTTAGCTCAGTGAGATAAAACAGTCGGTGAAGTGATATTAACTCTAAAATTTTACAGTTTGTAGACTTTATTTATGGTGGGCGCTAGGGTGGACATAAGTAGACAGACGAAGGAGTGGACAGAGACTTGCACATCTAAGTCGCCAATGCTAATGCAGGTGCGACAAAACACCACTGTCTCCAGCACTTTCTGGGACTTTTATGAGACTGGATGTAGCAACCCCTCCATTGGTAGATATCAGAAACTTTAAGTTATGAAATTTCACAACTTCTTCTTTTGGCTCCAGCAAACACAAACATTTATTTCGTTGAAACAATCATGAAATTACACACTTTTTTCTTCAAATTAGAATAATAAGTTTAACTTCATCTTTATTATTAATCAACCCAACTCAGATTTTATTTGCAAATCACATTATAAATATATGAGATACGCCCATAAAAGGCGGAAAAGATTCACCACTGACAGGCCGCCCTTGCCCTGGTTCCCTATGCCCTAATAGAGCATGACTGTCGGTGGGTCCTACTTATCACCCCATGACACCCCACGGTACCCCATGGCACTCCACGGCATTAAATTATTTCATTGTTTTTATAAATTAAATGCTGAAATTGCACCAGGGTATTAGTTTTATGTATCAAAATTTGTTTCTGTGATAGTTTAAGACATTAACCTTACTCCAAGCGCTTATCTCTGGGTGCCTAAACACCAAGATTCAAAATGACGCTAAAATATAGCAAAGAGACCAGTGGTTTAAGTTAATAGTCTATTAAAAATATGTTTTACCTTAAAATTACATCTTTTATTACATCATTACATCATTTATGCATGTAAAATAAGTATAGGTACTCTTACATATCCTATGCATAGGTTTAAAGCTAATAACAATTTTAAATCAAACGCAAATCATCAATATAAATTCTCTGTTTATTAAGATGAAGACAGGTATTACTAAACTATCATTGTCCATCTAAAACACATATTTTATGGCAAATATACATATATTTTGATGCTGTGGGGTGCAAAAATTTACATAACAATTATAAATAAAACACAAGTCATCAATAAAAATTTTCTGTTTATTAAGATGAAATATGAGCTTAACTATACCTAATTTAGTGCCACAGAGGCCTTTCTGTTATTTAAACTTCATCAGTGTGGCTAAACCACAAAAGATTGGGAATGAAACGTATGATGTGCATGTCTTGGCAAGCAGCAAGACATACAGAACGCAAAATAAGCCTAAAAAGTGGATTCCGAACCCGTTAAGATAGAATTACAGTCAAAACGGCCCCAAGTCAGAACGCGCCCCCCCCCCCCCCCTTTTGGTCAAAATGGCCCCATAAATTGGTCAAAACGGCCCCACATCCCAAAAATGAAGGTCAAAACGGCCCCAAGTCAAAACGGTCCCATTTTTTTTTTTTTGTAAATGCATAGACAAACAGACGGACAACTTAGTGTTTAGGAGTAGGAAATACTCGTAATGGCAAAATTATGAAACAACAATGAAACAGGTGAGTATTATGTTATGTAAGCAATAAAATGTAATAAAATAAATGATACTGAAAACAGAGTTTGTGTTTTGTTTTCTCTTGTTATAAAAAAGTTAATTGCAAGTAAATACCATTTGATTATTATTATGTACTCATATCATATCATACCATATCATAATCGGATTTTTGATTAACATGCAGGGGCAACATCCTCATCAGTGGGCCCCCTTCCAGATAGCTGGATTGCTGCACGCATGGCAGATCTCACATCAGATCTCCAGGTACGGCTATCATGAGGGTTGATAGCCGAGAGCTTCCACTCTCTGCAATCTCTCCCTTTTAGCTGCTTCCATGTCATCTTGGGCCTCCCAGATCCATGCTTTCCATCAACCTGTATGTCAAAGGCTGTCTTGACTGCACCACTGGAGCGTTCCACATGTCCATACCATCGGAGTTCTCTCCTTCAGAATGCGGTCCGGATCCTCAATGCCAAGTCGCACAAGTATCTCATTGGATTGGTGGTGACAATTTCTTGTGGCCTGACATTGCAGATCTGTCTGATCACTGCCCTGTCATTTCGCTGCAGACGCTGGAGGTTTGGCTTGTCAATGTCTAAGTCTCACTGGCATGGAGCATAGCGCTCCACACACAAGAGCTGTACACACGGCCATGTGTTTTGGAAGAGAGGTGGTGTGAAGAGAGAACTGGTAGCAGATCCTTGAACGTCTTCCAGGCGGTTTTCACATGTGTTGTGGTTGAAAGTTCACAGCCACCTGCTGCTGAGAACATGTCTCCTAGCTACCACCTCAAACTTGTCAGGTCCGACCTGGACCTCCTGTGGTCTGCCATCCAAGGGGCATGCAGTTGCCTGGCACCGTGTACACCTGTAGTCAGGGTCTTTTTTCAAGCGCTTGAGCCCACTGCATTTCTTGTGCACCCAGTACTTGCAACCATTGCAGAAGATGCTGTTGCTGCCCACTCCAGTGCAACAGACGGCGCATAGAAACTCGCCTGAACTGGGGCATACACAGACAAAAAGGTAACCACACTTTGGTCGACTATGAGTTTCACTAAAATTGATTCTGTCGGAGACTCTCTGAACCTCAAAAACTTTCCCTATCCACTCTTCTGCCACAAACATTCCTACACCAGCAGTGCCTTTGTCATTTCCTGACCAGTAGAGCTTGTACTTGGTGTCCTTGCCCTTGATTGTGCGACAGTTGCCACCATGGTATCTGGTCTCCTGAATGCAGCAGACATCCAGTTTCCTGCGGGATAGTGTTTCCACTACTTCGCAAACTCTTCAGGGTGTTCACATTGAGTGTTTCCACCCTGAATTTCCTCAGGTGATTCGCCACTGCAAAAGCTACTCACATTTTTTCAGCAAAAAATTTCAGCATATTTGCGTATCACTCAATTTAAATTTTAACGAATCGTTAACTAATGACGTCGTTAGCTTTGAACAACTGGGCCCAGATTGCTTCAACAAATACTTCGAGACAAGTTAATTTCACCATGCATGCACTATACAGTAATGCCAAAGCAACTGTTCAAAAAGAACATAGGGAGCTACCGTATTCGACCTAATTAGCGCACTGTGCGCTTAGGTTTTTCAAAAGCACTGGAAAAACTTGTAATAAAATATCCACCTAATAAGGGCACACTTTAAAGAAGTTCAACAGAGGACTTCATGAGAAGTGTATTTAATGATGCTTATGCGATATCATTATCTTTTTTCTTTATAGAAGCATATGTTGTGGGTACTCATTTGAATTGCCTCGACTTGTCAAGGCAATTCAAATGAGTACCCACAACATATGTTGTTTTTTTTATAAAGAAGTAGATAAAAGTACACTGGTTGTAATCTTTTAGATTACTAAATTGCTTGACTGAGCGCTTATAGGAGCATGTGCGGTAATTAGGTCGAATACGGTAACTGTAAAGGAATTTTAATCACCAAGGCCCTTATTTTTGTGTAAGGGCTATTCCAGAAAAAAAAATGGAGGGGTGGGGTGGGGTGGGGTGGGGGGGTGGGGGGTGGAGAAGACAGCACTTTTTTTTTACCCAACCACCCACAGAATTAGATTTTCTCATGGACCTACCACCTAAAAATTTAGATAGTTGATGCTTCCAACTACCCATATAATTCAATTTGTGTAATAAACCACCAACAGAATTTTATTTTATCCATCAAATAATGAAAGTTTGCATTTTTAAAGATGTGAATCTCTTTAATACACTGCCTCTAAGTACACCCTTCAGTATCACAGAATTTGATAGGAGCAACCCATATCCTCTTGGATTAGCTCATTTTTAGCTCTACTGTCTTCAATTTTTTTTACTGTTTTTTCAAAAAATCTGTCCTTTAAATTAGCGGTGTCTGGGCGGGCGGGTGTAGGGCGTCGTCTCAGGTTAACCTTTTGGTTAACCTTTTTTCAGTCGGACCTTTATTCTTCAGTGGATTGCTTTCATATTTAGTAGGGATGAAGAGGAGGACCAGTAGGTGTTTCCCATGCAAGAGAGAACTCTCACTTCATTATTTAAAGAAAAACCCGTCCATAATGCCGTTAGGTGTTTTTCTTATGAAGAAAGTGAGAGTTGTCTCTCAGACGTCAGATCTGGGTCTTATTGTTGTTGTTTTTTGACGGGTATCACGCGAGTATAATTCACGGTAGATTTCACAGTAAAAATAAGTAATGCACCACTTGCGCCGCTAGACAAAGATTGGTCAGTGCTTAAAATTTAAGCAGTCTGGTCAGATCTCTTTGTGCTTACACACAAGATGAGAACCAGTAGTCTATAAATAGTTGTCTAGGAAAACCCTACAGTCAATTTATTATAAAGGTGGAACAACAACAAAATCGTCTGTTTTTAGCTCGGCTGTCTTTGAAGAAAACGACGAGGTATTGTCATAGCTCTGGCGTCGTCTGCATCTGCGTTGTTGTCGTCGTCGTGCAAAAACTTGGACATTTTGTAATACATGTATCTCTGTCATTACTGAAGATATTTACTTGAAAGTCGGAGACTATAGTTGTTCATTATGAAAAGGGGAACTCATATCAGTAGGGGAGGTAATCCTCAAAATATTTTTGGCACAGTTATGCCCCTTTTTCGACTTAGAATTTTTATTGAAAAATGGTTTCACTGCGATTTCTCAAGAACTGATGGATGAATTCTGATCATATTTCGTATTACATAATTATGCCACTTCCAATTTAATGTATTTAAGTAGTTCTGTTGCTTATAATCAAACATGCCCTATACATTTCTAAAAGAAACTGCAGCCGAGCGTTGGCACCCGCATGCGGTACTCTTGTTTCTCTTTATTGATGGCATCATAGTGTAAAAACTTTACTGACCAACTATACACACATAACAAAGCAGCATTAAACATAGGTATGTGTATTTTAAGCATTATTTAATATATTATTAAAAATGATTTATAGGACTTTTACAATTGTCATTAGTTTTCGTGACAGATAGTATTATAATAACACTTTGGAAATTGGCTCGTTGATGATGTCATCGGCTGGACCGATTCAGATTTCAGAATTTCTAGAGCCTTGCTTCCGATATCCAAGATGGCCGCCAGGGTGGCCATCTTAAAATTCTTCAAACGACATCTCCTCCCAACGCCATGAAATAAAACAGACATTAATCACCCGTTTTCCAAAGTTATCTTGGATTAGAACAACTGTTATTGATCTTTTTTGGTTGTGAGTTTATGACGCCATTAGGTCACAGCCTCGTTCTGGAATAACATTATCCAAAGTTACTTATTGCCACAGGATGTCAAATTTCCTAAACCGCTCAACAGATTTTTATAAAAGTTTCCCTTTCTACTGAATTGAGCGTTAGACTTTGTGGACCCATCCCTTTAAATTGAAAGGGAGATAACTTCATAGACATGCAGTATTACTCTATTTCTTTGAAGTGTGAGGTTACTGCTAAAGCAAGCATAGTGATGTTCATTAATGATCCATACCAATTTCCAAAGGTGTAAGATTTTAATGTTCGCGCATGCGCATTGCATATTTTCATCGTTTGCCAGTTCTTTCGTTTTCAGCCAATTACTCCATAATAGCTTATTAAAATGAAAAGCTGTGTCTTGCAATTTGTTACCTTTTATCAAATGACTGTAAACAAAAGCAGCTATTGAAAATACAGAGGTTTACCCAGAAATTAAGGGAAATTATGGGTGTCTTTTATTTTCTTTTTTGCTCATTAAAGCATTTTGTCATATATATGTATACGCTCTGTAACTTGGCAACAAATTGGAACACACTTATGAAACTAAGTATTATTTAACGACCAGTGAAATACAATAATTGTAACGTTATTAAATTGTCTCTTTTTACCTTTCGAATTAATGATCCTTTGAACTTTGCAACAACTGATTCAAGTAATTAAGATTACGAACCTGGGAAATAAATACCCGGTAAACCCCATATTATGCAGGAAAAATGTAGGGTTCTATACATTATTTAGCAGGTTTAGTTTATGCTTTTTAAGGTGCAGTATTAATGACATCATCGGATAGATGACAAAAAAGGATTTACAGATTTTGTCTAAATCTATAGAAAATCTGAAATTTACAGATTAAGCGATCCGTAAATTTACAGATTCATATGCTAAATTTGCATCACGCTCAAAGAAGACGGCGACTAGATCCTTCATGTACAGACTATTGATGAAGTGGCAGAGCTTTATATACCTTCAAATTAAAAGTCAAAGGACTAAATTTCACTAAAAATTTAATTTAGCTTTTCACAAATCGGCAAATGCATGCATTTTCATAATTTTTCGGATTTAGTTGCATTTTGTTAACAAAACTGCACTCTGATTTCTTGTTGTAGTCTCCACTTGCCTGGTTTCCCAGTCTTTTAAACTGGCTGTGTCACCGATTCTTAAAAATTTTAAACAAAGTTCAGTGATTGCTTCCGATTTTACAGACTACTTTTTCTGTGTTTTTATATTTGTTCTGTAAATTTGCAGATAATCTTTAAATCTACCACAGGAAATGTCATGATTACGGTAAATGTCCTAAAATTTCGAACAAAATTAAATAATTTCAGTTCTTGCTGTTCGAAATTTTAGGAATTATGATTTGCTAAAAATTTTACTGTTCGAAATTTTAGGACAGATTCACTTACAGCCAAAATTGACCTGGCTATCGGACGCGTTCGGACCCCCGAAACGACAAATTGTGACCTAGACGGTGAAAGAATTTTTCTTATTTGCTATGCGTGATTGGTAGTGATAGTGAAATTATATGAAGTAATAAATAATTACCACACTGATGTTTGTTTTCAATTCCATCCGATTAAGTCTATGTCGAATAAATGTTCCTCATAATAAAACAATTAATTATCCGGTTCACTTATTAACCGCCAAATACGTTTGTTCGGCACTCCGGGAATGTGCCACTTTCCTTAGATAAGCTAGTTAGTCCACTGTCTTTTTACGTAACAGCCCTCTCCACTTTACCGCACTGAGATACACAAGCTGACCGGAAATACTTCAAAAGGGTACCGCACGTTTGTTCCTGTTTGAGCCACTACGGAAACACAAAAGTCCCTTTCCTCAAAGGTGAAGTGTATGTAGTTTTAATGTGGAAAGCACAGACTGATTAGAATTTCCGCCGTTTTGAAGTGCAGCATTCACACTCCTTGCTCACATAATGCATTCTGTTGGCGATATACGTAGAGCCAGATTAGACTGTCCCGGTACATACACTGTGCGGATGCGCATGTTGATCGTGTTTATGCTGGTCTCAAAATGCCATAGGGTCAAGACTCGTACATAAACGAACAGTGCGGTCAACTAGATCAGCTTGAGCTAAATGCAGCCTGATCAAGATCAAAGATTTTAGCTCTGCACCAAACTGAACTACACATGCCAAACCAGTAATCGTTTCTAGCAATATTTCCTTATTTAAAAAAAAATGTACTGTCGTTTAGAATTCGGAAGCAGAACAGATTATCTTCTACACCAAAACGAAACTTTTTGCAAGAATAATCTGCCATCAATACTTATCCTTGCATTAGTTCCCTATTCAGGCGAAAATGGCCCTTTATGCATACGTGTTACTGTATGTCAGATCAGAGTGCGAGACGCAGTCTAGTGCAGAATGGTGACCACTCAATTTGCTGATTAAATCATTGGTATAAAACACTGCAATACATGAATCTCAGTCTCCAGCTAATGCACAGACTGATCACATGATTTGTAACAAATAATTAGGTTCATTTTGGCTTGTATATATAGGGACCTATCGTCACAGTTGGGACCATTACCGGTTCAAATAGGATGCACTGAGCGCATCATGAAAATCACGCAGATTTAGCTGGAGGCGTTAATCTCCGCGACGAAAACGTTTTCGGCGTGATTATTGAAACCTTTGGCACGCTAAATTATTAGCGGCAGATCTTATAGAAGGAAACAGTGTACAGACGAACAGGAACGACCCAGATCAGAATGCGCGGATGCATATGCTAATTTATTATTTAGCGTGTAGTGCTTTCTTATAAACGCATTTGTGTCACGCTTTGCAGAAATGATCAACTTTTGAATTCTGGTATAGCAATATTAGACATTGCGAAGTAGTGATAGACACGAAAAAACAGCAAATAGTCGGATCGAACAGCGCGGATCCATAGATTTATCCTGGTCCGTTTTTCAACTGGAATAGTTATGTCTGCCCCAATGAAGCAACAGTTCTAGATCGCCTGCGCATAATCTAACCATAAACACGCGGGCATCTACGTGACTGTCGCTGTATAAAATTGAAATACGATTCCCATGCCATTTATCGGTCACCGAAATATCGGAAGACTACCGAAATACCAGACCAGTGAAAAATTCAGGAGTACCTGTAAACTCCTACTGAAGAAACCAATACTGCGCATATACTCGGAGGACGATCTTGAAAAACTCAGAGGCCAAAGGAGCTCGTCCGAACAGCGAAGACCGATTCGAAGACTGATCTGAGTATTCACGAGTCGCATAGGTCTTATTGCTCAAAAAGTGTTTTCCAGATTTTCATGATTCCTTTCCATCAAGGACGTAAATAATACATTTTTATACGTCTTTGTTTCCATCAAATTAGTTTCATTCCCCTGTTCTCTGCGGCGTCTGATCTAGGTCTACACTGTTTGCATAGGCCTATCTGTCCCAATATTCAGATTCTTTAAATTGTTAATACGTGGCAGTTTCGTGTGTATTTCTGGCGAGAAAAGGCTCTATAAAGTAAGTTTGTTTTTCTCCCGAAGCAGTTTCCTGCCACGATTTCACGTGACGTTACCGCTACGAGCACGTGGTTTCTTCATGGGGCAAGGGAAACGTTGCTTTATGACTGTTGCATTTTCTTGGTATTTTATTAATTATAATATTCTCAATATATAGATATAATGTAAAAAGAATAACAGTACTAATATTTATTTATACCCTGGTAAATGCGGGGTAAGGCACTCTCTCTTAAGGTTTTACTGTTTAAAGGGAGCTAACTGCATATGCCTTGAAAATGAATTTTACGAGTCGAACACAGCATTTTTTTATGAATCGGCGAAACCAGGATGATTTTTGAAGGGTTTCGCTTTGACCGAATTTCCGTACTTATTGTATTCGGTCAGACAGGTCTGAGTAAACAGTGTAGACCCAGATCAGATGCCGCAGAACGCAGTTTAAACCTAAACTGAAACGGTTATGTATTTAACCAGAGATTTGTAATCTCTCCAAGAATTGACGTTTTCATGCCTGTTTGTCACCACAAGTGGCAACATCTGACCGCCTTTGTATCGGAAGATGATCTGATTCTTCACTGGTCGCGATGTCTTATTGTCCTAAAAGTGTTTTCCAAATTTCCATGTTCCACTAACTAGTTTCCCCCTTTCTCCGCGGCATCTGATCTGAGTCTACAATTTACATAGACCTATCTATCTCAATACTTAAGTTCCATACATGCCAATTTCATACGCATTTCTAACGAAAAAAACGCTCGATATTTAACGCTGAACGTAAGTGCGTTTTTCTCTCTAAGCGGTTTCCGTCACGACTTCTGTGACATTACAGTTACGAGCATGCGATTTTTTCATGCGGGGCAAGGGAATTTGACAGTTTTATTTTGTGGTTATTTTCACATACACTTTTGCAATCTATACTGGAAATAAGAATGTCCCAGAATTGCGTGTCGTCGCCTGGTGGCGTATCTAAGCAGACCCATGAGAATCTACCTAGGGTTAATAGGTTCTGCAGGACTTACATGTAGAAACATGAATAGGCGCTTTGATGCGCAAACCACTGTATTTTTTACGGGTATTCCGGTATTTCGATAGTTCCGGTAAGTCGTGTGACCCCTTTTACATATATAAAATTCGTTATGACATTGCAGTAGCTTTCAACACTGTTTCCGGTTCGGTAACGAAAAAAAAAAAAAAAAAAAAAAACGATTATCGAAATTAGAATGTACCGATAAAAATTACTTGGAGAAAGCTGTGTTCGAAATTTTAGAAATTCCCTTTTTGCAAAACTGCTACTGTTCGAGATTTTAGGACATTTCCAGAAATTATTTTTTACAATAATATTAGGTGTTCGAAATTTTAGGGTGTTCGAAATTTTAGGACATTTACCGTATTGGTTGTATGGTCAGTTTACCAGTGGCATTGCCCACTGATCGTCCCCTCAGGTTGTTTCGCCACCAAATGTCATTTTGTTCGTATACTTGTACACCTACTCTTCCCTACCCAAAGTATTCTACCCTACCATATAATATTCCCTACCGTAACCCACCTTACCCCATAATAGCTCACTCTTTCTCATTCTCGCCCATAGGCCCTTCCCTAGCCAAACTCTAGCCTGCCTTGTCCTGCCATTCTCTTACATTACCTATTTTATCCAACCCACTGACTCCTAAACATCTTTTCTCCTACCCGACTGTATTCTTAGCTGAATTACCCAAACCCATCACATACATCAAGCCCGCCCTTTCCTCCCCAATCTACGTCTCAATAATCTATCCATAACCACCATACATTCCCAATCTTCCAAACCCTCCCAACATACACCTTCCGAGACTTCAAAATCCTTTCAATCAACAATTACACCTCAACAGTACCTACGTATTCTTTTATATCCTTATTTCACTGACAATGAAACACTTTATCCCCCAACGAATACACGGGATCCAAAACAGGCGTGCCTACATGTAACTCTAACCTATCCTTAACCTTTCCCGCAATTTACGTAAGATTCCCAGATATTAATATATTACCTTACACCAACCTTATGCCACATTGAAGTTAAGCACTCTAACCTAAAAACTTTCGTCCCCCATCAATAAACACTACCCCACCTACTCCAGACTTTGTTACCTACATTGAGTTTAGTGGAGAAACTATTGTTTAGGGCAAAACGACTAGGGTAAACAACCAGAGAGGAGACACACTGGGGCAAAGCGTCTCATATCCAATGAAGTTTAAAGGGTAAGGTAACAAGACGTTTTGCCCTAAGACTTCCTACACAGTTGTTTACCAGCGTCATTTCGCCTCATTTTTCAACTTCATAAATTCTGTGTAAATGACCACGTGCGTCAGATTCTAATTATTAATTGACCTTTTATAAAAAAAAAATCTATCGTCCTTAGAATTAGTAATAATGTTCAAGAGAAAATATGTGAGTGGCATGGGCACTGTCATGACGTTTGGCCCATTTTGTTTCTAACAAAGTGTCATTACACATGTGGGTAGTTGGCTATGAAAGCCACTGCTGAGCCGATCTGCCGTTCCATTATTGCCCATCCGGATATTTCAGTTCACACATAACCAATGCCTTATTTATATTTCCTAACTTTTGGACTTTGTATTGTCAAATGCAAGTATAAAGCAGTTTAAAAGGTTAATACTTACGAAATTTATAAATGTTTGATTAGTTCCTGCAAGGTTTTTTTCATTGATCACAAAAGTAGGAAGGCAAAGTTCAGAGAACGCCATAATCAGAAGAAACGGCCAACGCAAGGCAAGCTTTAACAGCAATTATAATAAGGAATCTTATCCCTTAATCCACCAATGAAAATTCTCTAGCAGATGAAAATTAATCTATTTAAGAAAAATAATTTGACTTTTCATGTGAATGATCTACCATTCACAATCAAAGTCATGCCTTATTTTCAAGAAAATCTGTTTTTACAAATTTTGTCTGCTTAAGTTGTCATGACTGGCGCTTTATGAATTAAACCTGAATCGAATATGATGGTAGCTATAAGTGACTATTGCATTTGAGTTTAGACCAATTAGCAACATAAGTGTTGTACAGTTGACCACAAACAACATTAGATGGCTTGCACCTTGATTCCTCGAGATGGAGGGCTTTTCAGAGATCAAAAATTGAACCAGAAATTGTGGTTTATTGTTTCAGTGATGTAGACCCCGAAAATAAATCCCAAACTATCGGATTTTTGCTGCAAAGCGTGATTTTATGAAGGTCAAAATTTGTTCCGATTTTCCCGTCGATTCGAGCTTCCCAGGTGATCGAGCATCACTGCATTTTGAGGAAAGATCAGGAGATACGAGCAATTTCCCCAAGACACTGCATAATTTCCCCACATCTAGCGCTAGGTGACATCAAAATATAATTCCAGGAAACATACTTACTTGTTACTTTTATCTCCAAAAATTCCATTAGCTTTTCAAACCAAGCGCCATATTTGACCATAAGCGATATGTTTTTTGAATATTGACCATAAAACCCACTAAACGTTGCACCCCCTGTTGATGGGAAGCATCACATTGGCACAGAGATTCAGAATTGCTCAAATTGTTCCTTTCCAATAGCCAAGATGGCTGCCTGAGATTCTTAAACAACATCTCCTCCCAAACCATGTCAGATTGAGACGAAACTTGATTTGAGCGTTATAGAGATTCAGAATTGCTAAAATCATTCTGTTCCAATATCTAAGATGGCAATTCTTCAAACGACATCTCCTCCCAAACCATAGGTCAGATTGAGCAAAAGCTTGATCGGATGCATCAGAGGGACTTAGAGATTCAGAATTTCTGAAATTGTACCCTTCTGATATCCAAGATGACCGCCATGGCGGCCATCTTGAAATTCTTCAAACAACATCTCCTCCAAAACCGTAAGTTGGATCGAGGCGAAACTTGATGGGAAGCATCAGAGCGACATACAGATTCAGAATTGCTTAAATTGTTCAGTTTGGCCGTCCAACTGGGCGGCCATGTTATAAAATTTTGAAACCACATCTGCTTCCCAACCCTTAGTCAGATTGAGTCCAAACTTGTTGGGAGGCATTGGGGCCACATGAAAATTTAGAATTGCTAAAATTGTTCCGTTTCGATATTCAAGATGTCCGCCATGTTAGCCATTTTGAAAATCTTCAAACAACATTGCCTTCCAAACTGTAAGTTGGATTGAGCTGAAACTTGATGGGAGGCATCGGAGCAACAGAGATTCAGAATTGCTTTAATCATTCCTTTCTGATATCCAAGATGGCCTTCATGGTGGCCATCTTAAAAATCTTCAAACCATGTGCGCTCCTGAATGGTAAAGTGGATTGAACCCAACCTTGGTGGGAGGCATTGGGGTAACATGGAGATTTAGAATTGCTAAATTTGTTCCATTCCAATATCCAAGATTGCTGCCATGGTGGCCAGCTTGAAAATCTTAAAATGACATCTGCTCTGGAACGGTAAGTCATATTTAGCTGAAACTTGGTGGAGGCATTGGGAAGACATGGAGATTCAGAACTGCTAAATTAATTCCATTTTGACATCCAAGATGGTTGCCATGGGGGCCATCTTGAAATTCTTCAAAAGACAGCTCCTCCCAAACCGTAATGCGGATTGAGCCCAAACTTTGATGGGAGACATCGTAGTGACATATAGATTCAGAATTGCTAAAATAGTTCTGGTCCGATATCTGAGATGGCCCCCAAGGTGGCCATCTTGAAAATCTTCAAACCTCATCTGCTCCCAAATGGTAAGTCAGATTGAGCCAAAACTTGGTGGGAGGTACGGGGGTAACATGGAGATGCAGAATTGCTAAAATAGTTTGTTACATCTCCGAAACCGTAAGTCTGCCACAGCAGCCATCTTGAAGATCTTTTGTTGTTAGCTCACCTAGAGCTTTGCTCAAGGTCAGCTTATGCCATGGTCTGTTGACCATGGTCCGTCCCTCATCCGTATGTCCGTCGGTAACTTTTCACATTTTCAACATCTCCCATTAGTATCATATCCATGATGGCCGCCATGGTGGCCATCTTGAAAGTCTTCAATTATTATCTGCTCCTGAACAGCAAGTTGGATGGAGCGTAAACTTGGTGGAAAGCATCGGGGCAGCATAGAGATTTAGAATTGCTAAAATGGTTCCGTTCTGATAACCAAGATGGCCACCATGGCGGCCATCTTGAAAGTCTTCAAGTCACATCTGCTACCAAACTAAGTCTGATAGAGCTTAAACATGATTGGAGGCATTGGGATGTTATGGAAATTCAGAATTGCTAAAATTGTTCTGTTCCAATGTCCAAGATGGCCGCCATCTTGAAATTCTTCAAACCACATCTCCTCCGTCAGTTTGAGCCAAAACTTGATGGGAGGCATCGGGGTGACATGGAGATTCAGAATTCTTAAATCAAACACAGTTACACAATTTTATAAATGTACAGAGCCCAGGGCAGAAAACCTTTAGGGGACAAAATTTTGATTATAGCTAAAATGATTTATTTACTACTTTAATCACATATTGTAAGTTCCAGCCATTAGTCTAATACATTTTGAGAAAATTACTTTTCAACATTTTCTCCATACAAATGCATGGAGACACAAATTTGACCTTGCTGTAAAAAAGGTCAAAGGTCAACTTACGGTCATCATTTGAACAAACTTGGTAGACCTTGTCCTCGATACAATATAACAAGATTCAGACCCAAAGCTTTCTTGGTTCTGGAGAAGATTTTTAAATGTTTTTACCATATATGGCCAGGAGGCCATCTTGTTAATGGCGCAGAACCATTTTGAAAAAATCGGCATTACCCTTTTGACAGAAGGGTCTATGTGAAATCTGGTGAATATTGCTGAAGCGGTTTCGGAGAAGAAAAATTACACAATTTTATACATGTATAGCCCAGGGTCAAGGGCAGATAACCCTCAGGAGACAAAATTTTCATTATAACTAAAATGATTTAACAACTTTAATCAACCATTGTAAGTTTCAGTCATTAGTCTTTAATACATTTTGAGAAAATTACTTTTCCCCCATACAAATGCATAGGGATGCACATTTGACTTTGCCATATTAAAAAAGGTCAAAGGTCAACCTAGGGTCATCATTTGAGCAAATTTGGTAGACCTTGAGTCCATGATGCTATATACCAAGATTCTGGCTTGAAGCTTTCTTGGTTCTGGAAAAGATTTTTAAGTGTTTTTACCATATATGGGCATGGCGGCCATCTTGTTTAATGGACCATACAATTTTTCTACCCACCTTTAACAGACGGCTCCACATGACGTTTGGGGAAAATTGGCCCAGGGGTTTCAGGAGAGGTTTCAGGAGAAGTCGTTCTAAGGTGTGGACAGACGAACGGACGGCAAGTGATCACGATAGCTCATCCTGACCCTTCCTGTGAGGTGAGCTAAAAATGCTGGGTCCAACTTGTAAAACTCATTATCAAGGCATATGCATTTAGCTCCCTTTAAACAGTAAAACCTACAGAGTGCGGGTCTTATCCAGCATTTACCTGGGCCCAGTTGTTCAAAGCTAACGACGTTGTTGGTTAACGATTCGTTAAAATTTACATCGAGTGATACGCAAATATGCTTAAATTTTTTGCTGAAAAAATGTGAGTAGCTTTTGCAGTGTAAAAGCTACTCACATTTTTTCAGCAAAAAATATCAGAATATTGTATATTGAATCTGCTAAAACAGTTAACGAAATGACCTTTAACGAGCTCGTTAAGCTAACGACGCTTTGAACAGCTGGGCCCAGGGTACAAATAAATATTAGTATTGTTATTTTTTTTTACTTTATACCGGTATGTATTGAGAACATTATAATTATAATAATGCCCAGAGAATGTATCCGTCACAAAGTAACTTTCCCATGTCCCCTCATGAAGAAACCGCATGCTCGTAGCAGTAACGTCATGTGAAATCGTGACGGGAATGTTCTTTTAATTATAGAACCTTTTCTCGTCAGAAATGCATACCACCTGGCACGTATTAAAAATTTAAAGAACCTAATTATTGAGACAGATAGGCCTATGCAAACCGTGTAGACCCAGATCAGACACCACAAAGAACAAGAGAATTAAACTAATTTGGGGGAACAGGGATCATGGAAAACACTTTTAGGACAATAAGACCTGTGTGAACAGGAATACTCAAATCAGCTTGCAAATTCGTGTAGTCTGATCAGTCTTCGCTGTTTGCATGAGCTTCTGTGGACTCTCCTCCTCCGAGTATAAGCGTTTACTTGGAGTTACAGGGGTGATTTGGGGGAGTCCGCAAAACACCGAGATTCAACAAAGTCATATTGGTACAACTTATTCAATCAACTGATGTAAGTTTTATACAAAAGTCTGTCTTATGTAGTTTTTGTTTTAAGTGGTGGTTATCATGTTTTTTACTGGTATTCCGGTGGTATAATTAGCAGACTACCAATGTTTTCAAAGACAGCACTTCAAAGACAATTTGCAAATTATTTTCAGTTACAATACTTTCCCTTTTCCTATGTTGACATAATATTTCTTAATTAATTAAAACCGGTATTGGTTTCTTCAGTAGGTATCTTTCACAGGTATTCCTGCAATTTTTACAGGTATTACGGTATTTTGTTAAGTCCTGTGACCAACCTTAGCCCGTTTCCACCAACAGGGTGACAAGTATATGCTTTTAATATCTCCCATGCATTTCCTCCATTTTTCCGATACTGTGCAAGTTGCTTATCTATTAAATCAGTGATTGGGCTTTTTAAATATAATTATTGCATAAAATGCAGTGTCGCACGTTATTAACAGCCGTGCATTAACCGGCGAAAGCTGTGTATTAACAAGGCAATTCACGCGCTGTTAATGCACGGCTACGCAATTTTCAATACGATTGTACCGGGGCCACAGATTTGCTGCCGTTACAAGATGTGTACTGCTCGGCCCTAGAACGTGCATAGTCTGTGGAAATTACGTTCGCGAGACATCGGTGAAAAAGGCGTAACAAAATAGTGCAAGAAATAACTCAAAATGTAGCAAATGTTTTCAGTTTTTATGCAATAATAATGATCAAACATGGTTTTTCAATGCATTAACATTCGCCAGGTCCCTTGGGAGGTTAAAAACTGCGGCCTTTGGCCTCGGTTTTCAACACCTCCCTCGGGACCTGGCGAATGTTAATGTATGAAAAACCATGTTTGATCCCTATAATATGTGTTCTTTTATCATTGCAAATATTACCCATAGGATTTGATTTTATGCTAAAGTAACCACCAACATAATTTAAATTTGTTGCACAATTCAAGAATCACTATCGTGTGAAATGTGTGGGGGACTTGAAATAAATTCTCACACTGATTTTTAAAACTTCTGCTGTAATTAGTTAATTACAGTCATGAATTAATAAGTTCTATTTAATGTATTTTATTGAAATACTGTTATAACTATCAGACAATCAGCCAAATCATTAAACAATAGAAACATAAATAAACACATCTGTATTGACTATTTTAACAGTTTTACTGAGGCTGCATTTAGACTGGGAACCACAGCCAAAATAACTTGGTTATTTTGAAATGGGCTTATAAATGTTGGTTTCACCGGACTGTGGTTTACAATGTAAATGCAGTCTAACTTAAAGTTAGGCTGCATTTGCACTGTAAACCACAGTCACTTTTAGTAAGCTAAAACACTTGAAGCTTAATAAAACTTAAAGTTAAAAATAACTTTGTTCTACTTCTTTCCATATGTCTTATAAATGTCCATTTCACTTGAGACTATGCCTTATACATGAGACTACATTTAGACTGGGAACCACTTAGTGAAGATGACCTTGAGACTTAATACAGTAGTCACAGAACATTAATTCTGACTTGGCATCGTAGTGGAGCCAAGGGTTGCCATTTTTCCACTCCTCTCGATAGGATCGAGCTGCATTCGGAGTGCCAGACGTTTTCGGACGCAGGAGTATCAAAATCAGCCTTACGCTTACTCATATTGCCTTATCAGTGAATGAAGATCGAACTCCAAGACATGGCTTTTATATTGACAACTTCGGTACATCAAAAAAATACCAGAAATTTCTGTTGCAAAACAGAAAATTATTTTGTTTGCGTAGCCCGTATTTTGTTCTTTTTGCCAGTAATTGTGAAGACACACAAAATGACAAGAACATCAGAAGGTACCAAAACATGCTTAATTAAAGTCGGCACTGTCAAAGTGTACTCACTGCTTTAATTAGCATAATCTGAACCGATTAATGACAATAATTATTTCTCCTGTAATCAGTAGTGAACGGTTTTTCCACAGGTAAACAATACGTCATTTGTTTGTCCGAAACTTGCAACGGTTTATGAAGTTTATCATATCAGGTACAAAAAAAGCATGGGGACAATAATGAAAGCTGTCACATTTGTCGTCTGCAATGCGTGAATTAACAGTTAAACTTTCGGACAAACAAAGCTATTTATAGTTCAGTACCTATATAGAATCATTCTCTATTTGTTTTCCATCTTTGTGTTCAACCTTGACCGACATTCTATTCCACGTGATTACATTCTGGGTAAATTCCCGTGACATAGGTGATGCGACTCTTGACATTAATTCCTGATTGGTAGTTTTGGCAGAGCATCCTGAATATTGAGGACGAAAGGCGTGGAAAGTGGGTGGTGCTACTGTCAAACTGCGCATCATGGCATGTGACCTTATATCGCTTTCATCAAATTCAGGTTAATTTGATCAGCTACCGTTTTCTGATCAATAATTGAGTTGTTAATTGGCAAATTATACAATCAAGGAAGGTGCGATACACATGCGACAATTATATGGCTCAGTAGCGGGTAATTCAGGCGATATTTTTTTTTTTGCCACTTGTTTTCGCCAATTTATGATTTTTTGTGCCAAATTTTATTTTTCTGCGCAAATGGCGATTGGTAACGCGAACCCTGAATATCAACATTAAAATATGAAATGATTCCTTAAATTATGTAGCAAGATAACAAGCAGAAACCAAAACACATTTTCAACATTTACAAAAGTGAAGAACTATTAAGGAATGAACAGTTAGGTCCTTATTTTTGTCAAACATCATCATCTAATCAATCTCAACATTTGTGCAAAATATGAAGATTCTTTAAATAATTTAGCAAGATAAGAAGCAGAAACCAAAATGTAATGGATGGACAGACAACATGAAAACAGTATATGCTCTCCCCCCCCCCCCCCCCCACACCACCACCACCACCACACACACAGTTTGTGTGTGTGTTGTGGGTGGGTGGGGGGTATAAAAAAGAAGCCATCTGAAGCTATGGTGTTGCTAATCCACATCTCCCAATTTCTAAACAGTGGCTTAGCACCAGGTTAGAGCAGGAATCCACAAGATTTTTCTTATTTCTCCACAAAAACATAATGTTGTGGGACTCATTAGAAGCATTTCGGCAAGGCACTTCTACTGAGTACCACAACATATTTTTGTGGATAAATAAGGAAAATACTTTTTTGGCTGAAAAAAGCACCTTATCTGCAGCTATGCAATGGTGTAGAAATGAAAAAGAGACATTGTTTGGAAGCATAATGTTTTATTCTGAAAAGATGCACAAGGCGTGCTCACCATTGACACAACAGCCTATTAAAAATGGATACAAATGATGACAAACACTATATTCTTCTCGTTACCCATGCCATATATGCAGAAAACACGTCTACTCAAATGTGTAGAAAATTTCACCTCCAAAAACTGAAAATTTTCAAATTTTTAAAATTCTGCTCAAAACATAAGATTGTGGGTACTCCTTAGGCAGTTCTAATGAGTACCAACAATTTGTTTTTTTTAGCAGAAATAAGAAAAATAATGTATTCCTCTGTAAACCCCAGTTTTACTATATTATATAAAAGTGGGGTTTAGGGTTTAAGGGGGTCAAAATTTTATAGGCATGTTTTTCGTGATGTTTATCCTAAGTTTTGGGACACCTTACCATACTTGTCCTTAAATTTGAACAAGTTAATTTTGTTGTCTATTTATGTATGTAAAAACTGCTGAATGAGTGGTCAACAGTGCAGACCCTGATAGATGCCGAGTCCTGCAGCATCTGATCTGGGTCAACAGACTATAGTTTGCTCAGGACTGTCTGTCCCAATACTTAGAGTAATTACGGTATGCCTTAAATATTTGGACAGACAGCCCTGAGCAAACAGTGCAGATCCAGATCCGACATTCTGTGGCATGACTGGCATCTGATCAGGGTCTGAACTTCTGCCACTCATCCAGCAATATTTAGACATCAACAGTTAGTATAAGGGACTTGTTCAAATTTTAGGATTAGTAAGATAAAGAGTAAAAATGTTGATATACTTAGGGTAGATACGGAATGTACCATATCCTTTCAATAATGTCCACTTCTACATAAAGTATACACCACAACCTCTTTATAACACTATTGTTGGGATCCACAGCATAAACTGTGTTAATAAAACAACCGTGTTACATCCAAACAAAAATGAATAGATTATATAGAAAAATGACCTTTTATGGTCATTTTTCTATATAATCTATACATTTTTGGGATCCATCTTTGAACCTGTTATATTCAAAACCATGTTATAACGAACCATGTTATAAAGAGGTTGTAGTGTACTTCAAAATGAACAATTGCTAATGTGTCATAGCATATGAAAGGTCCCTTAGACATACAGAAACTGTTGGCACAGACTCCTGATTGAGACCTTTGCTGTTTGATTATAGAATCGTCTACTGCAGAATGTATCAACTGACAGAAAATGCCCTTATGAAACAGGGTTGTATAGGGAGATCCAAAGTGACCCTGTTTAAGTTTTTGCATGCTGGGTAATTTTGCATGCTTTTCTGACGTCTATATTTTTTTTAAATTAACTTTTTCAAAAAAATCTTTCAGGAATACCATCAGTGTCAAACAGTCTGGATCCAGATCAGGCCTGATCTGGGTCCAAACTGTTTGCAAAGGTTATCAGCAGACGACAAAATTCGCCAAAAGTGGGAAAAAGAGTTAAAATAATTTTCTCCCTGTGGGAGCAAACTCTTTTCATTTATAATAGACCCCTTTATAGAAGAGACTGGTGTACACTGTGCAGGAAAGCAAAACCTAGTCTTAGAGATTGTCTCCCTTGTACAAATGGAAAAAAATCTACCTAGTATATCCAATGTCCTGAAATAGTTCTAAATTTTCAGCTGTTCCATGTAAAATGCATTATAAAACAAACTTTGATAATATGTTGGAATAAATTTTCACTTCTTGCTATACCTATTTAACTTTTGTAATGCTGAATAAATTAAATTGCCATGCCCAATTCCAATTTTCAGCCAATAAGATTACTTGATCCAGATTATTGATTTTTATTCACAAACTTTATGGCAAACAGTGCAGATCCAGATCAGTTGGCCATCCGGGTTCAGCAGGACTAGGGTTAACAGTATTACTTCATCTTGAAGAATAATAGTGATAAATTTGCAAGAAGTGGGTAAAACTGAAAAGAAACTACACATGAAACATCTAATAAGATTTTCACAATACAATTCAAAATTTTCACAACCAAAATAAACTCTAATGCAAAAGTATATGTGAAGCTTGTTGCCGAAAAACCAACATAGTATCAGTTAATGACCACTGAATACCCAGATAAACCTACGCATCGACAAAGTCTGGTCAGGAATCACTAAACACTAAGTCTTTCTCTGCAGTCATGACACTGTGTAGTTCAATAGCAAAGCCATATATGGCAGTAAATGTATCAACACAAACTCAGAAGGAACATAAAATGATCGTTTTGATATTTGCTCAAAATTGTGCTTGAATCTTTGATGGCAGTGTCATTGACTAGCAATCAACGAAATGAGTGGATCATAGGGTTATGTACGTTTACACCCCAACCATCACTGACAGCAACCAAACTACCCAAGCCTGCAAGTGCAATGACAACCCTTGCCATGCTGAACAAATTCAGATGCCATGCCCACTTCTAATTTTCAGCCATTCAGATTACTTAATCCAGGGCCCAGTTGTTCAAAGCTAACGACATCGTTAGTTAACGATTCATTAAAGTTTACATCGAGTGATACGCAAATATGCTGAAATTTTTTGCTGAAAAAATGTGAGTAGCTTTTGCACTGCAAAAGCTACTCACATTTTTTCAGCAAAAAAAATATCAGAATATTGTATATTGAATCCGCTAAAACAGCTAACGAAATGACCCTTAACAAGCTCGTTAAGCTAACGATGCTTTGAACAACTGGGCCCAGGCTGTTTAAAGAAATTCACATAATGACAAACAGTGCAGATCCAGATCAGTTGATCTTCACTTCTTCAGAAGCCAACTGATCTGGATCTACACTGTTTGCAAAGGCAGGGCATATCCAGATTCAGCAGGACAATGGTTACGACTCAATCTGGCAGTGAAGACTGGTTTATGTGGTACTGACCTGTTAGAAGTCTCAGACTTGGGATGCCTCCCTGGTGAAAAAATATTTTGTCTAGCATGACTTTAAATATAGGCCCTGATCAAGGCCTTTGTAGTGAATGAATAAATTAATGCTCAACGTGTTGGATATGATTTCAGGTGACATTTGCAATATTTTCTTGTTTTTTCTAGAAAATGTGGATTGTCATTTTCTACAGACTGGAGACAATCTGCATGAAATGCCAAACCCTATTTTCTGGGCAAATAAGAAAATTTTTTAGTCAATTGGTTGTCTGCTCAAAAAATAGCCAACAGCCAAAATCCCAACAATCAGATTCAAATAACTTGCCTGCTAGTATGTACATTCACTGCTTACACAATAAAATGCCAGTTGCTTTTTTTTTTTTTTTTTTTTTTTTTTTTTTTTCCAGGACATGGCTAATATTTGCAAGTTGTAGCAAGCACAAAGATACTTTACCATATAAGCAAACAGTGATCAGAGAAAGTCTTTCCTGTTAAATTGACTGATAAACAATGGTTTTTCAATGGAATGCTCAATTTCATGTTACAAATACTTAGCTTGCTTGGTAAAATTTTCAATAGACATTTTGAACTATCTTCCTTATTTTCCAGAAGATAGGGTTTGACAGTTCATGCAAACTGTCACCTTTAATGTCATACTTAGCATGACATGTAAGTTTCTGAACGTCAAATCCAGTTTTCAGGGAATAACAGAAATATCAGCCGTCTGCTGGATTAGCCCAGTGAGTGCTGAAGGTGAACTGGACTGGATACACCATTGTACAAGAGAATCAACGTTTATGACCTGTTTGCTTTTCTGCACACCAGAAAGGGAAGAATTTCTCCCAAGGGGAGCAAACCTTTTCCTTTGTAAGCAGACCCTATCAGAAGGGAACTAAAAACATTTTCAACAGAGTTGCCTCCCCTGAAAGTGTATCCATTCCTTTTAAATGGAGCATGATGTAGTTAAAACATCTTTCCATATGCAGAAAATGTAGGGTCAAGATCAGTCTGCAAATCTACATCTACAGTTAACCCTTCTCATGCTGAATAAATTAAGATGCCACGCCCACTTATAATTTCCAGCCAATCAAATTATTTGATCCGGGTTTTTGATAGAAATTCACATATTTAATGACAAACAGTGCAGATCCAGATCAGTTGGCTTCTTCAGAAGCCAACTGATCTGGATCTACACTGTTTGCTAAGATAGGGAATGTCGTGCTCAGCAAGAGAAGGGTTAATGTCCTAAAATTTCAAACCGGTTATTCCATACTTTTCTGCTAAAATTTTGCTTTTTATGCAGTTGTTTCTTAAAAGACTTACTGAAATGGCAAACAAGGAGGCCCTGATCAGACTGCTCCTGCAGTCTGATCTGTGTCTGCACTGTTTGCCTATGCTATTTTGTCAGAAACTTTCGTATACAAAATTTTAAGACATTTACTGTAATCAGTATCATCACTATTTGCCCCAGAGATTGTCTCCGTACTGATCCTAAGGAATTGTCACCATTTCACAATGGGAGACAATTTATGCAGACAGGTTGCCTCTTCCCTATTTCAAATGTTCAAAAAAAAAAGGGAAGAATTATCTCCCAGAGTGAATTCTTTCCAAGCGAATTTTTTCCTTTAAGAGTAGCCCCAATGAGAAGGGAATAAATACTTAAATTATTTTCCTTGCAGATGTGCAGTCTGGCCTTGAGGTTATAAAACTTTTTTCATGCTCAACTCAGCTGAGCATGAAATTTTCTCTGCTAATAAATATGAAAATGCCAACTATTGTTGGCATTTTCATATTTATTAGCAAAGAAAATTTCATGCTCAGGTATATTTAGCCAGAAAGAATTTGCAATTGTTAATAATTTGAGATTTATCAGAAGGACAAAATTCATGCTCAGCTGAGTTGAGCATGAAAAAAGTTTTATAACCTTGGGCCCTGGCCTGGATCTTCAATATTCACAAGTTGGGAAAATGTTCTTATTCCACATCATGCCATGTCTCATTTTCTGTTAGCTGATACGGACTGATTTGCCTTGAATGACAATAACTCCTGTCATGACAAAACCGGCTTTTGAACATATGCATACCATAATCTCCCTGCCAAATAAAGTATGCATACTTCCTTAAATGCATTTGATCCAAAGACCATCCATCTTCACAATTAGCATGATGGATAAATTTTTTAACCAGACAACATTTTGAAATATTTTCTTATTTCTCCCAGAAAACAGGATTTGAAATTTCATGCAAATTGTCTCCAACAGAGATAAATTGCATGAAATGTCAAATCCTGTTTCCCAATAAAAATAAGAAAAATATTTCGAAATGTCATCTGAAAAGCTTACCCAGAGTGCAATGCATTGAAGAAACAACGTTCTATGAACTGGCTGTGGGATGCAGTCTGGACTGGGCTATGAACAGACTGTGCATACTGCAGTCTGGTCGGGGCAGCACCGATTACAATGTCCAAAAGACAAGTTCTGTCACAACTGGGTTAAGGTATTAAATGTAATAATTTCATGCTGAACACTAACTTTAAGGGGACTGCATACACTAGGTAGATATCCTGCCATTTTTTACAAGAAGGATAACTTCTGTGACTTTCTGTTTCCTTTCCTGCATACCCATCCCTTCTAAAAAGGGGTCTACTCTAAAAGGAAAGAATTTGCTCCCAATTCTTGCCTTTTAGAGTAGACCCCTTGGGAGCAAATTGTTGCCTTTTAGAGTAGACCCCTTTTCAGAAGGGAGGCAATAACAATTTTGACAGAATAGTCTCCCCTGAAAGTGTAACCATTCCCCTTAACAATGTGGTAAGTTTGTAAATGTAATGAATAGTCATTATGTCTCTCGTTTTGAAAATAAAAACTGTTACCAGTACATCTCAAATAAAATTTCACAACTCGAGGGTTGAGCGCAAGACTATGGTAACTCAAACATATTTTTGAAACCCTTGTTTAGGGGCAACTTGGACCCCTTTGTAAACAATGCAAATTTAGGTGCCATTGCTCATACGAGCAATGGCACCTAAATTTTCATTGTTTACAGAAAGAAATGTTGTAATCTTCATAACGCCTTCATGGTGAGGAGATTAGGTTTGGGGAAAAACAACCATCTGACTTACGCTAGTCTTGCGCTCAACCCTCGATTACTATAATGAACTAGAGCACAAGAAAATCTTTGTTACACCACGCATCAGTGAAGAAACAGGTACACCTACAGCCTTAAGGGAAATGGATGAGCTTTAGGAGAGGTACCTCAACTGCCAAAATTTGTTGTCTCCCTACTAAAAAAGTGCCTACTCTAAAGGGAAAGAATTTGGGGTAAATTCTTTTCCTTTTAGAGTTGACCCCATTTCAGAAGGGGACTGGTATATAAGAAAGCAGGATGTCTCAAAAGTTGTCTCCCTTTGCAAATATGGCAGAAAATCTATCGAGTGCACTTTGCAAATATGGCAGAAAATCTATCCAGTCCCCTAAAATATTCGTTGTTAGCAAAGTATAGTCAACATAGCCAAGATTAAGTGCAGGTCAGGAGTACTGGCTCCACGGGACTGTCAGATGTGATGCAAAGGCTGCCCCTTTTCTTGAAAGATTACATATAGTGTAACAAGGTTTTCCTCTGTTTCTGCTCAATTATGTAACCTTTTCCATGCAACAATTAAATCGATAAATGAAGTCTAGCACAACATCCAATCTTCAGCATTCATACGATGAGTACACTACAACGTAACATTTGTCACAATCTGGTGACAGGAAAATAAGCCATTCGATGAGAAATGTGCCAGGAAGCACATACTAACAACCCAGATGAGCCTTTACATCCAGTCTGATTCATCACTCCAGATTTCAAGGTTTTTTTTGTTTTTATTTCCAACCATAATCTACTGATAGGTTTTCTCATTTTCCATAAGAACATATTATGGGTACTCATTAGAAATGCCTCACAGAGGCACTTCTAATGAGTACCCATAATATGTTTTTTTTTGAAAAATTATTTAACAGGAAACTTCTCTTATCAGAAGCTATGTTATAAGGGTCTTTGCTTATTATAATATGTGTAAGGGCAAAAAGGGCCCTTAGGCCATATGCAGAAAGTGAAAAAAGGGGCCCAGATCAATGCAATCCAAGACTATCTGATATTTTCTACAGAACTGAGAGAATCTGATAGATGGTTAACAAAGTCCCAGATCAGACTCAGACTGTGTGAATGCACAGGCTGATCTGGGCCTAAATTGTCTGCATACAGCATGAGGGCTATTTCACTGCAGTTCACATCTAGCATTCTTTGACACTCATCAACTCACTGTTAAGCAGACTTACTTTCAAGGCTCTGTTGAGACTGACATGCAAAGACCAATCTGGATCACTGACATCAACATATGCCCTGAAAGGCACATTTTCTCATGGCTTGGCTCAAAGTTATTTTCACCACTGAACATATCTCCAGATAAGAGGGAATCCAGATAAATATTTTTACTTATTATCCATAAAAACATATATTGTGTGTACTCATTAGAAGCACCTCGATGAGTACCCACAATATATGTTTTTGTGTAGAAATAAAAATACCAACATTTTTTTTGATGAAAAAAAAAGTGGATTATCTGAAGCTATGCCACTGTAAGCTCAAAACTTGTCTGGTATCCATTCCCATCCTGCAGCAGACTGGTTTTGGTCTACAAGTGAAAAGTAACTTCCCTATCTTCAAGCTAACACATTAACATGATAAATATGATCATTTTGATTTTGAAAAAATGTTACCATGGCAACTATTTGATCTTATGGCACCCTTAGTTACCGAACTAGAAACCACTTGAGATGCTCTATATTACAGGGCTCCAGGAAAGCAGGGTATCTAAAAGTTTTCATATCTCTCCATGACAACATACATTGTGCATCTGAACATATTAATGCCAAGCACTCAGGGTAAAATTTACAGTAGACAACATTTTGAAATATTTTTTCTTATTTTTTCCAGTATACAGGATTTGACATTCCATGTAAATGGTCTTCAGTGGAGACAATACGCATAAAATGACAAATCCTGTTTTCTGGGAAAAATAAGAAAAAATATTGCCAATTTGTTGTCTGCTGAATTAACCAGGAGAGAGCTTAAGGTTAAATTCATCTGTTTCTTGGAGATACTTCTTTTGATATGCCCAAGCTATGTTTTCATGAAGCAAAAAACTCATTTTGGCTACATAAAGAAAGAAAAAAAAAAACGTTTTTATCTGGAGTGCTGACTATGATTATATAAGAGAACTTAATGCTTAGCGCTCTGGGTAAAATTTTCAGGCAATTACATACTGAAATATTTTTCTTATTTTTCCCAGAAACAGATTTTGACATTTCATGCAACATTTGCATGAAATGTCAAACCCTGTTTTCTGGATAAAATAAGAAAAAATATTATCAATTTGTCTTTTGCTGATTTTGCCCAGAGAGTGCTTAAGGTTAAATTCATCTGTCTCTTAGAAATAATATTTTTGATATTCCCAAGCCATGTCTTTATGAAGCAACAGAAAATATTTTAGCTAAAGAAAGAAAGTAAACAAGTTTTTTTTTTTGTTTTTTTTTTTGAGTGCTGACTATTATGAAAACGTAATAAAAGAACTTAAAATATGATTGTTTTCTAAGAAACCCGTCTTATGACATACACAAATGGTGAAGGCCCAAGTCAGCCTACCAATCACAACACTAAGCATAGTTCTAGATAAGAGGGGATGTTAGGAAAACATTTTTCTTTTTTCTCCATGAAAACATATGTTGCAGGTACTCATTAGAAGCTCCTTGGTGAGGCACTTCTAATGAGTATACACAACATGTTTGTAAATATTAACAATTTTTGGTTGAAAAAAAAAAAAAAAACGACTTATCTGGAGCTATGACTAAAGACTACGCCTTCACCATCATTTGAATTCTGCAAAAACCAAACAGCCTGTGTCCAACAGGTCCTACCCACAGGGGTGAGAACAGTCCTTAAGAATCAATCCTGAAATCTAAATATTCAGTCCAAAAACTACTAATATTTTTCTTATTTCTCAATAAAAACATATATTGTGGGTACTCATTAGAAGTGCCTCGGGGAGGCACTTCTAATGAGTACCCACAATATATGTTTTTACTGAGAAATAGTAAAGTATATGCAGATACTCCCTCTTATCTAGAACAATGCAACTAATAATTAGTTTAATAAATAGTTTTTGAAGTTATTTCAGGCATATATTAACCGAAATAAATACTTTTGACACAAAAGAATGGAATTGTATACAAGTGTGAAAGTGAAATTTCATGCTTAAAATGGAAGTTCTCAATCCTGAAATCAGGATTAATCCTGAAGTTTCCCATCCCTGTACCCAGAAGTACTGATATTTTTCTTACTTCTCAATTCAAAACATATGTTGTTTCTCCATGAAAACATATGTTCTGGATACAATAAACATTGAGGCCTCATACTGAATAATTTTTTCCATGCCTGAAAGTCCCTGCTTTTGCAGACTTAAACAGTCCTTTTAAACAGATTATCGGTAAATATGGAAAAATCAAAATCTAAAAGCCTGAAATCAAGAAAGTCAAGCTCTTAAATCCTGCAAAACCTGAAAAATATGAGGCCAGACATTCTAAAATTTTGAACACTTATTTCATTATTTTTTTGGCTTAAATTTTGCTTTTTATGCAGTTGTTTCTTAAAATGCTCAGTGGAATGGCCTCTGTAATGGTAAGAATTGTATACAGTTTGGTAAGGTATGCAGAATTCACACGCACAAAGACAGGTTACATCATTGTACTGCAATTCATTAGTTCTCTGCTTTCAGTGGTAATGAGTTTGGCAAGCATTAGTTGATGCTCCAGAACAGTGTCATCTATTGACATAAAAATATATATACATTTTGCTCATTTCTTTAAAACATCATGGAGAATATATATATTATCGAAAAAATTCAACTCAAGCAGGTTTTCATCACTGCACAGCTCCAGATAAGATGATTTATTTCTACACCAAACCGTGTCTTGTGTACTCATTGTAACTGCCTCAACATGGGGATTCCAGTGAGTACACACGATATACTTCGGTGCAAAACAACACTTATCTTCTCAATACTCCTTTTTCTGGACCCATGACGATCACTGAATATCAATAAAGTTTTAAGGGGAACTGATATACCATCAAGGGAGATAACTCTTTCAATATTGCTTTGTCTTTCTTCTGAAAAGGGGTCTACTCTAAAAGGAAAGAATTTGCTCCCAAAAGGAGCAAATTCTTTCCTTTTAGCATAGACCCCTTTTAGTAAGGGGCTGATGTACAGAAAAGCTAACAGAAGTCACAGCGGTTGTCTCCCTTGTAAAACATAGCAGAAACTCTGCTAAGGCCTGGTCTCCTTAATATTTCCAGTTAAGTTACTGTATATGTGTAGCACTTTTGTTAGTAATTTTGAATATAAAAAAATAAATATTTGTAAATACAATCACAACTCCAGATAAGATGGGGTATGCATGATAGTTTTTTTTATTTCTCTTCAAAAACATGCTTCTCATGACTACTTCAACATATGTTTTTGTGGAGAAATAAGAAAAACTGTTAGTACTTTTTGGCTGCAAAAAGTGCCTTATCTGGAACTATGATAATGCTTGTAGATAAAATAAATCTGGCATCCAACACTGGCGAATTAAAAAAGCAAATGTCTCCAAGCAAAATAATACTTAAACGATTCTGAGACAACTCCTCTTTTGTTAAAATTTATTGTCTTTATTCAATAAACCTTTCCATTTATAGTTCTACCTACTTTTGACCTTTACCACTCTTTGGGCAAATTCAGCCAAGTTATATTGATAATATTTTTCTTAATTTTCCCAGAAAACAGGATTTCTCCATTGGAGACGATTTGCATGAAATGTTGAATCCCGTTTCCTGGCAAAAAATAAGAAAAAAATATTTCAAATTGTCGTCTGCTGACATTTCTACCCGGAGTGGTATGTGTTAAGTTCAGAGGTCAAGTAGTTATATCCAAAATGACCATTCCAATAAAATGATGTCATGGCTACTATTATAGATTACAGCCAAATTCACCATTTTTGTGGACATGTATTTTAGCTTCTTGTGTATAAATTATGTAGATATCAATAACAAATTTAACATTTATAAATGTAAGAAAAAAAAAAATACTTTGAATTTATCTATTTCTTCAAACCTTCTTGGTGACAGTCATGAATTACTGGTTATTTTTAAGTAGCATTTTCGATTTTGTACTACTGTAGGCTGCCATTTTGTTATTTTTGAATGATGTCTTGTGATGATATCTTCAATGAACAGTGGCATTATTCAGTGACTTGGAAATAGCTGATAAGCAAAATAATACCAAAACAAATACAGGTACTATAGAAAACAATTATTTTTTCATATGTAGCTACAGCACCTACAGTTTGTGTAAATAAAAGCTCTGAATCAGACTATAGTAAATTTGGTAAATCAGATAAATAATGTCTGTATTTACATGTTTTTGGAAGGTCATCTTGTATTGGTAATCACTGAGGAGTACTATAAATAACAAAAAAAAAAAAAAAAAAAATCCACAACATTATTGTGATAGAGACAGACATTAGGACCAGGCTTCATTTGTAAACAACCGGCATATGGTATGGACTTCCAGACTACTCATCTTAGATTTTTAAAATCTACCTGCTGTCATTCGATTGACCAGTCTTAGCTCTTTTTCCTAATGCTGATCACCAAGCAAAAGAGCTGCTAGTACCAATTTTAGGAAGTCTTCAGTTTGTCCCAGAAGGGCACCTAACATGAGAGTGCTAAAGGTCAAGGTGCCATTTCACTGCTGTTGCTTTCTTCCCGCACACAGGCTAAAGGTGCACCAGTTTGAGCAAATGAAGCATGGCCTATGAGATTCATAGCAAGTCAGATCTATAGAAGATTACCACATTTACCCTAAGTATCTGGAATGCCAGGCTTGAGCAAACAGTGTAGACCCAGATCAGACACCGCAAAATGCGGTGTCTGATCTGTGTCTGCAGTTTGCTACTCATCCAATGCTTTTAGACATCAACAGGTATTAAAAGATACTGGTTCAGATTTTAGGAGATGTATGGTAAGGAGTTAAGGTGTCCCAATATTTAGGGTAAATATAGCATTTGCCATATACATATATTCTATGAAGGTCCTATATTCCATTCAGTTAACTGCAAAAAGTTGGATCAGACTCTGTAAATGTGCAAGGCTGGGTTTGCTGTTCTCACATGAAAAAATCTTGGTTTCCCACACAAAGCCTAAACTTTTATTGACCTTCACGTTTAAAGGCCAGAAATATTAACCCTTATTCTGCTGTTTACGTATATTTATGCTTTCACTGGGTAAGGTAAATGTCTGAAAATTTACTTTATTCCATACTTTGTTTGGGGGTTTAATTTTGCTTTTTATCCAATTATTCTTAAAATACTTAGTGGAATGGCAAACTTGAAACAGTGTTGACCCCTGAAGGAGCAGTCTGAATTGGGTCTGCACTGTTTGCCTATGTGTTAGGGTCTCAATAAAATCTGTTTAAAACAAGGGAAATAACGAGTGCTCAGGTTAAGGGTACCACTTCCAAAAACCCTGATCAGAAAAAATGCAACAAGAACTGGGTTAAACTTGAAAAATATATATATTTTTTTTCATTTACCTATCTTTCAACACAGATTTTTCTTCACTAGTTTGTAAACAGAAAGTTCAGCAGAAGGATAAAAGCGATAGGGAAGAGAGAAAATTACATCAAGACTCAAAAATATTTAGCACCAAATAACATAAAACATACAATGATTCCTCATGTTTAAACAATTTTAACACTTACCATGCTAGGAGCAAATTCAGAAGAAGACAAACTGATCATTTTTTCTTATTTTTCCTAAAAGAAAACAGGATCTGACATGCCATGCAAATTACCTAAAAAATTTGCATGAATTCTCAAATCCTATTTTCTAGGAAAAACAATAATAAAAATATTTCAAAATGTTGTCTGCTGAAATTTTCCCAGCATGCAAAGTGTTAAACATCTAAAATAATTAAAACTGGATATAAAAGCTCAACATCAAACAAAAGTGATTAAATATAATGATAAAACATTCCATACTTTGGAAGCACTTATTAACCCATTTTAGAGTGACCATAGCTACAGATAAGAGGGCGATATCCACATAATATTTTTCTTATTTCTCCATGAAAACAAATGTGGGTACTCATTAGAAGCGCCTCACTGAGGCGCTTCTAATGAGTACCACAACATATATTTTCGTGAAGAAATAAGAAAGATACCTGCATTTTTCGGATGAAAAAGTGCCTAATAGATTAAATAAACTCTCTCCATACTATATACTGGAAATCCTAATTTTAGATTTAGGTATGTCAGGCTACCAGCATGTGATTTAGATATTCTTAGAGAAAAAACGGCTAAAATGTTTGCAAACAATGGAGACCCTGATCAGATGCCACTGCCACTTCTGATCTAGGGCTGCACCATTTGCCAATTACCCTTTTGAGGGCCTCCAGATTAAAATGGGTTAAAGATTGAGGAGTGATGATAATACTGGGATAATTTTTCTTATTTCTCCATAAAAACTTATGTTTTGGGTACTCATTAGAAGTGCCTAGCTAGGGCACTTCTAATGACTACCCACAAAGTATGTTTTTACGGAGAACTAGAGAAAATTATTCGAGAATTATCATCAAATACTCCTCCTTAACAAGTCCCCTGATGACATGCATCTCTCCTTTGTATGATCATCAGATGTCATGTTTTTTAGCTAACGAGGAGTCCGCTACTCTGCTACAATTTTTCTGAGAGATCAGACAAATGCATCCAAAGTATGACGATGGCTAAAAACCTGATTCTACTGTTTCTCGTCACTAAAATAAATATGCACCAATGTGTTAAACAACAGAGAATGAAAAAGTGCATGGCAGGACTAAGTTAGCAACTAAAAATGTGGAAAAATTACACCCAAATCTCAAGTAAGGTGTTTTTTTTTACAACCAAAATTTATATATGTTTTTATTTCTCTGCAAAAAAACATGTTGTGCTACTAATTAGAAGTGCCTCACTGAGGTGCTTCTAAAGAGTACCAACAATATGTTTCCATAGAGAAATAAGAAAAATATTTACTTGATACCCCCTCTTATCCTGAGCTAGGTACACATGTGAAGACATAACTGCTGAGTCCAGCTAAATAATGCCATGTTCCCAGAACAATTTCAATTCAAAATTGCTCACAGCTCCAGATAAGAGGGGATTGGTATCCACTTAATATTTTTCTTATTTCTCCACAAAAACCTATGTTGTGGGTAGTCATCAGAAGTATCTTGCTGAGGCGGTTCTAATGAGTACCTACAACATAGGTTTTCCTGGAGAAATATGAAAATACCAGGACCCAGTTGTTGAAAGCATCGATAGCTTAACCAGCTCATTAGTGGTCAAAATGTTAACTATTCTAGTAAGTATAATATCTGATTCACAGGTATTTTTGCTGAAAAATGTGAGTAGCTTTTGCAAATGCAAAAGCTACTCAATTTTTTTCAGCAAAAATATTAGTGTATATGATATTTAATGATCAAAGTTTTTACGATATGTTAACTGACAACATCGTTAGTTTTGAACAACTGGGCCCAGTACTCTTTACATGGAATAAGTGCCGTATCTATCTGGAGCTATGAGTGCTGGTGTTTAACGTCTAGCATTCTGGGTAAAAATTTTAGCAGACAACATTCTGAAATATTTTTATTATTTTTTCCAGAAAACAGGATTTGATATTTCATGTAAATTGTATCTCCAATTTGCATGAAATATCAAATCCCGTTTTCTGGGAAAAATAAGAAAAATATCACCAATTTGTTGCCTGCTGAAATAGCCAAGAGAGTGGTAAAGGGTAATTTTACTTCTTGTAAAAAAAACAAAAAAAAAACAAACAAACAAGTATAGCTCAAATTAAAAGGAGTGTCCAGATATATAATTGCCTTATTTCTTCACAAAAACATGTTGTGGGTACTCATTAGATGGACTCGGTGGCTCAGTTGGATGCGTGTCCCACTGGCAATCAGGAGGTTGCAGGTTCGACCCCCACCGGGTCTGCAACATTCTTTCTTGAGATTTGGTCATGAAATATTTTCTATGGTCATTCTCTCCCTTCCGCTGATTCAAGAAGGGCAGTTGTCAGTTTCTGGCAAAAGAATGTGCACAATACTGGTTAACTGCTAAGAAGACTAAGCCTGCCCAGTAAGTGTGGTTAGGTAAACTGACTGCACTCATGACCCCATTGGATTGAATGGGTTGTAAAACCTCAACACAACAACTCATTAGAGGATGACGATGACGAGTTAGGTTTAACAACGCCTCAAGCTCTGAGGGTAATTTGCATCAAAATGGTCTATCAACTTAGTTTTGTTGTGAAACTGCTAAAATGATGTCATATATGCATGAAAGGTACTCAGAAGTGCCTCAGTAAGATGCTTAAGAAAAGGACCAATAATTTTTGGTTGAAAAAAGTGCCTTATTTGGAGCTATGATCAGGTCATTGGTACTGACTGGAATTGTCTGACTGAGGTTCATACCCAACCCCAATATATGTTTTCATGGAGAAATAAGACAAATATTTCTTTGGAAGCATCTAGAGCTAAGTCACCTACAACTATGCATAATTGTTTGCAGAGCCTTTCAACTTTGCAAATTAATTCATATAACTCCAGATAAGAGATAAATGCTGTATTTTTTTTCTTTTCTTTTTTTTTTTTTTAACATGAAAAGCAGATATTGTAGCTACTCGTTAGAATCATTTAACAAGTTGAGTCCAATGAATATCCACAATATAATTTTATTTTCATGAAGCAACAAGAGAAATATTGATGATATAGTTTGGTTGATAAAAGCATCTTACCTATAGCTACATAATAAAATTTTCCATAGCTCTAGATAGGAACAACATCTCGATAAATACTTTTCTTTTTTCCCCATAAAATATTGAACTCCTTGGAACCTCATTTCTGACAAGATTCTAATGGCAACCCATAAAAGAGAAATAAATTCTCAAAAAAGAAATACATGTTATGTCATCATCGGTACTTATTAGTAGCCCTTCACCGAGATGCTCAAACTGAGTGTCCACAACATGTTCTTATGGTGAAAAAAGCAATTTTTTTTTCCAGAATTCATAGCTCGAGATACGAGGAGGTATCTGAATACCGAAATACTTTTCTTATTTCTCCATGAAAACGTATGTTGTGGGTACTCATTAGAAGTGCCTCACTGAGGCTCTTCTAATGAGTACCCACAACATATGTTTTCATGGAGAAATAAGATATTAATTTTTCGGTTAAAAAAAATTACCTTATCTGGAACTGAGAATCATCATTAAATACTCCTCTTTCATAACTCAATATGATTCTATCAAGGAAGAAGACAAGATCAAGATATTCCTCATATCTACAGCTATAAATACTGTTTTCTAAATGCCTACTCCCTTGAAAATTACATTTATAAATTCTCATTCAAATTCAAATAAAACTTGATATTGTTCTCTCGATGTTCTGGCACTTTATCCTTCTGTAGGTGTAATTCAGTGAAAAATTGCAAATTTTCCTTGTTTGTTTCAGAAAACAAAGTTGGCATTTCATTTGAACCATCTCTAAAGAGACAATTTATATGAAACAACCTCACCCTGTTATGGAGAAGTAAGAAAGAAATATTCTAAAACTTCTGCCGAGTTTCACCTCTGTCTAGATCAAAATAAAGGATCATTATCAAACACAACACTGAAGACAGTCAGTCGATCCTTTTTTGTTCTCTCTGTACTACTTGACGTCTGCTTGCATCACTAGCTGAAATCTCATCTGTTGAATCCGATCGTGACCGAGTTCCCATTTCAAGGCTAGAAGCAAACAGAATCCTTTAAAATTCAGGAGTTTCATAGGAAAAGGTAAAGGTTTTGGTAAGAACATGCTTGGGTTAACAATTGTGGAGGTGGTGTTAGCGAAGACGTCGTGAGGTTAAGAGGTGAAGGTTACATTAGTCCAACTGAAACAAAAGAAAAGAGATGGGGTCATTTTGTTTCCATGCTAGCATAGCATTATAGGATCTTGCGGGGTTTCCTGGCTTTATGTAAGAATACTATGCAGTTTCTGACACAGCTCCAGATATTAAATGAGCTTGATCGCAGCATTTCCTACAAGATTTCATGTGCGTCAAGCAGACTCAGATCAGCCTGAGCATCCACACAAAGTGGCTTTGTATCCTTGGCTACGGTAAATGTCCTAAAATTTTGAACACTTTATTATATACTATTTTGGCCTAAATTTTGCTTTTTATGCAGCTGTTTCTTAAAATACTTAGTGGAAAGGCAAACAGTGTAAACTCTGATCAGACTGCTCCTCAGGAGCAGTCTGATCTGGGTCCACACTGTTTGCATGTCATTTTGTCAGACAAGCTGGTGTTCGAAATTTTAGGACATTTGTCGTACCTATCGAGTGCCCTGCAAAGGCTGAACAGACTGCGGGGAAGCGCAGACTGATCTAAGCCTTCACTGGGAGCACATGCAATTTTGTAGGAAATGCTGTGGCTCGGTTCAAATATTGTTCTCTTAAATTTTTCTTAGTTCTCCACAAAAACGATGTTGTGGGTACCCATTAGTAGCACCTCAGGGAGGTGCTTCTTATGGTTACCTACAATACATGTTTTCATGGAGAAATAAGAAAAATACATACTTTTTGGTAGCAAAAAAAAAAAAAAAAAAAAAAATGCATTCTGGAGGTATGTATTGCAATTGTTTCCTCAATACCTTAGATAAGCTTTTAACCAATTGGGTATTTTTGGCCATTTTCATCCACCCATTTCTCAATGAATTTGAGCATCAGGATTTTTTCTTTAAGGAACCTGTATTAAAAATGGGGACAACAATTATTTATATTTGGGCATTAACCTTTGAAATTCAATTTTAATTGCTTTTTCTGAACTTATTCGCTGAATCCCCACCCCCAAATGCAGCTTATCTAAGGCACTGTCCCTGAAATGAAAGTACAAAAATGATCTTTGGAGTATTATAAAGAAGCTTACTCATGAAGAAAAAATATCCTCATAGCATATGAGACCAGTGATGACACAGATCAGCCTGCTATCTCTGAAGTCTGACCGGGGCTCCCACTGTCAATAAATGCTCCAGTATCTACTAGTCCTGATAACTGACTTTCTGGATTCATAAACATATTCTACAGCATCTAATGACCCTGTAAGCAGACAATGAAGGCCTTGATCACCCTGGAACTGTAGGCTGATCTGAGCCTTCATAGTCTGTGTATGTGATAAGGGTCCATAGCTCCAGATAAGGCACTTTTTGCAACCAAAATTTCTTACATTTTTCTTATTTCTCCACAAAAACATATGTTGTGGGTATTCATTAGAAGCACCTCAGTGAGGCACTTCTAATGAGTACCCACAACATATGTTTTCGTGGAAAAATAAGAAAATTTTACTGGGATATCCCTCTTATCTGAAGCTATGAGGTCTGCTTCTCTCACTGCAGCTCAAACATTCTGCCCATTTCCCAAAGAAAACCTATGTTCCAGAATCACCAAGATGATTCTGTTAAAGACAACTTAACATGTGTTTGAGAGGTAATTGAAATATTAAAATTTTTTATCTCCAGTGCAACATGACAACAGTTTCAAAATAAATGTGCAACTGTCAATATTTTTGTTGCTTCTCCACGAAAAACATATTTTCCGAGCACTTCTCAATCATCTTGCTCAGAAAATCTTATCGAGTATCAAAATTCTATTGTTTGGCAGAAAAATATGAAAAATATTGATTTCAATAAGTATCCTAGCTTGAAAAGTGATTGTACTGTATCTGGCTCCCTGCCTTAAGCTTTAGAGAATTGAAAGAGAGGACAACTACCTGAGAACCATCATATAAGACAGCTGTAGAACTGTGCACACTATCCGGTGAACTGAATCCCCCTGCTAAAACTGGTCGCACCTAAAATCAAACTCAGCAATAAAACCTTCCATACTAATGCGACACTTCAAAACAAATTTCATGTGAATGAATACATTTCAAAGAGAGAGCACTCTTAAGCTGAGAGTATTTGTCTCCCTTTGCGAAGGGACATCAGTCCTGTTGAAAAAAATTTGCTTTCCTGATACAGGATAGAGGACTCCTCTTCCAAGGGAAACAAATTCTTTTCCTTGAGATAGCCCTTTAAGAAAGGAGGCAAATATTTTCATGACAAGTGTGCTCTTACTTTGTATCCAGACACCTTAAAATGGAAATGAACTATTGGTGCACTTCTTTCCGCTTTAGCATTCAGCTGATAAAATCGGCGAAGGTCATTTTAATGCTTAGCACTCTGGGTAAAATTTTCAGCAGACAACATATTGAAACATTTTCCTTATAATTCTCATAAAACAGGTTTTGATATTTCATGCAAACTGTCTCCAAATGGAGACAATTTGCATGAAATGTCAAATCCTGTTTTCTGGGAAAAATAAGAAAAATATCATCAGTTGGATGTCTATTGAATTAACCCAGAGAGTGGTAATGGTTAAAGTGCTTTTCTTGTATCTCCCAGGAAAAAGGCAGATATTTTATTTGAACTAAAATGACCAAATCCTACAGTCTGGGAAAATATAAGAAAAACATTTTCAAATGTCATCTGCAGGTATTTTAAATTCAGAATGCTAAACAGAATACAAACAGCAAAGACTGGACCAGTCTGCACCGATGTTCAGCTGAACAGGATCTCTGCTGTTTATATATGGAATAAAAAATGTTCATTTTCCAACAACGCATTCTATTTTGTGGTGAAGTGTTGCAAAGCATCCCTGGAAGTTGCCGTAACCAAACTGACCAATCACCAAGATCCAAATACCAACATTCCAACAACATGACCAACATCTAACAAATCCAGCTAAACATTATAACCAGAAAGCTCCTGTTAGAAAGAGTTTATACTAAAAGAAAACCAAACTTTTTACCACCAATCCCCATACATATATTAGGAACATTTCTCCACAAAATTTGGGTACAAAATAGAATGACTTACAGACACCTGTTTTCATAGCTACAGATTAGGAACCTTTTTTTTTTCAACCAAAAAGTATCGATAGTTTTCTTTTGCCTCTACAAAAACATATATTGTGGGTACTCATTAGAAGCACCTCAATGAGGCACTTCTAACGAGTACCCACAATGCATGTTTTTGTCAAGAAATAACAAAAGTATTTATCGGGATACGCTTCTTATCTGGCACTTAGTGTAATTCTAAAATGAACCCATATTTTTTCCTGAATCTTGATCAATGAACTTATCTATAATATTGAATTCCATACACCACATTATCAGGGATACAGAACGATGCAAGACCACCTGTTCCTTCAAGTCAAGCATGAAGCTGCCACCACCACTATTACCCATAATGCTCAACAGTGTGAATTTTCTTTTATTTTATACAGAAATTATCAGGGATACAGAATGATGCAAGACCTCCTGTTCTTCAAGTCAAGCAGGAAGCTGCCACCACCATTATTACCTACAATGCTCAACAGTATGAATTTTCTTTTACTTTACACAGGAATTGTCCACAAATAACATTTACCAAATACTACATAGCTCAAGGTAAGGTGATAGCTGAGATGATAGTGTTTTGTTAGTTTTTGCACCAAATCATACATTGCGGTTCTTGCTAGAACTGTCTTTCTGAGGCATTTCCATTGAGTACCAAGAACACTTCCTGAGGGGGAGTACTTGACGATAATTCTGGACTCATTTTCTCAATGTCTCCATAAAAGCATATCTTGTGGGTACACATTAGAAGCGCCTCACTGAGGCGCTTCTAATGTGTACCCACAACATATGTTTTCTTAGAAATATCAGTCAAAATCACAGAATTATCGTCAAATACTCCTCTCTAAGTTCTATGGAAGGCTAATGAAGATTTCTGCTTTCAGTTTGTTCATGACGTGGAAGCTTTTCTATATTAACCCTTGTCATGTTGAATAAATTAAGATGCCATGTCCACTTCTAATTGTCAGTCGATCACAGTTATTGACCCAGACTGTTGATACAAATTCACATATTGAATGGAAAACAGTCTTCAGAAGCCAACTGATCTGGATCTACACTGTTTGCAAACACAGGGTATATCCGGGTTCAGCAGGACAAGGGTGAAAAGTTCCGCTTTAGAATGACTATCAATTTAAAATCACCTTTCTCTGTCAATAAATGGATTGATAGTAATTCACAAACAGAAATTAAATTTTCAAGTGTATTGTGAAGTTAAGTGCGAAAAAAAAAAAAAAAAAGGACAGGTATTTCACTTGTGAATTTCCTTGTGGTTATTCTGTGTGGGAAGCAGAGCGGATGGAGAGGTTGAAATGTAGGTAAATTGCTGGAATAACACCATCCTTATTTTAGTAACATTTCAGCTTTTTACAATTTTCAATAGCGGTCCTGGTACATGTAGGTCTGTTTTCACGGTAAGTATATGGGCAGCAACAAGCGCACAAGTGCCTTTGAATATGCACAGTGCCTTCAAACATGTGCAAATGTACAGATTCAGATCATCTTGCGTATGCACAGAGTATCATCCAGGCCTTTGCTCACCATTCATACATTCTGTAGTATGTAATGATTCTGTTAGTGGACAGTGATAGCCCTGATCAGACTGCAAATGCGCAGGCTGATCTGGACCTCAGCTGTCTGCAAATGCCTGAAGACACATTTTCGAATGGTACAGCCCATATGTTGTGGGTAATTCTAATGATTACCCACAACAATGAATCTGTGGAGAATAATAAAAATACATCCCTCTAGTTAAGAAAGTATCAGATAAATATCTGAAGCCATCTGATCAGGATCTACAGTGTCTAATATGTATGTTGTGGTTTTCATTGAAAACTTCTAATGAGTATATACAAGATATGTTTTCATGGCGGACAAGAAAAAAAAAAAGAATACATTTTGATTGAAAAATAAAAAAGACAAAGAACAGAAGCCTCATCTAGAGTATCGGTAAATGTCCTAAAAATTCGAACACCAAAGTTTCTGATAAAATGACATATGCAAACAGTGCAGACCCAGATCAGACTGCTCCTGAAGGAGCAGTCTGATCAGGGTCTACACTGTTTGCCATTCCACTAAGTATTTTAAGAAACATGTGCATAAGAAGCAAAATTTAGGCCAGAATAGTAGAGAATAAAGTGTTCGAAATTTTAGGACATTTACCGTATGCCAATAATGTATCTCTAATCTGGATTCCTGTCCATCACCAAATAAAACACAACCTGCATAGCGACCCAACCTATTTTTGTGTGTGTGTGTGTGTTTTTTTGTTGTTGTTGTTTTTTATTCTCATAGCTCCAGATAAAAGTGAGAACAACAAAGACAATGTTTACTACAAAGCTTGTCTTGTGGATATTCATGGAAAATCCTTGGATTCAGCAATTCCAATGAGTACCCAAAAGATATGTTTTGTGCAAAATATTTTTTTTATTTCTCCAAGAAATCATATGTCATGGATATTCATTAGAAGTGCCTCAGTGAGGCACTTCTAATGAGCACCACAACATAAGTTTTCCAGGAGAAATAAGAAAAATATCAGTACTTTTCAGTTGGAAAAAAAGTTCCTTATCTGGAGCTATGGCTTTTCTTTACCTGGAAAGGCCTTGGCATCTTTCCAACATGCACCATGTTAGTGACAAATAAAGTGTACACAAGGGTTTGCACTATCAAATTTATTCCTAATCAAATTATTATTTTTGGGATGAAACACCAAATTTCAATCCAGTTTTTCATGAGGTCGTTTTTTTTTCTTTTTTGCAAAAAGTGGCCTGGATGTCTAAAGCTAATGTTTCTGGCTTTCAGACCATGAATTTTTCAACCAACAGTACATTGAGCTTTCACTTGAAATCACATCTCTGTATTAGGCAATGTATTCAAACTTTTTTTCTAATTTCTCCACAAAACATCTGTTCTGTGCACTTCACAGATGCAAGTGAAATGCTTCTATTGAGTTCCCATGACATATGTTTTCATGGAGAAAGAAGAAAAACATTTGATACCCTAAATAGAAATCCTCTTATGATATATGTGTCCTTTGTAGCATGAGCTCAGCATGCACATTCCTGCAGTCTAATCAGGGTCTATGCTGATCATACAACTATCCCATTTTTGCAAAAGAAAAAAAAAAAAACCTTTTTCTTTGCAAATGTGCCCAGAGAAAATGGAAAATGGTAGTGTACACCCCTGGTACACAATTTCATGCAATAAGCTTGACATTTACAGGGGTAAAATCATAGCTCCCTATAAGAGGGAGTATCCACATAATAGTTCTCTTATTTTTCCTAGAATACATGTTGTGGTACTCATTACCTCAGCGAAGCACTTCTAATAAATGAGTACCTACAACATTTTTGTTGAGAAATAAGGAAAATACTTACATGATAAGCTATATTTCATTAGAACTTTTGATTGTGAGGTACCTCATATTTTAATAATGAAATGAATTTAAAAAAAAAAAAAAAAAATACATAAATACATAGAGTATCCTAATTTTTATATATCAGAACATCAAGAGAGTATCTCACACATGTATATAATTAAGGCCCTGTTTCTTAATAAATGATGATATATAGTAAAATTATTTAAAATGAAGAAGTCTATATCTTGAGTGAGGTCGCAGATCTAAGAGTTTTAGATTATTAAAATAGTAACCTAATATAATAACGAGAAAAACTGTCACGCAGCAGCATAGCTCACCCTAGCCTAGCCACTAGGTGTTAAAATGAATAATATGGAAACAAAGCCATCTATCTGCATTAAAATGAACAGAATAATACTACAGCTAGTCTAGTCTCTTTTCTCAGTTTTAATGATAACAATATATTGGTGACTCTACCAAATAGACTTGCCATCATTAAGAAGTTGACTATCTTTTAATTAAAAAAAATGATCAGACTTATTTTCAGACTAGTAGCTAGTCAAAGCTCACACTAATAGCAGATTGTCTGTCAACTGTGCAATCAAAATTACCCAAAATTTTAATATGAAATTTCCTTGACACTGACCTCACAGTCACTGAGAGAGGGTAAAGTTTGTAATGGATAAAACTTGGAACATGATTGTGTCTAACATAAATACAAGTATTCAATAAAAGCACCACAAGCATAATACCCCGCCATAGTAATTATTTGTTTATGTATTAAAGTTATCGTTGCGAAAATGTCTGGAAAGAAAATGACGGAGGAACAGATAACAATCCTAAACCAGATCTTGATAATATCAATGGACAGATAACAATCCTAAACCAGATCTTGATAATATCAATGCATAAAGCAAGTTTGGTTAAAAGGCCTTGTTATTTACTCAAGTTATCGTCCGGAAACGAAAATATGGGCGCGTCTCGGGCAGATAACTCCGTAAAAATTTGACGAAATTTGCCCATTAGCAATTCCAAAACAGATCTCCTTAAGGTCAATGCATATAGCAAGTCTGGTTAAAATCCCTTGTTATTTACTCAAGTTATCGTCTGGAAACGAAAATATGGGCATGTCTCAGGCAGATAACTCCGTAAAAATTAGAAAAAAATTGCCCGTTAGCAATTCCATACCAGATCTTCTTCATGTCAATATATATAGCAAGTTTGGTCAAAATCCCTTCTTATTTACTGGTTTTCATCCGGAAATGAAAATATGGGCGTGTCTCGGGCAGATAACTCCATAAAAATTTGACCATTAGCAATCCCAAACCAGATCTCCCTAATGTCAATGTATATCGCAAGTCTGGTTAAAATCCCTTGTTATTTACTCAAGTTATCCCGGAAACGAAAATATGGGGGTGTCTCGGGCAGATAACTCTGTAAAAATTTGACGAAATCTGCCTACTAGCAATCCCATACCAGATCTCCACAATATCAATGCACACACGGACGTCCAACGTGAAACCATAATACCCTGCCACTATTGTGTGGCAGGGTATAATTAATATATATGGGCATACAGGTCTTTTAGAAGCTTTAACCAAAATGTTTAACTTAAAATTTCCAAGACTGTGACCTTGACCTCAAGGTCAATGAGCAATTGCTACTTATATTGGACAAAATTTTGGACCAGTATTTAACATCTGTACCAACTTCATACATTCAGAAGACCTTGTCTTTAGAAACCTTTAACTTAAAAATTTGATGTAAAATTTGTAAGTCTGTGACCGCAAAGCCACTAAGGGCATGGAGTTTGTGCCTGAAAGATTAAGGTCAATGAGTGGAGAGCAGATGATACTTTGTAAAACTCTGTGTATCAGTATCTAACACCAGTCCAGTATCAACTAACTCTATAAAGGGGTTAAGGAGATATGAGCCTCTAAATTTTAAAATCAACAAAAAGAATATAGGTTTAAGGAGATAAGAGCATCTAAATTTTAAAATTAACAACATGAATTCCGCAAACTGAAACAAACTATTAATGTAAGTGCAGAAGATCATACCGAAGTGTCTCCTCCACTTTGGTAATTATCCCCGTTCATATTCATATAGATTCCACCCTGACCTCCCAGTCCCGCAGTTGAGACAGCCATATTGTATCCGGCCGCCCCTGGTGGTAAAAATGAGCTGCCTTTAAATCCTACTGTTGATGAGTCATCTGAGTCTCCATCTCCAAAATCTGCAATGAAACATGTAAATACATCATGAGAAATTAAATCTTTTAGCATATGCGTGCAGCACAGGCCCAGACCAGGCTGCGCATTTGCACTGTCTGATCTTGGCCTTTGCTGTGCTTACAGCATTACAAATTAATCTCTATATAACAGGGTTCATAACACAGTTAAAAGATGGATCCCAAAAATGTATAGATTATATAGAAAAATGACCATAAATGGTCATTTTTCTAAATAATCTATATGTTTTTGTTTGGATATAACACGGTTGTATAACAAACACAGTTTATGCTTTGGACCCCAACAATAGTGTTATAAAGAGGTTGTGGTGTATTAACCCTTGTCCTGCTGAACCAAGATATACCCTGCCTTTGCAAACAGTGTAGATCCAGATCAGTTGGCTTCTGTTTGGTGATTTAAACCACTTTACTGTGGTATGGACAAGCAAAAGCCCTGTGCAAGATGTGACTGAGAAGTAGTATTTGTTTGTGTTGAGGTTTTACAGCCCAGTCAACCCAATGGGGTCAGACCCATGTCGAACGCGGTCAGTTTACCTAACCACAAGTTTCCTGGGCAGGCTTAGTCCTCTAAGTGGTTAACCAGTATTGTGCACATTCTTTCACCAGAAACTGACAACTGCCCTTCTTGAATCAGTGGAAGGGAGAGTGACCGTAGAAAATATTTCATGATCAATCTCCATGAAAGAATAATGTCGACCTCGGCGGGGGTTGAACCCACGACCTCCTGGTCTCCAGTCAGACGGCGCATCCAACTGAGACACCGAGGCAGGCTGAGAAGTAGTAGTTCAATTCACAATGACAAGAGAATATGATGTAGTCTGCATGCCTGTTAATTACCAAGATATTTGCCTAAACCTGTTTTATGAACTGTGAAGTGTCCAACCTGCCATTTTCTTCGAAAATCGTATAGGGCTACCAAGAAAAGCAAAAAATATAACTTTAAGCTCCTGTGGTCTGGTGCAGCTTAACCTTTAAAGCACCATTCAAATCTGAAGCAGATCACATTCTAAAACATTTCTAATTTATTTTAGAACTTCATCTGCTGCTGCTGTGACAGGCACTTGAATGGTTAAAAGAACCATTCAAGTAACAACATTATGAGTGGACCAGTCTGCTCAGACACAGTTCCAGGTAAGTTTGTCATATTTATATCAAAAAGCATAGTCTAGACAGAGGGCTAGACAGAGGGCTATCTTAGTCTTTGTCATGTTGAACTCAGATATACCCTGCCTTTGCAAACAGTGTAGATCCAGATCAGTTGGCTTCTGAAGAAGCCAACTGATCTGGATCTGCACTGTTTGCCATTAGGTATGTGAATTTACAGAACAATCCAGATTAAGCAATCTAATTGGCTTAAAATTAGAAGTGGGCGTGACATCTTAATTTATTCAGCATGACAAAGGTTAGCACCTATGCAGATATTTTCTTTCACTACTCCATAAAAACATACTTTGTGGGTACTCATGAAAGACTCCTTGCCGAGCCAATTCCACTGAGAATCCAGGTTATGTTTTTACGAAAAAAGAATACTTTTGAATTAACATAAAACATCACCTCAACAATTACATTATCTGGGGTTATGTTTAAAGCCCATCAGTTGGTTTGATGCACTTTAAAGTCCCCATATTAAGCTTAATGCACTTCAAAGCCTCTTATTTGGATTGATGTGTTTCAAAGCCCCTTTTTTGGCTTGATGTGCTTCAAAGCCCCATATCTGATGCACTTCAAAGCCCCTTATTTGGCTTGAACCACTTCAAAGCCCCTTATTTGGCTTGATGCATCTGAAATACAAAATACCATATTTATCCTAAGTGTTCAGACATGCCTGAGCAAAGAGTGCAGACCCAGATCAAATTGTCTCAAAGGAGCAATTTGATCAGGGTCTATACTGTTTGCACTTCAGCCAACAGATCACCAGGAACAGTCAAATGGAATTATGCATAATTTAGGATATGTATGGTAAGTAGATATAATTCCACAATTAGCCCTTAAAATGCAAAGAACACCTGCATCTGAAAATGTCGTCTGTCTATGTCATCTGCTGAATATTCTTGCAAACTTTTCAAATCTATTTTTGCATACAGGCAAACAGTGTGGACCCTGATCACACTGCTCCTCTACTGCTTCTAGAGGAGCAGTCTGATCTGGGTCCACACTGTTTGCAAAACTGACTTTTAAAATCACAAGCAGATGACAAAGACGACAATTGTTGTGATTGGCAGTATAAGGGTTAAAACCATATGGTCTCTGGGACTGCTTAAAAGTGGTCTTATTAGTTGGATAGTCTTAATACTGAATAACTGAATATGAAATAATAAGAAAGAAACCGTTTAGGAAGGCAAAAGCTGCTCTTAACCCTTGTCATGCTGAATAAATTAAGATGCGACGCCCTTTTCAAATTTTCAGCCAATCAGATTACTTGATCAAGATTTTTGATATAAATTCACATACTGAATGGCAAACAGTGTAGATCCAGATCAGTTGGCTTCTGAGGAAGCCAACTGATCTGGATCTACACTGTTTGCAAGACAGAGTATATCCGGGTTCAGCAGGACTAGGATTAATAGCTGAATGGTCTGTTTCAAGTGGTCTTCATAGCGGAATTTATAGCAGATTGGTCTTAACTCTTTCAGCCCTGCAGACCAAAACAGATACCTTTGCAAACAGTGTAGATCCAGGTGAGATGGCTCATAGTCAGCCATCTCAACAGGACCTATACTGTTTGTCATTCTGTTTTTGTTTTTGACTGGCACCCCACTTTGCAACAGTGGACAAGTCCAAATTCCAAGCTGGAAGAGGCCACTTCAGAAACTTAGGGGTGAAAGGGTTAATTTCAAGTGGTCTTCATAGTGCAATTTTACTGTAGTTCAGTGAAAATGGCAGAAAATGACAAGATACAAATGAATAATAAAATGAACATGCTACATGCTTATGGATAAGGATCAACATGCTTGCCCTGGTGCCTTCAAGTCAAAAGTCTCCTTCCTTTTATAGCATAACAAATTAGAAAAGCCAGTCTTATATGCCATATGAGAACTGAGTTCGAGGTTTGTGGCCTAGTCAACACTGTTAAGGTCATGTCAAGCCGTTCGGTTAACATACATTTATCCTGGGCATGCTCAGTTGTCTAAGGGGTTAATCAGTACTTTATGCCCATCCTTTTCCCAGCCACTGACAATCGCCCATCTCGAATCAGTTGAATTGGAGAAAATGACAGTAGTAATTATTACAAAATTAATTTCCAAGAAAGATATGTGGCTGAGTTGGCTTTCAAACTTACGGAACCAGGATCTGCAGTCAGACATGCTACAGACTCTGCTATGAAACCTGGCTACACTCTTTGCCACTCATCCAATAGTTTTAAAATACATCAACAGGTAGTAAAATTGACTTGTTCAAATTTTAGGACAAGTATAGTATAGAGTATGGCGTCACAATATCATCCCCAGATAAGGCACTTTTTTCAACAAAAAAAGTATCTACATTTTTCTTACAGAAAAACGTATGTTGTGGGTACTCATTAGAAGTGCCTCGCCTTGGCGAGGCACTTGTAATGATTACCCACAACATTTGTTTTCCTGGAAAAATAATTACCCGATATCCCTCTTATCTACAGCTGTGTATATTCGATATAAATATGGTGTTTTAGTCATCAAAAATTTCAGCTGTGGCAGTCAATGTCTGCAGAAGTCAATGTTTGCAGCCAGTCCCTCAGCCGTTTTTGTTTCACAGTCAGGGCAATCTATCAATTTTAGTCGCAAAAGTTATATGTTGATAATTTGTAATGTTATAATACCAGAGATATGACTTGAAGGCTAGCCTTATTCAGCTCTTCAATACAAAAGAGCCACGACATGAGAAAAGCGTCTTTCGGGTAAATGCAAACAGTTAAGATCCAGATCAGCCAGCGGAGATATATAGTCTGATCAGGAACTTTGTTATACTTCAATTTATTCTACAATACCCAAAGATTCTATATGCTGGTGAAGGTCCTAATCAGACTGTGCAGATGCACAGGCCGATCTGGGCCATCGCTGTCCGCATATGCCCGATGACATAATTTCGCATGGCATGGCGCAAAAAGTGAAATTAATTTCTTGTATAGTATCAGCATTCTTTTTTTTCTCCCTCAAAACAATGTATCACAGTTTAACCTTTAGCAGACTGAATTTTAACCCTTAAAGCACCAAGCAAAATTTGTAGCAGACAACATTCTAAATTTTTTTTTTTATTTTTCAGAGAAAACAAGTCTTGACATTTCATGTGAATCGTCTGCTTCACAGATGATTCACATGAAATGTCAAGACTTGTTTTCTCTGAAAAATAAAAAAAAAAAAAAATCTGAAAAAAAAAAAAAAAAATAAATAAATAAAAAAATGTCTGCTGCAGTTGTGACTGGTGCTTTAAGGGTTAAGGGAAATGGATACAATTTCATGGCTGACTACTCAATTTGTTTTAGCCTCCCATCTGAAAAGGGATCTATTCCAAAAATAAAAGAATTTTCTCCACATGGGAGCCAATTTGTTTCTTTTACAGTAGACCCCATTTACAGTAGGGGACTGATATGCAAGGAAGCAAACAGGAAGTCACAAAAGTTGTCTTTCTTGAAAACATAGCAGACAGGAAGTCACAACAGTTGTTTCCCTTGTAAAAATAGCAGAAACTGTACCAAAAGAGTATCCTTTCTCCTTAATATGGCCAGTATTTTATATATGCCTTTTAATGCTAACTTTTCACAAAAAAATGGGTTTATTTGATTTGACTCCATTCTTTCCTTTGGAAATTAATGAAATGCATCACCACTTTCTTGGGAAAATATCAGTTTAACCTCTACCACCCTCTGGGCTAATCCATCAGACGACATTTTTAAATACTTTTTTTTAATTTTCCCAGAAAACAGGCTGACATTTCATGCAAAGCCTTTTTTGGGTTAAAATAAGAAAAATGTTTAAAATGTCATCTCATGTTTTTACCCAGCATGCAGAGAGTTAATTTGCATACACTAACAACATGCTAAAGGTTAATCAAGACTTTTTATTTTGATTTTTGACAAAATCAACTTTTTATTTTTCCGCTTTCCAGAAACACATGCAAAACTGTTCTCTTGAAGGAAGAGCTGAGTATAAGGAGCGGTAAACTTGTCAAACCTTGTCCATCGCCATGCTGACCGTGTTGTGCTGCCGCAGCAGCTGTTTTTGCAGCATATAAATTGGCTTCTTCTTGTGCTTTGCCGATATTCTTCTTGTAACGAATTCTCTTGTTGCCGAACCAATTGGACACCTAAAATTGTAAATATATTGTTTGGTACAAAATGTATCTTCTGAATACTGCCTTTATTTGGAGATGTGGCAGAGCAGTCAGACCTCTTAACATTTTGCATGCTGGCTAAAAATTTCAGCAGACGACATTTTGAAAAAAATTTCTTATTTTTCTTAGAAATTAGGATCTGACACTTCATGCAAACTGTCTCCTTAGGAGACAGTTTGCATGAAGTGTCGGATCCTATTTTCTAAGAAAATAAGAAAAATATCACCAATTTGTCGTCTGCTGAGTCTGCCCATAGCATGGTAATAAGTGTTAATTACATGGGTTACTATACATTGTATTTACCCTAAATATTGGGACTTCTTAACTTCCTAAGATATGGACAAGTCCATTAGACTACCTACTAGTATGTCTAAAACTGTTGGATGTGCGGCAAACAGTGTAGATCCAGATCAGACACCACAGAACCTGGCATCTGATCTGGGTCTACACTGTTTGCTCAGACTGGTTTCTCTAAATACTTAGGTAAATATGGTATAAAGGATTTACATAAATTAGGATACCCTGCAAATCTTAGTTGGATCATGGTCTATGGCCACTGACCAGTTCAAAAATCAATGCAGCATCTGCCATTCACTATAAGCAGATTTTAGTGACAAGAGACAGTTCAGTATCCCACTATAAGGTATATAATTAAATGACATGCCAGAAGTTTAAGCGAACCTGTAATTAACATAAATGCTGTCAGAATAAAACACATTTTCCAACACAAAATAGGAGAATGATTTACTGTGACCTTTGACCTTAAGCCTAATTACCACCCATTTATACAAGCAACATAGCATTAAGCAGGATTGTGAACCTTGCTTAATTATCATACAAATGAAAATATATGTTGTTCGGGAGTCAGAAAACGATACCTTAGGACACAACCTTAAGGGGAATTGATATACTTTCAGGGGAGGCAACTCTGATAAACTGATTTTGTCTCCCTTCTGAAAAAAAGGGGTCTACTATGAGTAGACCTTCATGTGCAGGAAAGCAAACAGGAAAGTGACAGAAGTTGTCTCCCTTGTGAAAATGGCTGAAAAGCTAAGTAAATCCAGTTTACTCAACTGCAGTAATTACCCTTAATATTAAGCCAATGTATTACCTAAGCGTATACATGCCTTTCAACATTATTCACCATATTTACCCTAAATATTGGGACACCTTAAATACTTACTATACTTCTCCTAAAATTTGAAAGAGTTCATTCTACTACCTGTTGATATGTCTAAAATATTCCTGGATGAGTGCAGAAAGAAGACCCTGATCAGATGCCACTTTCAATCTGGGTCTACATTGTTTGTACAGACCTGTCTGTCCCAATATTTAGGATTATTATGGTAAGTCATATCGAGACAATGGAAGAACAGGCATCAGTGGAAGAGGGAGAATCACCATAGTAATGATTTCATGATTAATCTCTATGGAAGTTATGTGGCTGAGCTAGGATTCTAACTTGTGACCCCTGGATCTGTAGGCAAATGTGCTACCAACTGCACTATAGAGCCTAGCTCTGGAGTCCTGGGCCCAGTTGTTCAAAGCGTCGTTAGCTTAACGAGCTCGTTAAGGGTCATTTCGTTAACTGTTTTAGCGGATTCAAGATACAATATTCTGATATTTTTTGCTAGAAAAAATGTGAGTAGCTTTTGCACTGCAAAAGCTACTCACATTTTTTCAGCAAAAAATTTCAGCATATTTGCGTATCAGTCGATGTAAATTTTAACGAATTGTTAACTAACAACATCATTAGCTTTGAACAACTGGGCCCTGAATTGTCATATTCACCCTAAGAATTTGGACAGACGAGCCTGTGCAGATCAGATGTAGAAGAATGTGGTGTCTGGTCGGGATCTGAACTGTCTGTAACTTGTCCAACAGTTTTTAGACAAATCAACGAGTAAAATTTAGTGTAAATATGGTATCTCAAGTTATGTAAGAGAACAGTACCTTCATCAATTACTATCCAAATGACACAATTTCTTATAATTCTTTTATGAAAGTCATAGCTTTTTTTTCATCCCAGCAAATTTTTACATATTGACGGATTTGTTCACACAGCTAATTGCCCGAGGAGGTACAACAATAAACTGCCATAGGGCAGAGAATAAACTGACAGAGGACTTGTTTAGGTGAAGTATTTGATGATAATTCTTGATAATTTTCTCAATTTCTCCATAAAAACATAGATTGTGGGTACTTGTTAAAAGAGCAGCAGTAACCAATACCTACAAGAATGCTTTCATGGAGAACTAAGAAAAATTATACTATAATTATCGTCAAAAGTTTCTCTTAACTCTTTCCCCGCTAGTGGCGACTTTTGTTGCCTGCTGATAACCTTTGGTTATAACAGTTTGGACCAGATCAGGCTTGATCTGGATCCAAACAATTTGACATTCTGGTATTCCTGAAAGATTTTTTGAAAAAGTTAATTTTAAAAAAAATCCACAGGCGACAAATATGCATGCAAATTACCCAGCATGCAAAGATTTAGCAAGTCCTCTGACTAAATAATTTTCAATTTCACTTGAGCTTTTGTTTTCAAATTTCATTTTGTCACTCTTCTTTTTAAACCTTAAATTACTAGTGCTAATCACAACTGCAGCAGATGATATTTTGATTTTTTATTGTCTGTATTTTTCAGAGAAAATAAAGCTTGGCATTTTATGTGAATTGTCTGCATGGCAGATAATTCACATGAAATATCAAGCCTTATTTTCCTTTTCTCTGAAAAAACAAAAACAAAAACAAAACAAAAAAAAAGCAAAAAAACAACAACAACAAAACATCAAAATGTTGTTTGCTATAGTTGTGATCAGCGCTTAAACCTTTAGCACTCCGTGTAAAAATTTCAGCAGATGACATTTGAAATATTTTTTCTTATTTTCCTCAGAAAATGGATTTAGACATTTCATGAAATGTCAAATCCTATTTTCTGGGAAAAATAAGAAAAATGTCATTAAATTGTCCTCTGCTAAATTAGCCAAGAGAGTGGTAAAGGTTAAATATAAAATCTATTATTCTTCTGTACAAATAAAGAAGATTTTGCAATCCAAATGACAACATGTGAAGGATGTGGTCTTTATTTGTCATCATATTTTGAATAAAATTTGAAATGAGATTAAATTTTGGCCTGTAATGGAAGACAGGGCTCCAGAGTCAAGCCATTGCTCTAGATAAGGCACTTTTTTCAACTGAAAAGTATAGGGCCCAGTTGTATAAAGCATCGTTAGCTTAACAAGCTCATTAGTGGTCAAAATGTTAACTGTTCTAGTAAGTACAATATCTAATTCACAGGTATTTTTGCTGAAAAAATGTGATTTGCAAATGCAAAAGCTACTCACATTTTTTCAGCAAAAATATTAGCATATATGTCATATTTAATGATCAAAGTTTTAACGATACGTTAACTAACAACATCGTTAGTTTTGAACAACTGGGCCCTGATATTTTTCTTATTTCTCCATGAAAACATATACTGTGGTTCTGATGGCGCTGCTTATGAATACCCACAACATATGTTTTCGTAGAGAAATAAGAAAAATATTATGTGGATAACCCCTCCTATCTTAAGCTATGGGCAAGCAGTGTATTCAGACCATTAATTGTGTTTCTTAAAGGGCAAATATAAAGAAATTTAAAATATTCCTGGTTTTCAGGGTGTTGATAGAATGCTTTAAGAGAATTATTTTGTTGAAAACCTCATCGAAAAATTCCAATCCAATTAAAAGTTATGGTGATTAATTTACGATACCTACCTTTTTTCCTGTTAGAGTAACCTCCCTTGGATTGTGTATTGATTAAGGCCCACAATGCAATATTCTGTGATGTCATAGTGGAACTTAAATTTTAAATTGAAATTTTAAACAGGAATATTCTGCATTTCCTTATATGCTACACAGTTTTTCTCCTTAACCATTATTGAAATTGGTCTCTGTCCACAAATAAGCCCATGAATAGAGAATTAAACTCAAAATTTAAACTGTTATTTAAATTTAAAGCTAAATTTTAAAATGTTTAAAACTTGACTAATATTACATTTTTCGTAAGTTTTTTTTTAATAATAGTGAATTTTGGGTGTATATCATATAAATGAATACCAAAAAAGTAAATTTTGGCTAATTATTAAGCATTGTAACTGGATTTTAAATTATTTAAATGAAATTTTTAAATTTGAAATGTAACACTTTAAACGGAAAATAAGAGCTAAATTCCTATGTATATTAGTTTAAAGGAGTTGAATAAATTAAACAATATGAAAACTGAATTGATGCAGATTAAAGAGCAAAAAATATTGGCAATTTAAAAAAGTTTAAAATTTTACTGTTCCCTTATGATGTCATAAAAAGGCTCATGAATATTAATGAGGCAGCCTGAATTCAATCCTCTTGGATGTTAAATATCAAATTTCAAATCGCAATATTTCAGAAACCGTTTAAGATAATTTGATGCGGTTTTCGGTAGTCACCTCCTTACTGAAGTGCCCTTAAATATTTAGTAGAATTAAAACCTTTATATTTGCCCTTTAACCTCTCCAAAGAAATTTTCATTCAGGATCTAAACCAGAATCATCTATGACAAGTTATATGTGATATGGGCACACCAGAGGGCTTGTTTAAGAGTATTTGGTGGTAATTCTGGGGTAATTTTCTCCAGTTCTCCATAAAAATGTTTGTTGTGGATAGTCTAATGAGTACCAACAACATATGTTTTTAGGGAGAAATAAGAAATAATATCCCAGAATTATCATCAAAAAGTCCTCCTTAACAAGTCCAATGGTACTCTCTTGTAAAAAACATAGAATACCAATATATAACAAAACAGAGAATATCTCTTAACCCATAAAGCGCCAATCAAAACTGCAGCAGACTACATTTTTTTTTATTTTTTTTATTTTTTTTATTTTTCGAAGTAAACAAGTCTTGACATTTCATGTGCATCATCTGCCAAGCAGACGATTCACATGAAATGTCAAGACCTGTTTTCTCTGAAAAATAAAACATAAATTTTAGAATGTCGTCTGCTACAAATTTTGCTTGGCGCTTAAAGGGTTAACCCTTTAAACCCTGTGGACTGGTACAAATACCTATGCAAACAGTGTAAATCCAGATAAGACAGCTCGCTCAAAATGAGTTGTTGTTTTTTTAATCAGGATCTACACCATTTGCCTGTCTGTTAATGATTTTGAGTAAAACCCCTACTGACAACAATGGACATGACCAAATATAAAGATGGAAGAATCCACTTCAGAAACTCAAAGGTGTAAGCGTTAAATAAAATCTCTGGAGGGTTGAATAACTTGTTCCATGGTGTTTCTCTGGATACAGAATCTGCTAAGTTTTCAGTCCTGATTACTTCTTTAATGAACAGCACAGCACAGACTCAAAGCAGACTGCACAGAAGCATGTATACCTCTTTATTAGACTCTTCATTATAAGACCATTTCAAACTCAGTAAAATTCTGCTATAAGACCACTATTGGGACTGTCTAAAAGTGGTCTTATTAAAGGGTTGGTCTTAATATTGTATAAAGAATATTAACTCTTTCGGTGCCAAATTTCATACTACACTTGTTGTCTGCTTTGTTTGTTTTTAATAAACTATCGATTGGAAAGAAATTTATATGTAAGTTAAAAGACTGAATGTCAAACAGCATAGATCCAGATGAGATGGCTCATTATGAGCCATCTCATCTGGATCTACGCTGTTTGCAAATGCCTATTATTATTGCCTGTGGCAGTGAAATAGTTAAGGAAGAAACCATTTGGGACTCTTAAAGGTGGCTGACGAAGCTAATATAGATATAACCTTATTCTTTGTTGTCTAAAAATACAATTTCCAAACGAATCTAAACTACCCCTAGTTTGTTATAAAACGCTTCTAAGGACTGTGCAATAAATAATTATATGAGAAAATATCTCCTAAATATGTACTTTCTAACTAGGCTACATAGCCAAGTTAGGTTAAGGGAGGTAATAATTTTATAACTTAAATAGTGATTATACTCTAGTTACTTTAAAAAGTTTTTAGGAATATGTGTATTTTTATGTGTTTGTATGATAAGAAAGTATATTTCTTTCACAATGAGAGAGTACAGATTCTTCAAAACCTCACTGAGAGCTTAAATTCTTTTCGTGGAACTTAGTGTATCAGAACACTTATTCTATTTACTTTTACGAACATTATAAATACCGAAACAACAGTCTGGAAAAATCAGTTAGAAACAAAAGTGGAGCTTCTGTGATTTTTGTCATATCAAAATTACAGTAAATGTCCTAAAATTTCGTAGACCAAAGTTCCTGTCAAAACAACATATGCAAACACTGCAGACCCAGATCAGACTGCTCCTCATGGAGCAGTTTGATCGGGTCTACATTGTTTGCCATTCTACCAAGTATTTTAAGAAACAACTGCATAAAAAGCACAATTTGGGCCAAAAAAGTATGGAATAAAATGTTTGAAATATTAGGACATGCACCGTAGCTCAGTCAGCAACCTTTAATAACAGAGTGGTCTTAATTTCGAGTGGTCCTTATAGCGGAATTTTACTGTACAGAAAGTTTTAAGGTGGACCCCGAAAGAGTAGTATCCAAATAAAACTGTATAGATTACACACAAAGACCATTTATGGTCATTTTTCAATATAATCTACAGTAAATGTCCTAAAATTTTGAACACTTTATTCCATACTGTTTTGGCCTAAATTCTGCTTTTAATGCAGCTGTTTCCTAAAATACATAGTGGAATGGCAAACAGTGTAGACCCTGATCAGACTGCTCTTCAGGAGCAGTCTGATCAGGGTCTGCACTGTTTGCATATGTCATTTTGTCAGACAATTTGGGGTTCGAAATTTTAGGAAAATTACCGTATACAGTGTTGTTTTGAATACAATATGATTGTTTCGTTAACACCCTTTTTACTTTGGATCCCAGCAAGAGTGTTATAAAGAGGTTATGATGTACTAATTAAAAGTCTTTATTGTTATTATGGGATATACCTCTAAATTTCTCCAGATAAAGCTATATGTGAAGTGATAATTGAATGTAATTTATTATTTTTGCACCGAAACATCTTCAGAATTGACTCGCCAAGGCGATGCTAACAAGTATGTTTTGGTGCAAAAAGTAACGATAAAAGTTATCTTTTAAAGGGAACACAGGGTTGGTGAAGAATATATCTGAAATGAAAAATCTTGACAAATTTTGGTGTAAATCTGATCAAAATCAGGTGAAAACTAAGGCGTTTCACTAAGGCGTTTAAAGATTTCAAGCCATTATATCAAGAGACTGCCATTGTGAATATTTATTGAGGTTCCAATATTTCAAAATATTAAATAAAAACTTCCTTTTATAGAAAACAATGTTGTTTTCATACAAACTCAATATATGTATAGAGAAGATTCTTAGCTATATACACAAATACAGCGGTGGACTATATTGCAAATATTATTTATTTAGGTTTTGCATATTTAATCAATACCTTGCATCTCAGATACAGTACATTCTTTACCAACACTGTTTTTCTTTTTAAATTCTCCCTTTATCTGAACTATGCCTTTCTTTACGGCTTAACACATCTTATTTACCTGTGATACTGTTATCTGACATTTTCGAGCCAGTTCCTCTTTAGCCTCCTCACTCGGGTAAGGGTTACTAAGATGTGAGTAAAAGTACTCATTTAAAACCTCTGTTGCTTGTTTACTGAAGTTCCGTCTCTTCCGCCTGGAGTAAGAGAGAACTTTGTGCAATTGTTGATGGAACACCCAGCCGTATTAAAAGATGCCAGCAAGTGGAGATTAATACAGTGAAACTTTTGATTCTGAGAAAACCAGAATTTGTACAAAATTTCTAAGGCTTCATTCAAATGATGATGATGATGAGGTCGGGTTAACACTTAACACACTATAGGCAAATTCAGCAGACGACAAATTGGAAGTATTTTTTGTATTTTTCCAAGAATATAGGATCTGACATTTCATGCAAATTGTCTCCTAAGGAGGAGACCATTTTGCTTGAAATGTCAAGTCCAATTCTCTAGGAAACAAAAAAGAAAAAAAATATTTCAAGTTGTTGTCTTCTGATTTTTTTTTCCCAGCATGCTAAGTGTCAACGTTATGTCAAGCCATGAAGGTCATTAACATCAAAATGGAACATTCACTATAGCACCAGATAACTGCTGCAATAATCTAGATATCTTTGCTACCGTAATAACACTAAGTATTGGGAAACCTTATCTACTTACCATACTTGTCCTAAAATTTGAAATAGTCCATTCTACTACCTGTTGGTGTGTCTAAAATATTGCTGTATATATGGCAAACAGTGTAGACCCTGATCAGATGCCACATTCTGCGGCATCTAATCTGGGCTGCACTGTTTGCAAAGGCCTATCAGTCCCGATACTTTGGGTTATTATGGTATTTTTGCAACAAAACATACCTCAGAAGACTTGAGGAGAATTTGGTGATAATTCTTGGATAATTTTTCTTATTTCTCCATAAAAACATATGTTCTGGTTCCCATTAGAAGGGCCTTGCCGAGGTGTTTCTACTGAGAACCCATAATGTATTTTTCACGGAAACTGGAGAAAACTATATCCCAGAACTATCACCAAATATTCTTCCTTACCAGTTAAGTCCTCTGATTCCTTGTGGGTACTCATTGGAATTGCCTCTGTGAGGTAATACCAAAAAATACCCACATGGTATGGTCTTGTTAAAAAGATAACAAGTATTAGCTTCTAAAAGCTTTTTACCTAGAGCTATAATGTTTGCTCTTGCAAAATATTCCTCTATTTTATTAGAAGAAATGGATACTTGCCCAAAATGGGCAATTTATTTGATTCAAAGAATGGGTAATTTAATTTTAGGTTAAGTTTCACGGTACTTTTCTCAAATGCTATTCATTATCTGCCCTCCTTTTATATCCAGCAGAAGCCAACAGCATGGCTGGCTGAATGAGTGCTATCAATCTATCATCTTCTATTATAAAAAACTCTATATAAAGACCAACTGCAAACACCTAAACACACTGGAATCTCTTTAAAAGACAGTTCATTACAAGATGGTTTTGGATATAAGACGGTTTAAATGTGGACCTCAAAAGCGTTGCATCCAAACAGAAATGTTTAGATTATATAGATACTTGTGAAACTGTAGCTGCAGACACGGTACTTTTCTCAACCAAAAAGTACAGATATTAATCTTATGTCTTCATAAAAATTTATGCTGTGGGAAGTATGGTAAAATAAAAGTCCTAAAATTTCGAACACCAAAGTGTCCGACAGAATGACAAATGCAAACAGTGCCAACCCAGATCAGACTGCCTGAAGGAGCAGTCTGATCAGGGTCTACACTTTTTGCCATTCCACTAAGTATTTCAAGCAACAGGTGCATAAAAAGCAAAATGTAGGCCAAAAAGTATGGAGTAAAGTGTTCGGAATTTTAGGAGATTTACTGTATTATAAGGGCCTCACCGAGGCACTTCTAATTATTACCAACAACATATGTTTACGTACAGAATTTAGAAAAATATTATTTGGATACCCCTCTTATGCTGAGCTATGGTGTTTATTGAAGTCCTTTAGCTGTTTTGAACTTTAGAAGATGAGCTATTAATATAAGCACACATTCAGGCCGACCCGTCCTGTGTCAACTCCATACAGGTTGGTCTGCTGCCATTCTGGCTGGGGTTGTAATGTTAATACATGACACATGTCTCATTTACCTGTGAAACTGTAATATGACCTTTTCGAGCCAGTTCTTCTTTAGCTTCCTCACTCGGGTAAGGGTTACTAAGATGTGAGTAAAAGTACTCATTTAAAACCTCTGTTGCTTGCTTACTGAAGTTCCGTCTCTTCCGCCTGGAGAGAGAGAACTTACTGCAATACCTGGCTTGTTTTGCCATGCATGTACCATTAAAACAACTCCAGATACGATGCTTTTTCTCACCTGGATTTATCCGTACTTTTCATATTGTAAATATCCTAAAATTCTTGGCCCAGTTGTTCAAAGCATTGTTAGCTTAACAAGCTTATTAGTGGTCAAAATGTTAACTGTTCTAGTAAGTACCATATCTAATTAGCAGGTATTTTGGCTGAAAAATGTGAGTAGCTTTTGCAAATGCAAAAGCTACTCACATTTTTCAGCAAAAATATTAGCATATATGCCATATTTAATGATCAAAGTTTTAACGATATAACAACATCGTTAGTTTTGAACAACTGGGCCCTGAACACTATATTCCATACTTCTACTAACTTTTAAATTTTTATGCATTTGCTTTACAAAACACTTGATGGAATGGCAAAAAGGGTCAATGCTGATTAGACTGCCCCTTTAGCAGTAGTCTAATCTGAATCTGCACTGTCTGCATTTACCATTTTGTACCAGAATTTAGGACAATTATGGAAAATATCCTAAAATTTTGTACACCAAAGTTGCTGACAAAATGGCATATGCAAACAGTTCAGACCCAGATCAGACTGCTCTTGTTTGCCATTCCATTAAGTATTTCAAGAAACAACTGCATAAAAGGCAAAATTTAGGCAAAAAAAGAGGTGTGGATTAAAGTGTTCAAAATTTTAGGACAATTACCATACTGTATTCCATAAGAAAAAAGCATGTTGTGGCTACTCATTAGCTGCCTTATCATGGCAATTCTAATGAATCCCCACAACAAACATTTTTATGGAGAAATAAGAAAATTTCAAAACAAAATATGTAGCTCTAGATAAGGTCCTCTACATAGCTCTTGATAAGATACATTTTTCAATACAAAAATATTGATATTTTTCTTATTTCTCCACAAAAACATATGTTGTGGGTACTCATTAGAAGCGCCTCAAAATAAGAAAAATATTTTCCTGATACCCACTCTTAACTAGATCTATACATCTAGTCAAGGCACTTCTTATGAATATTCATAACATTTTTTCACAGAGAAAGAAGAAAAATATCAACACTTTTTGGTTACGAAAAAAAAAAGAAATGCCTTATCGGGAACTCTGAAAATATTTATCAGCATACCCTCTAATCTGGAACAGTTACAAGTAACCATCAATTGCAGATGCAAACTACTGCAGACACCCCCCACCCCCATCCGCAGCTCCAGATAAGGCACTTTTTTCAACCAAAAATTGTTTGTTTGTATTTTTATTTCTCCACAAAAACATATGTTGTGGTACTCATTAGAAGTGCCTCACCAAGGCACTTCTAATGAGTACCCACAACATATGTTTTTGCAGAGAAATAAGATTTTTTTCCTCGTAACCCCTCATATCTGGAGCAATGCTCCTATCCACATTTTCTTTCTCTTCCCCAGCCTCATAAGGAATATACATGTATGAGCAAAACTTGAACAGGTTTACATATATTTAACAAAGTCTTCCCAAAGCAGGTGTTTAGAAAGTCTTTATTATCTGAGATGACACAGTCAAGGCCAATAAAAAATATTAGATTCTCAGGCCTCGTTTTTCCCTGTTGGGGGCTTTTTTGGACCGTTGCAGCTTCCTTCATTTGTTCATTGTTAGGAAATGGGAGTGGGGGAAGGGTCTGTGTTCTGTGGTTGTGGCATTTCCTAGGCATCTTCATACTTACGTTTACTAGAACTAAATCAGCAGTATCATGCTTTTTTGCCTGCAGAGGATTTTAAAACTGGGAAAAATCAGCTATATCGGATCGATAAATGATAAAGGAAATGCGTCTGGGCCTGGGAATCTTGTTTTTTTTTGTTGTTTTTTTTAACCCTTGTCATACTGAATAAATTAAGATGCCATGCCTACTTCCAATTTTCAGCCAAATCAGATTACTTGAGCCAGGTTGTTGATATAAATTCACATACTGAATGAGAAACAGTGCAGATCCAGATCAGTTGGCTTCTTCAGAATTAACTGATCTGGATCTACACTGTTTGCACAGAGTATATCCAGGTTCAGCAGGACAAGGGTTAAAATTGTCCTAATATTCATAATTTTTTCACATATATGCAGTAGTAATACCCACAAACTAGTCATTACATCAAAATCACAGTTTTACTATTTAATTTCAGGTGCTGAACCAAATATCAAAATGCATACTTTGGCTCTCACATTTTCCTTGATAAACAAGACTTTGTGGTGATAAATATATATGTTATGGTGAATGTTTTTGTATGCAAACAAATTCTTAGCTACAGCACTGGGAACTGTTCAGTTAGCATGCTGGGTAAATATTTCCAATGACATTTTGAAACTAGGGTTTGATATTCTATGCAAACTGTCTTCTCTTAGGAAGACAATTTGGATGAAATGTCTGAGACTATTTTCTGGGGAAGAATAAATATATTTCAAAATGTCTGCTGAAATTTTTACCCAGAAAGCTAGTCATTAATCTTTACCACTTGCTAAGCTAATTCAGCAGATAATTTTCATATTCAGCATATTTTTTCTTATTTTCTCCAGAAACAGACTTTTTCTTGCAAATTGTCTCAATGGAGACAACCACACGTTTACTGGGCAGGCTTAGTCCTCTAAGCGGTTAACCAGTATTGTGCACATTCTTTCACCAGAAACTGACAACTGCCCTTCTTGAATCAGCGGAAGGGACAGAATGACCATAGAAAATATTTCATGATCAATCTCCACGAAAGAATGTTACCGACCTCGGTGGGGGTTGAACCCGCAACCTCCTGATCTCCAGTCGGACGCGCATCCAACTGAGCCACTGAGGCCAGCTAATTTGCATGAAATGTCAAAAACTGTTTTCTGGGGGAAATAAAAGATACTTTAAAATGTTGTCTGCTGAAAGTTTTAGTAAGCAAAGAATTAATCAATTTCTAGATGAGATCCCCAGCATGAAAAGATGAATGATAACTATCAGCAGCACAAACCTCGCATCAAGAAACCTTGAACGCAGAATCATCACCGCCTCACAAGTGCTCTGTTTAAGCTGCATCTCAATGGCGGCAAACTTTTTACGAATGATGCTGACCATTCTCTCAATCTCTTTTGGTGCAATCGGACGGGTTCTACTCTGTTCTCGTAGGAGATTCACCACATGGGTTGTGAATTCATTACATGCCTGAAAATAGTAGTTATAGACATTACTAATTCTGATAAAATCTTAACCTCAAAGGGAGATTTTTCTTTTCTTTAAGAGTAGGCTCCTTTAGAGTACAATGTTAACCCTCAAAGAGAGATCACTCTATCTGAAAGTATTTGTCTCCCTTTCCAATGGGGCTACTCTGCTTGGAGCAAATTCTGCCGAGAGCAAATTCTTTCCCTTAAGAGTAGGCCTCTTTTGAGACTGGATCCTGTTATCAGGAAGACAATTATTATTCTAGAATGGTCTCCCTTTGAAAAGGGAGGCAAATACTTTTAATTTAGATTCTCTCCCTTACAGTAAATGTCCTAACAGTTTGAACATATTATATTCCATACTTTTTGGCCTAAATTATGCTTTTTATGCAATTGTACTTTGCAAAATAACAAACAGTATAGACGTTGATCAGACTGCATTTGTCATTTCATCAGAAAATTTAGTGTACTAAATTTTAGGACATTTACCAAAAATACTTTAATATGGTGCTACTGAATGCAACGGGAAACAAATGTTGTTTTTTTTTTGTTGTTTTTTTCCTGGATCAGGGATTGACATTTCATACAAATTATATACAAAACTAGGGCTCAACATTTTGTGTGAAGTATCTCCTTCTAAGGAAGGAGATATTATGCATGAAATGCTAAACCCTATTTTCAGGGGAAAATATTTCAAAAAATATCATTTAGAACTGTTATGCATATTTTTTAATGATCATTAGTAAAAGGACGGTTAGTTTGTTTTAATTCATGTTTAACCCTGGTGCTGCTGAACCCGGATATGCCCTGTCTTTAGAAACAGTGTAGACCCAGATCAGTTAGCTTCTGAAGAAGCCAACTGATCTGGAATGCACTGTTTGTCATTCAGTATGTGACTTTGTATCAACAACCTGGATCAAGTAATCTGATTGGCTGAAAATTAGAAGTGGGTGTGGCATCAATTTATTCAGCATGACAAGGGTTTACAACATGTCAGTGCTTGTGGGGTCATTTTGTCTCATCTCCTAGAGAAAAAGGATAGATTATAGTAGATGAGAGGTTAAGAGAGAAACAGAAAAAATGAAGGAAATGTGAATAATAAGGCAGAAACAGAAGAAATGAAAACATGCCTTTTTAATTAATTTGTCATCTGCTGAATATCATACTGGTAATTTGTCATTTGCTGAATAGTGTGTGTGTGTGTGTGTGCGTGTGTGCATGCGTGTGTGCGTGCATGCGTGCATGGGTGTGTGTGTGTTTGGTTTGAAGTTTAACAGCCTAGTCAACACTATTAAGGTCATGTCGTGCCAGTCAGTTTGTCTAATCACAGTTTTCCTTGGCAGGCTTTGTCCTCTAAGTAGTTAACCAGTGCTAGTGCACGTTCTTTTGCCAGAAACTAATGACAACTATCCTTCTTGAATCAGTGGAAGGCAGAGAATGACCATAAAAAAATATTTCATGATCTATCTTCAAGAAAAAATATTGCTCAACCTGGTGGGGATGGAACCCACAACCTCCTTATCACCAGTGACAGTTGGAGGCACATCTGAGGGAGCCACCAAAGTTGGCTTGTGTGTGTGTGTTTGTGTGTGTGTGTGTGTAAGTGTGTGTGCATGCTTGCAAGTGTGAATGGAGAAAAGTGGGATGGGGTAAAGGTGGAGTGGAAAGGGATGGGTGTAGCTATGGGTACTCATCAGAATTATGAATGCAAGGCAAATCTAATTAACAGCCACAACACATTTCCATGCAAAAGTAAGGAATATTATTTATCTCAATATTCATCTTATTTAGTCCATTTTAGTCTGGAGACCCCCAAAAGGGTAACTGATAAACAAAGCAGACCCAGATCAAAAGCTGCAGAATGTGGCATCTGATCAGAGTCTCCACTGGCTGCAAATAGTTTAGCCATTTTTAATCTTGGAATATCTAAATCACATAGCCGGACATATTAAAAATTAAAACACGACTCTTCCAATATATAGTGTGAAGGAGTTTATTTGGTCTAAAATGGGTTAGACTGCACAATGTCCACCTTGAACCTGCTGAATTTAAACAGTAGCACAGAACTTCTTTTTTTTTTCTTTTAAATTTTTCACATACAATAAGGCTTTACATTTCAAATTTAATCTCGAGAGGCATTCTTATTCAAATGAAAAAGCCTTATTTCTGAAAAAAAAAAAAAAAAAAAAAAAAAAATCAGGAAAATGTCACCCTTACTCATTCAAGCTAAAGGTTGACCTCTTGCAAAATTTACTTGTATCTTATCATTCTGCCTTTTATAAGCACAGGCCTGCTGGTTTTCAAAATATGTTGTGCACTTTAATTATAAACCCAACTAATTTACAGAGATTTCTCAGATACATGTATTTACTTTCTGAAATTCATAAATTTTCTATGACATAATTTCTTAGTGACAACATAATTTGTGGTCACAGAGCACATGCAGATTTATACCATATCTCCAGATTAGATGTTTTTTTGTTGTTTTTTTTCAACTTAAGTACTGATACTTTTCTTTTTATCACATGGCACTTCTGCGGCATCTATCTGGGTGTGTACCATTTGCCAATTACTCTTTTGAGGTCTCCAGACTAAAATGGGTTAATGAGTAGCTGACCAGTGAACCATGAACATAGGTGAAGGTCAAATACAGATGAGGGATTTCAGGTGCCTTCACCCAAAAGAAACTGGATTTGGAACTTAATGCTCAGCACTCTGGGTAAAATTTTCAGCAGACCACATATTGAAATATTTCTTATTTTTCTCAGAAAACAGGTTTTGACATTTCATGCAAATGCATGAAATGTCAAAACCTGTTTTCTGGGAAAATATAAGAAAAATATTATCAATTTTTTTGTCATCTGCTGAATTAGCCCAGAGAGTGATTAAGGTTAAAATTAATGAAAAAATAGAAAGTCAGAGACAGAAGAAATATAGGTCATGGTTTTAGCTCTTTCAGCCCCGCAGACCAAAACTGATGCCTGTGCAAACAAAGAAGATCCAGAGGAGATGGCTCATAAACACAGGATCTACACTGTTCGCCATTCTGTTTTTGATTTTAGACTGAAACTTCTATTTGCAGCAATGGACATGTCTAAATTCAAGGACGGAAAAGTCCACTTTAGAAACTTGGGGATGAAAGGGCTAATACTGATGGTGCTTTAGCCCAATGTAAATGCCAAAGGATTATCAACCTGCCACAGCTCCAGATAAACCCCCTTTTTTTTGGACTGAAAATTGTTGGGGGAGGGGAGAGGGGAGAGGGGGGGGGGGGGATTTATTTCCATAAAATATTTTTCTTATTTCTCCATGAAAACATATGTTGTGGGTACTCATTAGAAGTGCCTCATCAAGGCACTTCTAATGAGTTCCACAACATATGCTTTTGCGGAGAAATATCACTAGTTTTCGGTTGAGAACTATGCCTTATCTGGAGCTAAGCTGGAGGTATGGCCTATCTAGTCAGTCTGATCAATTTTCACCAGTAGATTCTACAATATCCAGACTTTCTGCAATCAAATTTACACGAGTCTAGGTAAAAGTGCATATCAGGTAAATATTTTTATTATTTCTCCACAAAAACATATGTTGTGGGTACTCATTAGAAGTGCCTCAGCAAGGCATATAATATAAATACTTTTGGATTGAAAAAAAAAAGCATCTGATCAAGAGTTATGAAAATAGTTAAAGCAACTGTTTGTTTCTCAACTGAAAATAACTGACATATTTCTAATTTCTCCACAAATTAACCATGTTGTGGACACTCATCGGTGCAGTAATTCCAACTAGTACCCACAGCATGCCTTTTATCTTGAATGAAAAGTTCATTTCAATTTTGCTGATGTGCAGGCTGTCTATGCATGGACTAAGCCTGAAGTCATTTTCCACAGGATACATTTCTTGTGCATGACGTAAGCATTTAAAAATAGAATACAATGTACATTTCTTAATACAAGTCATAACAAATTTTTAAATCTATGCAACCTCACCCAAGAAAGTGAAACAACAATACCTGCTCATATTTTGCCATTTCTGTTTGGTAAATGTGTCGAATCCGTGCAAGCTTAGCTTGATAGTCATTATTTTGTAGATCTGTGCCATCTGAATCAGGCTATATACAGATATAGGTATAAACCGATTACAACATACAGGCATAGGTGTTAAGATACATGAACAATGGACCTCTTAACGCTTTGCATGCTGGGGTAAAATGTTCAGCAGATGGCATACTGAAATATTCTTCTAATTTTTCCGGGAAACAGGATTTGACATTCCATGCAAATTGTCTCCAGTGTCGACAATTTGCATGAAATGTCAAATCCTGTTCTCTGGAAAAAATAAGAATGTATCATCAATTTGTCATCTGCTGTATTGGCACAGAAGTGGTAATGGTTAACATTTTTGCATGAAAAAAAAAATCATATCTTGTGCATTCTTAATGGAATTGCCTTAATGAGGCAATTCCAATAAGTTCCCACAAAGAAACATTTTGGTGCAAAAATAACAAAAAAAAAAAAAAAAAAAAAAAAAAAATCTGAATACTTGTCTTATCTACCCGGATAGGTATACATTCTTGATAATTAGAGCTCCAGATGTTTTGTCTAACTTCTCCATGAAAAAAGTGAGTACCCACAACATATGTTTTCCTGGAGAAGCAAGAAAAAAGCAGTTAATGCCTACATTTATTTTACCTGGAACGATCAAATTGTTTTTTAATAATTTCTCCTGGATAATAGGATTTTTAACCTCTTACAGCACTAAGCAAATTTGCAACAGATGACATTCTAAAATTGATGTGGTTAATCATTTAGTGAAATTAAGACTTGACATCTCATGTGAATCATCTGATCACATGAAATGTCAAAGCTTATTTTTTCTGATTTTATTTTTTTGATTTTAAAAAGTCATCCGCTGTAGCTGAGATTATCACTTTAAGTGTTATTTTTAAGTTTATGGTCCATTGTACATCAATAAGTTACAACATATCAAGCAACCATCTCTTTGAACATGTATGTCAACATTCCCGGCATTTCAGCAGACTACCACTGTGTCTCAGAGAGTTGTTATGCAATATCACACGATAATTCTGGGATAATGTTTCCTATTTCTCCATCAAAACATGTTGTGGTTCTTCTAAGAAATGCCTTGCAAAGGGCTTCTCAATACCCATAATGTATGTTTTTTTATGGAGAACTAGAGACAATTATACAAGAATTATCATCAAATACTCCTCCTGAACCCTTGTCCTGCTGAATAAATTAAGATGCCAGGACCACTTCTAATTTTCAGCCAATCAGATCACTTGGTCCGGATTGTTGCTATAAATTCACATACTTAATGGCAAACAGTGCAGATCCAGATCAGTTGGCTTCTTCAGAAGCCAACTGATCTGGATCTACACTGTTTGCTAAGGCAGGGTATACACGGGCTCAGCAGGACAAGGGTTTTAATAACACATTCTCTGTGTCTGCTGACTCATAAGCAAATATACATATAACAAACAGAAATGTTGGTGAAAAAGAGATAGTTACTTGTGCAAGCTTAGATAGTGGGAAATTTTGAGTGCAGGAATATAAGATATTACAATAAAGCTATTTTAAAAGGCCTTTTCAGCATCAAGGGGCAAACGGGAAAATACCCACATCTGTAAAACCAGTGCATACTGGGAAAATACCCACATCTGTAAAACCAGAGAACTATCAATTTTGGAGATATCTTGGTAGGGTATTCAAATACTGCATTTGCCACTAAATAAGATAAATTCTTATTTTTTGGGGTTAAGTGGTAAGTGTCATGATAATTCGGAAGTGTCATGATAATTTCCATGCTATAGAATCATTTTTGTTATTTTTTGAATAAGTCTTATCTTGTGTTATTAACTGAAATCCCCTTGCAAGGCAATTTCAATGAATATCCACTAACGTTTTTGTTTAGATGTAAAACAAAAAAAAAAAGTTTTTGATGTAAAAAAAAAAAACATGTTTGGGTGGTAAAAAGAAAAGAAAAACAACATAAATATTTTTTACTGCAATCATCATATTTTTTTCTCAATGTGCAGCATTTGCCCTAAATACACTACAACCTCTTTATAACACAGTTCGTTATAACACAGTTTTGCAGGGGTCAAGCTGGCTCAGAAATTTAGGGAGAAGTGACTTCCCCCTCCAGACAAAACAGGGAGAAGTTTTATAGGATGAGGGAGAAGTCAAGACTCGGTTAACCTATCACCTTACTGAAAGCATGACACTATAGGACTCTCGAGTCGCTTTACCGCATTGTCTTGGGAATGCCACAAAAAAGGAAACAATTTTTACTGTAGATCTGTTAATTCTTACTTCTAAACCAATTAAATGATCCACAGAAACACACATGTGAGATGGGCAAATGCATCATATCTGCACCCATATCTTTTTGGAAATTGATCTTCTCAATCAAAAAATCAAGATCTGATAAGCTATAAACATAATGATAAAAATAAATTTGTTAGTTAAAATGTCTGTCAACTTTTAAACTTATTTTTTAGCATTTTTAATGCTGTTTCTGACCAATTTTCAGCACGTTAATGGTTCATTTATGAAAAAACGGACACCCACGAAAACTAACGACATTGACGAAAACGATCTTTTGGTCACTTAGTAGGCAAACAGTTTTCCTCCAAAACTTGTTTAACCACATGAGACTTATTTTGTGGCATTTCTGATACTTCTAACAACTTTTTTTCAAAAGAATTTTACCTTTGCATGTTTGTTCAATTTTTACTGGATTTCTCCTAACAAAAAGTTCGTTTTGCACAAGTATTAGCTTTTTCAAAAGTTGCAAAAATCAAGGGCGAAGTTTTTGTCGCCCTCAGGGCTTCCCAGGGCGACTTAGAGCCCTCAAGGGCGACTATTTCGCCCCAGTCGCCCTGTAGCTTGACCCCTGTTTTGGATATAACACGGTTCAAAGATGGATCCCAAAAATGTATAGATTATATTGAAAAATGAACATAAACGGTCATTTTTCAATATAATCTATACGTTTTTGTTTGGATATAACAAGGTTGTTTAACTAACACGGTTTATGCTATGGACCCAAACAATAGTGTTATAAAGAGGTTGTGGTGTATTTTGATACCTTGACTTCTTACAATATCCATCCTAAATTTTGATTGTCCCTTTTACTACCAGGGCCCAGTTGTTCAAAGCTAATGACGTTGTTAGTTAACGATTCGTTAAAATTTACATTGAGTGATATGCAAATATGCTTAACTCACATGTTTTCAGCAAAAAATATCGGAATATTGTATACTGAATCCGCTGAAACAGTTAACAAGCTAACAATGCTTTTGAACAACTGGGCCCTGGTGACGTCTAAAACTTGCTGGACTGAGTGACAAACAGTGTAGACCCTGACCAGATTTGATCTGGCTATCTTTCTGCAGGCCTGCCAGTCCTTGAGGTAAATATTCACATGCCTGAAATCTTTAGACTGATATGCCCAAGAAAATTGTAAATAGAGCCAAATCAAACTGCTTTATCTGATCAGGGTCTATGCTGTTTGGTAGTCTGTCTGAACCAGCAGAAGGGAATGAAAATATTTCATGATCAATCTCCATGAAAGAATATTGCCGGATGCAGAAAGGATTGAGCCCGCAACCTCCCGATCAACACTCGGACCAACATCAGACTGTGCCAAGGTTTTGGAATATTTAGGGTAATTACAACATTATAGATATGTCATAGTTCTTGTTTAACTACCAGTCAACCCTTGTGGGTCATTTTGTGTTGTATCAAAGATAGGGGTATTTTCCTAGTGAATGCCTTTTACAGTGCTCAAACAAAAGCATTGCAAAGCAATATATGTGGTGAAAAACAAAAATGAAACCATGCTATATAAAATGAGTGAAAACAGTGCTTTCACAAGTGTATGGCACCTCAAAAAAACAACTCTTTTTATCAAATGAGCCGGGACACAGGGTTTCCCACATGACTGCATGTGCACCCAGTAAAGACTCAGATCAGATTGCAAGGATGCAAGAGCTGATCAGTCTCTGCAGACACTCTGTGGGTAGCCAAGGATAAAAAATGTCTTCAGGCAGACAGAAAAGACAGATCAGACTCAGTAGGTGTGCAGGCTGATCTAAGTTTTTGATGGTCCCACATGCAATCTTGTAGGAAATGCTGTGGTCCAGCTCAAATATTTATTTTTCTGATTTCTCCACGAATAATATAAGCTGCTTCGAGCAAATTATGTCTTCAAGGTATACCGTATTTACCCTGTATATTCAGCAAAGATGGACAACCCAGATCAGACACTGAAGAACGCTGCCTATAATCAGGTTCTTGTCAAGCAGCAGTTTTTGGACACATGAAGGTAGTAAAATGGACTTGTGATGCTGAACAGTGTGGATGAGCAGGCTTATCAGTCACAGCTCCAGATAAAGGGTTATCCACAAAATATTTTCTTATTTCTCCAAAAAACATATGATGGGTATTCATTAGAAATGCCTCACAGAGGCATTTCTAATGAGTACCCACAACATGTTTTCATGGCGAAATAAGAAAAATATCTATACTGGTGCTTTTCGGTTGAATAAGAAAGTGCCTCATCTGAGGCTATGTAAGCTTTATCTGTATATTTTGCCTTAGCTTGAAGACATCTTTTCATTTAATGCAGCTTAGCTCTTAAAGCACCAAACAAAATTTGTAGTATATGACATTCTATTTTTTTTTTATTTTCTAGGAAAAATTTATATAAAAATGATAAATTTACATGTGTCGTCTGCTGCAGTTGTGATTAGTGCTTTAATATTTTTGGTATTCATTAGAGACTGGAATGAGCATCAAAATTTTTTCTGGAAAAATCAGAAAAATATCAATTTGAATTCCAGCTGTATCTTGGGTGCTGGGTTCGGTTTAAAGAATGTTCCAACAAATCAAAATTTCCCAATTCTCGTAGATCAACAAATCAAAATTTCCCAATTCTCATGGATATCCACATCATATATTAACATACTGTTATTCATTCCTTTATTAATCTTGATACAGGAATGTTTTCTTAAATGCACATGCTTGGAAAAAAACATACATGAGATATGTCAAAGAAAAGAACCTACTTTATCACAACATGAAAGAGCAAAAACAGTCACATGACAGACCAGCCTCACATAGCTCTCGATAATTTTTCACTCAACTAAAAACTTTTAATTTTTCCTCCCAAAAATATGTGTTATGGATACTCAAAAAAGAATTGTCTTGCAGAGATGATTCAAGCAAGAACTCACATTCGGTTTTTGACACACAACTATCAATAATTTTTGGCAGAAAAAATATCTAAGTTAGAGCTCAGGGCCCAGTTGTTCAAAGCTAATGATGTTGTTAGTTAACGATTCGTTAAAATTTACATCAAATAATATGCAAATATGCTGAAATTTTTTGCTGAAAAAATGTGAGTAGCTGTTGCAGTGCAAGAGCTACTCACATTTTTTCAGCAAAAAATATCAGAATATTGTTCATTGAATCCGCTAAAACAGTTAACAAAATGGCCCTTAACGAGATCTTTAAGCTAACAACGCTTTGAACAACTGGGCCCTGGATTTAGCGATGAGTATGCTAGGAAAATATTTTAGCAGACAACATTCTAAAATATTTTTTCTCAATTTTCCCAGAAAACAGGTTTTGACATTTCATGCAAATTGTCTCCAATGGAGGAGACAATTTGCATGAAATGTCAAATCCAGTTTTCTCCAGAAAATAGGTTTTGACATTTCACAAATGGAGACAATTTGCATAAAATGTCAAAACCTGTTTTCTCCAGAAAATAGGTTTTGACATTTCATGTAAATTGTCTCCAATGGAGTGCCTCGTTAGAAGTGCCTCGTCGCACTTGCATTAACATGGACGACTAAGTGCACAATATCGGACTGATCAACGCTACCCTGTAAATGTGCAGGGAGGTATGAACTTTTCCCGAAGAAGTGATATGGTAGGTTTTTCTTGTGGCAAGTCTCATAAAGTGTCAGCTGCAGCTCATGCTAATTTCATACAAATTCTGTCAAATATCATGATATTAGAGCTGTTTATATATACATTTATCTTAAATTAACAAGCAGCCTTCCTAAAAATACCAGATGCAGAAAATAATCCACATACCGTATTAACCAAAAGTTTTCAGACACCTTAACTCCTTCCCATACTGCCTGAATTTAGATTTCAGCAATCCATTTTGCTATGTGTCAGTGTGTTAAAAACTGCTAGAAAGTGGCAAACAGTGTAAACCCAGATCAGACACCACAGGATGCAGCATTTGACCTGGATCTTGACTGTTTGTTCAGGCCTGTCTGTCCCAATACTTTGGGTTACTACAGTATTTCAACACTAAATCTGCTTTGCAAAATATGTAACTTAGCAGTAGGACAATATAATTTCAAATCACAAAAATTCTTTTTCACACATTAAGAAATGCTAATTTTTTTACCCTCTTTATGCAGAAATGCAGTCAGACTCTTAACCCTTGTCCTGCTGAATAAATTAAGATACAATGCCCATTTCTACTTTCTAACCAATCAGATTGCTTTATCCAGGTTGTGGATACAAATTTGCGTACTTAATGACAAACATTGTAGATCCAGATCAGTTGGCTTCTTCAGAAGCCAACTGATCTGGCTCTACAATGTTTCCAAAGACAGGGCATATCCGGGTTCAGCAGGACAAGGGTTAAAGGGTTAAACTTGGCACCTGACTGTCCAGAAGTTTCAAATAAAAACTTTACATTTTTGTCATGCTGAATAAATGAAGATGCCATGCCCACATCAATTTGGCAGCCAATCAGATTCCTTGATCCAGGTTTTTGATGCAAATTCACAAACTATAAGACAAATAGTGTAGATCCAGATCAGCTGGCTTCTTCAGAAGTCAATTGATCTGGATCTACAGTGTTTGCAAAGGCAGGTCATATCTGAGTTCAGCAGGACCAGGATCAAATATCCTCAATTTTAACAGACATTTCAAGTCCTAATACATGATGTTTTGTATTTTCATTGTTTATTCAGGTGTAAAAATCATATGCAGTTTTTCTGAAGCATTTTATATCCAATAATTAATACAGTACTATTTAACAGAAACTTTGAAATGTTGGATCAGTCAAGGCTATGGAAAGAAACATTCCACCTTTAATCAGGGACTTATATTATAGACCTAGGTAAACGTGGTATCCACTTAATGTTTTCTTATTTCTGCACAAAAACATCATGTTGTACACTGTAGGTACTCATTAGAAGCACCGCATCGAGGAGTAACTCAGACAATTCCAGTGAATTTGTGGAGAAATAAGAATAAACAACAAAAAATACAATCTGGATACTTTTTTATCTGGTACTAAGCAAAAATGCACAATAAAAATTAATGTTTATATGAATATTAAAATACTGCATTTACAAGTTCATATATGCTTCACAGCTCCGGTAAGGTGCTTCTTTCAACCAGAAAATTACTGACCGTTTTTTCGTATTTCTCCATGAAAATTGTTTTGTTTGTTTATGTTGAGGTTTTATGGCCCAGTCAACCCAATGGGGTCATGTCTAGTGCAGCCAGTTTGCCTAACCACACTTTTACTGGGCATACTTAGTCCTCTAAGTCTTTAACCAGTATTGTGCACATTCTTTTGCCAGAATCTGACAATGCCCTTCTTGACTCAGCGGAAGGGAGAAAATGGTCATAGAAAATATTTCATGATCAATCTTCACAAAAGAAGGTTGCCAACCCTGCGGGGGTTGAACCCGCAATCTCTTGATCACTAGTCGGATGCACCTCCAACTGAGCTACCGAGGCCGGCTCCATGAAAAAGTTAGTTGTGGGTATGCATAAGAAGTGCCTCTTCTGATGATAACCCACAATGAAGAAATAAGAAAACAAGTTATCTGGATACCCCTTTTAACCGAGGTATGTGCATGTGCATTTTTTAAAAAAATATGATCAGCAAACTTCTCTCACCACAAGTACATCATATGCATACAAAGTTACATTATTTGTTAGTACAATGATATTGCCAAAATATCCACGGAAACAAACTGATTAGTAAAAACTTTTCACTCTTTTTGACCATGCTCACCTCCACCCAGCAAACACAGTTAGTAGCAGAACCATGTGCACTGTGACTCCAGACAAACATGTTATTATGATAACCCCAGATAAGGCACTTTTTTCGATTTTACTTGTTTCTCCATAAAGAACCTGTTGCAGGCACTCAGTACCATAATAACTCTAGGTATTGGGACAGATAGGCCTTTGCAAACACTGTAGACCCTGATCAGATGCCGCAGATTGCTGCATCTGATCAGGGTTTTCAATGTTTGCCATACTAGACACATCAAGAGGTAGTAGAATGAACTGTTTCAAGTTTTAGGACAAGTATGGTATATAGATAAGGTGTCCCAATACTTAGGTTAAATACGGTATTTTCCAAAATGAGTACGCACAACATGTTTTCGTGGAGAGATAATCAAAACATTTACCTTGATACTCTTCTGGAGGTGAGATTTTCTTTTTATTTCCCAAAAATTTTCCAGCATTTATATGTACATTTTGGATCATGTAAACTGATAAAGGAGGGATGATGCTTAGGTCTAGATAAGAGCGGGTATCAGGTCAATATTTTTTTTTATTTCTTCAGGAAAACATATGTTGTAGGTACTCATTATAAGTGCCTCGATGAGGCACTTCTAATGAGTACCCATAACATATGTTTTCGTGGAGAAATAAAAAAACATCAATAGTTTTGGACTGAAAAAAGCTCCTTAACTGGAGCTTATTTACTGATCTTGATCTGTTTTTTTTTTTACATCCCTTTCAATATTATCTTAGTCATATCGAGATGATGGAGGGGTGATAATGAAAGGCTCTGTGCAATGAAACACCGTTCAGTCATGAGCTGAATTCTGGCTCAATTCGGATTCAAATTGGGACCGCATGATCCGAAGTTGGAAGCACTAACCACTCGCCCACGGACACCTCTAATAAGTGAGAGAATATTTTGGATATTTCTTATCATTTCCTGAGGGTACAGTATTTACCTTAAATATTTGAACACCTCATTTCATTACCATACTTGTTCTAAAATTTGAGCAAGTACAATTTATTATCCGATGTTGTGTCTGAAAAATTGCTGCATGAGTGGCAAACAGTTTAGATCCTGATGAGACGCCATGTTCTGCAGTGCTTCATCTGGGTCTACAGTTTGCTCAGGCGTGTCTGTCCGAATAAATATGGTAAATACAGTGCTTACTAGAATTACTCAGGAAGGCAATTCCAAAAGTACCCAAAAGATATGATTTGGTGCAAGAGTAACAAGAAATTTTCTGAGAACTCCCATTTTTTTTTTATCATATCTCGATTTATGGCATCTCATTAATCGATGCAATACCACAATTGTTTACACATAGCTACAGAGGGGGTATCCACATAATATTTTTCTTATTTCTCGATGAAAACATATGTTGTGGGTACTCATTAGAAGCGCCTCACCGAGGCGCTTCTAATGAGTACCCTTAACATATGTTTTTGTTGAGAAATAAGAAAGATATCAGCATTTTTTGGATGAAGAAAGCTCCTTATCTGTTGCTATGTTACATGGAGAAACAATAGAGTATTTTTTTTAATCTGAAATGCAAGTTATCTGAAGACAAGCCACCAACCACTCCATTGCATTTCACCATAGCTCCAGATAAGGAAATGTTTTCAATCCAATAGTACTGACACTTCTCCTATTTTTCCATGAAAACATATGTTGTGGTTTTCAATAGAAGTGCCTGGTCAAGAAGCTTCTAATGCATATCCACAACATATGTTTTTGTGGAGAAGTAAGACAAATATTGTGTGGATACCCCATCTTATCCGGAGCTACGTTTCACACTTGCACACACAAGCCCAGCCAATCTTGTTAGTAATAAGGCTTCCGTTTCCTTGCTCATAAAGTCATGGCTAGTATACTGATTCCAAAATAAACTACCGTAACACCTTAACTATTGGGACAGACAGGTCTGAGCAAACAGTGTATACCCAGATCAGATGCACCAGAACACTGTGTCTGATCAGGGTCTACACTGTTTGCAACTCGCCCAGCAATATTTTAACCCACTGTTGACTGAATGAACTCCCCCACACAATATATTGGAAGATTCTAATTTCAATTTTAGGTATGTCAGGTTATGTGAATGAGATATTCCCAAAGAAAATTTGTTGAAATTTTTGCATACAGTGGAGACCCTGATCAGACACCACTTTCTGCAGTGTCTGATCTGGGTCTGTACTGTTTGCCAATTACCCTTTTAGGGGTCTCCATACTACAAAGGGTTAAACACATCAGTTGGTAGTGGAACAGACCTTTTTCAAATTTTAGGACAATTATGGTAAGGAATTGAGGTGTCCAAATATGGTAGTTGGTTTAGTGAAGATTTTCCATAATGACATCTATGCCCTAAGTATCTGGATATCTTAACCCATTGAAAACTGGAGACCCCAAAACAGGTAGCTGGCAAACTGCAGACCCAGATCAGATGCAACAGAATGCGGCATCTGATCAAGGTCTCCACTGTTTGCAAATAGTGCAACCATTTTTCTTTAGGAATATCGACATCATCAAGGCTGAGATACCTAAAATCAAAAATGGACTCTTCCAATATATATAATGGGTTAAATTCTTACCATGCTTCTAAAATTTGAACAGGTCCATTTTACTACCAGTTGATGTTTTATGTACCAAAATGTATTTTCACCATGAAAATACATATTGAGGATATTCATTAGAAGCATCTTGGTGAGGTGTTTTTAATGAGTACCCACAACATATGTTTTCATGAATAAGAAAAAATATTTACCCAATACCCCCTCAAATCTGGAACCATGAATAGTACATAGCCCAGCATACGCAAAATAGAAGGCAGTCTTTTTTATAATGAGATCCTTTATTTACACTTATTGTAGAAGCCAAAAGATTTCTGTCATCCATGTTCATTTCATCCATTGCTTGGCTTTCTTCCTACGGAAAACACGAATCCATTCTCCCTATGGTCTCTCATGGTAACAAGAAATAATTCAGCACTGCAATCAGAGTGCACAGCAGTGCAGACTGATCTCACTCTTACTTGCAAAAAAATGCTTATCTTTTATACTGGTTTATTAACCCTTGACCTGCTGAATAAATCAAGATGCCACTCCCATTTCTAATTTTCAGCCAATCAGATTGCTTGATCTAGATTGTTGATATGAATTCACATACTTAATGGCAAACAGTGCAGATCCAGATCAGTTGGCCTCTGAAGCAAACTGATTTAGATCTACACTTTTTGCAAAGGCAGGGTATATCTAGGTTCAGCAGGATTAGGGTTAAGATCTTTCCACAGATCTGTACTAACAATTAGGGGACAGTGTTGTCAATGGTTAACACTTAGCACTCTAGGTAAAATTTTCAACAGACGACATACTGAAATATATTTCTTATTTTTCCCAGAAATGGAGACAATGGAGACAATTTGCATAAAATGTCAAAGTCTATTTTCTTGGAAAAAATAAGAAAATATCAATTCAATGTGTCATCTGCTGAATTAGCCAAGAGAGTGGTAAAGGTTAAAATAAGCATGAAAAATAATACTTGTAACAACTGACATGTAGACAAATTTTAGAAATACCCATGACAAGGCCTTTAGACTCAATGACACTTCAAACCATGTTTAATATTAACAAACCAGAACCCCAACACCAATTATTCAAACTTTTAGCAATGGTCTGTCAGATTAACAGAGAGAAGGAGAGAGTCTTCCTCTTAACTGATGTGTGCTCTAACACACAGCCCCAGGCAAGGCACTTTTTTTCAGTCAAAAAGTACTGATACTTTTTCATATTTCTCCATAAAAAAACAGGTAGGCAGTACTCATTAAAACTGCATTATGTGGTGACACTGTTTAGTGGAGAAACAAGAATTGTTTTTATCAGGGCCCAGTTGTTCAAACTAACAATTGTCGTTCGTTAACGTATCATTAAAACTTTGATCATTAAATATATGGCATATATCCTAATATTTTTGCTGAAAAAAATGTGATTAGCTTTTGCATTTGCAAAAGCTACTTACATTTTTTCAGCAAAAATACCTGTGAATTAGATATTGTACTTACTAGAACAGTTAACATTTTGACCACTAACAAGCTCGTTAAGCTTATGACGTTTTGAACAACTGGGCCCTGGAATCTGGACTCTCTCCTTGAGCTACAATTTTTTGTGGAAATACAAGTTTAGTAAATTTTCTAAAATTTAAAACACTATTCCATATATTGTTTTCTTAAATCTAGTGTTTCTGTATTTGTTTCTTCGAATACTTAACAGAATGCAAACAATGAAGACCAAGATCAGGCTGCTCCTTCCTTTAGAAGCAGTCTGATCTGGGTCAGTAGCAGTCTGATCTAGGTTAGAAACTTTGGTGTACAAAATTTTGATATTTACAATACTTCAAGAATCAATCTGACAGACCATAACCAGCACCAACCCTGTACAACTGCTTATGTAACCAAACCTAAAACCAACTAAGTGCATCTTGAGCTGTAGAGACAGTAGTCATCTTAATACAAACCTTATCAAAAACCTGTATTACTTCCCTTGTAAAGAGAACCTGTATTACCTCCCTTACACAGATTGTATATTGTGTGACATATTCTGACTTGTGGATTGCACTTTCAGACCCTGGGCACCTTGCACTGTTAAGCTTGTGCAGACCCCTACTTGAAACTTTTTTAGACACTGATCCCAGAAAATAGGCTTAGATGCCTTAGATAAGCTGCTTTTTAGAGTATTTTCCCAATTAAAATTTATGATAAAATTCATATCAATTTTATGGGGTAAATACCCACATATCAGTAATTCTTGTACCTATTAACAAAACAGGATATCCAAATGAAAAATCCAAATACCTAATTCAATGAGAAATGAATGGGTAAAACTAGCCAAAAATACCAAATTACTGGCACTGCAAAAAAAAAAAAAAAAAAAAAAGATCTGCAGCAGTTATGATAAGCACTTCAAGTGTTATAGTACTGTTTTAATCTCTTCTGTGTGCATGTTTGGGATACAGATCTCCACTGTGCTTCAGACCCAACTACATGTCAACCTAATTACCTGTTCATATTTTTCCAACTCTGTATGGTATATCTGTCGTATTTGTGCCAGCTTTGCTCTGTAATCGGAGTGCTCTATCGCACTGTCTGGCTGACCTCCTGAAGCAGCCGCTGTGGCATTCGCTGCAGCCGATGACCCACCTCCTTTCTCTGGCCCTGCTACACCTTCGGCTATTAACATGTTGTCAAGTCTCATGAGCTGAGGGTCTGGGGGCTCATCTTCTTGTGTGTTTCTGATGCTTAATACTGAAATACAAAAACAAATCATAGTAAAGCTCCAGATGAGGTATTATGAATCTCTTTTTCTTATTTCTCTACGAAAACATAATTTATGTAGGCGCTTCAAATGAGTACCCACAACATATATTTTTATGGAAATAAGAAATGTATCAGCAACTTTTGGTTGAAAAAAAAAAAAAAGCACCTTATCTGCAACTATGCCTATGATGCAGCAATGAAAAGTTTTCTGCAGCTCTAGGGGCATCATTATGATGATGATGACTTCAGGTTTAACAGCATGTCAACCCATGAGGGTGTTTTGCCTCAAAATAGTATACTAAGTCTAGAGGGATGACAGTTCTAGACAAGGTATTGTAATAGTTTTTTGTTTTCTATTTACCATAATAACCTTAAGTATTGGGACAGACAGGCCTGAACAAACAGTATAGACCCAGATCAGGGTCTACACTGTTTGCCACTGATCTAGCTAAATTTCAACTACATATACATGTACATCAACAGATGATAAAATGGACTTGTTCAACTTTTAGGACTAGTCAGGTGGAGTTATGGTGTCCCAAAATTTAGGGTAAATACATTTTTTCCTGTATGTCATGGGTATGTTGTGGAGTATTCATGAAGATATAAGTAATTTAAACATGACATTAATGCTTTCCCACTGAGTCTAATGGAAACATCACCATGATCAAACTACATGTACATGTACAATAATTCACATCATCAACGTAGTGCATGCAAATGGGCACATATGATGATGTTGCATGTAAACATTTACTTCTCTTGATGTCCAGAGATTTTTGGAAAACATTGCAACAATGTCGATTTTCCTATCTGTATCATGTCAGAATCAAAATAATTTTTCTCTACTGTGAATTATCGCAACGAAGGCATGGTGTTGTCAGGCAGATGCAGATAATAAATCACTTCGGCTTCGTTGTCGTGAATTTATTCTTCGCAATCTGCCCTCAAACACCATGCATTATTAGCAATAATTCACAGTAGAGGAAAATAAATATATTTCTTAAATATTTATCTGGACCCAGTAGTCCAAAACTGATGATGTCGTTAGTTAACTCTGATCATTAAATATGGCATATATGCTAATATTTTTGCTGAAAAAATGTGAGAAGCGTTTGCATATGCAAAAGCTACTTACATTTTTCAGCAAAAATAACTGCGAGTTAGATATTGTACTTACTTGAACAGTTAACATTTTGACCACTAACGCTCTCGTTAAGCTAACGATGTTTTGAAAAACTGGGCCCTGGATAACCTCCGCCCCCTTATCCAGAGCTTTGGGTACTTTATGGCTCCATATAAGAAAAATAGCCAGATAAATATTTGTCCTATTTCTTCATGAAAAGGTGTTGTGGGTACTCATTAGAAGCACCTCACCAGCTTTCTTATTTTTCAACAAAAATGTATGTTGCAAGTCCTGATTAGAGGCGCTTCTAATGAGTACCCACAACATGTTTTCTTGGAGAAATAAGAAAGATATCAGCATTTTTCCGATGAAAAAAAATGCCCTATCTGTTGCTATGTTACACTTTTTGCAAAT